>CM061750.1:248288215-248926420 GCA_030979885.1 Lolium multiflorum
AAGAAGAACAAACCACCAAGGAAGCTCTTGAGGATACCTTTGCTCTAGAATTGTCTAGAGAAAAGGAAAACCATGATAGAGCTCTTGAGGTGGCAAATGAACTAAAGCTAAAAAATGATAAGCTTGTGTTTGTTAATGCTAAACTCCTTGAGGATTTTGAGCAACTCAAAAAGGGCTCAAGGGTCATTGAGAGTGCGCTCACCAAACTCACCGAGTCGCATGAGCAACTTAAAGCTTCTTATCTAAAAGAGCATGCCAACTTGCCTTCTCCTATTGCTATTAATAATGATGCTTGTGCTACTAACTCTACTTCTTGTGAAGCATCCATCTTGAAGGAGAATGTTGAGCTAAGGGCTCAACTTGATTTGCTAACTAGCAATTATGGGAAATTGGAAGAAAATCATGGAAAGCTTTCTAGCTCCCATGAGGATCTTCTAGCTTCTCATGATAGGCTAAAGTTAGCTCATGAGGCTATCATATCAAAGGCAACACCTTGTGAGCCTCATGTGGTTACTAGCACTACTACTCAAAATGCTATATTGCCATGTGCTAGTCTTAGTAATTCATCCACTCATAGTATTGCTAAATCTTGTGATGAATTATCTTCCTTGCCTTATTGCTCTAACAATGAAGGTTCTACTTCCTCTAGTACTTGTGTTGTTACTAACCATGTAGAGGAAATCAAAGAGCTCAAGGCCCAAGTCACTTCTTTGAAGAACGACTTGGTAAAGAGTCATGAAGGGAAATGCAAACTTGACACGATGTTAAGTATGCAACAATCCCCCAATGACAAGAGTGGACTTGGATTCAAATCCAATAACAAGAACAAGTCCAAGAACAACAACAACAACAACAACAACAACAACAAGGGCCAAGTACAAGTCAAAGACCCGGCCAAGATTGTTTGCTTCAAGTGAAAAATTGAAGGGCACCATGTTAGATCTTGCCCTTTGAAGAAGAAGCAAAAAGGGAAGCGGCCTCAAGTTCAAAATCATATTCAACCTCAAGTTGAAGAAATGCCACTTCCCAAGAAGGAACAAGCCAATGCTCCCATTGTGGAGAAATCTAGTGAGAATAAGGAGAAGAAAAGAACTTGCTACATATGCCGTGAGAAGGGCCACATCTCCTCCTTTTGCACTATTGGTACCTCATCCAACTCTATCACCATTGATGATATTTATTCTCTTCGTAAGGATGAGGGTGGCAATGTGTTTGCCAAATATGTTGGTGCTCAAAGTGGTGTCAAGAAAAGAACCATTTGGGTTGCCAAGCCTATTGTGACTAACCTCTTTGGACCCAACTTAGTTGGGGACCAACAATCCAAAACTTGATCAATAGGTGATTGTTGGAGGGCATTGGAGACTTGGTTACATCATGAAGAATTAAGGGATCTTCATCATTTATATTATTTCAAGCCAAGTCTTTTGGTTATCTTGCTTCTATCATATATTCAATGTTCCTCCTTGCGGTAACATGTGCTCAACTCATTTATATTGAAAGTTACTCGCCCCTTTGCATGTGTTAGTTTTGTTCCTAACATGTGTTTGTATATGTTGTGCTTCCTACTTGCTTCTCTTGAGAAATCAAGTCTATGCATGTTGGGTTGCACACCATATATTTGTGTTTGTGTTGGAGCCTCTTTGCATCTTGTTGTATCTTATATGGCTCTTATGAGCGATTAATGGACTATCCCATTTTGGGGGAGTGATATTCCTTTGGGAAGTTCATGATCCTAACAATATGTGTACATGAGGAATATCACTTAGAATTGATATTGCAAGATTATATAGTCTCTATGTGGTATGTCATCTTCATGAGAAATTCAAATTCTAATGTCCATTAATATCTCTAGTTGGATCTTATTTGTCTCTTGTGAAATTAAATTCCTTATCACACTATGGGGGAGTAATAAGCTTTGTGTATATTACAAGCCTAGAAAATGTGAACATTTGAGGTTGTGTCACATAGAATTGATATTGTAAATTATCTCTCTCATATGTGGCATGTTTGCTCAAACAAGTTCCAATTTGCTTAAATGGCTTCATTGCTAATATCTTTGTGGATCTTATTTGTGATAGTTTTTCTTGGCATAGTTTTTCACAACGTGTCCCACAGTACACTTTATGGAAAACCATGTGCTTCAAGTCATACTATTAATTGCTTTGCATGTTGGTATGAATATTATTAATTGCTTTGCATGTTGGTATGACTAATTGAAGCTATCAAGAAACTCTCTTTGCATGATGGTTAAATCTTATCTTTTACCATATGCTTTATTTGTTGTAAATATGATCTTATGTATACTTGCAAACTACCACCGGGAAATATTTCCTAATACCTCTTGTCCTAGGAAAATTGGCAATCTATTATGAGGTAGAAATTTATTGATCATATTTACATTGGCTCGTGTGTATAAATTGTCTTATTTATTGCCATGAATGTGTTGTGCTTTGACTCCCATGTGTCTTCCTTGCATATTATGGATCTAATTTGTCTTTTCAAACTTTCTTAGCATTTTTAGTAGATATAGGTAGCGTGATGATCCTAGTTTTGTGCATTTTGTATTCATATGAAAAATCCTAGATAATGCACTAATCTTGGGGGAGCTCTCCTATATTTGTTAGAATGCTTAATATCTCTTGATCATTATCAAAAATTTGGTTTCTGGGAGACATAATTTTTTTTGGGTACTTCGTGCCATCATAAAAGGTTTCGAGGGTTTGGTTTATTTGTTGGAACCTTGCTCTCTTGGGAGTTGTTTATCTCATTCCTTTGTGTTTAGGTTTAATTAGCTTCTTATAATGAGATAATTCTTTGGAGTCAATCTTGTGTTGATTTGATTCTTTGATACAATTTGGACAACCATTATCTCCTGATTTATTTGGTGTTTTGTCCAAATTGTATCTTCCTTTGGTTCTTGAAAGTATTGTGCATGCATATTTAATATATGTATATCTTATGACATGTGTTACTTTCTTTGATCCAATATATAGGGTAAACTCCATCAAATCCTAATTTGGCTAAGATGTGCATGAAATTCATTTTCATATCTATATGCACATAGTATTGTGGAGTTTGTCCTATATGTTGTAGTGTGTCTAACTACTTCGAACCCAATTAGTTTGGGGACTATTTTGTACTTACCTTTTTGTTAGGTACAATGGATATGCATTGGATGCTTGTCTCACTCTTGGGAAGAAGTGGTGACTCAATGGTAACTTGAGGCAAGCTAGGATGGTCAACGAACACATATCTACTACATCCACACCAATGCTATCTTGGTAACAAGTATCTTCTCATGCATATATTTCTAGCATCCAACCATGTGGTTGCATCTTGGCATGAATCTCTTGATTTGCAAATGTTGTGATTCTTGCAAAAGTCTTAATGAAACCTCTTTATTGTGAATGTGAGCAATTTGAGATGAGTTCATTTGTTGGGAAGTATATTAAATCATGTCCATGATTCATCCATCCCAACTATGCCTATCTAGCAATTTTATTGCATATCAATTCCTCAAGGCTCTCACGTGTGCAATATAGATGAAAGTGCAATTTTAGTTATTTCTTTTGGTATCCTCGTTTATGATACTTGTTGCCTTTCTCAATGCATCCCAACTATCTTCTATCCCTTGTTGATATTTGTGATGTATTGTAGATGTTTGTGGTTGAAGTTCATGAATGTACAATAAGATAAAATTGTGCCTTTGGCCATGCTATTAAGCAGAAAATTCTTATTGGTACATTGCATGACTTCGTCTTGGATATCATGCTATATTTCTTGTGTATCTGTTTTGTGTGTACATGTTTCTTTGTGGATAAATATCTTTGTAATATTGCTCACTTAGAGAAACTTATACACATAAGAGATGATACATCTCCATTTGATATCTTATTTATTTGTTGCGTGTTGATCGGTCATGCTAAGCAATGTAATTAATTGAAGACTATGATGATGCTTTTTGCTCATCCTTGTAATAGTCTTATAATATGCTTTATCATGCCTTTCACATATCCTCTTGGTTAAGCCTTTTATTATGGTGCCTCTTACTTATTGCTCAACCATTTGTTTGTTGCAAGTGTTAAGCTTAATTTTCTATCTATGATCTATTTCAAATGTTTGTGTTTTAAATGGTAATGAGGGAGTGAGGATTCCATGTTATGCATATTGTATTCAAATGCAACATTTTAATTTATGCATGTACCTTGGGGAGCTTCCTCATTTTATTTAAGGCACTATTTTGTGGTGATCATTAGAGTTTGATTCACTTGGTATCTTTTGTTTTGAATGATATTATGGGAGTGATGATTCCATGTTTGTGCACTTTATACTCCAATGCAAATTGTCTAGTTTTGTGCACAAACCTTGGGGAGCTTCCTCATATTATATAGAGCAATCTTCTTGATCTTATCATAATATCTTTCTTTCTTTTGGTATTGATGTAGCCCCGCTCACCGACGACACTACACCAAGACCAACAAGTCCCCCAAGTGGACCAATGACGCGGGCTCGAGCTAAAGCACTACATGATAAGGTGAACTCGCTCCTCACTACCCTCGATCTCGATACCCCATTGGATGGAATGCTACCTCATGCCGACACACTTTGTGTTATTAGGTACGTGGTGCATCAAGACCCCGGAGAGGAGGACACACCATGGTCAAGAGAAGGAGAGGAGTAGCTGGACATGAAAATGGGCGTGAAGAAGGACGTGGAGCTGGACCCGACGTCATGCGAAGCGTGCCAAGGAAGGGAGGGAGCCACCCGGCCCAGGACCCGGTCCGACCGGCCCCCTGACCGGGCGACCCGGTCCAAACCGGATTCCCCGCTGACGCAGAGCGCGATGCGCGGGCCAAGGAAGGGAGGGAGCCAGCCGACCCGAACCGGTCCGGACCCCGACCGGACAGCCCGGTCCAAACCGGAATTCCCGATGCCAACCGGACGCATCGAGATGCCGGGACCCCCTCCGGTCACCCTCCGGTCCAGGACCCGGTTTGGACCGGACGCGCCCCCAGTCCGGCCGCTCTGACCGGATTCGTCGAATCGCCTTGTCAAAACTGCTTAAGTCGTGTACTTCGTACCTTTTCGCCATGTGTCGCCTTGTAGACCTATATAAGGACCCAGGACGCCCTTTACCTCTTTAGACTAAATCTGAGCTTAAAACTACTTTTGAGCTTTGTCTCCCTAGGGTTAGATCCCCTTTGTAATCAAGGCTACTCTTGTTGAGGATTTGGATATTTGTGAGTGAGATTCAAGTGCCCCCACTCTCTCTCGCTCATCGGTCTCCGTCTCCAACACCAATCTCTCCTCTCGGAATTCTACCTCGTGTCTCTTCCGGGTGGATTCTATTGGCGTGGTCCATCGAGCCACGAGGGTAAGATTTGATTGTATCGGGTTGGTGTGTGTGGTTTTGTTCTTCGTGTTCTTCATCCCCTCCCTCTTTTCCACTTTGGATTTGGGTCAAACGCGAGATCGGGCCACAAACTAGGTCTTAGACCTCATCATATAGTATCAGCAGCTCTTGGTTACCGCGAATTTGACCCCCACCCACCCAATTTCGTCTCTAAAAAATTTCCCAAAAAATTCCCCAAAAATAGCCCTAAATTGCCTTTGGATGGATCTGCGATTTTGTTGAGTTTTGAGTGGTTTTGATCCGTGGATTTGGTGTTCCTAGTGTTGATCTACTATTTCCCCCACCTTTTAGCCCCCAATTCCTTCGTTTCCTTTCGATTTGATCCTTTGGTTTTGGTTTGGGGACGAACAAGAGAGAGAAAACGAAGAACACGGCCAGCCGGTTCAGAAACCGGTTGACCGGACCCCCCGGACCAGCCGTCCAACCGGTCGACCGACCCGACGAGGTCCGGCCAAACCGTCCGACCGGCCTACTGACCGGGCTCCCGATTTCGCCTTCGACTAACACCACCACCACCACCACCACCATCACCACCATCGCAGGTATAACTTGCAGTACCCTTGTAGCCCTCTTCTTTTTGCGATCTATCCCACGAGCGAAGCTTTTCGAGTGTTGCGAAACATCGCACAAGGTCCCGACCGTGAGGGTGTGCGTTGTGTTGAGTAAAGCTCATAAGAAGAGCTCGGGGTGGCAAGCAAAAGTGTAAGAGCATAGTGTGCTAGTGAAAAAAAAAAGTGCAAGTGCCACCGATACAAAAAGAGTTGCACTACAAGAAAAGTTGCCATGGCCGACGAAGTTGAAGTCGCGCCGTGGTTGCTGGTGTACCATGGCCGACGATTTTGGTCCCTCCGTGGTGCATGTCAAAACTTTTTTTTCTCGTTTTTGAGGCCACCTAGCCCGACGAAAGCGGCCAAAACGTGGCGTATGGTGGCCCGGGACGTGGTGCATCTCGAAATCTCGGGTTCGCCGGCCGAGTCAACGCAAATCCGCACCGCCGAGGGATGTAGGGCCCAGATGGCAGCCTCTCTGGCATTGTTTTTTTCTAGATCGCGCCATCTCGTTCAACGTTCTCCGATCGAGCCGTTTACGATGCAGGATCATGGGTCCCGCATGTCATCCTCTATGAACCAAAATTCTTTCTATTCTTGGATTTTTTTGACCCCCTGATTTCTGGCTACTTCCTTTTTCTTTTGATCCCTTGCCGCCTTGGAAACGTTGAGACCGCTGCTGCTAAATAGGACCCGCATGTCATCCTCTATGTGCAATCAACTTTCTTTTCTTGGAGTTTTTTTGGCACCTCAAATTTGGTCACTTGCCTTTTTCTTTCGATCCCCCGCCTCTCAAACGGTGATACCGCTGCTGCTAACTGGGACCCTGATACGCGTAGATGCACACGTCCGTTGGGAACCCCAAGTGGAAGGTATGATGCGTATAGAAGCAAGTTTCCCTCAGTATGAAACCAAGGTTTAATCGAACCAGTAGGAGCCAAGAAGCACGTTGAAGGTTGATGGTGGCGAAATGTGATGCGGCGCAACAACAGGGATTCCGGCGCCAACGTGGAATCTGCACAACAAAACCAAAGTACTTTGCCCCAACGAAACAGTGAGGTTGTCAATCTCACCGGCTTGCTGTAACAAAGGATTAAACGTATCGAGTGGAAGATGTTTGTTTGCAAGAAAACAAAACACAATTGCAGTAGATTGTATGCTATGTAAAGAATAGGACCGGGGTCCACAGTTCACTAGAGGTGTCTCTCCCATAAGATAAAAGCATGTTGGGTGAACAAATTACAGTCGGGCAATTGACAAATAGAGAAAGGCATAACAATGCATATACATGATATGATAAATATAGTGAGATTTAATTGGGCATTACGACAAAGTACATAGACCGCCATCCAACTGCATCTATGCCTAAAAAGTCCACCTTCAGGTTATCATCCGAACCCCCTCCAGTATTAAGTTGCAAAGCAACAGACAATTGCATTAAGTATGGTGCGTAATGTAATCGACAACTACATCCTTAGACATAGAATCAATGTTTTATCCCTATTGGCAACAGCACATCCACAACCTTAGAACTTTCTGTCACTGTCCCAGATTCAATGGAGGCATGAACCCACTATCGAGCATAAATACTCCCTCTTGGAGTTAAGAGTACAAACTTGGCCAGAGCCTCTACTAATAACGGAGAGCATGCAAGATCATAAACAACACATAAACAATAGATTGATAATCACCATAATCATAGTACTCTCTATCCATCGGATCCCGACAAACACAACATATAGAATTACATATAGATGATCTTGATCATGTTAGGCAGCTCACAAGATCCAACAATGAAGCACAACAAGGAGAAGACGACCATCTAGCTACTGCTATGGACCCATGGTCCAGGGGTGAACTACTCACTCATCACTCCGGAGGCGACCATGGCGGCGTAGAGTCCTCCGGGAGATGAATCCCCTCTCCGGCAGGGTGCCGGAGGCGATCTCCTGAATCCCCCGAGATGGGATTCGCGGCGGCGGCGTCTCGTAAGGTTTTTCGTATCGTGGCTCTCGGTGGGGGTTTCGCGACGGAGGCTTTAAGTAGGCGGAAGGTCAACGCGGGGGCCACACGGGGCCTAGGGGGTAGGTCGGCGCGGCCGGGCCGCGCCGGCCGCCCCCTGGCTGCCTCGTGGCCCCACTTCGTTATCTCTTCGGTCTTCTGGAAGCTTCGTGCAAAAATAGGACCCTGGGCGAAAGTTTCGTCCAATTCGAGAATATTTCCTTACTAGGATTTCTGAAACCAAAAACAAAACAACAACTGGCTCTTCGGCATCTTGTTAATAGGTTAGTTCCAGAAAATGCATAAATATGACATATAATGTGCATAAAACATGTAGGTATCATCAATAAAGTAGCATGGAACATAAGAAATTATCGATACGTTGGAGACGTATCAGCATCCCCAAGCTTAGTTCTGCTCGTCCCGAGCAGGTAAAACGATAACAAAGATAATTTCTGAAGTGACATGCCATCATAATCTTGATCATACTATTTGTAAACATATGTAATGAATGCAGCGATCAAAACAAAGGTAATGACATGAGTAAACAACTGAATCATATAGCAAAGACTTTTCATGAATAGTACTTCAAGACAAGCATCAATAAGTCTTGCATAAGAGTTAACTCATAAAGCAATAAATCAAAGTAAAGGTGTTGAAGCAACACATAGGAAGATTAAGTTTCAGCGGTTGCTTTCAACTTATAACATGTATATCTCATGGATATTGTCAACATAAAGTAATATAACAAGTGCAATATGCAAGTATGTAGGAATCAATGCATAGTTCACACAAGTGTTTGCTTTTTAGGTGGAAGGAGATAGGTAAACTGACTCAACAATAAAAGTAAAAGAATGGTCCTTCAAAGAGGAAAGCATTGATTGCTGTATTTGTGCTAGAGCTTTTATTTTGAAAACATGAAACAATTTTGTCAACGGTAGTAATAAAGCATATGAGTTATGTAAATTATATCTTACAAGTTGCAAGCCTCATGCATAGTATACTAATAGTGTCCGCACCTCGTCCTACTTAGCTTGGACTACCGGATCTTCGCATGCCATGTTTCAACCAAGTGTCACAAAGGGGTACCTCCATGCCGCCTGTACAAAGGTCTAAGGAGAAAGCTCGCATTTTGGATTTCTCGCTTTTGATTATTCTCAACTTAGACATCCATACCGGGACAACATGGACAACAGATAATGGACTCCTCTTAAATGCATAAGCATGTAGCAATGATTATTATTCTCATATGAGATTGAGGATATATGTCCAAAACTGAAACTTCAACCATGATTCATGGCTTTAGTTAGCGGCCCAATGTTCTTCTCTAACAATTTTGCATGCTCCAACCACTAAAATGATAGATCCTTCAGACAAGACGGACATGCATAGCAACTCACATGATATTCAACAATAGTTGATGGCGTTCCCCAGAAGCATGGTTATCGCACAACAAGCAACTTAATAAAATATAAGGTGCATAAGTACATATTCAATACTACGATAGTTTTTAAGGCTATTTTGTCCCATGAGCTATATATTGCAAAGGTGAATGATGGAATTTTAAAGGTAGCACTCAAGCAATTTACTTTGGAATGGCGGAGAAATACCATGTAGTAGGTAGGTATGGTGGACACAAATGGCATAGTAGTTGGCTCAAGGATTTTGGATGCATGAGAAGTATTCCCTCTCGATACAAGGTTTAGGCTAGCAAGGTTATTTGAAGCAAACTCAAGGATGAACCGGTGCAGAAAAACTCACATAAAAGACATATTGTAAACATTATAAGACTCTACACCGTCTTCCTTGTTGTTCAAAACTCAATACTAGATATTATCTAGACCTTAGAGAGACCAAATATGCAAATCAAATTTTAGCAAGCTCTATGTATTTCTTCATTAATGGGTGCAAAGCATATGATGCAAGAGCTTAAACATGAGCACAACAATTGCCAAGTATCACATTATCCAAGACATTTTAGAATTACTACATGTAGCATTTTCCAATTCCAACCATATAACAATTTAACGAAGAAGAAACTTCGCCATGAACATTATGAGTAAAACCTAAGGACACATGTGTCCATATGCAACAGCGGAGCGTGTCTCTCTCCCACAAATTGAATGCTAGGATCCATTTTATTCAAACAAAAACAAAAACGAAAACCGACGCTCCAAGTAAAGAACACAAGATGTGACTGAATAAAAATATAGTTTCAGGGGAGGAACCTGATGATGTTGTCGATGAAGAAGGGGATGCCTTGGGCATCCCCAAGCTTAGACGCTTGAGTCTTCTTAAAATATGCAGGGGTGAACCACGGGGCATCCCCAAGCTTAGAGCTTTCACTCCTCTTGATCATAGTATATCATTCTCCTCTCTTGACCCTTGAAAACTTCCTTCACACCAAACTTCAAGCAAACTCATTAGAGGGTTAGTGCACAATTAATAATTCACACATTCAGAGGTGACACAATCATTATTTTCACTTCTGGACATTGCATAATGCTACTGGACATTAATGGATCAAAGAAATAAATCCAACATAGCAAAAGAGGCAATGCGAAATAAAAGGCAGAATCTGTCAAAAACAGAACAGTCCGTAAAGACGAATTTAAAGCTGGCACTAGACTTGCTCAAATGGAAAAACTCAAAACTAATGAAAGTTGCGTACATATCTGAGGATCACGCTCGTAAATTGGCAGATTTTTTTGAATTTTCTACAGAGAACTGTGCCCAGATTCGTGACAGACAGCAATGCTGTTTCTGCGCAGCGATCCCAAATATAACATCAACTTTAACATAGAAACTTTACTTGGCACAAAAACATGATAAGGAGAGGTTGCTACAGTAGTAAACAACTTCCAAGACTCAAATATAAAACAAAGTACTGTAGTAAAAACATGGGTTGTCTCCCATAAGCGCTTTTCTTTAACGCCTTTCAGCTAGGCGCAGAAAGTGCAAATCAAGTATTATCAAATGAAGAAGCATCAACATTATAACCAGGGGTGTTGGGAGTTTTCTCAACCAAGCATAGTATATTTGATATATAAGTTTTAGCGTCTCCCTTTTCATTAGTCTTGGGCTTGCTACTCTCATCGAACAAATTTTCAGGAACAAGCCAAGCATAGTTATTTTCTAATGCATCATTCATAGCTAGGAGTTTACATGGTATTGGTGCTTTGATTTCCCCACCATCATTAATGTTATTAGTGTACCTTATTCTATCCATGTCCATTTTTTCAAGGAGACCAATAAAATTGGTATGAGAACCTAGCATATTAAATTTAGCAAAAACCTTTCTAGCCTCTCTTGCTAGACCGCCAAATTCTCTAAGAAGAGTTTCTAGAACGAAATCTTTCTTTTCCCCTTCTTCCATATCACCAAGTGTAAGAAACATGTGTTGGATTATAGGATTGAGATTAACAAATTTAGTTTCCAACATGCGAACTAAAGCAGCAGCAAATTTCATAGGTAGGTGCAAGTTCTACCAAGTGTTTATCTTCAAAATTTTCAGTAATACTAACATGATTGAAAAATTCTTCTATATTATTTCTCCCGACTATGGACCCACGTCCTACCGGTATGTCTTTTGTGGTGAAATTAAAAGGAAACATGATGCAATAAGCAAAAAGTAAACAAGGCGAATAAAGTAAAGACAAGTAACTAAATTTTTTGTGTTTTTGATATAGAGAGCAAGACAGTAAATAAAGTAAAACTAGCAACTAATTTTTTGTATTTTGATTTAGTGCAGCAAACAAAGTAGTAAATAAAATAAAGCAAGACAAAAACAAAGTAAAGAGATTGAGAAGTGGAGACTCCCCTTGCAGCGTGTCTTGATCTCCCCGCAACGGCGCCAGAAATTTAGCTGCTGGCGTGCAGTTGACGTGGGAGATAGAAATCTTTGTGGTGTAACTTTTCTTCAGGTCCCCGGCAACGGCGCCAGAAATTTAGCTTGATACGCGTAGATGCACACGTCCGTTGGGAACCCCAAGTGGAAGGTATGATGCGTATAGAAGCAAGTTTCCCTCAGTATGAAACCAAGGTTTAATCGAACCAGTAGGAGCCAAGAAGCACGTTGAAGGTTGATGGTGGCGAAATGTGATGCGGCGCAACAACAGGGATTCCGGCGCCAACGTGGAATCTGCACAACAAAACCAAAGTACTTTGCCCCAACGAAACAGTGAGGTTGTCAATCTCACCGGCTTGCTGTAACAAAGGATTAAACGTATCGAGTGGAAGATGTTTGTTTGCAAGAAAACAGTAAAACACAATTGCGGTAGATTGTATGCTATGTAAAGAATAGGACCGGGGTCCACAGTTCACTAGAGGTGTCTCTCCCATAAGATAAAAGCATGTTGGGTGAACAAATTACAGTCGGGCAATTGACAAATAGAGAAAGGCATAACAATGCATATACATGATATGATAAATATAGTGAGATTTAATTGGGCATTACGACAAAGTACATAGACCGCCATCCAACTGCATCTATGCCTAAAAATTCCACCTTCAGGTTATCATCCGAACCCCCTCCAGTATTAAGTTGCAAAGCAACAGACAATTGCATTAAGTATGGTGCGTAATGTAATCGACAACTACATCCTTAGACATAGAATCAATGTTTTATCCCTAGTGGCAACAGCACATCCACAACCTTAGAACTTTCACTGTCCCAGATTCAATGGAGGCATGAACCCACTATCGAGCATAAATACTCCCTCTTGGAGTTAAGAGTACAAACTTGGCCAGAGCCTCTACTAATAACGGAGAGCATGCAAGATCATAAACAACACATAAACAATAGATTGATAATCACCATAATCATAGTACTCTCTATCCATCGGATCCCGACAAACACAACATATAGAATTACATATAGATGATCTTGATCATGTTAGGCAGCTCACAAGATCCAACAATGAAGCACAACAAGGAGAAGACGACCATCTAGCTACTGCTATGGACCCATGGTCTAGGGGTGAACTACTCACTCATCACTCCGGAGGCGACCATGGCGGCGGAGGCTCCGGGAGATGAATCCCCTCTCCGGCAGGGTGCCGGAGGCGATCTCCTGAATCCCCGAGATGGGATTCGCGGCGGCGGCGTCTCTGTAAGGTTTTCTGTATCGTGGCTCTCGGTACTGGGGGTTTCGCGACGGAGGCTTTAAGTAGGCGGAAGGTCAACGCGGGGGCCACACGAGGGCCTAGGGGTAGGTCGGCGCGGCCAGGGCTTGGGCCGCGCCGCCTAGCCCTGGCTGCCTCGTGGCCCCACTTCGTTATCTCTTCGGTCTTCTGGAAGCTTCGTGCAAAAATAGGACCTTGGGCGAAAGTTTCGTCCAATTCCGAGAATATTTCCTTACTAGGATTTCTGAAACCAAAAACAGCAGAAAACAGCAACTGGCTCTTCGGCATCTTGTTCATAGGTTAGTTCCAGAAAATGCATAAATATGACATATAATGTGCATAAAACATGTAGGTATCATCAATAAAGTAGCATGGAACATAAGAAATTATCGATACGTTGGAGACGTATCAGACCCGCATGTCATCCTGTATGTACTATAAAACTTTCTTTTCTTGAATTATTTTTGGCACCTCATATTTGGTCACTTACCTTTTTCTTTCGATCCCTGCCGCCTCTCAAACGGTGATACCGCTGCTGCTAAATGGGACCCGCATGTCATCCTCTATGTACTATAAAACTTTCTTTTCTTGGATTTTTTTGCACCTCATATTTGGTCACTTGACTTTTTCTTTCGATCACCTGCTGCCTCTCAAACGGTGATACCGCTGCTGCTAAATGGGACCCGCATGTCATCCTCTATGTACTATAAAACTTTCTTTTCTTGGATTTTTTTGGCACCTCATATTTGGTCACTTGACTTTTTCTTTCGATCCCCTGCTGCCTCTCAAACGGTGATACCGCTGCTAAATGGGACCCGCATGTCATTCACTATGTACTTAAAACTTTCTTTTCTTGGATTTTTTTGGCACCTCATATTTGGTAACTTGACTTTTTCTTTCGATCCCCTGCTGCCTCTCAAACAGTGATACCGCTGCTGCTAAATGGGACCCGCATGTCATCCTCTATGTACTATAAAACTTTCATTTTTTGGATTATTTTTGGCACCTCATATTTGGTCACTTGACTTTTTCTTTCGATCCCCTGCCGCCTCTCAAACGGTGAGACCGCTGCAGCTAAATGGGACCCGCATGTCATCCTCTATGAGCAATCAACTTTCTTTTCTTGGAGTTTTTTTGGCACCTCATATTTGGTAACTTGACTTTTTCTTTCGATCTCATGCCACGTTTGAAACGTTGAGGTACCTGCTGGCTCATGGACCCGCATGTCATCCTCTGTGTGCTATAAAAGTTTCCTTTGTTGGATTTTTTTTCACCCTCTGATTTTTGGCTTGCCTTTTTCTTTTGATCCCCTGCCCCCTTTGAAACGTTGAGTAAGCTGTTGGTTCAAGGGACCCGCATGTCATCCTCTATGTCCATCAACTTTCTTTTCTTGGATTTTTTTTCACCCCCTAATTACTAGCTACTTTCTTTTTCTTTTGATCTCAAGCCGCATTACAAACATTGAGACCGCTGCTGCAAAATGGGACCCACATGTCATCCTCTATGTACAATAAATCTTGGATTATGTTTGGCTCCTGATATTTGGTCACTTGCCTTTTTCTTTCGATCTCATGCCGCCTTTGAAACGTTGAGTAAGCTGCTGGCTCATGGGTCCCGCATGTCATCCTCTACGAACAATAAAAGTTTCCTTTCTTGGAGTTATTTTTTACCCCTAATTTCTGGCTATTTGCCTTTTTCTTTTGATCATCTGCCCCCGGTGAAACGATGAGGACGCTGTTGGCAGGTCGGTCCCACATGTCATCCTCTATGAACAATAAAAGTTTCCTTTGGTGGATTTATTTTTGACCCCTAATTAATTTCTGGCTATTTCCTTTATTTTTCTTTTGATCCCCGCCTTGGAATTGTTGAGAATGCTGCTGCCTCATTTTTCTTTTGGTCCTGTGCCGCCTTGGAAACGTTGAGACCGCTGCTACAAAATGGGACCCGCATGTCATCCTCTATGTACAATAAAGTTTCTTTTCTTGGATTATTTTTGGCTCCTGATATTATGTCACTTGCCTTTTTCTTTCGATCTCATGCCGACTTTGAAACGTTGAGGATGCTGCTGCCTCATGGGTCCCGCATGTCATCCTCTCAGAACGATAAATGTTTTCTTTTCTTGTATTTTTTTACCAACTGATTTTTGGCTTTTTTTATTTTCGATCCCCCGCCTTTGAAACGTTGACTCCCTGGCTCATGGGTCCCCGATGTCAGCCTCCCCGTACAAGAAACATGTGATATTTTATTTTGCAGACAATAAACGTTGTATTTCGCTCTGAGCTATTGCAAACGGATAAATTAAATCTTTATATCTACATAAACAAACTTATATGTTGAATCTCCTTGTTTTTTGTTTTTGCGAAGCATAGGACTTTCCTGTTTTTTTTTTGAGAAAAATCCGACCTTTCCTGTTTTGGAGTGGGCTGAAATTGTACGAGTCAAAAGGCCCAGCAGTATAGTTCGAAGGCCCAGATGTCCAGATACAGCCCAATTGAAATCTTTCTTTTCTTGGATTTTTTTCACACCCTGATTTCTGGCTACTTCATTTTTCTTTCGGTCCTGTGCCGCCTTGGAAGCGTTGAGACCGCTGCTACAAAATGGGACCCGCATGTCATCCTCTATGTACAATAAAGTTTCTTTTCTTGGATTATTTTTGGCTCCTGATATTATGTCACTTGACTTTTTCTTTCAATCTCATGCCGACTTTGAAACGTTGAGGAAGCTGCTGGCTCATGGGTCCCGCATGTCATCCTCTATGAACAATAAAACTTTTCTTTGTTGGATTTATTTTTCCCCCTAATTTCTGGCTATTTGTCTTTTTCTTTTGATCCCCTGCCCCCTTTGAAACGATGACGACGCAGCTGGCAAGTCGGTCCCACATGTCATCCTCTATGAACAATAAAAGTTTCCTTTGATGGATTTATTTTTGACCCTAATTAATTTCTGGCTATTTCCTTTTTTATTTTGATCCCCTGCCGCCTTGAAATAGTTGAGGATGCTGCTGCCTCATGGGTCCCGCATGTCATCCTCTCAGAAAGGTAAATGTTTCTTTTCTTGAATTTGTTTACCAACTGATTTTTGGCTTATTTTTTCTTTCGATCTCCTGCCACCTTTAAAACGTTGACGACGCTGCTGGCTCATGGGTCCCCAATGTCAGCCTCCCCATACTGCAAATCCTCTTTCTGCAAAGGTTGTATTTCTAGATAGATAAGGTGGATTCGAATCTGCCATGGTTCAGGCAGCTCAGGTAAGCCTTCTTGCACTAATTAATGGAAGTAGTGTATCGCAAGGTCAAGACATGTGGCTCGGTGTAATGAATCTATATGAATCATGTTGTGGGTTCAATCTGATAGTTCTCTAACAGGTCAGCCAAAATAGAAATTAAGTTTTTTTCTAAAAGGGAAATGCAAATTAAGATGAACACAAACATTAGTTATCATAATAGCTGATCATACATACATACTTGCTAAGAGCAAAAGCTTGCCAGAGTTTTACCACCCATACAATTAATTAGCAGTTCAGATAAGATAACCTTATATAAGTATAACTACAAATGCATTTGCTAAGGGCTCATGGGACAACAGAACTAGACAACCGCGAACTTTATGACCAGCATGTCACAGCGGCATCGAAAGATCTTGACCTTCAACTTTGATCCAATGCGAAGTTTGGCACCGTCAATGAACTTTTTCCACCTGGAAGTAACAGCCAAGCGGCCATCTGTGGGACTGACAGAGTACCGTCCCTCCACGGTGAGACCTTCACTCTCCATGACGAGGGATATCTTGCCCCTTCGGCCAGCATTGAGATCCTTGGAGATACTTTTAGGCAATTTCTGATTCAAAGCAAGAGATACCACCAAAAATTAGTCAATGGCACCAATGCACTGAACCATGTGAGACTTTGAGCAGAGAAGACATCAAGATAAGAGCAGTTATGCTGTCATATACTCACGAACATAGCCTTCAGATGCGTCCTGGTCACCACACGGGTGGCCACATCAATGAGCTGAGACCTCGGTGATCTGGCTGGGGCAGGTGCATGAGCCTGGGCTGGTACACGAGCTGGTGCTGATGCAGGAGACTGCTGGGCAGGTGCAGTAAACGGTGCCTCTAGAGGAACCGGTGCTGATGCAGGAGACTGTTGGGCAGGTGCAGTAAACGGTGCAGCTAGAGGAACCAGTGCTGATGCAGGAGCCTGCTGGGCATGTGTAGTATATGGGGCCTCTACAGGAACCAATGCTGATGTAGGGGACTGCTGGGTAGATGCAGTAAACGGAGCT
This sequence comes from Lolium multiflorum, assembly GCA_030979885.1. NCBI lineage: Eukaryota > Viridiplantae > Streptophyta > Magnoliopsida > Poales > Poaceae > Lolium > Lolium multiflorum. The sequence goes on from CM061750.1 coordinate 248,305,583, forward strand.
GGTACAGGAACCGGTGCTGATGCAGGAGAGTGGGAAGCCGGTGCCGGTGCTGGTGTGGTTGCCCTTTGTGACATCCGCTCCTGTTCCGTCAGGGGATCTGCAGCTTTGATCATGTTAAACCCAGCAAGCTAGAACAGAGGGAATGGTTTAGAACAACTGCTCAGAATGCAGTTATCAAAAGATATGAGTAGAAAAAAGTTACATATTATATATTTGGAAGTGTCTCCAACTCTGTAAGCAGTTACGTATATCTGCCCGTTTGAGTTTCTGATCCTCAGCTCGTCGCCCTTCTTCAGACCGTAGTCAAAAGCAAACTTTCTCCAATCATGTCCATACAAATATGTGATGGCCTGCGTCTTGTAGACATACACCTCATAGACCGTGTAGGTGTTCATCAATTTGCCATTGCCATGCATAGTGAAAGATCCTTCATGCGGACACATCTGGTTAATCATTGGACGAAGTTCACAAGGTACAGTCTGCATGTGAAAATTGATACAAATGTAAGAAGCAGGAAGACTAAAAACAAGACTTTACTATATGCCAATTCATGCTAAACCACTGAGAATACATACCTGTAACTCTGTGAAGGAGCTACTAGAAAGGTAGATAGAGCCATAGGAGGTGTTATATGTGGGGTATGTACATGGGCCCGCCATATTCCCGCAAGCTCGGCATCGGGATGGTGAAGGAAACATGGGAGGTACTACTGGTGCGTAGCGCTGAACGTAAGTGGAAGAATTAGGTTGTGTAAAGTGCATAGTTCAGAGCAATGCAAATGTTGACAAGCAAGTGCATAACACTATGTTACAAACTGAACAGTGAAAAATTAGTGTATGATGAATATAAGCATGCTAATTTGGTGTTTCCGAATTCCAAAAAGCATTAGACAGAGCCGGTGATAATATCAGACATAAATCATGGCATGTATATGTGGCTTAAGAAAATATACCCGAACCCTTGGATGGTTACGGCCCGGCTGATCCTTGGACTTGAGCTTATATAAGCATCCAGAAGGTGGGGCTGACAGTAACTTGGTGGCAGCCTCTGCAGATGCCTCATCAGCAGCAGTTGCAATCCTTTTGACCAATGAAGGCTTAGCAGTTTCAGTCTGCATATAAAAATTGAAGAGCAACAGACATCAGCAGTGATATATAAAATGAATCTATGAGACACTGATGCATATAGTGCTGGATGTAAGTGGAAGAATAGGTGTGTGTGTTTCTGAACTATTGGTAAGCATTAGACAAAGCCGGCAATAAACAGACAAAAATCAAATCATGTATGAGGATTAAGAAAATATACCTGCTTACTGAAAAGGGTACCACCCAGCTGGCCCGTGGCCTTGTGCTTGAGGAGGTTTTCAGAAGATGGTGGCAGCACCATCGTCTTCACAGCAGCCTCATCAGGATCATTTTTTATCCATTTGAGTAGAGGAACAGAAGTTTCATCCTGCATATGAATAGCAACAGAACTCATCATTGATATTTAATAAATCTATGAGATAGACTGATGCAAATAGTGCGGGTGTAAGTGGAAGAATAGGGTTGTGCATAGAGAACAGTTGACAACAATGCAAATGATTACAAAAGAAGCCAATGGAAATCAACAGTTTATATACTGGATGAGACAGACTGAAAAGTGAAAAATTAGTGTATGATGATTGTAAGCAAACGCAGTGTTTCTGAACTTTTGGTAAGCATTAGACAAAGCCAACAGTAATTAAACAGATAATAATGAAATCATGTATGTGGATTAAGAAAATATACCAGATTCATTAAAAGGTCACCACCCAGCTGGCCCATGGCCTCGTGCTTGTAGAGGTTTTCGGAAGATGGTGCCGGCACCATCGTCCTCACAGCAGCCTCATTAGCCCCATTTTGCATCCACTTGAGTAAAGGCGCAGCAGTTTCAGCCTGCATAAGAATGGGAACAGATCTCAGCAGTGATATTGAATGACTCTGAGACAGACTGATGCATATAGTGCTAGATGTAAGTGGAAGGGTATGGCCGTGTATGGACAACAGTTCACAACAATGCAAGGGTGTGTTCGGTTCTGAAACAGCGTGGAATGGAATGGAATGGTTCCATTTCAGAGGAATGGAATGGTTACATTTTTGTTCGGTTGGGAAAAATGGAGAGCAGAAGAGATCGAGGTTAAACTAACCAATTGTCTCAAAATTGTAATTAACAATTGCAAATGACATTTTAATCTCAAAGTCGTAATTAACAGCGCCTAATGGTGCTCTTTTAATCTAAAAATCGAAATTAACATCATTTTATGTTGGGTTAGGGGAACTGGAGTAGATGAACATTACTGTATGATGATTGTAAGCAAACGAATTTGGTGTTTCTAAACTTTTGGCTTCGAGATCTTATGGGTTTCAACTCTAGCCTACCCCAACTTGTTTGGGACTGAAAGGCTTGGTTGTTGTTGTTGTTGTTGTTGTAAACTTTTGGCAAGCATAGAAAAAACCGACAATAAACAGAGAAAAATCAAGGCATGTTTTGTGGATTAAGAAAATATACCATATTCATTAAAAGATCACCACCCAGCTGGTGCGTGGCCTTGTGCTTGTAGAGGCATTTAGAAGATGGGGGCGGCATCAACATACTGGCAGCCTGATCAGCCGCAGTTTTGATCTTCCTTTTGAGTAAAGGCCCTAAAGTTTCAGTCTGCATATGAATAGCAAAACAAAAGGCAGACCTCAGCAGTGATATTGAATTACTGTATGAGATAGACTGATGCATATAGTGGATGCTCTTAGCCTTTTGCAGCGTGAACACTAGCTATGGACAGACAAAAAAACTAGTTAACTCAGCTTTGTCTAGATATGAATGTACTACCACCATCCAAAAGCTTAAGCCTTATTTATTTTTGAGAAATCAAAACAAGCAAAGTTTGACCAAAATTTTAGAACATTCTATCAACAAATATAATACTGTGTAGATACCGTAGGAAAATATATTTTATTATCTATTTAATGATATTAATTTTGTATTTTGCATGTTACTGATTTTTGGTAAAAGCTTAGTCAAACATGGTATAGTTTGACTTTCTAAAAATAATATAAGCCCAAAGCTTTGGGATGGAGGCAGTAGTATCTAGAGCTAAAACACATCTAGATACATCCGTATCTACAGATAGTTGAGTCAATTAATTTGGATCTGAGGGAGTATCAGATTCAGACTACATCATGGTAAGTTGGTTAAAAAAATTACCCCTGGGCGGTCCCTGCCCAGCTCGGCAGTGGCATTTCGCTTCTTGTGCTGCAGATCGGGCCATGCTCCTGCAGCAGGTGGGGCGCTATTCTCATTCCCCATAGCCTCAGCACGGAACCTGGAGGTACCAACCTGATACAGAGAATATAGAGCATGGTGTCACAGAGGCTTTACGCACAAACAGCTGAAGACATGTGCTACTTTAAGCATATTCCAGAACAGGAACAGATTGAGGATGCAGAGACCAGAGAGACACTTAAAAGGTAAAGAGTGGATAAGCAAACGGAGTACCTGCTTCGCGGGGCTGGGGACGCAGCTCAGGCTCAGCCAACTGCCCACATGCGTGGTGGCCTTACGCTCCATTGCCCCCACCGCCGAGGTCTTACCTTTCCTGTACAAGCTGACAAAAGATACAGTGAGGATCAGCAGAAACTACAAAGGTTGCAAATGTCGACAAATAAAGGAAGAACACCCCAATCCAAGCAAAGGTAGCCCCCGCCCCCCACCCCCATCAATCACTCCCAGCTCGAGGGTGACCAGAAAGACACCCCTTTGCCCAGAATAGGAAAGAGATGCGCAAGATATCGAGGAGAGGAAAAAAGAACCGATCTCGAGAAAGGAGAGAACATTACTAGTCCTACCTAATCCGCTTGGGCTAGATGCAGCTTGCCCCTCCAAGCTGGATGCCTGGACGGTGGAGGCGAAAGGAGGGGATCGAGCTAGCGGCTTGCATCCGTCGGCAATCGGCACTCGATCGGGAGAGAAGGGGTGCTACATAAAGGGGAGGGGTAACATATTTTATTACACAGTGAACTTACTGATGTGACTAGTCATTACATGTCTCACTGAAACTAGGGCCCATAGTGTGGCACCCCAAATTTACTTGAAGCTGCCCGGCGGGACGCATTGGCGCGTCAAGAAACCCCCGAATTGTAGCGGGGAAATGAAACATTTCACAAAAATTCGAAATTCAAGCACACCGCCACGCGCCAAGCACGCGGCTGTTCCTTCCTCTTCCTCGGTTCCTCCTCCCCTATCCGAAAAAACCCCAAATCCCAAGCTCAAACCAAAAAAAAAAAACAAAAAACAAATCCCCTGGCCGCCATGCATGTCCTCGTTAACCCGCTGGAGATCGTTCCCGGACGATGCGGACCACCCGCCCTGAGATCCAGAATTCCGTCCACCTCGAGGCACTGCGTGCTGTCTCGCAGCAGCGGCTTGAGGGCGCTGAAGAGGAAGTTCCGCCGGAAAGTGCTCATGGCAACCGTGCAAGCTCACCGGCGTGCTGTATCCCGAGAGGAACTGGTCAAAGCTTTGCTATTCGCCACACAAAAAAAATTGCGGGCCAAGATCTGGTCAAAGCTTCGTCGATGGCTTGCCGCGAGAGGCTTGGAGTCCAGAGTCAATAAACTAGCTGCTCGAGGACTTGGGCGGTTTACACGGATTCATATTAACTGACTCAAGTTTGTTAGTCTAGTTAACAAATGCATCTAGATACATCCATATCTAGACAGAATTGAGTCAATTAATATGAATCAGAGGGGAGTACCTGAAAGTGTTTCATGCTACCAACTAATGCGCTGGCAGGAATCGCTGTAGAAGTAATTGTGCTACTACTCGTACGATGAACTGATTGTGTGGGTGTCGAATTTTGCAACGCGATCATCCACTGAATGCTTAATCTAGCGCCAAAGGCGTACAAATCATAACATACTACAGCACCAGAACATAAGAGTACGAATCATAAAGTAGCTCAACATTTTGCATCAGGGCTGGGTGGTCCTGAGACTACCGGGACGCCCCTGATGATCTCCGGGTGTGCATCCTCTTCAACGCAAAGTTGTGTACTCGGTCCACGGCCTCCTTCTGTAGGCTGGATAATCTCAGGTGCAGGACCTTCGTCTATGAGAGGCTCGTCATCAGTACCATCCACAGGTGCATCAGGGCTGGGTGGTCTTGAGACTACCCGGACGCCCGTGATGATCTCCGGGCGTGCATCCACTTCAACGCAAAGCTGTGTACTCGGTCCACGGCCTCCTTCTGTAGGCTGGATAATCTCAGGTGCAGGACCTTCGTCTATGAAAGGCTCGTCATCAGTACCATCCACAGGTGCATCAAACTGAGATTCATCTTCAAATCTCCCATCAAACTGAGAGACCTCTTTAACTCTATGCTTCTGCAATTAGTACATCAACCGATTAGACAAACATCTAAGGGATGCAACCTGAACAAATGCCGTTTTACATATTTACCTTCTCATCTGGCACAGCACATGTCCCAGAGCTGAAACCCGTTTCCTGAAGCAAGCGCTTTTTCTCTCCTTCCCGTCCATCCATCTGCAACAAGTTAAATTTGAGTACAGAACCTTGCACAGCAATGCAAACTATTGATTGAAACAGCGGCAGCATCAATATAAATAATTAACTACATATGCCAGCACACATACAGTGTGAGCAAGATCTGCTTCTCCTGATTAATTTAAGGCGAAGTAGGAAATGTATATCCATCGAGTACAAAACTATACTACATGATTATGCATTTCAGCAATCATGTCGAGTACAAAACAAAAAATGCCCATCGACATTTTAGCAAACAGATCGTGTACAAAACTCTGCCATGGCATTTCAGCAAATTAACGGATCGAGTGCAGAACTGACTCTATATGCCCACGCAAATGAACAAATTGATCGATGACAAATCGAGCGGAAAACTATAAAGTGCCAATTAGTTCGAGCATACTGACGAATTTTTTTAGCAGCATCAAGAAAATATAAATCGTTAGGTTGTCTTGCCCGATACATGATTGAGCTAGAGATAGCAGCCCTACCGTGGATCAACTTGACCGCCGGTGCGTCTCGAGAAGAACGACGGGGAGGGGAAGCTTCTTCTTCGCACGGACGGGACGGGGAGGGGAAGCTCTTCGCACGGACGGGGATAAGTTGTGTACGGGTGGGTGGGGGGTCATGCGGCCGGGCCGCCGGGGTGATAATTAAGGTCGGTAGGTGGCGTTTAATGGAGTTGCGTGTGTAATTTGCCGTGCACAAGGTTGAGGAATAGGCGGTTCCCTTTGCCGCGCGCACAATTCAAACTATCCCGCCCATGTAGTTTAAATTCGCCATATTTTCGTTAAATCGACATAAAGTCATGTGAGTGGGGGAAAATTAGCAAAGTTGCTTGAAAAATAGTAAAACTCTGGAATTATCCTTTAAATATGCTCTACTTCGTGTGAAAATCGGGGTGTGGAAGCATGTTGAGCTGTTTTATTTGTACTTTCTTCATTAAAACTCCCATTTTATGCACTTTGGATGGAAAGAAATCATTTGTACATAAATTTTGACAACGCCATTTGCAAACACTAATTGTTTACATGCCAAGATGCACCCATCCACCAAATATATATGTGGCAAAAGTTTATCACAATCTAGCAGATATGCATAATTAGTGAGGGACCCCTTTTGATTTTGTGCAATTTCCACTAATTAGGTAGAGATCGAGAAGGGTTAATTAATTAGGCCATGTTAGGGGTTATGTGTTTTAGATTAGGTTGTGTGGATTCAAATACAACTTCTTTATTTGTGTGCTATGATTAATCAAAACTAGATCGATCGACTGCGCACACATTATTAGAGGCGCATGCCTTTGCGCACAAAGTGCATGTGTGTGTTGTTGGCCACCAACGAGAGAGAGAGAGAGAGAGAGAGATAGAGGTAGAGAGAGCTACATACGAGAGAGCGATTGAAATCCCCAAATTAAACACATATATATGCATGGCACATTTAATTTAATTAGAGGACCGCGAGGCACCCCTGGCCTGCTTGATGCATAATTAAGTGTCATTGGCCTATATATAGGGTTTAATTAGGGTTTAGGGTTTAGGGTTAGGAGGTTAGGGTTTAGGGTTTAATGTTTATGGTGTTTAGGGTTTAGGGATTAGGGTTTATTTAGGGTTTAAGGTTTAGGGATCATCGATCGAGTGCGCACACACACATTATTAGAGGCACACGCGCCTTTGCGCATAAAGTGCATGCGTATATGTGTGTGTTTTTTGGCCACCAACGACATATAGATGATCGAGAGAGAGAGATTGAAATCCCCCAAGAATATGTTCAAATATATATTAAAATATATGCACGAATTAATGCATGCATGGTAGGCCATGCATGCACACTAATTATATATATATTATGAGGAAACTTAATCAAATGTGTTTTCATTCGAGAGAACTTGTCAAAATTCAAGTTAATTAATTTATCATCGATAATTATATAATTAATTAATGAATCTCAGGGAGATGTTATACAACATATGATCGATATATAGGCCATGTATATATTAATTGGTTTTAATCTACCGTTTTTGCTAGCTAGCTGCATGCTATATATAGAGCATGTTTTTATTAGATCGGGTTATAGCTAGTATAGTTTAGGGTTATGTGTTTTAATTAACTAGGGTTTGATTAGCTAGGGGTTAGTTATATATATATGGTTTAGGGTTAATGCATGTCACATTTAATTTAACTAGAGGACCGCGAGGCACCCCTGGCCTGCTTGATGCACAATTAAGTGTCGTTGGCCTATATATATAGGGTTTAATTAGGGTTTAGGGTTAGCTAGCTGGGTTTAGGGTTTAGTGTTTTGGGTGTTTAGCTAGGGTCTAGGGTTTAGGGTTTGGTGTTTACGGTGTTTAGAGGGTCTAGGGTTTAGTGTTTAGGGTGTTTAGGGTCTAGGGTTTAGGGTCTAGTGTTTAGGGTCTATGGTTTAGGGTTTAATTAGTGTTTAGGGTGTTTAGGGTTTAGGGTTTAGTGTTTACGGTGTTTAGGGTCTAGGGTTTAGGGTTTAGTGTTTAGGGTCTAGGGTTTAGGGTTTAATTAGTGTTTAGGGTGTTTATAGGGTTTAGGGTTTAGGGTTTAGGGTTTTAGGGTTTAGGGTTTAGGGTTTAGGGTTTAGGGTTTAGGGTTTACGGTGTTTAGGGTCTAGGGTTTAGGGTTTAGTGTTTAGGGTGTTTAGGGTCTAGGGTTTAGTGTGTTTAGGGTGTTTAGGGTTTAGGGGATTAGGGATTAGGGTTTTAGGGTTGTTTAAGGTTTAGGGATCATCGATCGAGTGCGCACACACATTATTAGAGGCACCCGCGCCTTTACGCATCAAGTGCATGCGTATATATGTGTGTTTTTTGGGCCACCAACGATATATAGATGATCGAGAGAGAGAGAGAGATTGAAATCCCCAAGAATATGTTCAAATATACATTAAAATATATGCACGAATGCATTGTAGGCCATGCATGCACACTAATTATATATATATTATGAGGCAACTTAATCAAATGTGTTTTCATTCGAGAGAACTTGTCAAAGTTCAAGTTAATTAATTTATCACGATAATTATATAATTAATTAATGATTCTCAGGGATATGTTATACAACATGATCGATATAGGCCATGTATATTTTAATTGGTGTTAATCTACGGTTTGCTAGCTAGCTGCTATATATAGAGCATGTTTTTATTAGATCGGGTTATAGCTAGCTAGTATAGTTTAGGGTTATGTGTTTTAATTAAGTAGGGTTGATTAGCTAGGGTTAGTTACATATATATGGTTTAGGGTTAATGCATGGCACATTTAATTTTATTAGAGGATCACGAGGCACCCATGACCCGCTCGATCGATGCACAATTAAGTGTCGTTGGCCTATACATAGGGTTTAATTGGGGTTTAGGATTAGCTAGGGTTTAGGGTTAGGGTTAGGGTACGTTTAGGGTCTAGGGTTTAGGGTTTAGTGTTTAGGGTGTTTAGGGTTTAGGGATTAGGGATTTAAGGTTTTAGGGTTGTTTAAGGTTTAGGGATCATCGATCGAGTGCGCACACACATTATTAGAGGCACCCGCGCCTTTACGCATAAATTGCATGCATATATATGTGTGTTTTTTGGGCCACCAACGATATATAGATGATCGAGAGAGAGAGATTGAAATCCCCAAGAATATGTTCAAATATACATTAAAATATATGCACGAATGCATTGTAGGCCATGCATGCACACTAATTATATATATATTATGAGGCAACTTAATCAAATGTGTTTTCATTCGAGAGAACTTGTCAAAGTTCAAGTTAATTAATTTATCACGATAATTATATAATTAATTAATGAATCTCAGGGATATGTTATACAACATGATCGATATAGGCCATGTATATTTTAATTGGTGTTAATCTACGGTTTGCTAGCTAGCTGCTATATATAGAGCATGTTTTTATTAGATCGGGTTATATCTAGTATAGTTTAGGGTTATGTGTTTTAATTAAGTAGGGTTGATTAGCTAGGGTTAGTTACATATATATGGTTTAGGGTTAATGCATGGCACATTTAATTTTATTAGAGGATCGCGAGGCACCCATGACCCGCTCGATCGATGCACAATTAAGTGTCGTTGGCCTATACATAGGGTTTAATTGGGGTTTAGGATTAGCTAGGGTTTAGGGTTAGGGTTAGGGTTAGGGTACCTTTAGGGTTAATGCATGTCACATTTAATTTAACTAGAGGACCGCGAGGCACCCCTGGCCTGCTTGATGCACAATTAAGTGTCGTTGGCCTATATATATAGGGTTTAATTAGGGTTTAGGGTTAGCTAGCTGGGTTTAGGGTTTAGTGTTTTGGGTGTTTAGCTAGGGTCTAGGGTTTAGGGTTTAGTGTTTACGGTGTTTAGAGTCTAGGGTTTAGTGTTTAGGGTGTTTAGGGTCTAGGGTTTAGGGTCTAGGGTTTAGGGTCTAGTGTTTAGGGTCTATGGTTTAGGGTTTAATTAGTGTTTAGGGTGTTTAGGGTTTAGGGTTTAGTGTTTACGGTGTTTAGGGTCTAGGGTTTAGGGTTTAGTGTTTAGGGTCTAGGGTTTAGGGTTTAATTAGTGTTTAGGGTGTTTATAGGGTTTATGGTTTAGGGTTTAGGGTTTAGGGTTTTAGGGTTTAGGGTTTAGGGTTTAGGGTTTAGGGTTTAGGGTTTACGGTGTTTAGGGTCTAGGGTTTAGGGTTTAGTGTTTAGGGTGTTTAGGGTCTAGGGTTTAGTGTGTTTAGGGTGTTTAGGGTTTAGGGGATTAGGGATTAGGGTTTTAGGGTTGTTTAAGGTTTAGGGATCATCGATCGAGTGCGCACACACATTATTAGAGGCACCCGCGCCTTTACGCATCAAGTGCATGCGTATATATGTGTGTTTTTTGGGCCACCAACGATATATAGATGATCGAGAGAGAGAGAGATTGAAATCCCCAAGAATATGTTCAAATATACATTAAAATATATGCACGAATGCATTGTAGGCCATGCATGCACACTAATTATATATATATTATGAGGCAACTTAATCAAATGTGTTTTCATTCGAGAGAACTTGTCAAAGTTCAAGTTAATTAATTTATCACGATAATTATATAATTAATTAATGAATCTCAGGGATATGTTATACAACATGATCGATATAGGCCATGTATATTTTAATTGGTGTTAATCTACGGTTTGCTAGCTAGCTGCTATATATAGAGCATGTTTTTATTAGATCGGGTTATATCTAGTATAGTTTAGGGTTATGTGTTTTAATTAAGTAGGGTTGATTAGCTAGGGTTAGTTACATATATATGGTTTAGGGTTAATGCATGGCACATTTAATTTTATTAGAGGATCGCGAGGCACCCATGACCCGCTCGATCGATGCACAATTAAGTGTCGTTGGCCTATACATAGGGTTTAATTGGGGTTTAGGATTAGCTAGGGTTTAGGGTTAGGGTTAGGGTTAGGGTTAGGGTACGTTTAGGGTCTAGGGTTTAGGGTTTAGTGTTTAGGGTGTTTAGGGTTTAGGGATTAGGGATTTAGGGGTTTTAGGGTTGTTTAAGGTTTAGGGATCATCGATCGAGTGCGCACACACATTATTAGAGGCACCCGCGCCTTTACGCATAAATTGCATGCATATATATATATGTGTGTTTTTTGGCCACCAACGATATATAGATGATCGAGAGAGAGAGATTGAAATCCCCAAGAATATGTTCAAATATACATTAAAATATATGCACGAATGCATGGTAGGCCATGCATGCACACTAATTATATATATATATATATTATGAGGCAACTTAATCAAATGTGTTTTCATTCGAGAGAACTTGTCAAAATTAAAGTTAATTAATTTATCACGATAATTATATAATTAATTAATGAATCTCAGGGATATGTTATACAACATGATCGATATAGGCCATGTATATATTAATTGGTGTTAATCTACGGTTTGCTAGCTAGCTGCTATATATAGAGCATGTTTTTATTAGATCGGGTTATAGCTAGTATAGTTTAGGGTTATGTGTTTTCATTAAGTAGGGTTGATTAGCTATGGTTAGTTACATATATATGGTTTAGGGTTAATGCATGGCACATTTAATTTAATTAGAGGACCGCGAGGCACCCCTGGCCTGCTTGATGCACAATTAAGTGTCGTTGGCCTATATATAGGGTTTAATTAGGGTTTAGGGTTAGGGTTAGGGTCTAGGGTCTAGGGTTTAGTGTTTAGGGTGTTTAGGGTTTAGGGATTAGGGATTAGGGTTTCAGGGTTGTATAAGGTTTAGGGATCATCGATCGAGTGCGCACACACATTATTAGAGGCACCCGCGCCTTTGCGCATAAAGTGCATGCGTATAGTTTAGGGTTATTTGTTTTAATTAAGTAGGGTTTGATCAGCTAGGGTTAGTTACATATATATGGTTTAGGGTTAATGCATGGCACATTACATATAGTTTAAATCTCAAGAATGTTTATACATGATAGGCCATATGTGCAAAGGAATTTTTTTCCTCGTGAACTTGTCAAAATTCAAGTTTATCAGTGCCAATGGAAACTAGTCCAAAAATTACATAGAGGACCAAAAGTACTAGACAATAACTAATAGAACCTGCAACTTTACAAAAAGGACCCCAAAACATATAGAAGAAAATCAATCGAGTCCTTCTCGACCGCACATCAGATCTCTGCTCCGCATCCTTTCCAGCAACTCCGTCGCCGGGGACGCACCACTTGGGACGGTGTCGCCGGTAGTCGCCAGGACGAAGGAGAAGAAGGGCCTCAGCAACGGCATATTGGCTCTGAGAAGGGTCGCTGAAAGTCCAAGATGTGCACGGGCAAGACGGATGACGCCGTCGTATGCCCCGAGCTTGTGAACTTTAGCAGCTTGACTTCCCCATTGGCCAGATCTGAAGCACTGACCAAAGCAAGCCTCACCGTTAGCGCCATCACATTGATGGCACCAGATCGGGGTTTGGCCGGCAAGATCCGCCAGATTCACCATAGGCCAGATCTGAAGCCGATGACGAGATCCCCGACTCCATTGCGCCATTCTGCTCATGGGAAACACTGGATCTAAGCTTACAACAACACTAACTCCCTCGGATCCAAATTAGCTGACTCAACTTTGCTTATCTAAATATGGATGTATCCACACATGTTTTTACTCTAGATACATACACGTCTAAGGAAAGTTGAATCAATTAATTTAGTTCGGAGGGTGTACAATATACAGAGAGAAGTCGGCCTCGTCTCCGGCCGGCGAGGCCGCCGGAGAGAAGGGGGAGAGGAGCCGGGGGAGTGGGAGAGACTCGAGAGAGAAAGAGAAGAGGAAGAAATGAGAGCTCCCTGGGGAAGAACATTATTTTTGTCGTTCTCTCGTAGCTTGAAACTGAAAATTTCGGCCACGCGCCAAATCATCCCGCCGCATCCATTCGAAAATCCCGTGACCAGTTTTACCCTTTTAACCCTGGTCCGGAAGCTACAACCCACCGACCATGGAGGGCTCATTCGGTAACAATGAAATATCTTGCCTAGATCCCGAACCCTCCCCACAGGCCCACACCCACCCACCAACCATTCGCCCCATTAGCTCAAAAATACTCTCACACGCCAAAGCTCTGACTCTCTACAGTACTAGATCTGCTTCGCCGCCGGCATACTCCTCCACAGCGTAGCCTTGATCGTGTTGGCTGTCCACCCACCTGATCCGCTCCCCCGCCGCCCTCGTCACCGACGGATCTGCTTCACCGCCGACCTCGCCACCGACGGATCTGCTTCACCGCCGACCTCGCCACCGACGGATCTGCTTCACCGCCGACCTCGCCACCGACTACCTCGCCGCAGCGGCTGTATCAACTTCACCGAATACCTTGCCAGCCAACCAGATCTGCTTCACTAACGCCCGCTTCTACTGAAACAGGGTCGATTCATCGTCTCCCGCGTTCGCCGCCGCTGGAATGCAAGTTGCCGCCCCCGTCCACCCCGCCGCAGCTTGGTTAGTACGCTGGCCCGTTAGATCGCGGTGTTTCTTTAGCCATGTTTTGTGTAGTTATTTGCAGATCTCATATGCCGTTAACTTTCTTGATGTGTTGCTTCGCATGAAGTTTGTTTAAATGTTGTACAGTACAAAAGCATTATCCGGTCGCTACCATCCTGTTCATTCTACTGACACCTGTGTGCATCCACATATTTATAGCCTTGTACCCATTCATTTGCTGCCAACTGTTTTTGTACTGCATGCTATTGTCGCACTGCTTTTATAGTCGTGCTATGGGCATTTCCAATCTGCTTGTTCTTATACCACGTCATTAGCTCACCGCTAGCTGTTTTCTCGTGTCTGCTATTCTCACACTGCTTTTATAATCATGCTATGTGCATTTCCAATCTGCTTGCTCTTATACCTCGTCTTTAGCTTATATAGTTATTGCTGCGTGCATGTCTGGTCTTTGTATTATCGTAGACTGACTTGTCAATGTTATTTTTCCTTGGGATTGATCATGCGAACCACTTATTAGAACATCCAACATTAACAGCGGGGACGCTAGGTAAGGTTGGAATCTGAGTTCGTGGTTGGTAATTTTGGCAGTTTACTTCCGTTATTATCTATAACCTATATGCATTGTTCCTTATGCAAGAGATTAACACTTGGAACCCTGCCATAGCAATGCCATTCATGCTTTACTATGTTTCTGCCTATTTGATATGCTTGTCTTGGAGAAACTTCGAGGGTGATTTGAACCTGACATTTGGTCATTCTTAATGCCAGTTTACTTTATGTGTAAAACCTTGGCATTACCCTACTCTAAATCTGAATGTCTGAAATTCGTATCTCATGCAAAGCAACATCTAGTTGGTTTTAATCTGATATCTGGTAACTATTGGCTTATTCATTTGGCAGCTCAAGTTTTTTGTTATTTGAAACCAGCTGACTTGGTCTTAAATGTGATATCTAAACACAGATTAAGGACAATGGAGCAGGAGGATTAGCATTTCACTTGATGGCTGAACCTAAAATGATAGGCATGTTGACCACGACTAGTGCACGCAAGAGAAGGACCTGCAGTGAGCCAGTATGTGCTTAGTACATGCATCTTATCTTATCTTGTGCTTATTTCTGCTACATGCTGTTATCTGATCTCTACATTGCGTAATACATGTTTGAATAGTTAATTGTTGTAACTATGTTTACAATGTTACCAGAATGCAGTTTTAATGAAGCAGTCATCATTAGAAGATAGTCGCCAAAAAAGGATCTGTAGCGACCCTGTGCAACATTATGATGTAAGTTTGTGCTTAGTACAAGTTCCATACATGTCTTATTTATGCAACTTGTTATTATCTTATATCTACATTGCATAATAAATGTTTGCATAGTTCATCGTTTAACTCTTTTTGCATTATTATCAGAATGCAGTTGTGATGAAGCAATCTTCATTACCAGTGAGGCCCACAAAAAGTTCTGATCTTTCTTCTGATGCATCTTCTCATAGCCGTCAACCTAGACCATTTCTTTCATCAGACAGTAAATATCTCAAGGCTGTACTTTATAAAAGACATGGTATTGCTGCTTTAAGATCTGTAGCTGATATGTTGACAAAGAGTACACAAGATTCAATCAAGGCGATTGCCAAATGTCAACGTGTTATTGATGATGCTAATAGAAGTCCTCAATGATTCTATGTAATTTTTTTATTTGGGCACATTAATTGCCTTGTAATTTTCCTATTTGTTTTATTTGTGTATGTACTTGTGTGTATCATTGAAATCAGATTTTAGGCTCATGAAATTTAATGCAAGTTGACTAGTCAAACAAGTAGGGCCCTACAACAGATTGGGCCGGCCCACTTACAGTAGTGTGGGACCCACTTTCATTTTGGGCCGGCCCACTTCTTTAGTAGGCCGGCCCGGTTACACGATAATGGGCTCCACATGCTTATTGGGCCGGCCCACTTGCTCTATGGTGGTCCCACATGGTAAATGGGCCGGCCCTTTAATAGGAAGGTGGGACCCACTTGTGTTTTTGGCCCACTATCTTGTTGGGCCGGCCCACTTTCTATATGGTGGACCCCACACACCAAATGGGCCGGCCCTTTAATAGGAAGGTGGGACCCACCTGTGTTTTGGCCCGGCCCACTATCTTGTTGGGCCGGCCCACTTTCTATATGGTGGACCCCACATACCAAATGGGCCGGCCCATTAACGGAATGTGGGACCCACCGTGTTTTTGGCCCGCCCACTATCTTGGTGGGCCGGCCCACTTGCTATATGGTGGGCCCCACACACTAAATGGGCCGGCCCTTTAACGGAAAGTGGGACCCACTGTGTTTTTGGCCCGGCCCACTATTTTGTTGGGCCGGCCCACTTGCTATATGGTGGACCCCACAAACTAAATGGGCCGACCCTTTAACTGGAAAGTGGGACCCCTGTGTTTTTGGCCCACTAGCTTGTTGGGCCGGCCCACTTGCTATACGGTGGACCCCACACTAAATGGGCCGGCCTTTTAACGGGAAAGTGGGACCCACTGTGTTTTTGGCCCGACTTGCTTTTTGGGCCGGCCCAGTTGCTGTAAGGTGGACCCCACATGTTAAATGGGCCGGCCCATTTAAGTTTTGACCAGTCAACCTTAGAGGTTAGGCCCGGCCCACGTAACTAATGGACCAGCCCAGCTATATAGTTGACCGGTCAAACTATGTCATCTGGCCCGGCCCGCTTAAGACGTGGCAGGCCTCGTGTGGGCCTACCATCTACCACGGGGTTTCAGCCGGTTAACGCCGTTAACATGCAGTTAACGGCGTCTGCCACGTGTCAGTTTGCATGACGTCAGCAGTCAACGGGCTCCCGAAAACACTTCCGCAACGGTCCGATTTTCCGTGGCGGAAGGGCGCCCAAGCGCGACGGACCGAAAAAATCGTCGTTGGACTTTGCCTGACGCAGTTTCGACAACGGAACCCATATCGTCGGGTTAGGCCCATAGGCGACGAAAAATGCCCCTTAGTTGACGATTTTGGGACGTTGTCTATCAGAACTTTTCTTGTAGTGTTGATAATCTTTTAAGAAAGCGAGAGAGATAGAGAAGAGAGACCTCGTGCGAATCTAGCTTTGATCTCTTCTTGTGTTAGTGTGACACCGAGCACCACCTTGCATATAGGTTCTAACTTTTTCCGCTCGTTCCTTGGTTGCACTAACCCCGCTTATCCCGTGTGTGCGTTCCACAAATTTTCCGTGTTTATAGTGATCTCCACTTTGACACTTGATTTTTGGACCTCACCCACTTTTAACAACATACTTAATTTTGGATTTCATCTTTTGGCTT
Source organism: Lolium multiflorum (assembly GCA_030979885.1). Taxonomy (NCBI): domain Eukaryota; kingdom Viridiplantae; phylum Streptophyta; class Magnoliopsida; order Poales; family Poaceae; genus Lolium; species Lolium multiflorum. The sequence goes on from CM061750.1 coordinate 248,322,440, forward strand.
TCCACCATTCTTGCCTACCACCATATTTGCTAGCTTTTGCGTGTGGCTTTGCGTGTGTACCCGATACATTTGATCCTCAATACCATCACACCAAGGTAAGGGTGCGAGGTAGTCTCCTTCCACTAACATACACAACATAGTTCTTGTCTTCATATCATGGATAGGAGCGGAGAAGAAGCAAGGGAGGATGGAGTCCTTCGCAACACCGAGAGGTTGGCCACCCAACACAATCTATGGGCACAACGCCAAGAGTTCAAGGAGCAACTCGCTTTGTTCGAGACACGCATCGACGAGCAATATGACGAGGTCGCCAACAACTTCACCATCGTCAGTCAAGATATGACCCTACTTCGAGAAGCTACGGACAACTTGAATGGCCAAATGGTGGCCAATGATGCGAACATGGAGCGGCGCATGGATAGTCTCGAGCGCGCCATCAACAACTTGGGTCGCCGACACCGACATCGCTCTACTTCCTCATCATCAAGCTCGACGCACGATGATTCCTCTCATGATCGTCATACTTCGTCTAGCTCCAACTCAAGGCATGAAGACCATCATCGTCCTCATCGACATCATGATCGCCATGAAGACTCACGCTCAAACTCTAGACGTGGAGAGTTTCATCGCCATGCTCGTCCTCATGAACGTCCTCCGCAAGAAGAAGTACTACAACAAGCTCGCCATCAACATGATCGCCATGCCCACCATGGGCGTGACGACCAACCCCACGACAACGTCCTCCACAACATGGAACCGGCACCGCATCGTGAGCCATATGTTGATGCTCAAGACCAAGGTCATCAAGATCCACCGAGGCGTGATCTTCGGAATCATCCTCGCCATAACCAACATGGGAGAGGAGAACCGGCAAATGCACAAGATGAGAGAGCCATCAATGAACGTCGTCACCAACCTCGCCAAGATCTTCGACAACACCATCATCGTGAACCAAGTGAAGCTAGTGTTCAACTTCAACACCAACCCAATGCTATGGTTGGCCGTGCAAGACCTCCTCCACCACCTCAAGCCGCAAGAGATGAAGGCTTCCGTCCTCGCCGAAGGAATTTGGAAGATGAAGAGAACATGTATGGCAAGCTCAAGTTCAACATGCCCAAGTTCAAGGGTGAAGACGATGCCGAGGCCTACCTCTCATGGGCACTCAAGGTTGACAAGATCTTCCGCATCCACAACTACTCCGGTGCCAAGAAAGTGGCCATGGCGTCTCTTGAGTTTGAAGATTACGCCAACACTTGGTGGGAACAAGTAGTCACTCTAAGGGAAGAAAAGGGTGAGCCTCCAATTGACACTTGGGAAGAGATGAAGGAGGAGATGCAAGCTCGTTTTGTACCAACACACTACAAGACCGATCTCTTCAACAAACTCCAAAAGTTGAAGCAAGGCACCAAGACCGTTGAGGAGTTCTACAAGGAAATGGAGTTAACTATGATGCAAGCAAACATCCAAGAGTCCGAGAACCAAACGATTGCTAGGTTCTTCAATGGCCTCAATTACCCCATCAAGAGGATTGTGGAGTTCCAACAATACTCCAACATGGTTGAGTTGTTTCACCAAGCGTCCAAGGCCGAGCGCCAAGTGAATGAGGACATCAAGTACTCCAAGTCCAAGCAATACTTCGCCTCCAAGCTAGCTACACCCACTCCTACAACAAGTGCCAAGCCCTCTGTTTCATCTACAACATCCAAGCAACCGACTATCCAAAGTCGCATGAAGCAAACGGTGACCTCCACCGCCTCCTCAAAGGCCTCTACGGGACCATCCAATGTCACTTGCTTCAAGTGTGGCACACAAGGCCACAAGTCCTTCGAGTGCAAGAATACCAAAGTCATGATCACTATGGAGAATGGTGACATAGAGACGCTAAGTGAGGGCGAATATGAAGCCCTCGTGCAAGCCGCTGTCGCTAATGAAGATTACGATGAAGAAAGTGGAGAAGACCCTCTCCTATGCGTACATGACACAAGTCCCTCACTTGTGGTCACAAGGGTGCTCACGACTCAACCACAAGCTCTTGAAGACCAACGGTGCAACATCTTCCAAACACGTGCCGGTATTGGAGGAAAGTCCATCAAGGTCATCATCGATGGAGGGAGTTGCCACAACTTAGCAAGCACCGAGATGTGTGAGAAGCTCAACCTCACACTCCGCAAGCACCCACACCCACACTGGCGGAGCGCCTTGGAGGCGAACCTGGGCTACTGCCCCCCCTTCCAAGAGCTGCACATGTATTTTTTTTAGGTGTATGCTTCAGCGACCGCCTGTTGTTTCCTGGTTTCTTTGCAGTTCCCAGCCTCCATGTAATTCCATACCGCAGAGCATTGATGATTATTACTACAAAACTGATCGACTGCTGGCATGCGGGATGGGTCCTGTTCCGTACAATGCTAGTATAGTAGTATAGTACTAGCAGTAGGTTATACTTTTTTTTTGACCTTTGGGCTTGGACAATTGGCTGATTCTTATGTTTTTGCTTGCTTGCCATCGGTTGATGGATCTTGGGTCAAAAAAAATTTACAAATAGAACTAAAAGTTCTTACTATGCCCATTTCTATGTGAATCAAGTACAAATGGCCACATTAGTGGTTCTTGGCAGAAAAAATATTAAGTGCATTTCAAGCTTGAATATAATCTCTTATTGTTATGAATAGACCTTGAAATTGAACGAAAATTTGAGTGCATAGTTCATTTTTTTTTTCCAAAAAGGTACTATTTGCCCCTCCTTTGGTTTTGGTTACGCTCCGCCACTGCACACCCATACCATGTGCAATGGTTAAGTGACAAGGGCAATGTCAAGATACAACACACCGTCACCGTCAACTTCAAGATAGGCCCCTATGAAGACACCGTTGAGTGTGATGTAGTACCCATGACGGTGTGCCACATGTTGCTTGGCCGCCCTTGGCAATACGACAACAAGGTGATTCATGACGGACACTCAAATGTCTACACCTTCAAGGTCAAGGACAAGAAGTTCGAGCTTCGCCCAATGACTTCTAGCCAAATCATCGCGGATAATGCGAAGGTTTTAGCGAGGGCACAACAACACATCCACCATAGTGACTTGAGAGGAGAGGGAGCGACCCACCAAAAAGAGAGTGAGCGCCACAAGCCATATATGAGTGAGAGAAAGAGTGTCCTCTTAGCCACAAAAAGCGAGTGGAGAGAAGTGCAAGACAACCCATCCACCACCTTACACTATGTGCTCATTTGCAAGGGCCCCTCGTCGGCGACTAACGACTTAACCAACATTCCTTCATCTTTGTTGTCTCTTTTGAAGGAGTTTCAAGATGTCTTCCCCGACGAGCTACCTCATGGACTACCACCGCTTCGGGGCATCGAACACCGCATTGACCTCATACCCGGCGCTCCTGTTCCAAACCGCGCCGCCTACCGCACCAACCCCGAAGATACAAAGGAGATACAACGCCAAATACAAGATCTCCTCGCTAAAGGGTACGTTCGAGAAAGCCTTAGCCCTTGTGCCATTCCGGTGATTCTTGTTCCTAAACCGGATGAGACACAACGAATGTGTATGGTTTGTCGCCCCATCAATGCCATTACCGTTCGATATCGCCATCCCATCCCGCGTTTAGACGACATGCTTGATGAATTGAGTGGTGCCATCATTTTCTCTAAGATTGATTTGCGTAGTGGCTAACACCAAATTCGCATGGCAATTGGTGATGAATGGAAGACGGCATTCAAGACCAAGCTTGGTATATGAATGGCTCGTCATGCCATTTGGTCTTTCAAATGCTCCATCGACTTTTATGCGTCTTATGAACCATATTTTGAGACCGCTCATTGGCAAGAGCGTGGTTGTTTACTTTGATGATATTCTCATTTATAGCAAAAATCTCGAGGACCATGTGACACATGTGAGAGAAGTCTTGTGCATCTTACGCCACGAGAAGCTTTATGCCAATCTCCCTAAATGCACCTTTGCCCAAAACAAATTGGTTTTTCTTGGTTTTGTGGTTTCCGCCAATGGCATTGAAGTGGACTCTTCGAAGGTTGACGCCATACATAATTGGCCCACGCCTACCACCGTTGGTCAAGTTCGAAGTTTCCATGGACTCGCCGGTTTCTACCGCCGTTTTGTGAAAGATTTTAGCACCATTGCTTGCCCTTTAAATGAGCTTACCAAAAAGAATGTTCCATTTGTGTGGGGCAAGGCCCAACAAAATGCTTTTGATGAATTGAAGAAACGCCTTACCGAAGCACCTCTTCTCGTCCTTCCAAACTTTGCAAAAACTTTTGAGATTGAGTGTGATGCGAGTGGTCTCGGTATTGGTGGAGTCCTTATGCAAGATGGAAAACCCGTGGCATACTATAGTGAGAAGTTGGATGGCGCACGCCTCAACTATCATATTTATGACAAGGAACTTTATGCTTTGGTTCGTGTTTTTGAAGTTTGGCAACATTACCTTTGGCCAAAAGAGTTTGTTATCCATTCGGATCATGAGTCTTTGAAGTACTTGAAAAGTCAAACCAATTTGAACAAGAGACATGCTAAGTGGGTTGAATTTATTGAGTCCTTCCCTTATGTGATCAAATACAAAAAGGGAAAGGACAATGTGGTCGCGGATGCCCTTTCCCGCAAGAACAATCTCTTACTCACTCGCTTGGATTTTCATGTTTTGGGCCTTGAGGAGATCAAAGAACTTTACCCTTCCGACTCTTTCTTTGGACCCATCTTTGCAAAGTGTTCCGTTGACCGAGGGATTGATGATTTCTATTTGCATGATGGCTACTTGTTTAAAGCTAACAAAATTTGCATACCCGAGTCTTCTCTTCGTAAGTTGCTTTTGCAAGAGTCACATGGAGGTGGTCTCATGGGCCACTTTGGTCGCGACAAGACGCTCTCGATGCTATCAACCCATTACTTTTGGCTGAAGATGAAGCGAGATGTTGAGCGTGTGGTGACCCAGCGTACACAAGTCGTTGACATAACACAAGTGAAACACCGTTCCACTCATATTACATCCCTCAGAGTGGTACAACAGAAACATATGCGAGTCCAAGGTATGTCTATAGAAGGATACACAAGATGTTTACAGAAGATCAACACAGCCTCCTACTTTACAGTGAGGTAAAACTTCAAATAAAGCTCCAGAAGAACGTAGTCTAACTTATTGCTAATTTAAGCTTCAGAGCTACTAGGCTTGCTATAGAAATCTAGCTACTTAGGTGCTAGGATTAGGGAAAGGCTCCCTTCTATTACTAGTCTAAGTTTCCACTCTAGTTGCTGCAGCAGTTGACTTCATTGACTTCTTTGCTTGGATTCTTCATCTTGTCGCAGTTGACTCCTTTGTCTTCGAGTTCCACGGTAGTTTATCCTCCGGTGCCTCCATAGCTAAGCAGGGGATTTAAGAGTGGGATGAGTACGATCGTACTCAGCAAGTTCATATAAGGAAATAGGTGTATCATGCACTAGCTACAGCCACATACCAGAAAGTCATAGGCAAATGCAAGTTTTCATAAACATTTCTTCAAAAGGTTTATTTTATTCTGAAAACTATGCCCGTCAGTCTTCACAGGTTGACTAGAACTTCATGGAGTTCCTTTCTGCCGCGTTCGCAGTTCCCTTCCCGGAACAAGGAGTGACAGCCACAATTTGATACACTCTGCAGAGGTGCGTTACTTTTCCCATAAGAGATCTCATCCTTTTTGCCAGCCGCAGGACTTGCCCCCGTCCACACTTCCTTGGAGGCCAGGTATAAAGATCCAAGCCCACACCGCCTTCTCCGCGACCTCGCAGACCCACCCTTTTGTAAGTCTGTCCTCTCCTATATCTATGGGTAGACCGACACAGGCTCTTGTTCTCACCTTTACCAATAAGGTAGACCGTTCCGAACAATTAATATGCCTTGTCCTATACACCATAAGTAGACCGATCCGGACAACCCTTACAATCCTTCATAGACCGATAATAAGTCTACCCTATCCTATATCCAATGGTAGACCGTGCAGGACCACATGTCCCACCTTTATCAAAGATAGACCGATCCGGGCAACCCCTATTACCAGTCCGTTGGCATGCGAGAGGGAAAAGATACAGCTGGCTTCCCCAGAGCCATTATAGATCTTATGGTCAACACGATATGTACGGCGCTAGAATCACTGGACGACATTGGTACTTAGACCTAGATGAATAGTACCCTTGCAATGGAACCTCCACCATAAACACATACCATGGTTCCATTGCCCACCACATAGTCATATTCATAATTATAAAATAATACTTTGCTTTTCAATGCAAGAGTGATAAGTATAGTACTTTGCATATAGTTTGATAAAAATAATCAAATGACAAGAGCAAGCGATGAACTTGCCTTTCTTGACTGCAAGATTATGCATGCAAAAGCTTCGATACGTGATAACTCCAAATGCTGAAAGACCATCATCATCCGGTAAGGACAATGTTTAAAGAACTGGCAAAGATGCTATAATGTATAGTATGAGATGCAATCGTCCCGAGCGTAACCTAACCTCGATGATTTAGGTTTGATTTAATTGTAAATATTTCTTTAGGATGTGTTGCACTTTTAGGATGGTTCTCAAACAAGGTTCTTATTAGGGTTTGGTTATATTATAGCATAAACAAGTGATATAATGCATCATAACAAATGATATATAAGACATCATAACAAGCACATACATAAAGGACTTGTAGTTGAACAATATGTACAAAGCAGTTGTCAATTTTAAGTTCTACAGGACATGGTTGATGATTACTTATATTATACTTCAAAAGAACAACTTTTGAAGAACATATTGATTAAGAGATAGTAAGTATCTCAAATAAGAACTATGGCCTTCTATGGTTTACTTGATATCTACTTCAAAAGAATAACTTTTGAAGAACAGGTTAAATAAGAATAAGAACTACTACAAATAGGAGCTATGGCTTCTAGGGTTTACTATTGGATTCTTTTAGTTCTCCAATAGGGATTAGTTGGGTTCTTAAGTAGAATGGGTTATATGTAGCAAGTATTGGTAGGTTCATTACTATGGTTTCTCATAAGCATCATATCAAAGGATGATGGTCAAGGTGGTGCTATGAGCTAGGGTTTACTATATCTTCCTATTTGATTCACTAAGTAATCTCTAAGGGTTTCTAAGCTAGGTGGCTTAAGATTCCTTAAGTAGGGTTTAATTGAATAGGAGTATGTGATGTGCATAACTACACAAGATTGGTATTAGGGTTTATCACTATGGTTCTACTAGGATATGATGGTTGAGGTTGAATTCCATGGTGTGATACTAATTATGCGAATCCATGGTGCTAACATATTAACAAGCTAGGGTTTATACCTAGGTGGCACTAGTGGATCATATAAGTTTAATTAAATAAATAAAGGCATGAAATGATGATCACATGTAAAGTGATGTTGTTTTATTTTAGTAGATTATGATCATGCATGCATTTGTTTCTAACTAGGGTTCTATAGGTATAGGTGAAGCTTATATAATCATATGGCTAAACCCCTAGGGTTTTAGGATTGCAACTATTAAGGATGAACACATAAAATAATGGAATCAAGGTCGTACTTATATTAAAATTAGGGTTTCTAAATTATGGTACAACTCTAAAATGATAATTGACAATAAAGGTGTGGTTACTAATTACTTTGAAACAAAATTAATAATGGTTTGACATTTTATTCATTTACACTAGAACTAATAATTAGAGTAACTCTTAATTAGGTTTAATTAAAAATTAGGGTTTAACAAGTGTTATTAGGTTTTAAAAATAATAACTTGTTAATTAAAAATGTTTGAGTTCACAATATTTAAGCTACCAAATTAATATTGGCTTTTAATATTTTCTTGATTTATTATTATTTAAGAAAATAGAAGATTATAAATTTTCAAATTAGGGTTTATGAATTACCACTAATAATTAAGTTAATGCAAATATGATAAAGAAAACTTATCTTAATATTTTACTTAGTTATTTAAATAGTTAAAATTTAATTTTGAAACTTGATTATTTATTGAATTCAATTTGTTTTTAAAATAATTAGAAAGACATAATTAACAAAGAATAAAATAAGTGAATTTTTATTTTGACACACATTTTTATTTTATATTTTATTTGAATAGAGTTTATTTTTGTGATCATTTTGATATCTTATTCATATTTTTCTAAGGTGAAATGAATTTTATATGATTTTGCAAAGTTTCAACTATTTACTGGTTTTTAAATTAAACAGAAAAACTAAATGTACCGATTCAGATCTAGCCCTAGACACTGACTAGTGGGGCTTGTCTCCACGTTGGCTGCCACGCAAGCAAGGACCGGTCAAAGTTGACCAGGAACTTTGACCTCACCGGCGGTTAAATGCCGGCGGTCAGCAGACGGTGGCGCCGCTGATTTACGGCCTCCCGGGATGCGTGGCTAGGTGTTTCTGAACGAGAACAACACGACGAATCGAATGGTGGTGATGGTTTTGCGAGGGAATCACCGGAGCGTCGCCGGCGATGGGTACTGCGGCGGTGTTACTCCGGCCAACATGCGAACTAGGGCTACAGGCGATGCCAGGAAGCGAGAGGAGGTGCTATAGACGCGTATGCTCACCCTGAAGCTCAAGGTGTGGTCGGCTCCGGCGATGGTTGACGGAGACGACGAAGATTGGAGATTTCCCGGCGATGTGCTGCAGAAGGGAACGCTGAAATTGATTCTCCACATGGCTCCGCTGGATGCTAGGCTCCTTGAGTCCAGGCGCTCCTCCTGGACCACTCGCCGGAGGCTAGGGTGGCCTCCTCCGTCGGCTTCATCTTCGACTTCGGCGACAAAGAGTGGATGCGCGTGAGAGAGAGAGGGTGTCTGAGAAGAAACGGATTGGTGGAGGTGAACAAGGAGTGCACGGCGATGTCCTCCACCTATTTATAGGCCAAGGGAAGCTCTGTGGCCTCGACACGGTGACGGCCATGGTCGGAGAGGTGGCGGTGTCTGGAGGGTTCCTATGGACGAATACCTTTTGCTTCTGGATATGCTCGGACGCGAGAGGTATAGGGAGTGGTTCTGGAAGCTTCTGCAGCGTCCGGGACGACCTTATCGTAGACGAGAACGACGTCTACTGGCGCTGCCGTGCTGTCGAGCTCGGAGACGACGACGACGAAGACATTTCTCCACGCACGATTCTTGACGCACGCGAAACGGTATTTGGTCGTGGGCTAGGCTGCTCCTGGGCTTCGACGTGGGCTGCTGTTGGGTTGGCTTCGGGCTGCTGCGGCCTGAACAGGTAGGGTTTCCCTCTCTTTCTCTTTTCAAATTTTCTATTTATATTTTCTGTTTTGTGTTTTGTTAATTTGAATCCAAATTTGAATTCTGTTTTGTTTTACAGGTTTTTAAAAATATTTGAGTATCAAAACAATTTGATAATGCTACCTACTGTATTGTTTTGTTTATAAACAACTATTTTATAATTGATTAATTTTGGGTTCTTATGAGGCACAAGTGAAAATTCAAATTGATAAAATTTTAGGGTTCATCTCAACTCTTATTTAATTTAGGAATCAATTCTGTTTAAATGATTTGAAATGTAGAACATGTGCATGGTAAACACTTTATAATTTTCTAGTGCTTAACCATAGTGATTACTCACATATTATTAAATTATGGCTAGAGTTTAACAAATAGTAAAGGGTATGGAATAGGTTCATGATTTTATGTGGATGATAGTTTCTTAGGGTTCAAGAAGATGGTTGAACAAATTCTATAATCATCAATCAAACTTTGACTTAAATTATTTAGGATGGATCCTATATTCCTCATGATTAATTCAATTGCTTATGTGGTGATTCTATTTTCTAAAATACTATTTCATTTGGTTACCTAAGCAAGTACTTGGAAAGCAAAATAGAATTGGATATTGGTTTACTCTCCTCACCAAATGGCATTTAGTCCTTAAGTATATATGGCTTGGTTTATACTTGTGATCCATGATACACAAGTTAGGACATAATATTTTATGTGGGGTGAATCCTATGTGAAGGTTTAGGGTTTTGCATACTCTTCACTAAATTGAATATAAATAGGCATGAGGCATGGCAAGGTTCTACTTATGATCCAAAGTGATACTTGGATTGGAATTCAAATATGGTCTAGGTTTTAGTGGTGATCACCCATGTGATACACAACTAGGATTAGGATATAGTCATAAGCTTTGGTTATGTTTCACTAATAGAACATGGCTCTCACCTCCAAGATTAAAGGTTGGTTAAAACAAGTAAGATTTAATACTACTCTAGTATTATCTAGGATAGACATGGATATGATTAGCATCTATATTCTCTCTCACTTCTAAATGTCTTTTAATAGCCTAAGGTCCTACTCAAGAGATGATGATATGATCCTCTAAATACATGGTTTGCCTAAGAATTCTACCTTGGTATATTATGTAGCTTGTTCTTCTGGAAATCTGATAAACCTGCATCTTGTGGTATGCCTCCACCTCCTAGCTTCTTCATCTTGATCCTAGCTAATGTATGGAGTGGCTCTATGTTTTGGTTTCCTTGTGTCATGCTACAAGATGATCAAATGGATGAAGGGTGTGGCTCCTTTTATAGGCTTGGGCAAGCTCTAGTATCATGGCACATAGGTGGGTGACTCTTGTTTTGGTTTGATGAGTAAGGTGCTTGGTTGTCATGCCCTCATCCATAGCAATCCTTTGAGCATGAGGTGGCATAGCTTGGAGTGCAAGTCATGTAGATATTTTCATCCCATGTGACATGATCCTTATCCTCTCATATGATTTATATTTGGTTAGCCAAGTGGCATTTGTTACTAAATATCTTGTAGATGGTTTTATCTTTGTGGATGAGTCACTATATCATATTTGATTGTATTAATATTATAATATTGGTCAAAAGTCAAGGTTGAAGGTTATTTCTAAAGTTTGGATAGTTGGTGTTTGATTTCACCAAGGCATCATCATATGAGTTTCAAAATACTCATGGTTAGTTTTATTGAAATAGTTTGAACTATAATTTGTAATGTAAATGGATTTAGTTTTATGATATTCCATATATTTAATAAGTTATGATTTAAATAAGAATGTGTGGCCTTTATGCAATTTAGACCCTGTGATTTGCCTTATTTATTAATAAGTTTAGAAGTGAATTAAATTACACACAAGGGTAGTTGCTAACTTTTAAGTGTTAATAAGTTAGGGTTTGATTCTTAAAGAATGTGTTGTTGTAAGGAATGTCATGTTGAGATCTTTTATGAGATCTTGTAGTTGACCCTTACTTAAGGTGTTGTTTGTTGTAAAGCTAATTCCATTTGATCTAGCCCATATATCAAATCATATCTACCCAAAACAAGGTTTTAGCAAAGATCACAGTGAAGTTTATAGCGCTTGACTTGATGATCTACTTCAATTCCAGCAAGTCAATTGAAACTTCAATTACTGTGACATGTTTTATTTGAAAGCGCGAAAATTCCCCGGATTTTCTATGCATGGATGCAATGCACACTTTGGTGTTCTCTCATTTTGTTGCCTCTAAACCTGGGATATTACAGCCTCTCCCCCTTAAACTGAACTTTGTCCCGAAGTTCGAACGCTCTCATGTTTCGGAATGTTGAACTGATTTGAACCGATCACAATCCTTCAAACTCCATGGTGATATCATTAGATATATTTGGATATATCCCTTGTCTAGATCCTTCCTGAAGTCTTTTGGTGTCTGGCACTGATACTTTCTTCAATTCCATGATTTCTTCCAACACTCTAAGCTTATAGTCTTACTCTCCCAAAGATTCTTGGATTAGGACACCTTATTTTGCTAATGGACTTTACTATTGCTTGGGGTGATAGCTTCCTATCTGGGTACCCAAAACTTGGTTCTAACAGCTACGGTGATCCAAAGCTTAATTCTAAAAGAATTGTTTAAGCTAAGGTATTGTTTTTCCCTTACTACCATAACTATAGTAATGGTACTAAGTAAGGTATATACAATAGGCATGTTCTTGGTGGTTTATTCCTACGAATGGATCAGACTCATTTAGTCCATCCAGTCATGGCTTCTAGTGTATACTAGTTGTCCTCCTTTTAGTTTCTTTAGGTTCCATGAAAGGAATCTTGCTAATAAACATTAGTTTTGGTTTGGTCAAACCCTTCGGTCTTTGAGCTTCTCAAGCTTTGATTGTCCTCAGACATCTTCTTCATCCAACTTCATTTTCTTAGACTTACTTGAGCTCTTCTACTTCTGAGTAATTATTCATTACCCACTCAAGTTAGGGCCTAACTCTTACTGATTCGAGATATAAACCTCGGCTTCTGGTCTGACATCCTTTTGAGAGTACTTTTATATGGGTACTTCCCGACAACCTTATAAAAATAAGATCGGACTTCCTCTCAGTTCAGACCTTCTACTTCGTCTATCATTATCCAAATATTATGTTTTGATACTTCTCATTCATCCTTCCTCTCCCCCTTGGAGTTTACTGATGATCTTTAAACTCCTTTTCTTCTAATCATTAAACTCCAAGGTTAGATATTGGTCTTGGTCTGGCTTTTAATTTGTACTTTTCTAGAGTCTCACGAAGAATTCTTTGCGGTGTATCCACACAGTTGTGGGTATCTGATGTGAATCCTCCGACTAAATGGTTACCAGCTGTGGAATCCCTCTTTCTTTTAGAGTAAAGGAATGTTCAAGTTGCGGACTATCTGATACTAGCTACAGACTAACTAGCACCAGATGTGGCTTATTTGATACCAGTTGTGGGCTATTTATGGTTCTAGTCAACATCTACCTACCAGATGCGGATACCTTTATGGTTTTGGTTAAGATCTACCTTACTTTCAAATGCTTCCTCTTCATGTTTATTCTATATCAGCTGCGGTCTTATTAGGTCGATAGCGACTTTACTTGTCCATTTTCCTTCTTTGAGAGTTTGTTTTGCCAGAGAACCACTTGTTGACACTATAAAGATAGTATCGTAAGTGACTCCACTTGCATTCCCTTCTTCCATAATGAATACGGCTCCACTTCTACTGCTCCATATTCACTATTTTTTTCACTTCCATGGTACTCCCATGTTGAAGTACTCCTCAATTGAGGATAAAAGTGAGTTTTGATTAATCCTTCCTTTGAAGTAGTGTGGTTGCTTCCCACAACTGTACTTCCTTCTTCCCGTGAACCTTCATCTTGTCTTCAAAACCTTCGGAGTTCGTCACTTCCTCACACGAATACCTTTACCCTCTAGATCTATAACATCAAGTAAGAGCTTGATATTGCAACATGCATTTGCATATCAAAGTCAAACTTCATGTATGGATCTAGTCAAACAATGAAAATCCGATAAAATCCAAGAAAATCCAGCTTTGTGCATACAATACACATCTTTATATGCCTGAATATAATAGTTGGGTAAGACATCCCTAAACATCAGGCTTAGATGTGTAGTATATAACACCACATAAGATAGGTTTAGGTTGCGATACTTAGCACATATATATGGATTTCTACTATTTGTCTCAATATTTACCTCGATTGCTCACTTGCAATCAAATAAACTTGAGCAAATTGGTCCATAATAGTTGTGGTTGACCTAATTTCCTTAGGAAATACTAACTCACCTTCCATTTAATTGAAAACTAACCTCACATGATCTCTTGAGACCATAACATAGCTACTCTCAACACCTAATTGTTAAAGTCTACCACCAATAATTCCAAGTTTCTCTATAAGCTATGCTCTAATAAAGCCTTCTTCCGACTATCATCTATTGTTCGAGCATACTTGGCACAGTTTCCAGGATTTTAAGGCCTAAGTTTTTGAACTATTCCCTAAAGCCTACTCCTTATCATACTCATGTTATCTCACTTATGATGTTCTACTCCATCACATCATGATTCTCAAGTGAATCATATATGATTACCAACTCTACCATGAAAAGTAGACTTGTATAACTCCTATCACTCTTCCTTACCTCCCATGATTGACTCATCATAGGTATACACTACCTTATATAACTTATCTACCTCACTTAATTTCAATTATTTGACAATTTTAGATGACTCTTAACTAACCATAAGTTATATTGGTATACTTCTTCCAATAGGATATCTTCCTTATGGTTGTATCCTCTCTTTGGACTACCATGTATTGTATACCAACTGTGGTCTACTACCACCCATCTCAAGTCAAAAGAATAATTGGTTTAGCATAGTTGACTTAGCTAATACAACTTCCTATGGACACTACCAAACCTATAGGTCTCCTTTAAAGGGGTTAAATCCTAGGGTCAAAGCATTTGCTCTGATACCAGCTGTGGTGACCCAGCGTACCACTGCATGGTGTAGTACACAAGTCGTTGACATAACACAAGTGAAACACCGTTCCACTCATATTACATCCCTCGAGTGGTACAACAGAAACATATGCGAGTCCAAGGTATGTCTATAGAAGGATACACAAGATGTTTACAGAAGATCAACACAGCCTCCTACTTTACAGTGAGGTAAAACTTCAAATAAAGCTCCAGAAGAACGACTCGTAGTCTAACTTATTGCAAATTTAAGCTTCAGAGCTACTAGGCTTGCTATAGAAATCTAGCTACTTAGGTGCTAGGATTAGGGAAAGGCTCCCTTCTATTACTAGTCTAAGTTTCCACTCTAGTTGCTGCAGCAGTTGACTTCATTGACTTCTTTGCTTGGATTCTTCATCTTGTTGCAGTTGACTCCTTTGTCTTCGAGTTCCACGGTAGTTTATCCCCCGTGCCTCCATAGCTAAGCGGGGATTTAAGAGTGGGATGAGTACGAGCGTACTCAGCAAGTTCATATAAGGAAATAGGTGTATCATGCACTAGCTACAGCCACAGACCAGAAAGTCATAGGCGAATGCAAGTTTTCATAAACAATTCTTCAAAATGTTTATTTTATTCAGAAAACTATGCCCGTCAGTCTTCACAGGTTGACTAGAACTTCATGGAGTTCCTTTCCTGCCGCGTTCGCAGTTCCCTTCCTGGAACAAGGAGTGACAGCCACAATTTGATACACTCTGCAGAGGTGCGTTACTTTTCCCATAAGAGATCTCATACTTTTTGCCAGAGGACTTGCCCCCGTTCACACTTCCTTGGTGTGAGGCCAGGTATAAAGATCCAAGCCCACACCGCCTTCTCCGCGACCTCGCAGACCCACCCTTTTGTAAGTCTGTCCTCTCCTATATCTATGGGTAGACCGACACAGGCTCTTGTTCTCACCTTTACCAATAAGGTAGACCGTTCCGAACAATTAATATGCCCTGTCCTATACACCATAGGTAGACCGATCCGGACAACCCTTACAATCCTTCATAGACCGATAATAAGTCTACCCTCTCCTGTATCTAATGGTAGACCGTGCAGGACCACATGTCCCCACCTTTACCAAAGATAGACCGATCCGGGCAACCCCTATTACCAGTCCGTTGGCATGCGAGAGGGAAAAGATACAGCTGGCTTCCCCAGAGCCATTATAGATCTTATGGTCAACGCAATATGTACGGCGCTAGAATCACTGGACGACATTGGTACTTAGTCCTAGATGAATAGTACCCTTCAATGGAACCTCCACCATAAACACATACCATGGTTCCATTGCCCACCACATAGTCATATTCATAATTGTAAAATAATACTTTGCTTTTCAATGCAAGAGTGATAAGTATAGTACTTTGCATATAGTTTGATAAAAATAATCAAATGTCATGAGCAAGCGATGAACTTGCCTTTCTTGACTGCAAGATTATGCAGGCAAAAGCTTCGATACGTGATAACTCCAAATGCTGAAAGACAATCATCATCCGGTAAGGAAAATGTTTAAAGAACTGGCAAAGATGCTATAATCTATAGTATGAGATGCAATCGACCCGAGCGTAACCTAACCTCAATGATTTAGGTTTGATTTAATTGTAAATATTTCTTTAGGATGTGTTCCACTTTTAGGATGGTTCTCAAACAAGGTTCTTATTAGGGTTTGGTTATATTATAGCATAAACAAGTGATAAAATGCATCATAACAAATGATATATAAGACATCATAACAAGCACATACATAAAGGACTTGTAGTTGAACAATATGTACAAAGCAGTTGTCAATTTTAAGTTCTACATGACATGATTGATGATTACTTATATTATACTTCAAAAGAACAACTTTTGAAGAATATATTGATTAAGAGATAGTAAGTATCTCAAATAAGAACTATGGCCTTCTATGGTTTACTTGATATCTACTTCAAAAGAATAACTTTTGAAGAACAGGTTAAATAAGAATAAGAACTACTACAAATAGGAGCTATGGCTTCTAGGGTTTACTATTGGATTCTTTTAGTTCTCCAATAGGGATTAGTTGGGTTCTTAAGTAGAATGGGTTATATGTAGCAAGTATTGGTAGGTTCATTACTATGGTTTCTCATAAGCATCATATCAAAGGATGATGGTCAAGGTGGTGCTATGAGCTAGGGTTTACTATATCTTCCTATTTGATTCACTAAGTAATCACTAAGGGTTTCTAAGCTAGGTGGCTTAAGATTCCTTAAGTAGGGTTTAGTTGAATAGGAGTATGTGATGTGCATAACTACACAAGATTGGTATTAGGGTTTATCACTATGGTTCTACTAGGATATGATGGTTGAGGTTGAATTCCATGGTGTGATACTAATTATGCGAATCCATGGTGCTAACATATTAACAAGCTAGGGTTTATACCTAGGTGGCACTAGTGGATCATATAAGTTTAATTAAATAAATAAAGGCATGAAATGATGATCACATGTAAAGTGATGTTGTTTTATTTTAGTAGATTATGATCATGCATGCATTTGTTTCTAACTAGGGTTCTATAGGTATAGGTGAAGCTTATATAATCATATGGCTAAACCCCTAGGGTTTTAGGATTGCAACTATTAAGGATGAACACATAAAATAATGGAATCAAGGTCGTACTTATATTAAAATTAGGGTTTCTAAATTATGGTACAACTCTAAAATGATAATTGACAATAAAGGTGTGGTTACTAATTACTTTGAAACAAAATTAATAATGGTTTGACATTTTATTCATTTACACTAGAACTAATAATTAGAGTAACTCTTAATTAGGTTTAATTAAAAATTAGGGTTTAACAAGTGTTATTAGGTTTTAAAAATAATAACTTGTTAATTAAAAATGTTTGAGTTCACAATATTTAAGCTACCAAATTAATATTGGCTTTTAATATTTTCTTGATTTATTATTATTTAAGAAAATAGAAGATTATAAATTTTCAAATTAGGGTTTATGAATTACCACTAATAATTAAGTTAATGCAAATATGATAAAGAAAACTTATCTTAATATTTTACTTAGTTATTTAAATAGTTAAAATTTAATTTTGAAACTTGATTATTTATTGAATTCAATTTGTTTTTAAAATAATTAGAAAGACATAATTAACAAAGAATAAAATAAGTGAATTTTTATTTTGACACACATTTTTATTTTATATTTTATTTGAATAGAGTTTATTTTTGTGAGCATTTTGATATCTTATTCATATTTTTCTGAGTTGAAATGAATTTTATATGATTTTGCAAAGTTTCAACTATTTACTGGTTTTTAAATTAAATAGAAAAACTAAATGTACCGATTCAGATCTAGCCCTAGACACTGACTGGTGGGGCTTGTCTCCACGTTGGCTGCCACGAAAGCAAGGACCGGTCAAAGTTGACCAGGACCTTTGACCTCACCGGCGGTTAAACGCCGGCGGTCAGCAGACGGTGGCGCCGCCGATTTACGGCCTCCCGGGATGCGCGGCTAGGTGTTTCTGAACGAGAACAACACGACGAATCGAATGGTGGTGATGGTTTTGCGAGGGAATCACCGGAGCGTCGCCGGCGATGGGTACTGCGGCGGTGTTACTCCGGCCAACATGCGAACTAGGGCTACAGGCGATGCCAGGAAGCGAGAGGAGGTGCTATAGACGCGTATGCTCACCCTGAAGCTCAAGGTGTGGTCGGCTCCGACGATGGTTGACGGAGATGACGAAGATTGGAGATTTCCCGGCGATGTGCTGCAGAAGGGAACGCTGAAATTGATTCTCCACATGGCTCCCCTGGATGCTAGGCTCCTCCCAGATGCTCCTTGAGTCGAGGCGCTCCTCCTGGACCACACGCCGGAGGCTAGGGTGGCCTCCTCCGTCGGCTTCGTCTTCGACTCCGGCGACAAAGAGTGGATGCGCGTGAGAGAGAGAGAGGGTGTCTGAGAAGAAACGGAGTGGTGGAGGTGAACAAGGAGTGCACGGCGATGTCCTCCACCTATTTATAGGCCAAGGGAAGCTCTGTGGCCTCGACACAGTGACGGCCATGGTCGGAGAGGTGGCGGTGTCTGGAGGGTTCCTATGGGCGAAGATCTTTTGCTTCTGGATATGCTCGGACGCGAGAGGTATAGGGAGTGGTTCTGGAAGCTTCTGCGGCGTCCGGGACGACCTTATCGTCGACGAGAACGGCGTCTACTGGCGCTGCCGTGCTGTCGAGCTCGGAGACGACGACGACGAAGACATTTCTCCACGCACGATTCTTGACGCACGCGAAACGGTATTTGGTCGTGGGCTAGGCTGCTCCTGGGCTTCGACGTGGGCTGCTGTTGGGTTGGCTTCGGGCTGCTGCGGCCTGAACAGGTAGGGTTTCCCTCTCTTTCTCTTTTCAAATTTTCTATTTATATTTTCTGTTTTGTGTTTTGTTAATTTGAATCCAAATTTGAATTCTGTTTTGTTTTGTAGGTTTTTAAAAATATTTGAGTATCAAAACAATTTGATAATGCTACCTACTGTATTGTTTTGTTTATAAACAACTATTTTATAATTGATTAATTTTGGGTTCTTATGAGGCACAAGTGAAAATTCAAATTGATAAAATTTTAGGGTTCATCTCAACTCTTATTTAATTTAGGAATCAATTATGTTTAAATGATTTGAAATGTAGAACATGTGCATGGTAAACACTTTATAATTTTCTAGTGCTTAACCATAGTGATTACTCACATATTATTAAATTATGGCTAGAGTTTAACAAATAGTAAAGGGTATGGAATAGGTTCATGATTTTATGTGGATGATAGTTTCTTAGGGTTCAAGAAGATGGTTGAACAAATTCTATAATCATCAATCAAACTTTGACTTAAATTATTTAGGATGGATCCTATATTCCTCATGATTAATTAAATTGCTTATGTGGTGATTCTATTTTCTAAAATACTATTACATTTGGTTACCTAAGCAAGTACTTGGAAAGAAAAATAGAATTGGATATTGGTTTACTCTCCTCACCAAATGGCATTTAGTCCTTAAGTATATATGGCTTGGTTTATACTTGTGATCCATGATACACAAGTTAGGACATAATATTTTATGTGGGGTGAATCCTATGTGAAGGTTTAGGGTTTTGCATACTCTTCACTAAATTGAATATAAATAGGCATGAGGCATGGCAAGGTTCTACTTATGATCCAAAGTGATACTTGGATTGGAATTCAAATATGGTCTAGGTTTTAGTGGTGATCACCCATGTGATACACAACTAGGATTAGGATATAGTCATAAGCTTTGGTTATGTTTCACTAATAGAACATGGCTCTCACCTCCAAGATTAAAGGTTGGTTAAAACAAGTAAGATTTAATACTACTCTAGTATTATCTAGGATAGACATGGATATGATTAGCATCTATATTCTCTCTCACTTCTAAATGTCTTTTAATAGCCTAAGGTCCTACTCAAGAGATGATGATATGATCCTCTAAATACATGGTTTGCCTAAGAATTCTACCTTGGTATATTATGTAGCTTGTTCTTCTGGAAATCTGATAAACCTGCATCTTGTGGTATGCCTCCACCTCCTAGCTTCTTCATCTTGATCCTAGCTAATGTATGGAGTGGCTCTATGTGTTGGTTTCCTTGTGTCATGCTACAAGATGATCAAATGGATGAAGGGTGTGGCTCCTTTTATAGGCTTGGGCAAGCTCTAGTATCATGACACATAGGTGCGTGACTCTTGTTTTGATTTGATGAGTAAGGTGCTTGGTTGTCATGCCCTCATCCATAGCAATCCTTTGAGCATGAGGTGGCATAGCTTGGAGTGCAAGTCATGTAGATATTTTCATCCCATGTGACATGATCCTTGTCCTCTCATATGATTTATATTTGGTTAGCCAAGTGGCATTTGTTACTAAATATCTTGTAGATGGTTTTATCTTTGTGGATGAGTCACTATATCATATTTGATTGTATTAATATTATAATATTGGTCAAAAGTCAAGGTTGAAGGTTATTCCTAAATTTTGGATAGTTGGTGTTTGATTTCACCAAGGCATGATCATATGAGTTTCAAAATACTCATGGTTAGTTTTATTCAAATAGTTTGAACTATAATTCGTAATGTAAATGGATTTAGTTTTATGATATTCCATATATTTAATAAGTTATGATTTAAATAAGAATGTGTCTCTTATGCAATTTAGACCCTGTGATTTGCCTTATTTATTAATAAGTTTAGAAGTGAATTAAATTACACACAAGGGTAGTTGCTAACTTTTAAGTGTTAATAAGTTAGGGTTTGATTCTTAAAGAATGTGTTGTTGTAAGGAATGTCATGTTGAGATCTTTTATGAGATCTTGTAGTTGACCCTTACTTAAGGTGTTGTTTGTTGTAAAGCTAATTCCATTTGATCTAGCCCATAGATCAAATCATATCTACCCAAAACAAGGTTTTAGCAAAGATCACAGTGAAGTTTATAGCGCTTGACTTGATGATCTACTTCAATTCCAGCAAGTCAAGTGAAACTTCAATTACTGTGACATGTTTTATTTGAAAGCGCGAAAATTCCCCGGATTTTCTATGCATGGATGCAATGCACACTTTGGTGTTCTCTCATTTTGTTGCCTCTAAACCTGGGATATTACAGAGCGCCTATGCAACCGTTGCACCACATGCTTACAAGCTAAGTCTAAAACAAACCCTTACGGTCTTTACATGCCTTTACCCATTCCATATGCACCTTGGTCGGATATAAGCATGGACTTTGTATTAGGCTTACCAAGAACAAAACATGGTCATGACTCTATATTTGTGGTAGTGGATAGGTTCTCTAAAATGGCTCATTTCATACCATGCCATAAGACCGATGATGCTTCACACATTGCGTCGTTGTTTTTCAGGGAAGTCGTTCGCCTACACGGAATACCGGCAAGCATTGTGTCGGATCGAGACGTCAAGTTCATGAGCTATCTATGGAAGTCGCTCATGGCAAAGTTCGGAATCAAGCTCTTGTTCTCGTCATCCTCGCATCCGCAAACGGACGGACAAACGGAAGTGGTGAATCGAAGCCTCTCAACACTCCTACGCACACTCGTGAAGAAAAATTTGAAGTCATGGGAAGAATGCCTTCCACACGCGGAGTTCGCCTACAATAGAGCCAAGAACTCCACAACATCCCGGAGTCCCTTCATGATCGTCTATGGATTCGACCCTCCCACGGCACTCGACATCCTCCCACTACCTCTTCATGAAAGGACGAACATGGACTTTGACAAGCGCACCACCGCCATGAAGAAGCTACATGAAGACACAAGAGCAAACATACAAGAGCATGTACTTTGCCAAGCTACCCGCCTCAACGCCAAGAAGAAGGAACGAGTGTTTGAAGAAGGAGACCTCGTTTGGATTCACCTTCGGAAAGAAAGGTTTCCCCATGAACGCAACTCCAAGCTCAAGCCAAGAGGCGATGGGCCTTTCAAGGTCCTCAAGCGCATCAACAACAACGCCTACGTCATCGACATACCAACATCCAAGTACTTGGTGAGCAACACGTTCAACATCTCGGATCTCTCCCCATATCATGGAGATGAGGAGGAACAAGAGTCGAGGACGACTCTCTCCCAAGGGAGGGGAGATGATGTAGCCCCGCTCACCGACGACACTACACCAAGACCAACAAGTCCCCCAAGTGGACCAATGACGCGGGCTCGAGCTAAAGCACTACATGATAAGGTGAACTCGCTCCTCACTACCCTCGATCTCGATACCCCATTGGATGGAATGCTACCTCATGCCGACACACTTTGTGTTATTAGGTACGTGGTGCATCAAGACCCCGGAGAGGAGGACACACCATGGTCAAGAGAAGGAGAGGAGCAGCTGGACATGAAGAAGGACGTGGAGCTGGACCTGACGTCATGCGAAGTGCGCGAAGGAAGGGAGGGAGCCAGCCGGCCCAGGACCCGGTCCGACCGGCCCCCTAACCGGGCCACCCGGTCCAAACCGGATTCCCCGCTGACGCAGACCGGGTGCAGTACTGAGACGCCGGGCCAAGGAAGGGAGGGAGCCAGCCGGCCCAGGACCCGGTCCGACCGGACCCCTGACCGGACAGCCTGGTCCAAACCGGAATTCCCGCTGATGACAACAGGACGCAGTACTGAGATGCCGGGACCCCCTCCGGTCCAGGACCCGGTTTGGACCGGACGCGCCGGCCCCAGGTCCGGTCTGACCGGGCTCCTGACCGGATTCATCGAATCGCCTTGTCAAAACTGCTTAAGTCGTGTACTTCATACATTTTCACCATGTGTCGCCTTGTAGACCTATATAAGGACCCAGGACGCCCCCTTTACCACTTTAGACTAAATCTGAGCTTAAAACTACTTTTGAGCTTTGTCTCCCTAGGGTTAGATCCCCTTTGTAATCAAGGCTACTCTTGTTGAGGATTTGGATATTTGTGAGTGAGATTCAAGTGCCCCCACTCTCTCTCGCTCATCGGTCTCCGTCTCCAACACCAATCTCTCCTCTTGGAATTCTACCTCGTGTCTCTTCCGGGTGGATTCTATTGGCGTGGTCCATCGAGCCACGAGGGTAAGATTCGATTGTATCGGGTTGGTGTGTGTGGTTTTGTTCTTCGTGTTCTTCATCCCCTCCCTCTTTTCCCTTTGGATTTGGGTCAAACGCGAGATCGGGCCACAAACT
This sequence comes from Lolium multiflorum, assembly GCA_030979885.1. NCBI lineage: Eukaryota > Viridiplantae > Streptophyta > Magnoliopsida > Poales > Poaceae > Lolium > Lolium multiflorum. Next base: position 248,345,446 of record CM061750.1, read on the forward strand.
AGGTCTTAGACCTCATCAGGTATCTTCTTTGTGGTTCATTTGGTTGCTTGCTTCATTTGTTGAAGCTTCTTGACTTTATTATCTTTTTGCAATCATTGATCCTCGCTATAGTGTGATTCCTTCCGAATATTCGTCATTGTATATGTGCATTTGATTCCACTCAAATTATGAGAAATGCACACGCTATGGAGGAACTCTCACTATATTGGCCTTCTAAATTTTTCACCCATTTCGGCAATTGGTGCCAATGGGGGAGAAGTTTGGAGGGTTTAAGAGAATTTGGTTATGTCTTTGCTTTGTGCTTAAGCATGTGCCTTTATTGCATTACATCTTGTTGCTTTGCATAGTTGGATATTTAGAGGAAACTCCACTAGGATTTGAATGCCAATATATGCAATGAAAGTCAAGATCATTCACACATGCATATATTATGTGGGAGTTTGCTCTATATATTCAACTTGTTTGTTACTTAAATTCCTTATATAAACCCTCTCAAAGAGATTGTCATCAATTACCAAAATGGGGGAGATTGAAAGTGCATGGAGCCCCCATGTGTGGTTTTGGTGATTAATGACAATCCCTATGGACTAATGTTTGCATTGAGTTATATTTGTAGGTGTTGTCCATAGGCAATGCTTGAACCATATGTTGACTTCAAGGTTGCAATAATAAGAAATTGATGAAGGATATCAAGTGTCAAGTATGTCTTGAAGATGAAGATGAAGTGAGCCCTCAAGTTACTTCAAGACATCAACATGATGAAGTTCAAGTTCAAGATGAGCCAAACTCGAAGAGATCATATGCTCCAAGCTTGCCATGAAGAAATGAAGTGCAAGTTCAAGATGAGCCAACTCGAAGAGATCATATGCTTGAAGCTTGCCATGAAGAAATGATGTGCAAGTTCAAGATGAGCCAACTCGAAGAGATCATATGCTTGAAGCTTGCCATGAAGAAATGATGTGCAAGTTCAAGATGAGCCAACTCGAAGAGATCATATGCTTGAAGCTTGCCATGAAGAAATGAAGTGCAAGTTCAAGGTGAGCCATCTCAAAGAGATCATTTGCTTGAAGCATGCTCTCCATATGGTGTTCATGGATATGTGAAGATGCGCCGAAGAAGAAGCTCTCCCATGATGGATTATGGGGGAGCAATCCACAAGACTTCGTCAAGCAAGCACAATCAAGAAAGGTGTTCCATCTTATTGCGGTCAAGATCGGCATCATCGAGCTCAAGTGGAATGCGCAAGTATAAGGTTTGCTCTTGATAGAGTTTCTTTCTCACCGGTCTCATAGTGTAGTTGGAGACCGGTTTATAGTTTAGTTGTCGTACTATCAAGAGGGCTCTCGAGTGAGTAACTCGATCGTATCGTTCGGAGAGAGCTCAAACCTTTGCATCCTTGCATCATCTTTCTTGGTTGTTATTTGGATCTTATCCATGTGATGTTTTAGACCTTGTGCATATTCTCATGACAAGCTCTAGTTCATCAAGAATGGTTTTTGCACGGGCAACTTGTTGCATTTTCAAGGTTGGAGGTTTTACCGGTATGTCTTTTTTAGATAGGTCAAACCTTTCATCATTTGTTTCTATCCTCCCTTGCTGGACTATGATGGTTCCCTGCATGATCTTGTAGAGCTTGTTTTCCCTGCATGATCTTGTAGAGCTTGTTACTAGCTTCGAAACGAGCCCAAGATCATCAAAATCGGAGTCCGGATGCTCAAGTTTTCAGGGGGGCGGATTATCCGGCCCCCGAAAAACTGCTAAGGACTTTTGGGCGTGAGCCCCAGTATAGGACCCGGATTTTTGGCCGGATTTTTCATCCCGGGGGCCGGATAATCCGGCATGGACACCCCCAACGGCCATATTTCATGGGGGGCTATAAATAGCCTTCTTCTTCCCCAAAATCTGGTTGCTTCTCTCACTCTCTCTCTCCTCCATTGTTGAACTAGAGAAGCTTGCTCTATCTCTCAATCCCTCCATGATTCTTGCCCCCATTTGAGGGAAAAGAGAGAGGAGATCTAGATCTACATTTCTACCAATCAAATCCATCTCTTTGTGAGTGGAATCCTCTAGATCTTGATCTTGGTGTTCTTTGTGAATTCCTTTGTTCTTCCTCTCTTATTACCCCAATAGCTTTTGTAGCTTTGGTGGAATTTGAGAGTGAGGGACTTGCCATTGCATTTGGTGCATCGGTTTGAGTTCTCCACGGTGATTCGTGATGGTGAAAGCAAGAAGGTTGTTACTCTTGGGTTCTTGGAACCCTAGACGGATTCTAGGCCTTTGTGGCATCTTAGTGGTGTTCTTGGGGACTCCAATTAAGTTGTGGAGAATCTTCAAGGGCAAGGCCTTTGTGGCATCTTAGTGGTGTTCTTGGGGACTCCAATTAAGTTGTGGAGAATCTTCAAGGGCAAGGCCTTTGTGGCAATTTATTGGGAGCCTCCAATTAAGTTGTGGAGATAGTCCCAAGCTTTGTGCGGGTTCGGTGACCTTCCTAAGGTCCCATAGTGGATCGAGGACATCCCTTTTGGTGGGAATTCTCGAGGAGAATACGGTGGCCCTCGTGCATTTGGAGTGACTTGTCCTCCACACCGCTCCAACGGAGAGTAGCACTCGCAAGAGTGTGAACTTTGGGCTACATCGTTGTCTCCGCGTCACTTCGGTTATTCCTATACCCGAGCTCTTTACTTATGCACTTTACTTTGTGATAGCCATCGTGCTTGAAGTTATATATATATCTTGCTATCACATAAGTTGCTTGTCTTGCTTAGCATAAGTTGTTGGTGCACATAGGTGAACCATTGCTTAGAATAAGTTGTTGGTGCACATAGGTGAACCATAGTTTATAGGCTTTGGGCTTGACAAAGTAAACGCTAGTTTTATTCCGCATTTGTTAAGCCCATCTCGTGAAAGTTTTAAATCGCTTATTCACCCCCCTCTAGGCGACATCCGTGTCCTTTCAGCCACGCTGGCAAAGCTTGCTCGTGCTCACAGAACGTGTTCGACGGAGGGGTTGCCGTGCGCATTCCAGACGGTGACCACCTGCGGCTTGGGTTCGAAGCGCGCGGGCGCCTCGGCGCGTCCCAGGAGGCGAGGCTTGGCGCGTCGGGTGCAGCTCGCCGCCGTGAACCAAGAAGTGGCGGCGCGGGTTGAAGGGAGGCACCGGGGAGTCGCCACCGACGAGGCTCTGCGGTGGTGGTACGGGGTCAGAAACAAGGAGGCGAACCAGGATGAGACATGGAAGGGGAGGTAGTCCAGGTGGAGCGCGACGTTACCAGGGACACGCTGGTCTGCTTGGTTTGGCCGGAGGAGGACCGTCGCCGCCGAAGTCGATGTTTTGGGTCGCCGGTGCTGTGGAAGAAACGAAGACGAGGGAGGCGATTCGAGGCGTCCTTGGGAGATTCCTTGCAACCGGATGAAGAGGGTAACGAGGCGGTTCTAGAGGTGGTTTTGGCTCATTGGGGGAGAGCCCAGAGCGGCGGCGCCATGGCAGGCTGTGACGGTGGCGCTCTCGGTGAGAGGGGAAAAAAGGAAAGGAACTTGGCGGCGCGAGGGAGGGAGAAGAGAGGGGGTTGGTGGATGCTAGGGTTTCGGAAGAAGCCTTAAGGAGGGGAGAGGGAGCAGGTGAGTTGTGGGTGCGGTGGTGGAGGACCAGGGAACTCACGCCATTTGCGTGTTTGCAAGGATGACGACAAGGGGAGGTGCGTACCGGTTCAGAGGAGGTAAGTGGATTGGGCTGAAAGGGGGCTGGCTGGACTAGCTGCTCGGGCAGGAAAGAGGAAGGAGGGAAGAGGGACCTGGATGGGCTGGCCGGAGATGGGCTCAGGAAGAGAGTGAGAAGGCCCAGAGAGAGGGAATGGGTTTTCTCTTTTATTTTGAAAACCCATTGGAATATAAATTGAATTCTGTTTTGAATATTGATGAAAGAGAGTGAGGTTCAAAAACTAGTTTACAAAATATTTGATTTATTTGTAACCAAAACAAAACACATTATATTTCCAAACCTTAATTGTTTTGAAAATGCTTAATTATAAAATAGGGAGTAAGAGAGGGGTTAGGGTTTATTAGATGGAAAAGAGAGAGAAGGGTTTATTAAAACCATATGAGAGGGAAAGATGGATACTAGGGTTTATAAAATAATTTTATTTTATTAAAAACATGGATGATATGATGCATGATGACATGATGATGCATAAAAGAAAAAGGCACAAACAAATCTAATAGGGTACTACCCTGGGCCGTTACAGTGGTGGCTTGAACATTGGCTATGATCGCGTTGATCGCGTTGTGATGTTAAAACTATGAATTATGCATCACATGTTTTGGATGTGCTATGTTTGATCACAAATAGTTATTGTCTGAAATTGTTGTCTAAAACCCTGTTTTGAGGGGTTGAAAACTCGTCCGAGCGAGTTTTTGGCCGGTGGAAAATAAATACAGGGCCATTTACTCGCGTTTTACGGGACAAAAAAATAGGGGGTCTGTTAGACATGCTCTTACATATGTGAAGGAGAGAAATATGAAAAAGTAAGATAAGTGGAAGTTATGTAAGAGCCAGCTGCAGCATGTGCTCGTAGGTACTTTGTTAGAGTGATATGTGGGTCATCTACATAAAAAGTAGCACACACCTATAGCTAACTATTATACATATTGTCTATAAGCTAACTATAGATGACATGACACTCTCTTATTGCCAGCTGATGGCTCTTCTATTATCTTTGATCTTAATAGTAGTACTAGAGTAGGAAAAAGCACCGATGAACCGAGCGTATGTGCTTCGGACACAAGTTGGTTCCTGCTACATCTAGAGTGTAATTTTCCTAAATCAATGGACAATACGGACCCAGACATGGGTGGAGAGAGACAAAAGGGTGAGCTAATTAAAAGCATGATTAGAGTGTCGGACATCTTCTCCAACACATCTTCCCCCTCTCTCTCTGGTTGATCCACCGGCGGTGCTCTACCGGCCATTGAAGCCTCTCCCCAATCTCCGCCGCTGCAGCATGTTCTCGTTGCCGGCGCTGGCTGGTGTGCCACGGCACCGCTGGTGAACTCTTGTCGATCTACCGCTACCTCGCTGGCGCTGTGAACCACTAGATGAGATGCATGACGAGCTCATGTCATGTGTGACGCGGAGTCTCTCTCCATCTCTCTACTGGCGGCGGTTACAACATCTGAGCATCTCCACCGGAGCCGTGTTGCTATGCTTGCATGGCTTCCACGACCACCCGAAACTCGTCGAGCTGGCCGAGGTGTTGTTCCTTCTTGTTTGTTGCACCATGGTGCTAGTGCGTGAAGTTAGTGTGTGCATGTGTGATGTGTTAGTGCGTGAAGTTAGTGTGTGCATCTGTGGTGTGCGTGCTCCCCAACACACCACACCACCAGCAGCGCACGGATGCAAGCGCAGGCGCGCAACTAGCTTGTTGAGTTAATACGCACGGGTGCACGCTCAGCTAGCTTGTTGAGCTAGTACGTACGTGATACGTCTCCAACGTATCCATAATTTCTGATGTTCCATGCTTGTTTTATGACAATACCTACATGTTTTGTTCACACTTTATATCGTTTTGATGCATTTTCCGGAACTAACCTATTGACGAGATGCCGAAGTGCCAGTTCCTGTTTTCTGTTGTTTTTGGTTTCAGAAATCCTAGTAAGGAAATATTCTCGGAATCGGATGAAATCAACGCCCAGCATCTTAGAATGCCACGAAGCTTCCAGAACAGAGGAACCAGAGGGGGCCACAGGGCCACCAGACAATAGGGCGGCGCGGCCCAGGGGGGCGCGCCGGCCTACTGTGTGGGCCCCCCGTAGCTCCACCGACATCGCCTCTTCGCCTATAAGAAGCCCCCTGACCTAAATCTTCGATACGGAAAAACCACGATACGAGAAAAGTTCCAGAGCCGCCGTCATCGCGAAATCAAGATTCGGGGGATAGAAGTCTCTGTTCCGGCACGCCGCCGGGACGGGGAATTCCCCGGAAGCCATCTCCACCGCCATCTTCACCGCCATCGCTGTTCCCATGATGAGGAGGGAGTAATTCTCCCCAGGGAGGGCTCTACCGTAGCTATGTGGTTAATCTCTCTCTCTGTACTCCAATACAATGATCTCATGAATTGCTTGCATGATTGAGATCCATATGATGAGCTTTGTATCGCAACTAGCCTATGTGCTACTCATGTGATGTTATTAAAGTAGTCTATTCCTCCTGCATGGTGTAATGGTGACAGTGTGTGCATCGTGTGGTTCTTGTCGTAGGTTATGATCATAATCTCTTGTAGGTTATGGAGTTAATTATCGCTATGATAGTATTGATGTGATATATTCCCTCTTTCATAGTGTAATGGTGACAGTGTGTATGCTATGTTAGTACTCGGGCTATTTTGCAAAGATCTATTATGCTCTAAGGTTACTTAAATATGAATGTTGAATGTTGTGGCGCTTGTTAACTCCGGCTTGAGGGAGCTCTTGTAGCCCTACACAACGAATAGTGTTTGTCATCCAACAAAAGAGTGTATGTAGCACAAATGAGAGAAGTTATTATTTATTATGCGATCAATGTGGGAGAGAGACACGCTCCGCTTTTTCATATGAACACTAGTGTTCTTCGTTTATGCTTTTAATGTTCATGGGCGATTGATTGCTTCACTTGTTGATATTTGGTTGGAATCAGAAAATGCTTCATATGGTTTGAATAACTTGATACTTGGCAATTGTTTTGAGCTCTCAAGTAGATCATGTTTCTCTTGCATCATGTAGTTTAAACCTATTAGTGGAGAACTACCGTAGAGCTTGTTGAAATTGGTTTGCATGATTGGTCTCTCTAAGGTCTAGATATTTTCTAGTAAAAGTGTTTGAGTAACAAGGAAGATAGTGTAGAGTCTTATAATGCTTGCAATATGTTCTTATGTAAGTTTTGCTGTAATACTTGTGTTTGCTTCAAACAACCTTGCTAGCCAAAGCCTTGTACTGAGAGGAAATGCTTCTCGTGCATCCAAAACCTTGAGCCGAAACCTATGCCATTTGTGTCCACCATATCTACCTACTATGTGGTATTTCCTGCCATTCCAAGTAAATACTTCATGTGCTACCTTTAAACAATTCAAAAGCTATTATCTCTTATTTGTGTCAATGTTTTATAGCTCATGAGGAAGTATGTGGTGTTTTATCTTTCGATCTTGTCATTTACTGGACTTTCACAATGGACTAGTGGCTCATCCGCTTATCCAATAATTTTGCAAAAAGAGCTGGCAATGGGGTTCCCAGCCCCAATTAATTAACTTGCATTAATAATTCTCTTCACATGTTTTTCTCTGATCTATCAGTAAGCAACTTAAATTTGCAAATAGACACTCCTCCATGGTATGTGAATGTTGGAAGGCACCCGAGGATTCGGTTAGCCATGGCTTGTGTAAGCAAAAGGTTGGGGGAGTGTCATCTAATAAATAAAACTAAATTACATGTGTAAACAAAAGAGAAGAGGGATGATCTACCTTGCTGGTAGAGATAACATCCTTCATGGGAGCCGCTCTTGAAAGTCTGGTTGACAAGGTAGTTAGAGTACCCATTACCATTCGTTGACAACAACAAACACCTCTCAAAATTTTACTTTTATGCTCTCTATATGATTTCAAAACTTGAAAAGCTCTAGCACATGATTTAATCCCTCTGCGAAGGGCCTATCTTTTACTTTATGTTGAGTCAGTTTACCTACTTCCTTCCATCTTAGAATCAAACACTTGTGTCAACTGTGCATTGATTCTTACATACTTGCTTATTTGCATTCATCATATTACTCTGTGTTGACAATTATCCATGAGATATGCATGTTGAAAGTTGAAAGCAACTGCTGAAACTTATATCTTCCTTTGTGTTGCTTCGATGCCTTCACTTTGAATTTATTACTTTATGAGTTAACTCTTATGCAAGACTTTTTGATGCTTGTCTTGAAAGTACTATTCATGAAAAGTTTTGCTATATGTTATCCATTTGTTAGAAAACTATAGATCATTGCTTTGAATCACTCTATTCATCTCATATGCTTTACAATAATGTTGATCAAGATTGTGTTGGTAGCATGTCACTTCAGAAATTATTTGTGTTATCGTTTACCTACTCGAGGGCGAGTAGAAACTAAGCTTGGGGATGCTTGATACGTCTCCAACGTATCCATAATTTCTGATGTTCCATGCTAGTTTTATGACAATACCTACATGTTTTGTTCACACTTTATATCATTTTGATGCATTTTCCGGAACTAACCTATTGACGAGATGCCGAAGTGCCAGTTCCTGTTTTCTGTTTTGGTTTCGAAATCCTAGTAAGGAGATATTCTCGGAATCGGACGAAATCAACGCCCAGCATCTTAGAATTCCACGAAGCTTCCGAACACCCGAGGAACCGGAGGGGGCCACGGGGCCACCAGACAATAGGGTGGCGCGGCCGGGGCCGCCCTCTGTGTGGGCCCCGTAGCTCCACCGACATCGCCTCTTCGCCTATAAGAAGCCCCCTGACCTAAATCTTCGATACGGAAAAACCACGATACGAGAAAAGTTCCAGAGCCGCCGTCATCGCGAAATCAAGATTCGGAGGACAGAAGTCTCTGTCCGCCGGACGGGGAATGCCCCGGAAGCCATCTCCACCGCCATCTTCACCGCCATCGCTGTTCCCATGATGAGGAGGGAGTAATTCTCCCTGGGGCTGAGGGCTCTACCGTAGCTATGTGGTTAATCTCTCTCTCTGTACTCCAATACAATGATCTCATGAATTGCTTGCATGATTGAGATCCATATGATGAGCTTTGTATCGCTACTAGCCTATGTGCTACTCATGTGATGTTATTAAAGTAGTGTGTTCCCCCTGCATGGTGTAATGGTGACAGTGTGTGCATCATGTGGTTCTTGTCGTAGGTTATGATCATAATCTCTTGTAGGTTATGGAGTTAATTATCGCTATGATAGTATTGATGTGATCTATTCCCCTTTCATAGTGTAATGGTGACAGTGTGTATGCTATGTTAGTACTCGGGCTATTTTGCAAAGATCTATTATGCTCTAAAGTTACTTAAATATGAATGCTGAATGTTGTGGCGCTTGTTAACTCCGGCTTGAGGGAGCTCTTGTAGCCCTACACAACGAATAGTGTTTGTCATCCAACAAAAGAGTGTATGTAGCACAAATGAGAGAAGTTATTATTTATTATGCGATCAATGTTGAGAGTGCCCTAGGCCTTGTTTCCAATACTGCAAACACCGCTTACTTACTGTTCTACTGCATGTTTACTCTGCCATATTTTATTCTGATTACTATTACCACTCATATACATCCATACTACTTTATTTCACTATCTCTTCGCCGAACTAGTGCACCTATACATCTGACAAGTGTATTAGGTGTGTTGGGGACACAAGAGACTTCTTGTATCGTGATTGCAGGGTTGCTTGAGAGGGATATCTTTGACCTCTTCCTCCCTGAGTTCGATAAACCTTGGGTGATCCACTTAAGGGAAAACTTGCTGCTGTTCTACAAACCTCTGCTCTTGGAGGCCCAACACTGTCTACAAGAATAGAAGCGCCCATAGACATCAGTACGCACAAGCCTCTCAAGCGCATATTGTAGACACACTAGCGAGCAGCAGCCGGAAAGCGCATGTGTAGAAGGGCGGGAGCGCGCGGCGAGATGGCCGAGCGGGACCTACTGCCGGCTATCCCGACGAGCTAATGGCAACAATCTCACGCCACGAGCAGGCATGCGCAGCCGATCAGGCATGCGGCCGGCGAGCTACTGCAACTACGAAGCCTCGCACGGGTCGTCGAGCAGAGGCGCACATCAGAGTGGGCGGGCATGCGGCCGCAAGCTACTGCAACTACCGAGCCTCGCACGCGCCATCAAGCAGGGGCGCGCAGCCGAGGTGAGCGGTGGCTCGTCGCTTTGTCTGCTGCCATGACCATCCTTTACGTTGCCTTGGGAGCATCATGACGCAGTACGCCGCCGCCTCGTCCAGCACTAACCACGCCGGTCTTGCAGGCTTTGCAGCGTTGTGCAGAAGACACATATATCTTACCATTTTTTATCATCTCTCTCCACAAAATGGAGCCATGCATGTATCCTGTTACTACTATGTATATCTTTTCCCACCATATACTGAAAAACATACCTCCTGCAGTGGACCCCGCACAGCTCTCTGGACCAACGAAAGGTTGAGTTGATGCAGGTTCACATGTCGGCCGGTTATGAAAATCCACTCTCGGAGAAAATGCACCGATGTACCGGTCGATATGTGTTCCGAGCACAATTCGTTTTTTCATTGGCTCAGGAAGAGGTGGTCCCTGCTACAACTAGAGTGTAATTTTCCTAAAGCAATAGACAATACGGCTGTAAATACAGGCATGAACTGGACATGAGTGGTGAGCAAATTAATGACTTGATCAGAGTTTCAGACATTTTCTCCAACACATCTCCCCCCTCTCTCTCTCCTCCGGGGCGTAGTCCCCAAATCCCTTCCGAGTCCCACGCACACACCCAACGCGAAGATGGTTGATCCACCGATGGTGCTCTCTCGGCCCCTGCCGCCTCTCCCCCAATCTCCGCCGCTGCCGCAGGTTCTCGTTGCCGGGGCTGGCTGGTGTGCCGCGGCACCGCTGGTCAACTCTTATCGATGTACCGCTACCTCGCCGGCGCGGTGAACCACTCCACGAGATGCACGACGAGCTCACATTGTGTGTGACAAGGAGTCTCTCTCCGTCTCTCTGCCTGCGGCGGTTACAGCATCTGGGCATCTCCACCGGTGAGTTGTGCTGCTATGCTCGCATGGCTTCCACGACCACCCGAAACTCGTCGAGCTGGCCCGGGTGCTGCTCCTTCTTGTTTGCTGCACCGTGGTGCTACTGCGTGGAGTTAGTGTATGCATGGGTGGTGTGCGTGCTCCCCAACACACCACACCACCAGCAGCGCACGGGTGCACGCGCAGGCGCGCAACTAGCTTGTTGAGCTAATATGCATGGGTGCACACTCAGCTAGCTTGCTAAGCTAGTACGCATGAGCCTCCCAAGCGCAGCTTGTAGACACACTAGCGAGCAACAACAACGCAGCAGCCGGCAAGCACATGCGTACAAGGGCGGGAGCGCGCGGCGAGTTGGATGAGTAGGGTGTACGGCCGGTGATCCCGATGAGCTTCTGGCAACCCTCTCGCGCCGTGAGCAGGCATGCGCAGCCGAGGGGGAGGGTATGCGGTCAGCGAGCTACTGCAGCTACCGACCCTCGCACGCACCGGCAAGCAGAGGCGCGCAGCCGAGGCGAGCGGCAGCTCATCGATTTGTCTGCTGTTGTTGACCATCCTTTACGTTGCCTTGGGAGTATCATGAAGCAGTACGCCGCCGCCTCGTCCATCACTACCCCCACCATGCCGGTCTTGCAGGCTTTGCAGTGTTGGGTAGAAGACACAAATATCTAACCATTCTTTTATTATCTCTCTCCACAAAGTGGGGTCATGCATGTATCATGTTACTACTCCGTATATCTTTTCCCACCCTATACTAGAAAACATACCTCCTGCAGTGGACCCCGCACAGCTCTCTGGGCCAATGAAAGGTTGAGCTGATGCAGGTTCACATGTCAGACGGTTCTGAAAATCCACTCTCTACTAAAGTACTAGTAGAAGTTTAGTACAATACTAGAGCTAGTGAGGGCTTCTTTGATTTAGAGGATAGGAAAGCATAGGAATAGGAAAGACATAGGATTCAGATGTCATGACTACTTTAATTCTATGGGAAGATGAAAGGTCTTTTGCTTGTAGTAATGAAATTTTTTATGAGGTATGAGCTAACGTTTTTTTCCTATATCGCCCTAAAAGATTCCTATAGGATTATTTTCTATAGGATATGTTCCTATAAATCAAACAGTTTATGTAGGAAATTTTTCTATAGGAACCAAATCCTACATAATTCCTACATAAATATTTTAAATCAGATAAGCCCTTATTGACTTATTATAAGATAGTGTCACATAAGCAAAAGTGCCACGCTAGATGGGCTCTAAATTCACTACTAGCTCTAAGTAGTACGGACTACATCCATCTTAAAACTTAAGGCTTATATTTTTTTTTTTTAAAGTTAAACCAAGTAAAGTTTGACTAAACTTTTAGAACAATCTATCAACAAATATAATATTTTTTAGATACCATATAAAAATATATTTCATTATGTATTTAATGATATAATTTTTTTATTTTGTATGTTACTGATTTTGGGTAAAAACCAAGTTTGACTTTCTAAAAATAATATAAGCCTTAAACTTTGGGATGGAGAAAATACAAAATTAATATCATTAAATAGATAATAAAATATATTTTTGTATGTTATCTACAAAATATTATAGTAGTTGATCGTTTGTTCTAAAAGTTTGGTCAAACTTTACTTGGTTTGACTTTCCAAAAAAATATAAGCCTTAAGCTTTGGGATGGAGGTAGTACTTACAAAGTTAATTTTATGAGTTTTGAAACTGTCTTGCTCAATTGCATGTCTAGCCGTGCACATACGTTACGTGCCTTCTGTTGTTGCGGTCTAGGTGTACACATGCGTACAATGAAGACGGGATTACGACGAAAGAAGGGGATTGTGTTGTTGTAGTTTGCCATATCAGATGCTGGTTAAAGGCGGAATAACCTGTATTCGGATGATTCGTAGGGAAGTGGTATCTCAGGTTTGACATTTTGGTGTCTTGTAAGAACGGAATATTTCTTGGTGGGAGGCGACAATTTCATCGATAACGAGACATCAATGATAGAATTCGTTAATCTCAAAAACTGTTGAATCAGTTTTTGAAACTCAATTTCTCAAAAGTGGTCATAGATGTAGAATGTACGTGCATATGTTCATAGAAATAAGTGTATGTATATATCCATAAACGATCTAATTTTAGGGCCACGCAAACCAGATGCACATCGTTTATAGGAACCCGATCTCAAACCTGACACATGGCATCAACGAGTAGGAGTTTCAAGGGGAAGCTCGAAGATATCGCAAGTCATAGGGCAGCACACAATGCCCAGGGACAAGCAACCAGCAGCATGATGTGTCATGGTAACACCTCTAAGGAGGTGAACGTCGCCCATAGACGTAGTATTCGCCGGCAGTGGCCAAAGCCTTGCGGAGATTTTGCCCACACACCATCGAACTTGTTGGCATCATTGCTAGATAAGATACCAAGCAGTGACCAAATCCAATCTGCCACCATCATACTAGCAAAGCAACGATGGCTGGCCATCCTCAAAGAGGGTGAGATCGAGGACTGCACCGCTGTAACGGTGGTTCGATATGCCTGGAGGGAGAGTACCCCTGCTTTCCCCAAAAGCCACGGAGTCCAAGCCAGACCCAGACCAGCTCCCTGCGAGAGGAAACCGAGAGGATAGGTAGGTGATACGTCTCAAAGCGTATCTATAATTTTTGATGCTCCATGCTTTGTTTTACACCAATTCATATATGTTTTGTTCATGCTTCATTGCACTTTTATACATTTTCTGGCACTAACCTATTAACAGGATGCCACAGTGCCAGTTCCCTGTTTTCTGTTGTTTTTGTATTTCAGAAAAGTTGTACTGGAAATATTCTTGGAATTGGACGAAACAAAAGCCGAAGTCAATATTTTATCGTAACGAAGACAGAGTCCAGAGGGGAGTCAAAGGGGAAGCAGGGTGGCCACGCCAGCCCTAGGCACGGTCTGACCCTGGTCCGCGCCTAGGGGTGTTGTGGGCCACCCTGGCCTCCACCGACATCACCCCTCCGCCTATTTAATCACAATCTCGGGAAAACCCTGAATACCCGAGCCTCCATCCACGAAAAGTTTCATCGCGGACGCCATTACAGAACCTATCTCGGGAGGGTTATGAAGCTCTTCTCGGCACCCTGCCGGAGGGGGAGATCATTGCCGGAGGCATCTACATCGCCATGCCCGCCTCCGAAGTGATGCGTGAGTAGTTCATCCCTGGACTATGGGTCCATAGTAGTAGTTAGATGGTTGTCTTCTCCAATTTGTGCCTCATGTTTAGATCTTGTGAGCTGCCCTACATGATCAAGATCATCTTTAGTAATGCTACATGTTGTGTTTGCTGGGATCCAATGAATATTGTATGCTATGTTGAGGTCGATTATATATTCATGTCATATGTTATTTGTGATCTTGCATGCTCTCCGTTGCTAGTAGATACTCTGGCCAAGTAGATGCTTGTGACTCCAAGAGGGGGTATTTATGCTCGATAGTAGGTTCATGCCTCTACTTTTCTGGAAGAGTGATAATAACTTCTAAGATTGTAGATGTGTTGTTGCTACTAGGGAGAAAACAACAATTTTTTATCCGAGGGTAATTCATTTGTTTACTTTATACACATTACTTAATGCGATAATCTGGTGCTTGCAACTTAATACTAGAAGGGGTTCGGACGATAACCGGAAAGTGGGTTATTAGTAATAGACTCAGTTGGATTACGGTCTATGTATTATGTTGTAATGCCCAAATGAATCTCATAGTAATCATCTTGTCATGTATGGTCGATATTCTGTCAATTGCCCAGCTGTAATTTGTTCACCCAGCATGTTATTTATCTTTATGGAGAGACACCTCTAGTGAACTGTGGACCCTGGTCCTTTCCGTTACACTGATAAATTCAAAGCGCTGCAATCCTGCTCTGTTTGCTTACTGCAAAGCTCTGTTCTTTTTAATTACTGCAAACATCTCTTTTCGATACGTATAATCCTTTGTGTTCAGCAAACCGGTGATATTGACAACCTCACTGTAAGTTGGGGCTTGTGTTGTGTGCAGGTTCCACGTTGTTGCTGACGCCAGTAATGCGCCCTGCCACTAGTCAGCTAGCAATGCCTTCAGAAGTCAAGCCTTTCTCCTACTGATCGATTAAACCTTGGTTTCTTACTGGGGGAAAACTTGTTGATGTGCTCATCACACCTTCCTCTTGGGGCTTTCCAAACGCTTCCACAACAACCGCCACCAAGATTGTCTAGCGCCATCACCGAAGCACCATCAAGATTTTCTGGAGCCGTTGCCTGGGAAAAAGAGGATTTCTGCAAGGGGAGTCTCTCATCTCCAATCTCTTTACTTTTTTATAGTTTTGCTTAGTTTATTTTATTTTGTATTGTTTGCTTTATTATATCAAAAACACAAAAAAATAGTCTTTACTATTAGGGATTTCTATTTTCGTGCCCCTGCTTTGTTAGTTGTACTCAGTTTTCCCCAGCTCGTTAGTTTTTCCTCAGTTTTCCCCTCCCTCTAGTTTGAAACCCCTCGCAGACGCGGGTTGCCGTCAGGTCAGAGGTCTTACCGTTACCGTCAGGTCAGTTCCTCTCTGACCGTCTCGTGCTGACGGGTAGCCATCCATCTACCGCTGACCCGTGGGCCGTTTTATTTCCTGATTGTATACGCGGTGCTGCCAATGACAAATGGGGCCGCTCTATGGGGCTGCGGCAGCCAATGACCAGTGGGTCGTCTATTTATTTATAGAAAATTATATATTGCCGCTCTGTGGGGCCTCCGCCAATGACCGCTGTGGTCGTCTATTTATTTAGAGAATATAATATAGAGCCGCTCTGTAGGGGCCTCAGCCCATGGCAGGTGACTATTTTCGCAGCTTAATCTAAAGTGACTCTTATGCTAAACATTGTGCATCCCGACGTTGACCTAGCAGTGGCGGCGAGCATAGCCGTTCTGACCATGCCGATATCGGCATCGGCATCGTTTGGAGGATGTGGTGCTCGAATAATAGTGGAAATGCGATATTATTTTTTACATGCATAATATATAGAAAATAGCTAGATCTCTAAATCGATGCATATGAAGCTACATATATATTCTTGGTCATAATCCCCTTATCTAAAGGGGATGGATGCATGGCTTCACGTCGTCGTCGCTTTCATCGTCAGTATCTTCGTCGTCTGAGTAGTAGTACCTCCTGCACATTGTTCCGTCGAACACCTTCACTGTGAGCACATCATCGCCTTCATATTTGAAGTGTACGTAGCAGCCGAAATCCACACCGTGCGCGATGGCGAATTTCTCCCAGCCCTTGTCGAGGTACATCCGGCCTTGTCCGTCAAATAGGACCTCCACGGTCCAGAGACGAGGACCGCAGTCAGCTGCTCGCAGATACACCTTAGCTGGCTCCTGGCCGTCAAGATAGTCCGCAAATTTTTTTGGGAGTTCCTGCAAAGAGATCGAGCGCCGATCGTTTGAAATTAAAGGTTTTTTAGAACATGCCCATAATTAACCACATGCATCATATATGTGGGAACGCGTACGTACCTTCTTGACCAAAGGGTCTTCATAGACGACGATGAAGAACTCCTCTATGATCAATGGCAGTGTTGACGGTGGTGGTGGCAATGATGATGATCCACTTCCCCTTCCCCTTCCCCTTCCCCTTCCCCTTCCCCTTCCCCTTCCCCTTCCCCTTCCGGTCCGCGTCCGAGACGTGGAAGCCATGGCAATGGATCAAGTGTATGTGAACGAAGAAGAGAGAGGCAGAACCTATTGACACAAGGGATGGCCGTGTGGGTGTTTATAAGGGAGAGATGACCGTTGTAGGGGTTTACACAATAAAATAAGGAGGAGGTGAACGTTGGTGGGGGTTTGCACAATAAATTAAGGAGGAGATGACCGTTGTGGGGGTTTATACACAATAAATTAAGGAGGGGACGACCGTTGTGGGGGTATATATCTCAACAAAAAAGTAATGCGGACTATCTTGACGGAAATGGAACTTCGTGATATAGTTTATCATTTTACCGTGAAAAGTAATGCCTAAAAGAAATGGTAATTCGTGATAGTTTATCATTTACCGTAATGGCTACAACAAATCGTTGATGGTTTATCATTTTTGGGGTGAAAAGTAATGGCTACAAGAAATGGGTGATGGTGTATCATTTTTTGCGTGAAAAGTAATGGCTACAACAAAATCGATGATGGTTTATCGTTTTTTGCGTGAAAAGTAATGGGTACAAGAAATGGGTGATGGTGTATCATTTTTTTGCGTGAAAAGTAATGGCTACAACAAAATCGGTGATGGTTTATCGTTTTTTGCGTGAAAAGTAATGGGTACAAGAAATGGGTGATGGTGTATCATTTTTTGCGTGAAAAGTAATGGCTACTACAAAATCGGTGATGGTTTATCGTTTTTGCGTGAAAAGTAATGGGTACAAGAAATGGGTGATGGTGTATCATTTTTTGCGTGAAAAGTAATGGCTACAACAAAATCGGTGATGGTTTATCATTTTTTGCGTGGAAAGTAATGGCTACAAGAAATGGGTGATGGTGTATCATTTTTTTGCGTGAAAAGTAATGGCTACAACAAATCGGTGATGGTTTATCATTTTTTTGCGTGAAAAGTAATGGCTACAACAAATCGGTGATGGTTTATCATTTTTTGCGTGAAAAGTAATGCCTAAAAAGAGTTTATAATTTAGCGCGTGAAAAATAATGCAGAAAACCAAACTTTAGCGTACTGGGTAACCGCCCTTTCGCATACATAGAGGGTGGAAGCTAACCGACGACAGAGAGAGAGAGGGTGGTGGCCCCGACCAGAGAGAGAGATAGGGGTTATCCTGCCCATTAGATCATACGATCAACGGTCGGCGGGCACGATCCGCGTGACATGGGCTAGACCAATCAGGGCAATGTTGGGCGTCTGTGAGAGTTTGTGAAGGGAGAGGGCAAAACTGAGTAGTATCAAGAAACCAAGGGCAAGTGAGTAGTAAACAGACTAAGGGATTCAAATATGAGATTTAAAAAATGGAAAATGCGTGTTTTGTACAATGAAACCCATCTTGGCCTACCTCAAACTATTTGCAATACAAATCTACATGAGTGTGAAAATTATGGCCTCATTCAGACAAAGTATGTTTTGGGGAAAGCTGTTTTGGGTAGGGCTTATTATGGAAAACCATGCACCTTCATAGTTATTAGGTGATTTGAGAAGTGGCAATTTGTGGTGAAACTTGATTTATCTATGATTTGAGAAGTGGCAATTTGTGGTAAAGACTCCATGAGTAAGTGCCACTCTTTTTCGGAATTTTTTGCACATTAAATAACTCATTTAACTAGTTAATCCCATTTATTGACTCTCTGTTGACCAGCCACTTGAGGGTAAAACTGAGTATATTGCACTAGCCAGTATTAGCACTCAAGGAGAAAACTGAGCACACAAAAAATACTAGTATATGACTCGAGGGTATACCTGAGTATATCTAAATTTCCAGGGTTAGACTCGAGGACGCGTGTTGCGGTGCAGAAGTGGAAGACGTGCCATTGTTGACGCGTGTCGCGGTGCAGACGTGCAAATAGTGGACGCGTAGGACGCGGGTCGCATTTAGGACGCGTAAGCCCCTCCCTCCCTCTGCACACAGTCGTCTCATTCTCGCTCACGCACGAAACCACCCCTCTCACGTCCCATCAACTTCTCCAAATCGAAAAAACCCCAACCGTCGTACGCACGCTACCCTGCCGGCGATGGAGAAGAAGAATGCGCCGGCGGCCGTTGCCTCCGAGCCCGTCGCCTCCGCGCTCGTCGCCTCCGAGCCCATCGCCGCCGAGCTAGTCGCCGCTGATACGCGTGAAGCACACGTCCGTTGGAAAACCCCAAGAGGAAGGTGTGATGCGTACAACAGCAAGTTTTCCCTCAGAAAGAAACCGAGGTTATCGAACCAGTAGGAGCCAAGAAGCACGTGAAGGTTGTTGGTGGAGGAGTGTAGTGCGGCGCAACACCGGTGAAACCGGCGCCAACGTGGAACCTGCACAACACAATCAAGATACTTTGCCCCAATGTAACAGTGAGGTTGTCAATCTCACCTGCTTGCTGAAAACAAAGGATTAAACGTATCGAGTGGAAGATGGTGTTTGTTTGCGAAGAACAGTAAAGAACAATGATTGCAGTAGATTGTATTCAGATGTAAAAGAATGGACCGGGGTCCACAGTTCACTAGTGGTGTCTCTCCAATAAGATAACTAACATGCTGGGTGAACAAATTACAGGTGGGCAATTGACAAATAAAGATTCAATACATATCAACGATGATTACTATGAGATTTAATCAGGGCATTACGACAAAGTACATAGACCGCTATCAGGCATGCATCTATGCCTAAATAATCCACCTTCGGGTTAGCATCCGCACCCCTCCAGTATTAAGTTGTAAACAACATATAATTGCATTAAGTATGGTGCGTAATGTAATCAACACAAATATCCTTAGACAAAGCATCAATGTTTTATCCCTAGTAGCAACAGCACATCCACAACCTTAGAACTTTCCGTCACTGTCCCAGATTAAATGGAGGCATGAACCCACTATCGAGCATAAATACTCCCTCTTGGAGTTGCAAGTATCAACTTGGCCAGAACCTCTACTAGCAACGGAGAGCATGCAAGAACATAAACAACACATATATGATAGATTGATAATCAACTGGACATAATATTCTAGATTCATCGGATCCCACCAAACACAACATGTAGCATTACAAATAGATGATCTTGATCATGTTAGGCAGCTCACAAGATCTAAACAATGATAGCACAAGCGGAGAAGACAACCATCTAGCTACTGCTATGGACCCATAGTCCAAGGATGAACTACTCACGCATCAATCCGGAGGCGGGCATGATGATGTAGAGCCCCTCCGGTGATGATTCAACTCTCCGGCAGGTTGCCGGAGGCGATCTCCTGAATCCCCGAGATGGGATTGACGGCGACGTCTCGGTAGGTTTTCGTATCGTGGCTCTCGGTACGGTTTCGCGACGAAGGCTTTAAGTAGGCGGAAGGGTAGGTCGGGGGCGACACGAGGGCCCCACACGCCGGGGCGCGGCCGGGGGCAGGCCGCGCCGCCCTGTTGTGTCGGCGCCTCGTGGCCCCACTTCGTATCCCTCCGGTCTTCGGAAGCTTCGTGGAAAAATAAGACCGGGCGTTGATTTCGTCCAATTCCGAGAATATTTCCTTTGTAGGATTTCTGAAACCAAAAACAGCAGAAAACAGCAACTGGCACTTCGGCATCTTGTTAATAGGTTAGTGCCGGAAAATGTATAATAATACTGTAAAGTATGTATAAAACATTCAAGTATGGTCATAAAAGTAGCATGAAACATAAGAAATTATAGATACGTTTGAGACGTATCAAACATCCCCAAGCTTAGTTCCTACTCGCCCTCCAGTAGGTAAACGATAACACAAATAATTTCTGATGTGACATGCTACCAACATAACCTTGATCAACATTATTGTAAAGCATATGAGATGGATGGAGTGATCTGAAGCAAAAGATTGCTAACAAAAGATGATGACTAAACAAATGAATCATATAGCAAAACTTTTCATGAATAGTACTTTCAAGACAAGCATCAACAAGACTTGCATAAGAGCTAACTCATAAGAAATAAATTCAAAGTAGAATGCATTGAAGCAACACAAAGGATGATTAAGTTTCAGCAATTGCTTTCAACTTATAACATGTATATCTCATAGATATTTATCAACATAGAGTAATATAACAAGTGCAATAGGTAACATGTAAGAATCAATGCACACAGTTAATACAAGTGTTTGCTTCTAAGATAGAAAGAAGTGGGTAAACTGACTTGACATAAAGTAAAAGAATGGCTCTTCGCAGAGAGAAGCATGGATTACTATTTTCGTGCTAGAGCTTTCTATTATATTATTAAAACAACAAACAACCAACAGTATAGATTAACTAGGCCTAAAATCAAATAAAAAAGAACGATCAAGATAAGATTCGGTAACATGCGGCCGGTTACACGCGTGTATACGAGATGTCCTTTTTCCGCACGTCCATCCCGTGTGTGACCGTGTACAAGATAGACACGCCAAGGATGTACCTGTACAATTTGTTGGAGGATTAAGCATGTTCTCAATTCCGCCTCTCCTACGTCTGCCGACGCCATCGCTTACGGCCGGCTTTCCTTTTCTTCTCCTCTTAGTCCGCTGATGCTATTTTCTAGCCTGCGTTGGATTGATCTAAAGGAAGTCTGGTGCGCTGTCAGGACTGACACAACCTAGATTGAATCGATCTACTACCTTAAGGCACATGATCTACACCGGCAAGAATTAAATTGGAGCCTTCCAGCAACACTCCTTGGCTTCACCGGATCCTCTCTTCCCGTGTACAGGAGTATCACAGCATAAAGCACTTAGGCCAGGTGCACCATCGAGAAGCAAATTGGAGCCTGCGCCAACATTCTTTAGCTCCACGCCTTCGTGGCGCCGTACGGCCGTAGTGTCGACTCCCTGCTATGGCCGGCGTATCAGCTGCGTCACGATCGGTCCATGTGCGTTGTATGGCCGGGTCACCGGTACAAGGCTGTTTGTTGGTCAGCCTGTTTTCTGGTGATTGATCTTTGCATGGCCTCTCTCTCTGATCGATTTTGATTTCGCCCGGTTTGCTCTCCTGCAGC
Organism: Lolium multiflorum; assembly: GCA_030979885.1. Taxonomy (NCBI): domain Eukaryota; kingdom Viridiplantae; phylum Streptophyta; class Magnoliopsida; order Poales; family Poaceae; genus Lolium; species Lolium multiflorum. Next base: position 248,366,902 of record CM061750.1, read on the forward strand.
CCTGCAGGTGGATGCGGGATGACGGATGGAGTGATTAGGAGCTGTGTCTAATGCTGCACCTCGCCGGAAAAATCAGTTTCTGCTTATAACTTTTCGCTGGCTGTTTCGACTTCTCACGGGTGAGTTCTGAGTTCGACACCAATGGGAAGGTTAGTTTTCAGCCGGACCACTTAGTGTTTTCTTAGCAAACAGAAGCACCCTGGTTTTAATTAGCTAAGAAAGCTAATAAACGATTTTCCCCGTTTGTTTACGGCATGTGATCGCTATGATTAGTTTATAATCTTAAAACGGAGAAATAAACACTCAGGTTTGTACTAAACTTACTTTCAGATTTAGCGAGAGTGGTATAGTACTATACTTTCAGTAAAAGTATTTACTTGGAAAAAAAGTATTAATTCTTTTGGCTTACCTTTCAATTTTTACCACTATCCTATAAAACAGTGCTAGAAATTACTACTTCATCCATTCTGATATTGCTAATTTGTCTAAATTCAGATATATCTAGATACTATTTAGCAGGAGTATATAGCTAGATATATATAACTTTTGACAAATCTACGACATCCAATTGAAACGGATGGGGTACTATATGTATCTTCAATTTGACAAGTCAATCAATAAAGAGAGGAGTATTCATGCTTATATCCTATCTCGGGTGACGTAGTGCCATGTATGTGGTGCCATAGTGACATTAAATGTTCTTTAAACATTATGGATGCTACTTCATGGTAATTCTATTGTGGCATCCATATGTAGAATACAACTTATACCTCAGAGTATTGGCTCGATCCCTTCTCCATTCTCTTACGATAAATGCTTCTTAGGTTCCATTGTTTAATTAAATTGGAGTGAAACATGCCGGTATCTTAATATTTCAGTAATGCATTCGATGGGCTCCCTTCGGTACAGAACATGTTTTTCCGTTTCCAATTCCCTTCGGTACAGAATACTTCACTTACATTCAGTATCTAATTTCAAAGAAAATGAAAATGGCATGCATGTATTTTACTCGGAATGATCCTTCCGGCTGACAAAGGTTAGTACTATATCCTCCAGCGGCAAGAAATAATGTTTTATTTTTATTTTTTTAGTCTATCCCCATTATTATGTTTTGCAATTCCATGCAATAATTTGCAATATCCGTACATGGTATATACCATTTACCTGGCCCTCCACCCGTCCTTTGGGTGCTGTTACGTATCTACATGTGTTTCGTGAATGAAATGAGCGATATCGACCTATTGGAGAAAATGTTCCTCATCTATGGATAAAAAAAAGGTATGACGTATCTCTTTAATAACATGCGGTATTCACATGTCACTCGGAGAAAAAACACAAGCCGCATTTTTTGTTGTTGCAATGGATATTACCATATTGATTTCATCTAAAAACCATGTAGTTTAAAAATATATATTAAAAATCTTAGGTGAAATACAACTCTCTTTATTTAATAAAAATAACATTAGAAATAATAATATGCCTTCCATGTCGAGTTAACTCAATTTTGGGAATGCATTTATATGGAATTAGTGGATTTCTATGTGAACTACAACCTAAAATTTGAAATCGGAAAGAAATCTGAACAGAGATTTTTTTTTATTCATTGGAGAATATGCAATGTGTAGCCATAGAAAAATGGTTAATGCATCAAGCCCATAAAATGGGAATGCATGAGAGAGAGAGAGAGAGAGAGAGAGAGAGAGAGAAGAGTTCGAAGTTCCCAAATGAGCCATAAATATTACGATTTAGTTCTTAATTTTCTTATTTAAAAAGTGGAACAAGATTCATCACACTGAGGTGTTTCCGATTTAATATTGTGCTTAATTACCCAGAGATGTGAAAACACATTACAATAAACATAGAAAAAATATACATTCCAAATTTGTTAATGTGTACATAAAATGATATTTATATGGGTCAGTTAAAAATAGTATTATTTATCGTGGATTCTTTTACTTTGTATTTTTTTGCAAAACATACTTTACAATAGGTAAAGTCGTGCATTGAAGAAATATAAAAATCTCAATCAACATGTACACAAACATATAAGGAACCTAGCCGCGCAAATGCGCGGGTCCGATTGCTAGTTATTTTGAAAACATAGAAACAATTTTGTCAACGGTAGTAATAATTCATATTGTTCTATGCATAATACTTCCTACAAGTTGCAAGTCTCATGCATAGAGTACTAATAGTGCTCGCACCTTGTCCTAATCAACTCGGATAACACAGATTATCATTGCATGACATATGTTTCAACCAAGTGTCACAAAGGGTACCTCTATATCGCCTGTACAAAGGTCTAAGGAGAAAGCACGCATTGGATTTCTCGCTTTTGATTATTCTCAACTTAGACATCCATACCGGGACAACATAGACAACAGATAATGGACTCCTCTTTTAATGCTTAAGCATTCAACAACAGATAATATTCTCATAACAGATTGAGGTTGTATGTCCAAACTGAAACTTTCACCATGATACATGGCTTTGGTTAGCGGCCCAATGTTCTTCTCTAACACATGCATACTCAAACCATTTGATCATGAAATCACAATTACTTCAGACAAGACGAACATGCATAGCATCTCACATGATATCCAACAAAGGTGAAAAGTTGATGGCGTCCCCAGAAACATGGTTACCGCTCAACAAGCAACTTATAAGAACTAAGACACATAACTACATATTCATCAGCACAATAGTTTTTAAGCTATTTGTCCCATGAGCTATATATTGCAAAGACAAAGGAATGAAATTTTAAAGGTAGCACTCAAGTAATTTACTTTGGAATGGCAGAAAATACCACATAGTAGGTAGATATGGTGGACACAAATGGCATGGGTTTTGGCTCAAGGTGTTTGGATGCACGAGAAGCATTTCCTCTCAGTACAAGGCTTTGGCTAGCAAGGTTGTTTGAAGCAAACACAAGTATGAACAGGTACATCAAAACTTACACAAGAACATATTGCAAGCATTATAATACTCTACACTGTCTTCCTTGTTGTTCAAACACTTTACCAGAAAATATCTAGACTTAGAGAGACCAATCATGCAAACCAAATTTTAACAAGCTCTACGGTAGTTCTCCACTAATAGATTAAACTACATGATGCAAGAGCTTAAACATGATCTATGAGAGCTCAAAACAATTGCACAGTTTCAAGTTATTCCAAACCATACGAAGCATTTTCTGATTCCAACCAAATAGCAATCAACGAAGCAATTTTCAGCCTTCGCCATGAACATTAAAGCACAATTAAGGACACAAGTGTTCCATATGAAAAAGTGGAGCGTAATATATCCAATATAAGGATGGTGGGATCCAACTTTATTCAAACCAAAACAAAAATAAAAGCAAACAGACGCTCCAAGTAAACAACATAAGATGTGATGGAATAAATATATAGTTTCACTAGAAGTGACCTGATAAGTTGTCGATGAAGAAGGGGATGCCTTGGGCATCCCCAAGCTTAGATGCTTGAGTCTTCTTAAAATATGCAGGGATGAACCACCGGGAATCCCCAAGCTTAGACCTTTCACTCTTCTTGATCATATTGTATCATCCTCTTCTCTTGACCCTTGAAAACTTCCTCCACACCAAACTTCAAGCAAACTCATTAGAGGGTTAGTGCATAATCAAAAATTCATACATTCAAAGGTGACATAATCATTCTTAACACTTTTGGACATTGCACAAAGCTTCTGAAAGTTAATGGAACAAAGAAACTCATTCAACATAGCAAAAGCGAAATAAAAGGCAGAATCTATCAAAACAGAACAGTCCGTAAAGACGAATTTTACAGAGGCACTTAACTTGCTCAAACAGAAAAACTCAAAACTAATGAAAGTTGCGTACATATCTGAGGATCACGCACGTAAATTGGCAGATTTTTTGATTTTTTCAGAGAGTTCGCGCGTGACAGACAACAATTCTGTTTCTGCGTAGCAATCCAAATCTAGCATCAACTTTACCATAGAGACTTTACTTGGCACAAAAAAACATGATAAGGAGAGGTTGCTACAGTAGTAACAACTTCCAAGACTCAACAATACAGTAGTAAAATAAAAACATGGGTTATCTCCCAAGAAGTGCTTTTTTTAACGCCTTTCAGCTAGGCGCAGAAAGTGCAAATCAAGTATTATCAAGAGAAGAAACATCAACATCATAACTTGTTCTAATAATAGAATCAAAAGGCAACTTCATTCTCTTTCTAGGGAAGTGTTCCATACCTTTCTTGAGAGGAAATTGATACTTAATATTACCTTCCTTCATATCAATAACAGCACCAACAGTTCGAAGAAAAGGTCTTCCCAACACAATAGGACAAGATGCATTGCATTCAATATCCAAGACAACAAAATCAACAGGGACAAGGTTGTTGTTAACCGTAATGCGAACATTATCAATCCTCCCCAAAGGTTTTTTTTAACATTATCAGCAAGATTAACATCCAAATAACAATGTTTCAATGGTGGCAAGTCAAGCATATCATAAATTTTCTTCATAACAGAAATACTTGCACCAAGATCACATAAAGCATTACATTCAAAATCATTGAATTTCGTCTTAATGATGGGCTCCCAACCATCTTCTAATTTCCTAGGTATAGAGGCTTCAAGTTTTAATTTCTCTTCCCTAGCTTTAATAAGAGCATTTGTAATATGTTTTGTAAAGGCTAAATTTATAGCACTAGCATTAGGACTTCTAGCAAGTTTTTGTAAGAACTTTATAACTTCAGTAATATGAAAATCATCAAAATCTAAACCATTATGTTCTACAGCAATGGAATCATCGTCCCCAATGTTTTGAAAAATTTCAGCAGTTTTATCAAAAGCAGTTTCAGCAGTTTCAGGCAATTTTGCACGCTTTGCACTAGGAGTAGAAACATTGCCAACACCAATTATTTTACCATTGATAGTAGGAGGTGTAGCAACATGTGTAGAATCATCATTACACTAGTGGTGGTAATAGTCCAAACTTTAGCTACATTATTCTCTTTAGCAAGTTTTTCTTTTTCTTCTCTATCCCACCTAGCATGCAATTCAGCCAACATTCTAATATTATTATTAATTCGAACTTGGATGGCATTTGTTTTAGCAAACCTAGCATCTTTAACTTCCTCAGGCATAACTTTAAGTTTTAAAAGATCAACATCAAGAGCAAGACTATCAACCTTAGAAGCAAGAACATCAATTTTACCAAGCTTTTCTTCAACAGTTTTATTGAAAGCATTTTGTGTACTAATAAATTCTTTAAGCATGACTTCAAGACCAGAGGGTACACTCTTATTATTGTTGTAAGAATTACCATAAGAATTACCATAACCACTACCATTATTAGAAGGATATGGCCTATAGTTGTTGTTACCATAATTATTCCTATAAGCATTGTTGTTGAAATTATTATTTTTAATGAAATTCACATCAACATGCTCTTCTTGAGCAACCAATGAAGCTAAAGGAACATTATTAGGATCAATATGAGATCTACCATTTGCAAGCATAGACATAATAGCATCAATCTTATCACCCAAAGAAGAGGTTTCTTCAACAGAATTTACCTTCTTACCTTGAGGAGTTCTTTCAGTGTGCCATTCAGAGTAATTGATCATCATATCATCAAGAAGCTTAGTCGCGGAGCCCAAGGTGATGGACATAAAAGTACCTCCAGCAGCTGAATCCAATAGGTTCCTCGAGGAAAAATTCAATCCTGCATAAAAGGTTTGGATGATCATCCAAGTAGTTAGTCCATGGGTTAGGCAATTCTTCACCAAAGATTTCATTCTCTCCCATGCTTGAGCAACATGTTCATTATAAAATTGTTTAAAATTCATAATGCTACTTCTCAAAGATATAATCTTAGCAGGAGGATAATATTTGCCAATAAAAGCATCTTTACATTTAGTCCATGAATCAATACTATTCTTAGGCAAAGAAAGCAACCAATCTTTAGCTCTTCCTCTTAATGAGAAAGGAAACAATTTAAATTTTATAATATCACCATCTATATCCTTATACTTTTGCATTTAACAAAGTTCAACAAAATTATTAAGATGGGCAGCAGCATCATCAGTACTAACACCAGAAAATTGCTCTCTCATAACAAGATTCAGTAAAGCAGGTTTAATTTCATAGAATTCTGCTGCAGTAGCAGGTGGAGCAATAAGAGTACTTATAAAATCATTATTATTTGTGCTAGTGAAATCACACAACTTAGTATTTTCAGGAGTACCCATTATAGCAGTAATAAAAGTAAACTAAGCAAATAGAATAAAGTAAAGTAACTAATTTTTTTGTGTTTTTGATATAGAGCTAGTAAACAATACAGAAAGTAAAGCAACTAATTTTTTTTGTGTTTTTAATATGAAGCAAGCAAGACAGTAAATAAAATAAAGTAAAGCAAGACAAAAACAATGTAAAGAGATTGGATGTGGAGACTCCCCTTGCAGCGTGTCTTGATCTCCCCGGCAACGGCGCCAGAAAAAGAGCTTGATACGCGTGAAGCACATGTCCGTTGGGAACCCCAAGAGGAAGGTGTGATGCGTATAGCAGCAAGTTTTCCCTCAGAAAGAAACCGAGGTTATCGAACCAGTAGGAGCCAAGAAGCACGTGAAGGTTGTTGGTGGAAGAGTGTAGTGCGGCGCAACACCAGTGAAACCGGCGCCAACGTGGAACCTGCACAACACAATCAAGATACTTTGCCCCAACGTAACAGTGAGGTTGTCAATCTCACCGGCTTGCTGAAAACAAAGGATTAAACGTATCGAGTGGAAGATGGTGTTTGTTTGCAAAGAACAGTAAAGAACAATGATTGCACTAGATTGTATTCATATGTAAAAGAATGGACCGGGGTCCACAGTTCACTAGTGGTGTCTCTCCAATAAGATAACTAACATGCTGGGTGAACAAATTACAGGTGGGCAATTGACAAATAAAGATTCATACATATCAACGATGATTACTATGAGATTTAATCGGGCATTACGACAAAGTACATAGACCGCTATCCAGCATGCATCTATGCCTAAATAATCCACCTTCGGTTAGCATCCGCACCCCCTCCAGTATTAAGTTGTAAACAACAGATAATTGAAACATTAAGTATGGTGCGTAATGTAATCAACACAAATATCCTTAGACAAAGCATCGATGTTTTATCCCTAGTAGCAACAGCACATCCACAACCTTAGAACTTTCTGTCACTGTCCCAGATTAAATGGAGGCATGAACCCACTATCGAGTATAAATACTCCCTCTTGGAGTTACAAGTATCAACTTGGCTAGAGCCTCTACTAGCAACGGAGAGCATGCAAGAACATAAACAACACATATATGATAGATTGATAATCAACTTGACATAATATTCTAGATTCATCGGATCCCACCAAACACAACATGTAGCATTACAAATAGATGATCTTGATCATGTTAGACAACTCACAAGATCTAAACAATGATAGCACAAGCGGAGAAGACAACCATCTAGCTACTGCTATGGACCCATAGTCCAAGGATGAACTACTCACGCATCAATCCGGAGGCGGGCATGATGATGTAGAGCCCCTCCGGTGATGATTCCCCTCTCCGACAGGGTGCCGGAGGCGATCTCCTGAATTCCCCGAGATGGGATTTGCGGCGGCGGCATCTCAGTAAGGTTTCCGTATCGTGGCTCTCGGTACAGAAGGTTTCGCGACGAAGGCTTTAAGTAGGCGGAAGGGTAGGTCAGGGGGCGACACGAGGGCCCCACACGCCAGGGCCGCGCGGCCAGGGGCCAGGCCGCGCCGCCCTGTTGTGTCGGCGCCTCGTGGCCCCACTTCGTATCCCCTCGGTCTTGGAAGCTTCGTGGAAAAATAAGACCATGGGCGTTGATTTCGTCCAATTCCGAGAATATTTCCTTTGTATGATTTCTGAAACCAAAAACAAAAACAGCAACGGCACTTCGGCATCTTGTTAATAGGTTAGTGCCGGAAAATGTATAATAATGCTGTAAAGTATGTATAAAACATTCAAGTATTGTCATAAAAGTAGCATGGAACATAAGAAATTATAGATACGTTTGAGACGTATCAGCCGTCGAGCCCGTCGCCGCCGAGCGCGTCGCCTCCGAGGGCGGCGCATCCAAGCGCGGCTCCTCCGTGAACTGGGCCTCTCTCTCGGCTGATGGACCACTTCACAAGATCGGCGAATGCTTGCTGGCGAACGAGGAGTACGCCGACACCTACTCTGCCATGAGGCAAGTCTGTAGAAATTGGCGCTCAGGTTTGCCTGAGCCCGACGTGCACCTGGACGAATGGATCATGCTAGACCACGCCCTTCCACGCGTCGCTGAGTTCACCTTCCTCCAACTCGGCACATCACGCTACGTCACCATAGATCTATCGGAAGTTCATACAAGGTTCAAATTCCTCCATATCTACCTTTTTATTTTCAATCTTAAACATCTTAGTGCTGAATGTTATCGTGCTTGCCCAGATACTACTTCGTCGGCTTTTGCCGTGGCGTCATCGTGCTTGCCCAGAAGAACCCGCCGCACAAGATACGACTTCTGAACCCACTCACAAAGAAATCGAACACTATGTTTGAGGCGCAGATGCCATCTGTTTTCCTGAAATCAGTCGCTGTTATCAAATCCCCGACTATGGTCTTCGTTGCCGCACATTACCCGTCGGAAATTGGTTGGGTCGATGAGAGCACTCCAACTAAGGATATACATGAACATTGGGGAGAAGAAAGATTTTCGATCAAGAACCATTGTCTGCGTTGCATTACACCGTTCAATGGTGAACTGTATGCAGTAGCTGCGGACAATTTTGAGAACGGAAGAATAGTGTGCACCAATGTACAGTTGCAGCAGCGCGCGAGCACTGTCAAGATGGAGACACTAATTTCATTTCTAGAACTTGGACATCAGAAGTTCTACCTTGTGAAGTCGGATGGTGATCTGCTGCTTGTGTTGTTGGTCAGCGTGGCTTTGGTGGGCAGACCATTGGTGTACCGTGTGGACACTCAGAGCCGCTCTCTCCATCCGGTCAGTAACATTGGCAGTAATGCCTTCTTCGTGAATTATATCCGGTGTATCTCCGTCGACACCAGAGTGTACCCGACACTTCGACCTGCTGCATCTACTACACGGATTTGGGTTATATCAGAGAGTACTCTCATGATACAAAGGCCTGGATGAGTGGCCAGTACGTGTGGATAGAATTGGAAGCTACGGTATGAGAAATGAACACAAGCCATACCGTTTGGAGGATGTATTGGCCGCACACTGCAGACGGAAGGAGTTCAATGAATATTTCCTTCGGGTAATGCACGAATGGAGCAACGAAGAAATATATGTGGAGGAATGAAGAACAAATTCATTCATCCTAATCTTCTTGTTGTCCATACATTGCGTGCGTCTTGTATATTACAACGTTATTGGCTGCTTTTGGCTGCTGTATGCAGTTTCCCTATGTATTATACTTAGTTTTCTAATTATGCTGTTGTGAATTTATCATATACTAGCTTCTATATTTGCTACTAGATTTGCTGCCATATTGGGCAAAAAACGAGGGACAAAAGGCATAAATAACCCCAGAGATTTACTACTAGATTTGCTACTAGATTTGCTGCCATATTGAAGAAAGACAGAAATAGAAGCTTCTCTAGATTTGATACTAATTTGGTGAAAAAGACAGAGAGAGAAGAGGGGAAAAGGTGCTCTTAAAAATGCCAATTTGGGCCGAGAGAGACAAAACCCAGCTCCTGCTCACGTGCAACCAAACGCTTCTCGTCCTGTCCCACGCGGTCCCTTTCTACCAGCCCCACGCGACGCGGCCCCACACAACGCGGCCCCACAAACGACGCGGCGCAACATTTCAGCACAGAACGTCCAAGTAAACGGATTCCTTCCGTCTGAACTCATTCTACGGGTTTCCGACATAGGCTTGGGGAAAATTGAGGAAAAACTAAGGGGCTGGGGAAAACTGAGTACAACTAACGACCCGAGGGCACGAAAATAGAAATCCCTTACTATTAAATGGGAGTTGCTCGTTTGACACTCAACGCACTTTGGTGGTCGTCATTGAAAGCAAACGAATCGTTCGCTCTTTCAAACGTCTATCCCACCGTCCACCAAAACAAAATCATGATACAATCTACTCTTTCCTTTTAACACAAGGTCTTTAAAAAAAATCAGTCACGAGCATTTATTAATTATCAATCACACATCAATGAGGATATCAACCGTTGTAATCAAGCACCAAAAATTACCGCAGGACCCCAAAAATCTGAGATTTTGATGGACAATTATAATTAATCTCTTTCCTAACTAACCCTACCACATCTGCATGCTACAAAAAATGTGGCTTTTCTTTGTAATAACTCTTTTCTCCTCGCGTGTGATTTGACCGCTGAATTGTGGATTTTCCCTGTGTCACCGATTTTTTTGCACTGGGATCCGATTCCAACGGAGCGTAACGCACAAATTAACCGCACATCATGCAAAAATCAATTAGGTGCAATCAATACCCGAAAATCACGTCTCCTTTATCACCTTGCTACAGTATAATGTTACTTTTCAACGATGATGCTCACGCCGGATGTGAGAAGGGATTGGGAGGTCAAGACGGTATGTGATGGAAGACGGCGCCACGACAGTTTTGCCTCCGATGCGGAAGAGGAGCGGCGCCTCCTACCGTGCTGGTTTGATTCCTCCTCGCAACCATAATCTACCGCGACGTACGAGTAGCTAGGCCCTCGTCTGCCGAAGTGGGTGCCGCCACAAGAAGTTGCGAGCTCGTCCGTGAACTCGAGCAGCTAAAGTGGTGATGAGGAAGAGCAAACTGGTGATTCCAATATCATTAAACCATGTTCCTTAAAATGGTGGTTGTCTGATTTGCCCTTTTTTTTGCATTTGCTTAGGTTTGCAAATTCTTTGGTGAAGGGTTGCAATTAGGGATGTTCAAGAAGTGATTGCGCGGGGTTGAATCATTTGGTGTACTCGTGTGTTGTTGTTGCAATGGTAACTTCCTTGGGATATGCCCACTACGTCTTATAAACAAGGACCGGGCGCTTGGGGCTTATGGTTGTTTCATTTTTAATTTCGGCTTTACTTCTATCAGATAAGATCAAGTTCGTTCATCACCAGTTATTTAGCTCAAGGTAGTCACTAAGGAAGAGGCCAACGCGTGTCTTGAGGCGGACGCCTGGGAGAGGTCCTGGTTTTGAAGCTTCTCCGGGTTAAGGAGGCACATGTGGCATTCCTATCAAGCGAGGTCACGAGCCTCTTCCATTGCTACAAGAAGCAAAGTCCCTTGCTATTGCAAGGAAGACAACGAAAAACGCACCGGGAGGCCCAGATCAATGTAACAATCAAAGCATCACCTCTGCTTCCTTCCACGCCATGCCCAAATTTAGGTCTCGATTAGTATATTTTTTCAGTTTTCAGCACACGACTATCTAGGCACCACCTAAAGTGTGTGTTGGGCATGGTTGTTATCTTGCAGCTTAGAAATATGTGTTCAATTTTGTAGGATAAATCTTGCATGATTATTTTTATGTTATCCACGAGAATAGCTATCGATAGGTTCAGATTTGTGGCGATGGATTTATATACCCATATTTTGGAGCTTATTTCTATGGACCGGTTAATCGGGATCGCAAAATGGAATGTATTCTTCTGATCTCACATTTGTCATCCCATACTATTGTTAATGAAAGGCATGGTTCTTCTCCTTCCTTTTATCTCTTCGAGAATTATTTCAGTAAATTTTTTACGAGGCATGGGGTTTCTTAAATTAACTCCCTTATTAGTCAACTCGTCTGAATTTTATTTTTCAGGTTTTATTACGGCTCTATTAGTGTTAGCAATATTAATGCTATGAAATTGGTGATGATGGGAAATTATACTTTCAAAGTAGAAAACAAAATGGTTCTCTTTTGGAAGGACTAAATATATCTTCCACTTCCTTTCAAATGTCGGTGCTCAAATCACTTAGGAAACATGAGACTTTTGTCTATAAAAGGTTCCTCATCGACCCAAGGTGCTATGCATTCATTCAGCAAAGGAAAGGTAAGAGAACATAAATACATCATTTTCTGAACAAAAATATTTTCGATCATGCTTGTAATTAACTCTTGGACATGGGTCCTACTTATGGATGCAACAACATGCAAAATTATACTTCAAAAGATGTGCAAAACTCTATTAACACCCAACCTCCATTATTTACTTATTTTGTAGGTTGACAAGGTGAATCACACATTGCCAAGGAATCAGTAGTAGAATACATTCACATAAAGAAGACTCTAAACGTTGCTTGGAATAACTTTTTGAATTTTTTAGGGTTATCAAAAGGTACTAGAATTTCTTTCACATGTCTAGGGAGCAACTTTATTTGTGCCACTCAAAATGATATAATGAACAAATTCAGTTTTCTCGCACTTCTACAAAGTTAACTATTCATTCTTATGCATTTAGATGACACAAATGGTGGCAACGAAAGGGATCTTGTTACGGCAGCTGATCTAGCCATCCCAGTATCAATTGCAGTCATGATAAGAAATGGTTCCAAGATCACCCCCCTCGACATGAAGTAAGATGCTCTACAAAGATTGATGATTCCTATGAGGTCTCCGGTCAAAAAATTGGTGACATTTCAGCTGCCGCGTCAACAATGACGGTAGTAAGAATCTAATGTTTAATACTTTGTTATGGGCACTATATTTTCACTAGATGGTCAATGATTGATAAGGTTCATAATCCTTACTTACAACAATAACTTGAAGCATTGTCTTCCTTATCCATATAGCTAGGATGCCATAGTGGGCATATATATCCACGGGTGTAATAGCTGCAGATAAGTTTGCTCTTTGGTTTGTTCGGAAAATTTATTACTTTTTATAATCACTCAACATGTATAATGTTAAAGTTTGAATGAAAACTATTGGTTCAGTCCAGTAACTTCATTTACTCGTTTCATATATGAATTTTCCCGTGTTTTGCATTTCTTGGCCAACAAATTATCTGTTGTTAAAAGAATATTGGAATCTATATGAGAACAAGGCCATCCACAAGCAAAATGGTTATATTTGCTCGTAAAATAAAACATAAGGGATGTAAATTGAGGTCGCAACATCACAAACTACACAAGCATGAGTATATATGAAAGTTCCACGTGCATTATTTTAAATATGTAAAGAGGAAACAAATTTAAAGAGTGTGGTTGATAGTCAACAGGAGCAAGTAGATGCCAGAAAATAATATTTCCTCTAATCCAAATTAATTGACTTCACTTTATCTAAATAGAGATGTATCTAGACGCGCTTGTTGACAAGATACATTTGTATCTAGACACAGTTGAGTCAATTAATATGAACTAGGGAGAGTAGTTGCAAATGAATAAAATCTAATTGAAACTAATTTTGATTAATGTATGGTCTAATTTTGTTGAACTGTTGCAACGCATGGGCATTCAACTAGTTTCTTTTATAGTCGTCTTTATATCAAAAACACAAAAAATTAGGTTCTATTAGAGCTGTTATTTATGTTGCTTACTTTTAATTTTGCTAAAATGAGTGATACTTCTCCAACGTATCTACAATTTCTTATGTTCCATGGTAGTTTTATGACAATACAAACATGTTTTAGTCATACTTTATAATGTTTTTATGCATTTTCCGAGACTAACCTATTAACAAGATGCCGCAGTGCCAGTTCCTGTTTTCTGCTGTTTTTGATTTCAAAAAAGTTAGTTTACGAATATTCTTGGAATTGGACGAAACAAAAGTCCACGGTCCTCTTTTCCACGGAGTCTTCCAGAACACCGAAGAGGAGACGAAGAAGAGCCACGAGGCGGCCACACCATAGGGGGGCGTGGCCCCACCTCCTGGCGCGCCGCCCTATGGGGTGGGCCCTCGGGCACCCCCCGGCCCCTTCGCCTATTTATTCCTTCCGTCGTGAAAACCCTAGTACCGAGAGCCATGATACGAGAAAAGTTCCACAGATGCCGCCGCCGTCAACCCTACCTTGGGGGGTTCAGAAGATCGCCTCCGACACCCTGCCGGAGAGGGGAATCATCACCGGAGGGCTCTACATCACCATGCCCGCCTCCAGACTGATGCGTGAGTAGTTCATCCTTGGACTACGGGTCCATAGCAGTAGCTAGATGGTTGTCTTCTCCTCTTGTGCTATCATGTTTAGATCTTGTGAGCTGCCTATCATGATCGAGATCATCTATTTGTAATGCTACATGTTGTGTTTGTTGGGATCCGATGAATATGGAATACTATGTCAAGTTGATTATTGATCTATCATATATGTTATTTATGTTCTTGCATGCTCTCCGTTGCTAGTAGAGGCTCTGGCCAAGTTGATACTTGTGACTTCAAGAGGGAGTATTTATGCTAGATAGTGGGTTCATGTCTCCATTGAATCTGGGGGAGTGACAGCAACCCCTAAGGTTGTGGATGTCTTTGCCACTAGGGATAAAAGATCAATGCTTTGTCTAGGATATTTGTATTGTTTACATTACGCACATTACTTAATGCAATTGTCTTTGTTTGCAACTTAATACTGGAAGGGGTGCGGATGCTAACCCGAAGGTGGACTTTTTAGGCATAGATGCATGCTGGATGGCGGTCTATGTTCTTTGTCGTAATGCCCTAAGTAAATCTCATAGTAGTCATCATGATATGTATATGCTTCTCTATTTGTCAATTGTCCAACTGTAATTTGTTCACCCAACATGCTATTTATCTTATTGGAGAGACACCACTAGTGAACTGTGGACCCCGGTCCATTCTTTTACATCTGAAATACAACCTACTGCAATCATTGTTCTCTTTGTTTTCTGCAAGCAAACATAATTCTCCACACCATACGTTTAATCCTTTGTTTTCAGCAAGCCGGTGAGATTGACAACCTCACTGTTAAGTTGGGGCAAAGTAGTTTGATTGTGTTGTGCAGGTTCCACGTTGGCGCCGGAATCACCGGTGTTGCGCCGCACTACACTCCTTCACCAACAACCTTCACGTGGCCTTCATCTCCTACTGGTTCGATAACCTTGGTTTCTTCTGAGGGAAAACTCGCTGTGTACTCATCATACCTTCCTCTTGGGGTTCCCAACAAACGTGTGCTTTACCGTCACAAGGAGCTACCTTTCTGGCGTTGTTACATCCCAGGGATTTCTAACTCCCACACGCCAGCAATGAGTACTCCTGAAGTTGAGGTTATTTCTTTTAAGTAACAAGGGGGAGAAAGTTTGAAACATGCTTGGTATAGAATAAGTAATTCTCATCATAGATGTAATAAAAAATATTCTACCATGATCATTCTTAGAAATTTTTGTGTTGTTTTATCTAGCTGGAATAGATATATTTTGGATATTCTCACGGGGGGTAATTTTCTGGGTACTCCCGCTTTGGAAGCCTGCAATTTAATTGAAAGCTTGGTAGGAATCCCACCTACTAATGTTGTTAAAAATAAGAACACTTTGGAATATGTTATAGAAATACTAAGCTCTCTAGAGAAAAGTTTGCCAAATTGCTTGTTAATGCTAGCCAAATTAATGAATCAATAGAAAGTATCAATAAAAGAATCGTTGTTTTAGAGGCTACCAATATCCATTATAGTATAAAACTTAGGATTAGTAAACTAGAGGAGGCTACGGAAACTTTAAGTTCAACCTTTTCCTCTCTTGGGTTTAAGAAGGAGAAAGCTTTTGTGGGAAAAGAGCAAAAATTCATGTATGTTCCCAAGGCACCTAAACCAAAACCCCATATTATGTTCAAAATTGATAAAACTTTTATTACAACTAAGAGTGGTTTACATGTTGAATCATCTCCAGGGGTATCTAAAGTGCCTATTTTGACAAGTTGTGTTTTAGAAAAAGTGATTGATCTTGATGCTTCTTCACTTGATAATACTTGTTGCTCGCTCCTTTTCTGCGCCTAGCTGAAAGGCGTTAAAGAAAAGCACTCTTGGAGATAACCCATGTTTTATTTCTGTAATTTTTTTCTTTTGTTGAGTCTTGTAAGTTATTACCTTTGTAATAACCTCTTTTTATCATTTTTATTTCGTTTTTGTGCCAAGAATAGCCTCTAATAGGAATAAAGTAAGATTTTGGGAAGTTGTTGTCCTGAAAACAGATTCTGTGATGTTACCATAAAAATTCGTAAAACTAGCCAGAGTGGAATTTTAAGTTGTACTTTTTTATGCATATGCCCCATGTTATTATCTAAATTTCGTTAGTTGACCACGTTTCAAGATGAGCGACAGAAGATTTTCAAAAAAAAAATCGATCTTTACCTGTTGTTCTGTTTTGACAGATTTATACACTATTTGCATTTGCCTCTTAAATCTCTATCTTTTTTAGTTCTTTTGATTAAAGAGCTTTTTGAAATGTTGCTACAGTATCTAATGCTTTAGTATATGTTTGATATATGTTAGAACTGAATCTAAGTGGATTTGTTTATTTTGATTGTACTAATGCTGCTAATGGGGAATTGTGTGAAGTTTTGTATGAAGAAAGTTTTCAAGTGTAGGGGGAAAAGAATGATGTGATGAGATGAAGAATGGAAAAAAGCTCAATCTTTGGGATTCCCCTACACCCCAAGAAATATTCAAGAGGTACAAGCGTCAAAACTTGGGGATGCCCAACATGTCATCTTTCTATGCAATTTTTTTTTTTTGCTTCATATGCTATATGTTGTTCTTGGAGCGTCTTTATTTTTTTTAGTTTTGTTTTGTTTTATTTGCTGTAGCATATGTTGGATCCCGGCACTTTTTTTTGGAGAAAGACCCACTCCGTTTTAATTGCATAGAACGCTCTAGTTTTCGTTGTTATTGTTCCGCGAGTGTCCTAGTTTTCTAGTACTACGTTTAGCTCTTGTTCTTTCACATGAATTTTGTTCAGAGCTCGTTAGTATTCTTTATTTATGTATGATTAGCTATCTGGTCCATATTGTATTTCATCTCTGAGAGTTATTTCAAATAAGTTGATTGGTGTTGGATATGAGTAAAATGTTTTATGACTATAGTGATGCAAAAGGAAGCTTGTCTAGACTGTGGCATAGACTTTGGCATGTCATGTTGGATGTTATTATTGTCATATTCTTAGTATTTATTGTTGTAGCATGACTTGTCTCAAATGTCTGAGAGTGCATAATGTGTCATTGAAAGAATCATGTGTTGTTTCCATCATACAAAAGCATAATACTGTGGTATTCTCCTTTGATGCTTTAATTGGACTGACTTGGGGCATGCCTATACCATGTTACGACTATAACCAGTCAACTAAAGCCTCTATGATCATTTAGTTTTTGACTTGTAATATCACTTTATGCTTTGATTGATAATGTTTTGTCGCTATGCATGATTATGGCCATTATTGCTCTCTTAGTTGGTCGCTCCCAGTCTTTTGCTAGCCTCCGCCTGTACTGTGTATGAACTCTACTCGTGCATCTAACCACCAATAAACCCAAGTTTGCCAATTGTATACAGCATATCTACCAAATATCATTATTGATATTCCAAGTATATTCATCATGTTTTTATTTATCTTCCAAATTAAATTTTGGCATGAGAACATTACTCAGTAAAGCTCTCACAAACTTGATGGAACATTTAATTTCTTGCACTTAATAAACTTGATCATGTGACTATCTTATGAAGTTTATATGTTTGCAAATTGCAAGTTGGGAGTTAGCACAACCATGCTTTCATAGGGAACGCTTTCGACATTGCACTTACTCATATTTAGTTGATGTCTTGTTCTTTTGCTTATGGATATCTAGCGGTGCGAAATAAAATGGAAACTTGTAAGTCCATGTAGTTTGTATATGAGTTAGAGAAACGCCTCGGCCGCTAATCTAAGTCATGCATTATTCATGGTGGAAATTTACAGCGAACCATAGTGAGCATTCTATGAAGCATTTTCAATAAAAAGCTATACCCATAGTAAATAAAAAATTACTATGATGCTCATTGTCTGTTTGTCTTGTCATTCTGGCATGGGATTGCTCCTACAAGGGTACTTCCATATCATCGGGCAAGAGGTACCCCGTTGGCGGTTCTCGATGATACATCTATACTTACAATGACAAGAACTTATTTGGGACCTAAGTTGAGTAGCATGAGGTTTAGGTACTCGTATTCAAGGTGCATGAGATTTTCAACTTGTGCTTTTCAAGCATATAGCTCATATTTGCCTCACATTAACTTTAACCATTCAAGATGCTTATGATAGGGGCAATGAGAGCGCAAAGCTAATAAGTACCATACTTTTTGGAAGGTTTATAAAACTTGTTTATCTTGCTTACTCTGCAAAGAGACTCTCTTTTACTTTTATGTTGAGTCTTCATCTTCTACTTTATGCACCAATTGAGAGAGCATAGTTGTCATTCTTAGTGAAATGTGCATAGTCCCAAAATTATTATTGATTGATTCATGATTTTGACTATTGCTTGTTCTTAAATTACTTGTATCTAGTCACCCTTTGAACTTTGAAGGTGTCCTAGCATTTATGTTTTGCTACCTCATAAAGGACATGTTGAGTACCACTTTTTTATGTTTACTCTATGCTGATAAACAAACAGTTGCTTTCAATGCACTAGTATTCATGATCCTTTGTTTGAGTTGCTCTTCATGTTATAACATAGTTGCTAAGTTGTATTGTTAGAATTTTACCTATCATGTCTATGTTTAGAGTACTTAGATCCCAGATCACAATGCTTTACAATGCTTGATCAAGATTGTATTGGCTGCATGTCACCTAAAAAATTATTTTGTTATCACTTACCTACTCGAGGACGAGCAGGAGTTAAGCTTGGCGATGCTTGATACGTCTCAAACGTATCTATAATTTTTGATGCTCCATGCTTGTTTTACACCAATCCATATATGTTTTTCTCATGCTTCATTGCACTTTTATACATTTTCCGGCACTAACCTATTAACAAGATGCCACAATGCAAGTTCCATGTTTCAGCTGTTTTTGTATTTCAGAAAAGTTATACATGAAATATTCTCAGAATTGGACGAAACAAAAGGCGAAGTTAATATTTTACCGTAACGAAGACAGAGTCCAGAGGGCAGTCGAAGGGGGGCAGTGATGACCCACAAGTATAGGGGGTGTATCGTAGTACTTCCGATAAATAAGAGTGTCGAACCCAACGAGGAGCAGAAGGTGTTGACAAGCAGTTTCGATGAAGGATTCACTGTAAATGCTCACAGACAAGTTTTCAGGGGGTTTTGATATAGCAGATAAATAAAGTACAAGTAAGTAAAATGCGAGAGTAATAATTGCAGCGAGTGGCCCAATCCTTTTTAGCACAAAGGACAAGCCGGTTGTTTACTTATAATGACCAAACGTTCTTGAGGACACACGGGAATTTAGTCTAGTGCTTTCGCTTCATATAGTTGATTAATCTTCATTGTTTTGATAAGTGTTGTGTGGGTGAACCTATGCTAATGCACCACCCTTCCTAGGACTAATACATACTTGTGATTAAACCCCTTGCAAGCATCCGCAAATACAAGAAAGTAATTAAGATAAATCTAACCACAACCTTAAACTCTGAGATCCTGCTATCTCTCCTGCATCGATATACCAAAGGGGGTTCAGGTTGCTGTCACTCCGGCAACCCCACAATTAGAAAACGAATACAAGATGTATTCCCCTAGGCTCATAAAGGTGAAGTATCATGTAGTCGACGTTCACATGACACCACTAGAAGAATAACACCAGAACTTTAATGTCAAACCATTAAATATTACTCAACATAGTTCACTACTAACATTTAGACTTCACCCATGTCCTCGAGAACTAAACGAACTACTCACGAGACATCATATGGAACATGATCAGAGGTGATATGATGATGGATAACAATCTGAACATAAACCTTGATCCAATGGTTTCACTCAATAGCATCAATAACAAGGAGTAATCAACACCGGGAGAGTTTCCCCTATGAAATAACCAAGATTCAACCCAAGATGTTACAGCGGAGACGAGGTGCAGCGGTGGAGATGGCGATGTCGATGGTGGAGATGATGATGATGATGATCCCAATGAAGTCCAGCTCGATGACGGTGACGATGGCGACGATTTCCCCCTCCGGAGGAATTTCCCGGGATTTCTGCCGGAGAGCTCTTTTCTCTCTGGTGTTTTTCCGCCCCGCAGGCGGCTGTGTCTATTCTCGATGCCTCCCAGCACCTTAGGGTTCTCGGGAGATGAAGTACGAGACGGCCGAGGGGGTCGTGGGCCCCCTCCCCACATGGCGGCGCGGCCAGGGTGGAGCCGCGCCGGCCTATGGGGGCCCATGGCGGCCCTCCTCGGTCTCCCCTTTTGGCTGGCTCCGTCATTTGGGAAAATAGGAGCTTCGGTGTATTTTCCGTCAATTGTTGATCTTCAGAAATATTGTATCCTGACGGTGCTTTTTCCAGCAGAATTCCGACTCCGGTGAATAATTCTCCAATAATCATGAAACATGCAAAATAGGTGAAATAACATAAGTATCATCTCTAAATATGAAATATATCAATGAATAACAGTAAATTATGATATAAAATAGTGATGCAAAATGGACGTATCAACTCCCCCAAGCTTAGACCTCGCTTGTCCCCAAGCGAAACTGAACTCGATAAACAAGACCACATGTTTATGGAGCGAAGAGTCGATAAATAAAATACGGACAAGAAGCATCACATTTATTAATTCACACAAGACATTCTAGTAGACAACTTCCTCATATAACTCAACTTGAAATAAGTAAAGAGAAATTACAAATAAAGGTGCACAGGAAATCATAATTGGTTATGGCAAACTTTGTTCTTGGTCAAAGAACTATTAACAGATTGTACTTATCTTTCGAGCAAAGCCTTTATATTAGAACTTATATGGCAGAACTTACATCCTCAATCATAACAATCTCCTCATAATCATTGATAGCCTTCAAAGTCATATTCATTCAGGTAAAATTTGTACTAAACAAGGAAGAATAAAAGGCACGATTAAATAGATCATAATATAAATGGTTGGATCACAACAACTCAATTGCTTGCTTGAGATAATAGGTTTACTGACTCAACATAAAAGTAAAAGATAGGCCCTTCGCAGAGGGAAGCAGGGATTAAATCATGTGCTAGAGCTTTTTAAGTTTTGAAATCATAAAGGAGCATAAAAGTAAGGTTTTGAGAGGTGTTTGTTGTTGTCAACGAATGGTAGTGGGCACTCTGACCCCCTTGTCAAACAGACTTTCAAAGAGCGGCTCCCATGAAGGACGTTATCCCTACCAGCAAGGTAGATCATCCCTCCTCTCTTTTGTTTACACATGTACTTTAGTTTTATTTATGGATGACACTCCTCCCAACCTTTGATTTCACAAGCCATGGCTAACCGAATCCTCGGGTGCCTTCCAACCTTTCACATACCATGGAGGAGTGTCTATTGCAAAATTAAGTTGCTTACTGATAAATCAGGGGAAAACATGTGAAGAGAATTACTAATGAAAGTTATTAATTGGGGCTGGGAACCCCGTTGCCAGCTCTTTTTGCAGAATTATTGGATAAGCAGATGTATATGCCACTAGTCAATTTGTGAAAGTCTGCCCAACAAGATTGAAAGATAAAACACCACATGCTTCCTCATGAGCTATAAAACATTGACACAATTAAGGAGTAATAGAGTTTGAATTGTTTAAAGGTAGCACATGAAATATTTACTTGGAGTGGCGCAAAATACCACATAGTAGGTAGTTATGGTGGACACAATTGGCATGGGTTTGGTTTAAGGTTTTGGATGCACGAGAAGCATTCCCTCTCAGGTCTTTGGCTAGCAAGGTTGATTAGCAAGCATAAGAGTTGAGGGAAACAAGCAAATATACATGTGATAGAAACAATCATGCATCTTCCTTGTAAGCACAAGCAATTTTAACTTCAGAATAATAAACTCATTAGCTAACAAGAAAGAAGGATAATTAAATAATATATCTACATGTACTTCCCTCTTTTCTACTTAGACATCAAAGTATTGTTGCTATTGACCAATGCTAAGTTTGCCAAAACCAAATAGATTTACTTGATGCTCCCAAAGTGATATCAATACTAACAACAAGATCAATCATATAACAGAAATTGCAAACTAAAATAAGGTGTGCAAAAAGTAAATGATAAAACTTCTCATTAATATTCCATAACGATAACTCACACCAAGGGATACATAGATAACCAACTAAAAGAGAGATACTTCCACACTGCAAACCATCTTATATGATAACTTCCCTACTCATGATATGACACTACTTGATAGTACAAAGGTAAAAGATAGTGATGATGTGATACCGCGACACTCCCCCCAAGCTTGGAACAAGCCAAGGGGATGCCAATCCCAATGATGAATTACTCCTTCGGTGGTGATGGTGGAACAACCCTGATGGGAGTGAGGAATCGCTCTAGCATTCTGCGAAGTTGGTTGTTCTCCTCCTGAAGAATCTCCACTTCCCTTCTCAGAACACGATATTGATCACAAAACTCATCTGTAACCCAAAGAGCTTCCTCTACAGCAGGGAAAGAGTTGAGGCCAGGAACAGGTGGTATAGGTCCCTGCAAGTTATGAGAAAAATAACGTCGAGTGTTAACCGATCCCACCAAGATTGGCTTACTCCCCACAGCTTCCCGCTCTCTTTTTACTGATGACATCTTCTTCACTTCCTCCTTGACAACTTCATCCATCTCTTTCCGTCTTGTCACGACCCTTTCCTCTTCCGCCCATCCAACGAAAGTTCCTTGATCTAGATCTTGGAGGAGCTCACGTTTGCGACGCGTTGCATAATCTTCTGAAGATGAACCTTGCAACGACATCTGAACAGAAACATGTCGAAACAAAACACGACGAGAAAACGATATACGGATCTCGAAGGGTCCGGGGGATTATATAGCAAAAGTTTTCACGACAAAAGGAAAGTACCAGGTCGAAAACGAGTGGAAAAGGGACTCCGAGGGGCCGTCCCCATAGGGCGGCGCGGCCAGGGTAGGGCCCGCGCCCCCATGTGGGGACGTGCCCTCGTGCACCTCCTCCACTCCGATTCGATCTTGTAATTTTTCTTATTTTCCAAGTATAGCAGAAATATTGTTCGGAAAGTTAAACACGAACTTTTTACTACTAAAAACTGTTACCTATTCAAAGTCGAACTCTGCAGAACCATCAATTTGGTCTTTGATGAAAGTTTCCGGAGTCACCACTTGAATAACATCAACATCTTCATTATAAGAATCTCCAGAAATATAATGTTTGAGTCTTTGTCCATTCACCACTTGTGTGGCATGATCTTTCAACGAAGCAATTTTTATTGCCCCTGAACGATACACCTCCTCAATGACATATGGTCCTTCCCATTTTGAGAGTAATTTCCCTGCAAAAAATCTGAGACGAGACCGATACAATAGGACTTTATCTCCAACATTAAATTCTCTTTTAATAATTCTTCTATCATGCCATTTCTTAACTTTCTCCTTCAAAAGTTTAGCATTTTCATAAGCTTCACTTCTCCATTCATCTAAAGAACTCAATTGTAGCAACCTTTTCTTACCGGCAAGTTTAAAATCTTTATTAAGTTCTATTACAGCCCAATAAGCTTTGTGCTCTAATTCTAAAGGTAAATGACAAGCTTTTCCATAAACCATTTTATAAGGAGACATTCCCATAGGATTTTTATAAGCAGTTCTATAAGCCCACAATGCTTCTTTTAACTTACTAGCCCAATTTTTTCTAGATTTATTAACAGTCTTTCCCAAGATAGATTTAATTTCTCTATTTGATAATTCTACTTGCCCACTAGTTTGAGGATGATAAGCTGAAGCAATTCTATGATTAATACCATATTTAGCAAGAGTTTTTCTAAAACCACCATGAATAAAATGAGAACCTCCATCAGTCATAAGATATCTAGGTACTCCAAACCTAGGAAAGATAACATCTAAAAGCATTTTTAAAGAGGTCTCACCATCAGCACTTTTTGTGGGTATGGTGACATAGGCATCCCCAATGGGCCTGCCGAAGATGGTACCCGGGGTTTACTGAAGGCCCAGGACTCGAAGAATAAGAAGATTCGGAAGCCCATTTAGTGTTAAGGAAAGATAGATTGTATTAGAAAATATAGAGACTTGTAATCTTACGGGACAGATACGAAACACTCCCGGACTCTGTAACTTGTGTATTACGAAAACCCTCGGCTCCACCTCCTATATAAAGGGGAGTCGAGGGACAAAGAAAGGATCGAATCTATTGTCAACAGAACCCTAGTTTTTACAATCAGCGAGTACATTTCGGCTGAAACCTTCGAGATCTACTTGCCCTCTACTTCTAGCAAAACCCTAGTCTACAATCTGTAGGCATTGACAAATTAATCCTTTGTCAATTGGCGCCGTCTGTGGGAATTAGAGTTTGCAAGGAGCCGATCTCGATGGCACGTCCAGAATCGTCGACTTCGTCGGTAGCAAGCAGTGCGATGGATCGATGTAAATGGGAAAAAACTGATCTAGTCGATTTTATTCCTCACCCGCCCTCCCGTTTGGATGCATGTGCCTATCTGGAGGAGCCCATCGTCATGACATTCGGAGAATTCCGATTTGGCGTCAACAAGGAAGGATCCTATCATCTCGAAGTTCCGATCTCGTCGGAATTTTCAGCGATCGATTCTGACTTTTCATCGAGTGATGAAGAGCTTTCGTCGCCACGCTTCATCGACACTAAGGCAAGCGGAAAGCTCGCCAAGATCTTCAGCGACACATCCTTTGAGTCGTCTGCGGACTCCATTATAAGCAGCGACTCTGACAGCGTCGACAACTTCAACTTCATCGACAAATCTGCTGCCATTGGAAAGGTCTTCACCAATCTCTATGATGGTGTCACCAATCTGATAAAAATCAATACTCAAAATATCATCAGCTCTATGCGATCGAAGAGACAAACCGAGCACAACCGGAGACGTCAGAGGATTTCGACGATTTGGGAAATCCATACGTTGATCCCTCTGATCTCAGAAAAGGTCTAGGCACAAAATATGTCGGGACCACTCCACGTTTGAGAGTTCAGCTCCCGCAGGCAGCGTGGGATAGAGCCGCAAAAGCCATGGATGGTTCAGAACCAATGACCACCACTGCTACTGCAGAAGAATTACAAGCCTATCAATATAGACTTGCTCGTGTAAGTAGGGAGCTGGAAAAACAGACAGAATCCCTGAATAGAAGAAAGGAGGCAGCATCCGCGTCAAGCAGGCGACGAGCAGAGCTCAGTCGACAATCAGGAACTTCGGGAGATAGTCATAGAGACGCTCGGAGGAGAGCAAGATCTCGACTGCAAAATATACCTGAAGCAGAGAGAGGAAATATAATTCAAAATCTCGACATGTCCTTCATGACGATTGATACAAGGGTAAACATTATCCCGAAAACACCAGAAGCTGGGTACATGGCAACGCAAGCTTACATCCTCGTGTCCAGACCACCTCCGGGTGACCCGAGAGAAGCATTGTTCAATATGGCAATGGCTGGAGTTGGAGTCATGGGAACGGCGTTCGCAGCTACACCTCCCGAAGGAACTCCAAGGCAAAATAGTCCACGACCCACTGCAGCAGTGCAAGATCCACCGAGAGCAAGTGGAGCAAGAGACACAACGGCTCAAGCAAGGGTGGATAGAGCGCGACAAGAAAGAAGAGAACATCAGCATTCACCGGAAGTTGCCGACGAAGATATGTGTGGGCTCCCATGCTTTACGAGACGAGTTCGAAAAACTCGAGTCCCAAAAGGGTTTAAGTTACCTGAAAATTTCAAGAAATTCGACGGCTTACAGGATCCCGAGGATTGGCTCTTTGATTACCTCGAGATGGTGAAGTTGATAGGAGGAACCAGAGCAACAACCATGCAAAGCATCCAAGTACACTTGAGTGGTGCCGCACGATCTTGGATAAAGAAACTTCCCCCAGGTTCCATCGACAGCTGGGATAGTTTTGAAGATATCTTCGTGAGGAATTTCCGATCCACCTGCAAGAAACCCGTGTCATATGGCTTCCACCCATTTAGTAACATAATCAACAGCGACAAGTATATGAGTGTTACCTTCTGAAGAAGGGAAAGGACCCATGAAGTCAAATCCCCAACAATCAAATGGTTCAATAACAAGAGTATAATTCATAGGCATCTCATTGCGTCTAGAGATATTACCAACTCTTTGACATTCATCACAAGATAAAATAAACTTTCTTGCATCTTTAAAGAGAGTTGGCCAATAAAAACCCGACTGTAGAACCTTTTGCGCGGTTCTATCTCCGGCGTGATGTCCTCCATAAACACTACTATGACACTTACTCAATATCTCTTGTTGTTCATATTCAGGGACACATGTTCGCATAATACCATCCACTCCTTCTTTATATAAGTGTGGGTCATCCCAAAAATAATTTCTGAAGTCATAAAAGAATTTCCTCCTTTGCTGAGCTGAAAAGGTCGGAGGCAAATACTTTGAAACAACAAAGTTAGCATAATCAGCATACCAAGGACTATCTTGCGAGCTCACCTTTATTACAGACAATTGTTCATTTGGAAAACTATCATTAACAGGAACCGGATCATAAGCAATATTTTCCAATCTAGACAAATTATCAGCAACAGGATTATCAGCACCTTTCCTATCTACAATATGTAAATCAAATTTTTGCAAAAGAAGCACCCATCTAATAAGCCTTGGCTTAGCATCTTTCTTTTCCATAAGGTACCTAATTGCAGCATGATCAGTATGAACTGTGACTTTTGAATCAACAATATAAGGTCTAAACTTGTCACATGCAAAAACTACGGCTAATAACTCTTTTTCAGTTGTAGCATAATTTCTTTGAGCAGCATCTAGAGTCATACTAGCATAATGAATAACATTCAATTTTTTATCTACTCGCTGTCCAAGAACAGTGATACGTCTCAAACGTATCTATAATTTCTGATGTTCCATGCTTGTTTTATGACAATACCTACATATTTTGTTCACACTTTATATCGTTGATGCGCGTAGATGTACACGTCCGTTGGGAACCCCAAGAGGAAGGTATGATGCGCACAGTGGCAAGTTTTCCCTCAGAAAGAAACCAAGGTTTAATCGAACCAGGAGGAGCCAAGAAGCACGTTGAAGGTTGATGGTGGCGAAATGTGATGCGGCGCAACAACAGGGATTCCGGCGCCAACGTGGAACCTGCACAACAAAACCAAAGTACTTTGCCCCAACGAAACAGTGAGGTTGTCAATCTCACCGGCTTGCTGTAACAAAGGATTAAACGTATCGAGTGGAAGATGCTTGAAAAGAAAATAGTAAAACACAATTGCAGTAGATTGTATGCTATGTAAAGAATAGGACCGGGGTCCACAGTTCACTAGAGGTGTCTCTCCCATAAGATAAAAGCATGTTGGGTGAACAAATTACAGTCGGGCAATTGACAAATAGAGAAAGGCATAACAATGCATATACATGATATGATAAATATAGTGAGATTTAATTGGGCATTACGACAAAGTACATAGACCGCCATCCAACTGCATCTATGCCTAAAAAGTCCACCTTCAGGTTATCATCCGAACCCCATTCAGTATTAAGTTGCAAAGCAACAGACAATTGCATTAAGTATGGTGCGTAATATAATCGACAACTACATCCTTGGACATAGAATCAATGTTTTATCCCTAGTGGCAACAGCACATCACAACCTTAGAACTTTCTGTCACTGTCCCAGTGTCAATGAAGGCATGAACCCACTATCGAGCATAAATACTCCCTCTTGGAGTTAAGAGTAAAAACTTGGCCAGCCTCTACTAATAACGGAGAGCATGCAAGATCATAAACAACACATAAACAATAGATTGATAATCACCATAACATAGTATTCTCTATCCATCGGATCCCGACAAACACAACATATAGTATTACGAGATAGATGATCTTGATCATGTTAGGCAGCTCACAAGATCCAACAATGAAGCACAACAAGGAGAAGACGACCATCTAGCTACTGCTATGGACCCATGGTCCAGGGGTGAACTACTCACTCATCACTCCGGAGGCGACCATGGCGGCGTAGAGTCCTCGGAGATGAATCCCCTCTCCGGCAGGTGCGGAGCGATCTCTGAATCCCCGAGATGGGATTCGCGGCGCTCTGGAAGGTTTTCCGTATCGTGGCTCTCGGTCGGGGTTTCGCGACGGAGACTTTAAGTAGGCGGAAGGGTAGGGGGGGCTGAGGGCCCACACCATAGGCGCGGCGGGGCCCCCTGCGGCGCGCGGCCCTGGGTGGCGGCGCCTCGTCGCCCACCGTTATCTCTTCGGTCTTGGAAGCTTCGTGCAAAAATAGGACCCTAGGCGAAGATTTCGTCCAATTCCGAGAATATTTCCTTACTAGGATTTCTGAAACCAAAAACAGGAAAACAACTGGCTCTTCGGCATCTTGTTAATAGGTTAGTTCGAGAAATGCATAAATATGACATATAATGTGCATAAAACATGTAGGTATCATCAATAAAGTAGCATGGAACATAAGAAATTATCGATACGTTGGAGACGTATCAGCATCCCCAAGCTTAGTTCTGCTCGTCCCGAGCAGGTAAAACGATAACAAAGATAATTTCTGAAGTGACATGCCATCATAATCTTGATCATACTATTTGTAAACATATGTAATGAATGCAGCGATCAAAACAAAGGTAATGACATGAGTAAACAAGTGAATCATAAAGCAAAGACTTTTCATGAATAGTACTTCAAGACAAGCATCAATAAGTCTTGCATAAGAGTTAACTCATAAAGCAATAAATCAAAGTAAAGGTATTGAAGCAACACAAAGGAAGATTAAGTTTCAGCGGTTGCTTTCAACTTATAACATGTATATCTCATGGATATTGTCAACATAAAGTAATATAACAAGTGCAATATGCAAGTATGTAGGAATCAATGCACAGTTCACACAAGTGTTTGCTTCTTAAGGTGGAAGGAGATAGGTAAACTGACTCAACAATAAAAGTAAAAGAAAGGTCCTTCAAGAGGAAAGCATCGATTGTTGTATTTGTGCTAGAGCTTTTATTTTGAAAACATGAAACAATTTTGTCAACGGTAGTAATAAAGCATATGAGTTATGTAAATTATATCTTACAAGTTGCAAGCCTCATGCATAGTATACTAATAGTGCCCGCACCTTGTCCTACTTAGCTTGGACTACCGGATCTTTGCATGCCATGTTTCAACCAAGTGTCACCAAGGGGTACCGCTACAAAGGTCTAAGGAGAATGCTCGCATTTTGGATTTCTCGCTTTTGATTATTCTCAACTTAGACATCCATACCGGGACAACATGGACAACAGATAATGGACTCCTCTTAAATGCATAAGCATGTAGCAATGATTATTATTCTCATATGAGATTGAGGATATATGTCCAAACTGAAACTTCCACCATGATTCATGGCTTTAGTTAGCGGCCCAATGTTCTTCTCTAACAATTTTGCATGCTCCAACCACTAAAATGATAGATCCTTCAGACAAGACGGACATGCATAGCAACTCACATGATATTCAACAATAGTTGATGGCGTTCCCCAGAAGCATGGTTATCGCACAACAAGCAACTTAATAAAAGATAAAGTGCATAAGTACATATTCAATACTACGATAGTTTTTAAGGCTATTTTGTCCCATGAGCTATATATTGCAAAGGTGAATGATGGAATTTTAAAGGTAGCACTCAAGCAATTTACTTTGGAATGGCGGAGAAATACCATGTAGTAGGTAGGTATGGTGGACACAAATGGCATAGTAGTTGGCTCAAGGATTTTGGATGCATGAGAAGTATTCCCTCTCGATACAAGGTTTAGGCTAGCAAGGTTATTTGAAGCAAACTCAAGGATGAACCGGTGCAGCAAAACTCACATAAAAGACATATTGTAAACATTATAAGACTCTACACCGTCTTTCTTGTTGTTCAAAACTCAATACTAGATATTATCTAGACCTTAGAGAGACCAAATATGCAAATCAAATTTTAGCAAGCTCTATGTATTTCTTCATTAATGGGTGCAAAGCATATGATGCAAGAGCTTAAACATGAGCACAACAATTGCCAAGTATCACATTATCCAAGACATTTTAGAATTACTACATGTAGCATTTTCCAATTCCAACCATATAACAATTTAACGAAGAAGAAACTTCGCCATGAACATTATGAGTAAAGCCTAAGGACATATTTGTCCATATGCAACAGCGGAGCGTGTCTCTCTCCACAAAGTGAATGCTAGGATCCATTTTATTCAAACAAAAACAAAAACAAAAACAAACCGACGCTCCATGTAAAGAACACAAGATGTGATTGAATAAAAATATAGTTTCGGGGGAGGAACCTGATGATTTGTCGATGAAGAAGGGGATGCCTTGGGCATCCCCAAGCTTAGACGCTTGAGTCTTCTTAAAATATGCAGGGGTGAACCACGGGGGCATCCCCAAGCTTAGAGCTTTCACTCCTCTTGATCATAGTATATCATTCTCCTCTCTTGACCCTTGAAAACTTCCTTCACACCAAACTTCAAGCAAACTCATTAGAGGGTTAGTGCACAATTAATAATTCACATGTTCAGAGGTGGAACAATCATTCTTTACACTTCTGGACATTGCATAAAGCTACTGGACATTAATGGATCAAAGAAATGAATCCAACATAGCAAAAGAGGCAATGCGAAATAAAAGGCAGAATCTGTCAAAAACAGTCCGTAAAGACGAATTTAAAGCTGGCACCAGACTTGCTCAAATGGAAAAACTCAAAACTAATGAAAGTTGCGTACATATCTGAGGATCACGATCGTAAATTGGCAGATTTTTTCGAATTTTCTACAGAGAACTGTGCCCAGATTCGTGACAGACAGCAATGCTGTTTCTGCGCAGCGATCCCAAATATAACATCAACTTTGGCATAGAAACTTTACTTGGCACAAAAACATGATAAGGAGAGGTTGCTACAGTAGTAAACAACTTCAAGACTCAACAAAACAAAAAATTGCTGTAGTAAAAACATGGGTTGTCTCCCATAAGCGCTTTTCTTTAACGCCTTTCAGCTAGGCGCGAAAGTGCAAATCAAGTAACATCAAGAGTAGAAGCATCAACATCATTATTTTTCATGCAAACACAACTTGTTGTAGAGGGTACTTTAGGTGCTCCATTATCTAAATTCTCTATGGTGGTGCTAGGGGTTTTAGAAATTTTAGGCCTATAATAATTCTTTTGTTTAGGCACTTTAGAGGCGTACATGAATTTTTGCTCTTTACCCACATAAGCTTTCTCATTATACTTGAGAGAAGAAAAGGTTGAACCCAAGGTTCCCATAGCTTTTTCAAGTTCATCAATCCTATTGGTTTGATTATCATGGATAACACAAGTTCCTAGGACACTAATTCTTTCATCAATTCCTCCTAGGGATTTATCAAGTTCATCAGTTTTATCCAATAACATTTCCAATTTAGTTTCAATACTTGGAAAATTTTTCTCTATGGTTTCCAATTTTTTCATAACATCCTCAAGAGAGATTTCAATTTTAACTTCATTAACAGGTGGTATTCCAACTAGACTCTCAATGATGCAACTAGCTTCTAAAGCGGGAGTACCTAGGAAATTACCTCCCGAAAGAGTATCAAGAACATATCTATTCCAACTAGATAGACCAACATAAAAGTTCCTAAGAAGGATAGTGGTGGAGTGTTTCTTAATGCACCTATGATGAGCATTACTAATTCTATACCAAGCATCTTTAAAACTTTCTCCACCTTGTTGCTTAAAAGAACGAACTTCAACTTCAGGATTACTCATGATAACAGTAATAAAGTAAACTAGGCAAATAAAGTAAAGACAAGTAACTAATTTTTTTGTGTTTTTGATATAGAGAGCAAGAGAGTAAATAAAGTAAAACTAGCAACTAATTTTTTTGTATTTTGATTTAGTGCAGCAAACAAGGTAGTAAATAAAATAAAGCAAGACAAAAACAAAGTAACGAGATTGAGAAGTGGAGACTCCCCTTGCAGCGTGTCTTGATCTCCCCGGGCGCGAAAAGGCTTGATGCGTAGATGTACACGTCCGTTGGGAACCCCAAGAGGAAGGTATGATGCGCACGGTGGCAAGTTTTCCCTCAGAAAGAAACCAAGGTTTAATCGAACCAGGAGGAGCCAAGAAGCACGTTGAAGGTTGATGGTGGCGAAATGTGATGCGGCGCAACAACAGGGATTCCGGCGCCAACGTGGAACCTGCACAACAAAACCAAAGTACTTCGCCCCAACGAAACAGTGAGGTTGTCAATCTCACCGGCTTGCTGTAACAAAGGATTAAACGTATCGAGTGGAAGATGTTTGCAAAGAAAATAGTAAAACACAATTGCAGTAGATTGTATGCTATGTAAAGAATAGGACCGGGGTCCACAGTTCACTAGAGGTGTCTCTCCCATAAGATAAAAGCATGTTGGGTGAACAAATTACAGTCGGGCAATTGACAAATAGAGAAAGGCATAACAATGCATATACATGATATGATAAATATAGTGAGATTTAATTGGGCATTACGACAAAGTACATAGACCGCCATCCAACTGCATCTATGCCTAAAAAGTCCACCTTCAGGTTATCATCCGAACCCCATTCAGTATTAAGTTGCAAAGCAACAGACAATTGCATTAAGTATGGTGCGTAATGTAATCGACAACTACATCCTTAGACATAGAATCAATGTTTTATCCCTAGTGGCAACAACACATCACAACCTTAGAACTTTCTGTCACTGTCCCAGGTGTCAATGAAGGCATGAACCCACTATCGAGCATAAATACTCCCTCTTGGAGTTAAGAGTAAAAACTTGGCCAGAGCCTCTACTAATAACGGAGAGCATGCAAGATCATAAACAACACATAAACAATAGATTGATAATCACCATAACATAGTTGACCAAGTCAGAGGTGGGCCGTGATCAAGATGGATTTGACGATATATGCATGGAGAGATATGTGAATCGGCCTTGTTTGCCAAGTTTGGGCTAGTTAGCCCGTGTATCTTTATAGTAGGTTATGTAGAAGTTAGAGTTTGGCCCGTGCACGGTTGGTGCATGCACATTAGAAAGTCCCCTGGACTATAAATATGTACCTAGGGTTTATGGAATAAACAACAACCAACGTTCACCACAAACCAATCTCGGCGCATCGCCAACCCCTTCGTCTCGAGGGTCTCTCCGGTAAGCACCATGCTGCCTAGATCGCATCTCGCGATCTAGGCAGCAAGCTGCCTACGTTGTTCATGCGTTGCTCGTGCTGAAGCCTTTTTGATGGCGAGCAACGTAGTTATCATAGATGTGTTAGGGTTAGCATTGTTCTTAGTATCATATGCTGTCGTAGTGCAACCCTTGCGCATCTAGCCGTCCTTGTACCTCATCATGGGTGCAGGGGCGGCACCCCGCTTGATCGTTATTTAGTAGATCTGATCCGTTACGGTTGCTCCTTGATTTATCAAGGATTAGTTTAACATCTGCAATAGTTAGGCCTTACAAAGGGTTGGAGGATCCAGCGGCGCGTAGGGTGTAGTTTGCTGGCCCTAGACAGGATGTTCCGAGGATCAACCCCGTGTTGGTTTTTAGGCCTTGTCTAGGATTGGCTTACGATCACCGTGCGTGAGCGCGAGGCCCAATCGTGAGTAGGATGATCCGATTATGCGGTGAAAACCCTAAATCGTCGTGGATCTAATATGCTTTATCTTGATCAAGCAGGACCACCATATATTCGGCCACCTTGGACGAATCATGGGTGGATCGGCTCCATGAGCCGATTCACAGGATAACCTGAGAGCCGATCGAGGCTCGTATTTAACGTCTACGTGTGTGCCCTGCAGGAAACTAAGCGAGGCATCATCCACACCTTCCTGACCAGGTATAGGTCAGGTGGCACGCCTTGCAATTTGCATCGGCGCGCGACCAGGAGGCTTTGCGGGCCGTCGCTCGAGGGACTGGGCCAGCCGCAGCCCTAGTTGTTCCGCTCTACGGTGTTGACCGTCCACGCCCGCCGGTGGGTTTCGCGTCAACACATTCGCACGCCGGTGGGACAATCCTCAACATCAACCACATCGCCGTCTACATCGGAGATGGCGGAAGAAACTCCGGTCACTTACGAGGAGCTCAATGGCGAGCTCAAGAAGAAGTATGACGAGGTCAAAGCCTTCCTCGAAGCCGACCTCATCGGCTCTTTCCACAGGACCCGCTCCCATGGCATCAGATGGAAGGGGTTCTCACCCGACGCGCTTGATGGAGTGGACCTATCCACCCCGTCGGAAGAACGCACCAGGTCGCTGCGTCAGGAGATCAACTTCATGGTGGCTCATTCTCTGCACCGCCATTCGAGAGCCTGGTGAATACGTTGGAGCGCGTCGCTCGCGCGTGATCCAGGAGATCATGAGCCGCCGGTACTCTCCGTCAGGACCAGCTCTAGGGACTCACCAAGGAGAAGTGCCACTCCAGTCCCGTCCACCGCTGCCGTTCGCGTTGGCAGCGCCCGAAGCGCCGAACTCATCGGCCTACGTCGTCTACAAGATTGGTGGTGACCCCAGTGACTACCAATTCCTACATGACGCGCCCAAGGAGATCCCGCACGGATACGCATGCGCATACGTGCCACTGCAGCACCTGGGCACTCTCGAACCAGGTTGCAACAGCGGGGACTTCTGGAACAACAGGAGGAACGTCGGAGGCAGACCCCGAGAAGCAGACGTGGCTAGCTAAATACGCTACCCCGACAAAACTCCAGAGCCCAGCTCCTGCAGTTGGCTCAGAACCGGAAAAACAAGCATGGCTGGTTAAGTACGCCACCCCGGCGAATCTTCAGGTTCGGCACCTTCGGCCATCACCGCGGATCAGATTTGTACGATTCTGAAAGATCAGTTCGGCATGATGCCGAAAAGGAAGACGGTCGGCTATACCAAGCCGTACCCCAACGAGTACGAGTTGATCCCGCTACCACCCAAATATCGGCTCCCGGACTTCACAAAGTTCAGCGGATCAGATGGTTCCAGCTCCATTGAGCATGTGAGCCGATATTTGGCACAGCTGGGCATGATCTCAGCGTCAGACGAGCTGCGTGTGAGGTACTTCTCACAGTCCCTCACGGGATCGGCTTTCGGTTGGTACACGTCGCTGCCACCGAACTCAGTCCAGACTTGGAAGCAGTTGGAAGAACGGTTCCATGAGCAATATCACTCAGAGGCTTCCGAGGCTGGCATTGCCGATTTGGCACAAGTACGACAGAAGCGCGGGGAAACAGTGTCGGAATACATCCAGCGCTTCAGGACCGTTAGGAACCGATGCTACTCGGTTCACGTAAGCGAAAAAGAAGCAGTCGAGTTGGCGGTGGTGGGCCTATCATCATCGATCAAGGACGTGGCCTCCCAAGCGGACTACCCTTCATTAGCACACATGGTGCAGAAGCTGTCAGCGTATGAACAGCGCACCCAGATGTCTACCAGGACAAGTTCAAGCGCGTGGTTACCATGGTTGACGCAGGCGAAGATGAAGGTGCTACGGGAGAACAAGAGGTCGCAGTGGCTGAGTGGACTCGAGCGGCAGGCCCAGTAACCTGCAAATGGGTGAAGCCACCAGGGCCTCCAAGAGGGTTCGACTTCGACGTGACGAAAACCGAGCAGATTTTCGATCTCTTACTCGCGGAGAAGCACATAAAGATACCCGAAGGCCACAAGGTCCCTACGATGCAAGAGCTGAACGGAAAGCCATACTGCAAGTGGCATAACACGTTCACCCACACCACTAACGACTGCAGGGTGGGCGTCAGCAGATCCAAATGGCGATAGAAAATGGGCGACTAATTTTTAACCAGTACGCCATGAAGGTCGACACACACCCCTTCCCCGCCATCAACATGGTGGAGTTTACCCACCTCGGAGGGTGCCAGCCAGATTTCTCAGCCAACATCAACATGGTAGAGCTTGGACACCCCTCTGAGAAGGGCGGGGATGAGGGCAGCTGCTCTCATAGCAAAGACACAGAGGAGGCCGCTCCATGCGATCGGCTCCGACAAGATGGCAAGCGCTACGTCACAGAGGGAGAAGTGAAGAACATAAGATATCAACGACCCCTCTCTGATCACCTCCTCAACAAGTATGTGAGTCGGTATGACCAACGCCGGCGACACGGCGACGATGATGAAAGAGATCATCTGGCCAGAAACGACAGAAGGCATCGTCGGCATAATCACGATGAGGAGCGACAGGAGCGCCACGCCGGGGCAAGACGACACGGACAGGCATTGGGACTGCCCTTCTTCGGACACTGCTGGGATTCAGGAATGAGCCGATTGACAATCGGCAACGCCCAGAAATGCAACCAGAAGAAGGAGGCAGCCAACGTGTCTGTGTTCGAGCGCTTAGGGCCTCTCCCACCACGAAGCAGACGTGCTGAGACCCCTCGGTGGGAAGATCTCGAGGATTCGGAAGACGAGGGGGAAGACGAAGAAGACAGGTACCACCGTCCAAGGTGGTGCCCTGATGGTCTCAGCCATTCACAAAAGCGCAGGGTTCAGCGATTGCGCGGTCTGGAGGAAGCCGAAAGGTTATACTTGCATACGCTGAGGAAGGCGCGACCTGACCTGGCTGCGAAAGTCCAGAGGACCCTGGATAAAGAGGGACTGCCGCAAAGAAAAGAGTGGCGCCCCAAGCAAAGGAAAGCCGATGATGAAACATCGGCTGGCACAAACATGGTGCTCGTTCGTCCGGCGAAGTGTAGAGCTCCACGATTACACGATGCACCCGAGGTGGACAACAGCAAGCGCACCAACGTGATAAAGTCGGAGATTGGGCTGGTTTTATCCACCGGCCTGGGCGAGTAGCAAGACTACGTCAATAAGTAAACGTGGCGAGGCTGATCCTTGCGATCGGCCCCCCCAAAAAATTTATGAAGGGACATTACAAGCAACGTGGAGGCCGATTCCAGCAATCGGCCAAAATTATCCTCACCATCTATTTTGTCTGGGATCAACGTTTGACCCAACAGGGACTACCTAAAGAGCCGATACCATCAATTCTCTTGACAGAATCGGCTCGGGGGGCACCTAGGTGGATAAAACACGAAGGTATAAGGTATTATTATCGAATATGGGGGCCGACACACAAATCGGCCTAAAATATTTAAAATTTTTGGGCACAGCCGATGCAGCAGGCATCGACTTAAGGATATAAAAGCCGATGCATGGACATCGACTCAAGAAGAATAACTGTCAGGGGATCAATAGAGCTGGAGTTGCTGATCCTTCCAAAACCTTTCCAAGAACACGGGCTTCTCGCGTGTAAGCATTCTTACCCTGTTTTAGTGGAAAGCTGGAGTAACTCGGGGGGCAGCTCGCCTTGAGACATCGGCGTTTTGGAGAGCCGATTTTGCTGAAATCGGCTAACATGGCCCTACAGTGGGGAATCTGACGATGGCTCGTTCGGCTGGTCCACTTTTATCCTCGCCCTGATTAAGGCTCGGGGGGCAGCAGACCTGGTAAGAGCCAATTGGGATGTCATCGGCTGATCTTCCGTTGCTACCTTCTTCATAAAATGATGAGCGATCATTAAAGAGGGTCGTTGAAACTAGCGGAAGAAATTTAAGGGCTCTCCTGAGGATTCCACATTATCTACCAGTTAGAAGATCATCAGTTGAGGGATACTGAAGGATGAAGGATCGATACATTGCTTTTGGCTCATTGAAAAGCGGTTTGAGGAAATCGGCAAGATCAGATTGGGGAAGCTTCTTCATTGATAGACATGATTTCTTACAAAGGAGGAACCGATTACTCAAAGAAAGAAGAACAAAAGAAGGGTCTATTGACCCATCTACTACTGCTAGGCCTATGCTAGTAGATCCTAATCTACGGGCCATCACTGCCCTCGTCGTCGTCCTCGGAACCCTCATCGGCACTGCTGCCGATGGGCTCCTCGTCGCTACTCCCATAGCCCTCTACGGGAGCTTCATCCCCGTCTTCATCGTCGCTGCTGTCGTCGTCCCACCACATGCGGAGGCGCTTCGCCGGCGGATAACCCTCAAGGGAGTCGTCGTCATCGTCGTCATCCACCTCTTCCTCCTCTTCGGAGGTGGGGCAGCTTTCCCAGAGGTCGTCCTCGCTTTCCGGCTCCAGTTCCTCGTCGACAAGGAACTGAAGATTTTCATCCCCGCTGGTCAGGGGCTGGTCGTCTTCAGACCAGACGGAGGAGGCGTGGTCCTCCAGGTCCCATTCTTCCGGGGCACGGACATCCGGCGGCGTCTCGCGGGAGGAGGAGGAGCCATAGGAAAGCTCGGAGGAGGAAGAAGACATGGTGGTGCAGGAGGATTTTGTGGGTGCTAATGCGAGGAAGGTGAAGGAAGAGCAGGCTGTTTAGAACGGCTAAATAGAAGGGATGTGAGGGAGATTTAATGCCACAGCAGTTTCCGAGGAGGTGATGCCTAGCAGGAAAATTTTTCGGACGCGTGGAGAAGTGGAAGGGGCAAGGCATCATGATGAGGGATTCTGCGGTGATTTCTGCTCTGCCACGACATGACCCGACGGAAGGAAGCATAATGATTTTGGAAATGTCATTTCCAAAACCAGGGGGGCATGTGTTATCACCAGAATTTGACCAAGTCAGAGGTGGGCCGTGATCAAGATGGATTTGACGATATATGCATGGAGAGATATGTGAATCGGCCTTGTTTGCCAAGTTTGGGCTAGTTAGCCCGTGTATCTTTATAGTAGGTTATGTAGAAGTTAGAGTTTGGCCCGTGCACGGTTTGGTGCACGCAGTTAGAAAGTCCCCTGGACTATAAATATGTACCTAGGGTTTATGGAATAAACAACAACCAACGTTCACCACAAACCAATCTCGGCGCATCGCCAACCCCTTCGTCTCGAGGGTCTCTCCTGTAAGCACCATGTTGCCTAGATCGCATCTCGCGATCTAGGCAGCACGAGCCTGCGTTGTTCATGCGTTGCTCGTGCTGAAGCCTTTTTGATGGCGAGCAACGTAGTTATCATAGATGTGTTAGGGTTAGCATTGTTCTTAGTATCATATGCTGTCGTAGTGCAACCCTTGCGCATCTAGCCGTCCTTGTACCTCATCATGGGTGCAGGGGCGGCACCCCGCTTGATCGTTATTTAGTAGATCTGATCCGTTACGTTTCTCCTTGATTTATCAAGGATTAGTTTAACATCTGCAATAGTTAGGCCTTACAAAGGGTTGGAGGATCCAGCGGCGTGTAGGGTGTAGTTTGCTGCCCTAGACAGGATGTTCCGAGGATCAACCCCGTGTTGGTTTTTAGGCCTTGTCTAGGATTGGCTTACGATCACCGTGCGTGAGCGCGAGGGGCCCAGTCGTGAGTAGGATGATCCGATTATGCGGTGAAAACCCTAAATCGTCGTGGATCTAATATGCTTTATCTTGATCAAGCAGGACCACCATATATTCGGCCACCTTGGACGAATCATGGGTGGATCGGCTCCATGAGCCGATTCACAGGATAACCTGAGAGCCGATCGAGGCTCGTATTTAACGTGTACGTGTGTGCCCTGCAGGAAACTAAGCGAGGCATCATCCACACCTTCCTGACCAGGTATAGGTCGGGTGGCACGCCCTTGCAATTTGCATCGGCGCGCGACCAGGAGGCTTTGCGGGCCGTCGCTCTGAGGGACTGGGGCCAGCCGCAGCCCTAGTTGTTCCCGGCTCTACGGTGTTGACCAGTCACTGCCCGCCGGTGGGTTTCTGACGTCAACATAATCACCATAACATAGTATTCTCTATCCATCGGATCCCGACAAACACAACATATAGTATTACAGATAGATGATCTTGATCATGTTAGGCAGCTCACAAGATCCAACAATGAAGCACAACAAGGAGAAGACGACCATCTAGCTACTGCTATGGACCCATGGTCCGGGGGTGAACTACTCACTCATCACTCCGAGGCGACCATGGCGGCGTAGAGTCCTCCGGGAGATGAATCCCCTCTTCGGCAGGGTGCGGGGCGATCTCCTGAATCCCCGAGATGGGATTCGCGGCGGCGTCTCTGGAAGGTTTTCCGTATCGTGGCTCTCGATGGGGGTTTCGCGACGGAGACTTTAAGTAGGCGGAAGGGTAGGTCGGGGGCTGACGGGGGCCCACACCATAGGGGCGGCGCGGGCCCCCTCGGCGCGGCCCTATGGTGGCGGCGCCTCGTCGCCCCACTTCGTTATCTCTTCGGTCTTAAGCTTCGTGCAAAAATAGGACCCTAGGCGAAGATTTCGTCCAATTCCAAGAATATTTCCTTACTAGGATTTCTGAAACCAAAAACAGATGACGACAAGCGGCTCTTCGGCATCTTGTTAATAGGTTAGTTCCAGAAAATGCATAAATATGACATATAATGTGCATAAAACATGTAGGTATCATCAATAAAGTAGCATGGAACATAAGAAATTATCGATACGTTGGAGACGTATCAATCGTTTTGATGCGTTTTCCGGAACTAACCTAATGACGAGATGCCGAAGTGCCAGTTCCTGTTTTCTGCTGTTTTTGGTTTCAGAAATCCTAGTAAGGAAATATTCTCGGAATCGGACGAAATCAACGCCCAGCATCTTAGGATCACGTGAAGCTTCCAGAACACCCGAGAGAGGCGGAGGGGGCCACGGGCCAGGACACTACCGGCGCCCCCCTGTTGTGTCGTCGCCTCGTTGACCTTACCGCGCCTCTTCGCCTATATAAGGTCCCTGACCTAAAACCCCGATACGAATAAGCCACGGTGCGAAAAGTTCCAGAGCCGCCGCCATCGCGAAGCCAAGATCGGGGGGACAGGAGTCTCTGTTCCGGCACGCCGCCGGGACGGGGAGTGCCCCGGAAGGCTTCTCCATCGACACCGCTGCCATCTCCACCGCCATCTTCATCAACGCTGCTGCTCCCATGAGGAGGGAGTAGTTCTCCATCGAGGCTCGGGGCTGTACCGGTAGCTATGTGGTTCATCTCTCTCCTATGTACTTCAATACAATAATCTCATGAGCTGCCTTACATGATTGAGATTCATATGATGATGCTTGTAATCTAGATGTCATTATGCTAGTCAAGTGGATTTTACTTATGTGATCTCCGGAGACTCCTTGTCCCACGTGTGTAAAGGTGACAGTGTGTGCACCGTGTGGGTCTCTTAGGCTATATTTCACAGAATACTTATTCACTGTTATGGATAGCATATTGAAGTGCTTATTTATATCCCTTTATGATTGCAATGTGTTTTGTATCACTATTTATCTATGTGCTACTCATGTGATGTTATTAAAGTAGTATATTCCTCCTGCATGGTGTAATGGTGACAGTGTGTGCATCGTGTAGTTCTTGTCGTAGATTATGATCATAATGTCTTGTAGGTTATGGAGTTGATTATCGCTATGATAGTATTGATGTGATCTATGCCTCCTTCATAGTGTGATGGTGACAGTGTGCATGCTATGTTAGTACTTGGTCTATTTTGCAAAGATCTATTATGCTCTAAGGTTACTTAAATATGAATATCGAATGTTGTGGCGCTTGTTAACTCCGGCTTGAGGGAGCTCTTGTAGCCCTACACAATTAGTGGTGTTCATCATCCAACAAGAGTATATGTAGCACAAGGAAGAGAACTTATTTATTATGTGATCAATGTTGAGAGTGTCCACTAGTGAAAGTATGATCCCTAGGCCTTGTTTCCACCACAAAGAATTGCTTCCCACGCCAGCAAGCTATTTTCTGCGCTTCTTGTTTACTGTTTTACTGCATCTTTACTTTCTGCAATATTACCACCATCTATACCACATGTGTTTTACTATCTCTTCGCCGAACTAGTGCACCTATACATCTGACAAGTGTATTAGGTGTGTTGGGGACACAAGAGACTTCTTGTATCGTGATTGCGGGTTGCTTGAGAGGGATATCTTTGACCTCTTCCTCCCTGAGTTCGATAAACCTTGGATGATCCACTTAAGGGAAAACTTGCTGCTGTTCTACAAACCTCTGCTCTTGGAGGCCCAACACTGTCTACAGGAAAAGAAGAGTGAGTAGACATCAAGCTATTTTCTGGCGCCGTTGCCGGGGAGGAAAGGTAAAAGGTACTCACACTCCGGATCTCGGCTACTAAGCTATTTTCCGGCGCCGTTGTAAGTCCTCGAAGCTATTTCCTTTAGATCCTGCAATTGCATCTTTTGGTTTCTTGTTTACACTAGTTAGGCATAATGGAAAGCAACAGTGAGCTTTTATTTCTATTTCCTGAGTTAAGACATGGATTGTTTGCTGCGAAAATTAAAAAACCTATGGAATCTTATTTGCATGCTGGTAACAATGATATTAGTATGAATGCTTTGAACACCATTGTTGTTAATGATATGGAAAATTCTAAGATTGGGGAAGCTGGTTTTGATGAGCATGATATTTTTAGTCCCCCAAGCATTGAGGAGAAAATTTTCTTTGATGATACTTTGCCTCCTACACTTGATGAGAATAATAATGATAGCTACTTTGTTGAATTTGCTCCCACTACAACTAATAAAATTGATTATGCTTATGTGGAGAGTCATAATTTTATGCATGTGGCTCATGACAAGAATGTTGTATGTGATAGTTATATTGTTGAGTTTGCTCATGATGCTACTGAAAGTTATTATGAGAGAGGAAAATATGGTTGTAGAAATTTTCATGTTACTAAAACACCTCTCTATGTGCTGAAATTTTTGAAGCTACACTTGTTTTGTCTTCCTATGCTTGCCACTATACTCTTCATGAACTTGTTTATTTACAAGATTCCTATGCATAGGAAGCATGTTAGACTTAAATGTGTTTTGAATTTGCCTCTTGATGCTCTCTTTTGCTTCAAATACTATTTCTTGCGAGTGCATCATTAAAACTGCTGAGCCCATCTTAATGGCTATAAAGAAAGAACTTCTTGGGAGATAACCCATGTCTTTATTTTACTACAGCACTTTTGTTTTATATTTGAGTCTTGGAAGTTGTTTACTACTGTAGCAACCTCTCCTTATCATGTTTTTGTGCCAAGTAAAGTCTCTATGGTAAAGTTGATGCTAGATTTGGATTGCTGCGCAGAAACAGCATTGCTGTCTATCACGAATTTGAGCAGAAGTCTCTGTAAAAAAATCAAAAAAATCTGCAAATTTACGTGTGTGATCCTCAGATATGTACGCAACTTTCATTAGTTTTGAGTTTTCCGTTTGAGCAAGTTAAGTGCCCCTTCCAGGTTCGTCTTTACGGACTGTTCTGTTTTTGACAGATTCTGCCTTTTATTTCGCATTGCCGCTTTTGCTTTGTTGAATGGGTTTCTTTGTTCCATTAACTTTCAGAAGTTTTGTGCAATGTCCAGAAGTGTTAAGAATGATTGTGTCACCTCTGAACATGTGAATTTTGATTATGCACTAACCCTCTAATGAGTTTGCTTAAAGTTTGGTGTGGAGGAAGTTTTCAAGGGTCAAGAGAGGAGGATGATATATGATCAAGAAGAGTGAAAAGCCTAAGCTTGGGGATGCCCCCGTGGTTCATCCCTGCATATTTCAAGAAGACTCAGTCTAAGCTTGGGGATGCCCAAGGCATCCCCTTCTTCATCAACTTATCAGGTTTTTTCTATTGAAACTATATTTTTATTCAGTCACATCTTATGTATTTTACTTGGAGCGTCTGTGTGCTTTTATTTTCGTTTTGTTATTTTCATTCTCTGAATAAATTCATCCTTGTGTGGGAGAGAGACACGCTCCGCTGGTTCATATGAACACATGTGTTCTTAGCTTTTAATGTTCAAGGGCGAAAGTTGATCGCTTCATTTGTTGCTATTTGGTTGGAATAAGAAAATGCTTCATGTGGTCTTGAATAATTTGATACTTGGCAATTGTTTTGAGCTCTCATAAATCATTTAAGCTCTTGCATCATGTAGTTTAAACCTAGTAGTGGAGAACTACCGTAGAGCTTGTTGAAATTTGGTTTGCATGATTGGTCTCTCTAAGGTCTAGATATTTTATGGTAAGAGTGTTTGAGCAACAAGGAAGACAGTGTAGAGTCTTATAATGCTTGCAATATGTTCTTATGTAAGTTTTGTTGTACCGGTTCATACTTGTGTTTGCTTCAAACAACCTTGCTAGCCTAAGCCTTGTACTGAGAGGAAATACTTCTCGTGCATCCAAAAACTAGAGCCAAAACCCATGCCATTTGTGTCCACCATATCTACCTACTATGTGGTATTTCCTGCCATTCCAAGTAAATACTTCATGTGCTACCATTAAACAATTCAAAATCTATTATCTCTTATTTGTGTCAATGTTTTATATCTCATGAGGAAGTATGTGGTGTTTTATCTTTCGATCTTGTCATTTACTTCTGACAGACTTTCACAATGGACTA
Source organism: Lolium multiflorum (assembly GCA_030979885.1). Taxonomy (NCBI): domain Eukaryota; kingdom Viridiplantae; phylum Streptophyta; class Magnoliopsida; order Poales; family Poaceae; genus Lolium; species Lolium multiflorum. The sequence goes on from CM061750.1 coordinate 248,411,353, forward strand.
GTGGCTCATCCGCTTATCCAATAATTTTGCAAAAAGAGCTGGCAATGGGGTTCCCAGCCCCAATTAATTAACTTACATTAATAATTCTCTTCACATGTTTTGCTCTGATCTATCAGTAAGCAACTTAAATTTGCAAATAGACACTCCTCCATGGTATGTGATTGTTGGTCGGCACCCGAGGATTCGGTTAGCCATGGCTTGAGAAAGCAAAGGTTGGGGGGAGTGTCATCTAATAAATAAAACTAAAGTACATGTGTAAACAAAAGAGAAGAGGGATGATCTACCTTGCTGGTAGAGATAACGTCCTTCATGGGAGCCACTCTTGAAAGTCTGGTTGATAAGGTAGTTAGAGTACCCGCTACCATTCGTTGACAACAACAAACACCTCTCAAAATTTTACTTTTATGCTCTCTATATGATTTCAAAACTTGAAAAGCTCTAGCACATGATTTAATCCCTGCTTCCCTCTGCGAAGGGCCTATCTTTTACTTTATGTTGAGTCAGTTTACCTATTTCCTTCCATCTTAGAAGCAAACACTTGTGTCAACTGTGCATTGATTCTTACATACTTGCTTATTTGCATTCATCATATTACTCGTGTTGACAATTATCCATGAGATATGCATGTTGAAAGTTGAAAGCAACTGCTGAAACTTATATCTTCCTTTGTGTTGCTTTGATGCCTTTACTTTGAATTTATTGCTTTATGAGTTAACTCTTATGCAAGACTTTTTGATACTTGTCTTGAAAGTACTATTCATGAAAAGTTTTGCTATATGTTATCTATTTGTTAGCAAACTATAGATATTGCTTTGAATCACTCCATTCATGTCATATGCTTTACAATAATGTTGATCAAGATTATGATGGTAGCATGTCACCTCAGAAATTATTTGTGTTATCGTTTACCTACTCGAGGGCGAGTAGGAACTAAGCTTGGGGATGCTTGATACTTCTCAAACGTATCTATAATTTCTGATGTTCCATGCTTGTTTTATGACAATACCTACATGTTTTGTTCACACTTTATATCGTTTTGATGCGTTTTCCGGAACTAACCTATTGACGAGATGCCGAAGTGCCAGTTCCTGTTTTCTGATGTTTTTGGTTTCAGAAATCCTAGTAAGGAAATATTCTCGGAATCGGACGAAATCAACGCCCAGCATCTTAGGATCACGCGAAGCTTCCAGAACACCGAGAGAGGCCAGAGGGGGGCCACAGGCCCACCAGACACTACCCCGGCGCGCCCCCTGTTGTGTCGTCGCCTCGTTGACCTTCTGACGCCGCCTCTTCGCCTATATAAGGTCCCTGACCTAAAACCCCGATACGAATAAGCCACGGTACGCGAAAAGTTCGCCGCCATCGCGAAGCCAAGATCTGGGGGACAGAGTCTCTGTCCGGCACGCCGCCGGGACGGGGAAGTGCCCCCGGGCTTCTCCATCGACACCGCTGCCATCTCCACCGCCATCTTCATCGCTGCTGCTCCCATGAGGAGGGAGTAGTTCTCCATCGAGGCTCGGGGCTGTACCGGTAGCTATGTGGTTCATCTCTCTCCTATGTACTTCAATACAATAATCTCATGAGCTGCCTTACATGATTGAGATTCATATGATGATGCTTGTAATCTAGATGTCATTATGCTAGTCAAGTGGATTTTACTTATGTGATCTCCGGAGACTCCTTGTCCCACGTGTGTAAAGGTGACAGTGTGTGCACCGTGTGGGTCTCTTAGGCTATATTTCACAGAATACTTATTCACTGTTATGGATAGCATATTGAAGTGCTTATTTATATCCCTTTATGATTGCAATGTGTTTTGTATCACTATTTATCTATGTGCTACTCATGTGATGTTATTAAAGTAGTCTATTCCTCATGCATGGTGTAATGGTGACAGTGTGTGCATCGTGTAGTTCTTGTCGTAGATTATGATCATAATCTCTTGTAGGTTATGGAGTTGATTATCGCTATGATAGTATTGATGTGATCTATGCCTCCTTCATAGTGTGATGGTGACAGTGTGCATGCTATGTTAGTACTTGGTCTATTTTGCAAAGATCTATTATGCTCTAAGGTTACTTAAATATGAATATCGAATGTTGTGGCGCTTGTTAACTCCGGCTTGAGGGAGCTCTTGTAGCCCTACACAATTAGTGGTGTTCATCATCCAACAAGAGTATATGTAGCACAAGGAAGAGAATTTATTTATTATGTGATCAATGTTGAGAGTGTCCACTAGTGAAAGTATGATCCCTAGGCCTTGTTTCCACCACAAAGAATTGCTTCCCACGCCACAAGCTATTTTCTGGCGCCGCTTGTTTACTTGTTTTACTGCATCTTTACTTTCTGCAATATTACCACCATCTATACCACCTGTGTTTTACTATCTCTTCGCCGAACTAGTGCGCCTATACATCCGACAAGTGTATTAGGTGTGTTGGGGACACAAGAGACTTCTTGTATCGTGATTGCGGGGTTGCTTGAGAGGGATATATTTGACCTCTTCCTCCCTGAGTTCGATAAACCTTGGGTGATCCACTTAAGGGAAAACTTGCTGCTGTTCTACAAACCTCTGCTCTTGGAGGCCCAACACTGTCTACAGGAAAACAAGCGTGAGTAGACATCAAACAGCACCTACAGCAAAATCACTAGCATCACACATAATTTCAAAAGGTAAATTCCAATCAGGAGGTTCAACTACAGGAGCAGTTGTTAAGGCTTTCTTTAGAGTTTCAAAGGCTTCCTTACAATCATCATCAAAAACAAAAGGTACATCTTTTTGAAGAAGATTAGTAAGAGGCTTTGAAATTTTAGAGAAATCTTTAATAAATCTCCTATAAAAACCAGCATGACCAAGAATACTACGAATACCTTTAACATCCCTAGGATAGGGCATCTTCTCAATTGCTTCAACTTTAGCTCTATCAACTTCAATACCTCTCTCGGAAATTTATGTCCCAATACAATTCCTTCATTAACCATAAAGTGGCATTTCTCCCAATTAAGAACAAGGTTAGTTTCTTCACATCTCTGCAAAACTTTATCAAGGTTTCGCAAACAATTATCAAAAGAATTCCCATAGACAGAAAAATCATCCATGAAAACCTCTACAATCCTTTCACAAAAACCATGAAAAATAGCAGACATGCATCTTTGAAAAGTAGCAGGAGCATTACATAAACCAAAAGGCATACACCTATAAGCATAAGTTCCATAGGGACAAGTGAAAGTGGTTTTCTCTTGATCTTTAGCTCTAACAGCAATTTGTGAAAACCCAGAATAACCATCAAGAAAGCAAAATGAGTATTTTTAGATAACCTTTCTAGCATTTGATCAATAAATGGTAAAGGGTAATGATCTTTCTTAGTAACTTTATTAACCTTACGAAAATCAATGCACATTCTATACCCTACAACTACTCTTTGAGGAATGAGCTCATCATTATCATTAGGTACAACAGTTATTCCTCCTTTCTTAGGAACACAATGTACAGGACTAACCCATCTACTATCAGCAATAGGATATATACTACCAGCTTCAAGAAGTTTCAATACATCATTCCTTACCACATCCTTCATATTAGGAATTAGACGACGCTAATGTTCAACAACAGGCTTTGCATCATCTTCCATGTTGATGGCATGTTGGCAAATAGAGGGAGAAATCCCCTTCAAGTCATCAAGAGTGTAGCCAATAGCTCCTCGGTGTTTCTTCAATATTTCCAATAATATTTCTTCCTCAAAATCTGAAAGCTTAGCACTAATAATAATAGGATATGTTTTCTTATCATCAATACAAGCATACTTAAGATTATCAGGTAATGGTTTCAAATCAAAAACAGGATCCTCCTTTGGTGGCGGTGTTGTACCTAGATCTTCGACCGGTAAGTCATGTTTAAGAATGGGTTGACGAAGGAAAATTTCATCAAGCTCATTCCTTTCTTCCCTAAAGACTTCACTCTCATGATCCTCCAAATATTGCTGCAAAGGATTAGTAGGAGCAAGAGCAATAGATGCAAGCTGTTCAACTCTAAAGTCATCATTAGGCAATTCAGCTTCATAAGGAGTTTTGGCAAATTTAGAGAAATTAAACTCATAAGATTCACCAGCAAATTTAGTCACAACTTTCTCTTTCTTGCAATCTATAATAGCTCCACAAGTATTTAGAAAAGGTCTACCAAAAATGATAGGACAAGTCTTACTAGCAGCAGAACCAAGTACCAAAAAGTCAGCAGGATATTTAATCTTACCACATAAAACTTCAACATCTCGAACAATACCAATAGGAGAGATAGTTTCTCTATTAGCTAGCCGAATAACCACATCAATATCTTCGAGTTCACAAGAACCAATTTCATGCATGATTTCCCTGTAAAGCTCATAAGGAATGGCACTAATACTTGCACCAATATCGCATAAACCATAATAACAATGATCACCAATTCTAACAGAGAGCATAGGAACACTGGCTTTCCTAGACTTACTAGGATGTGAAACAATATTAGAAGCATCTTCACAGAAAATGATGTGACCATCTTCTACATTTTCAGTCACAAGGTCTTTAACTATTGCAACAGCAGGTTCAACATTTATTTGCTCCTCGGGTTCTATAGGTTTCTTTGCACTTTTATTAACCACACTAGTTATAACAGAATACTCCTTCATTTTAGTAGGAAAAGGAATTTTTTCGATATAGGCTTCAGGAAGAATGCTATCAACAGTTTTAGCTTCAATACATTTACCTATAGGTGAATCAGTTTTATCTTTGTAAGGTTCATGATACTTATTAAAATTATTCCTAGGAAATTCAAAATGAGAGGCAAAAGCTTTATAAAAATTTGCAACAACTTGAGAGTCAAGACCATAAGTAGCACTCATATTACGAAATTTATCAATATCCATAAAAGTTTCAATGCATTCATAATCATAATTTATACCTGACTCTCTACCTTTGTCGTTCTCCCATCCTTCAGTATTCTCTTGGATCCGATCAAGAAGGTCCCATTTAAACTCTTCTTTATTGCGTGTGAATGATCCATAACTAGTAGTATTCAGCAAGGTTTTATCTTGAAAAGAAAGTCTTGCATAGAAATTATCAATGATGATATTACCAGGAAGCTCATGAATGGGGCATTTGAGCATTAAAGACTTCAATCTCCCCCATGCTTGGGCAATACTCTCTCCATCATGAGGCCAGAAATTATATATGCGGTTTCGGTCTTTGTGAATTTCACTTGGAGGATAGAATTTAGAATAAAATAGAGGCACAATATCCTTCCAATCAAGAGAATGCCCATCCTTCAGCAGTTTATACCAATGCGCCGCTTTACCAGACAGCGACATAGAGAATAATTTCTTCCTAACTTCATCCATAGAAATACCTACACACTTGAATAACCCGCATAATTCATGTAAAAACAGTAAATGATCTCCAGGATGGACAATTCCATCCCCTACATAGCGGTTATCCACAACACGTTCAATAATTTTCATAGGTATTTTATATGGAATTACTTCCTCACCTGGCGCCTCATCCACTACCTTTGCAGTAGTAGTAGATTTCCCAAATAGAAATTCAAGAGAGGATCTCTCCATAATGAATTATAGCAGCAGGCAGAAATAAAATCAGCACGTACGGTAAAAGTTTTCCCAATTCCACTTACCAATAGCGCTTCACTCCCCGGCGGCGCCAGAGAAAATAGTCTTGATGACCCACAAGTATAGGGGGTGTATTGTAGTACTTTCGATAAATAAGAGTGTCGAACCCAACGAGGAAGGTGTTGACAAGCAGTTTCGATGAAGGATTCACTTTAAATGCTCACAGACAAGTTTTCAGGGGGTTTTGATATAGCAGATAAATAAAGTACAAGTAAGTAAAATGCGAGAGTAATAATTGCAGCGAGTGGCCCAATCCTTTTTAGCACAAAGGACAAGCCGGTTTGTTTACTTATAATGACCAAACGTTCTTGAGGACACACGGGAATTTAGTCTAGTGCTTTCGCTTCATATAGTTGATTAATCTTCATTGTTTTGATAAGTGTTGTGTGGGTGAACCTATGCTAATGCACCGCCCTTCCTAGGACTAATACATACTTGTGATTAAACCCCTTGCAAGCATCCGCAAATACAAGAAATTAATTAAGATAAATCTAACCACAGCCTTAAACTCTGAGATCCTGCTATCCCTCCTGCATCGATATACCAACGGGGGTTCAGGTTGCTGTCACTCCGGCAACCCCACAATTAGCAAACGAATACAAGATGTATTCCCCTAGGCCCATAAAGGTGAAGTATCATGTAGTCGACGTTCACATGACACCACTAGAAGAATAACACCACAGAACTTAAATATCAAACCATTAAATATTACTCAACATAGTTCACTACTAACATTTAGACTTCACCCATGTCCTCAAGAACTAAACGAACTACTCACGAGACATCATATGGAACATGATCAGAGGTGATATGATGATGGATAACAATCTGAACATAAACCTTGATCCAATGGTTTCACTCAATAGCATCAATAACAAGGAGTAATCAACACCGGGAGAGTTTCCCCTATGAAATAACCAAGATTCAACCCAAGATGTTACAGCGGAGACGAGGTGCAGCGGTGGAGATGGCGATGTCGATGGTGGAGATGATGATGATGATGATCCCAATGAAGTCCAGCTCGATGATGGTGACGATGGCGACGATTTCCCCCTCCGGGAGGGAATTTCCCCGGCGGATTCCTGCCTGCCGGAGAGCTCTTTTCTCTCTGGTGTTTTCCGCCCGAGGCTGTGTCTATTCGATGCCTCCCGGCACCTTAGGGTTCTCGGGAGATGAAGTACGCGAAGGAGAGATGGCCGAGGGGGTCGTGGGCCCCCTCCCCACATGGAGGCGCGGCCAGGGTGGAGCCCGCGCCGGCCTATGGGGGGGCCATGGCGGCCCTCCTCGGTCTCCCCTTTTGGCTGGCTCCGTCATTTGGGAAAATAGGAGCTTCGGTGTATTTTCCGTCAATTGTTGATCTTTAGAAATATTGTATCCTGACGGTGCTTTTTCCAGCAGAATTCTGACTCCGGTGAATAATTCTCCAATAATCATGAAACATGCAAAATAGGTGAAATAACATAAGTATCATCTCTAAATATGAAATATACCAATGAATAACAATAAATTATGATATAAAATAGTGATGCAAAATGGACGTATCAGGCAGCAGGGCGGCCACGCCAACCCTAGGCGCGGCCTAACCCTGGCCCGCGCCTAGGGGTGGTGTGGCCCAGCCTGGCCTCCACCGACAGTGCCCCTCCGCCTATTTAATCACGATCTCGGGAAAACCCTGAATACCCGAGCCTCCATCCACGAAAAGTTCCGTCGCGGCCGCCATTGCAGAACCCATCTCGGGAGGGTTCTGAAGCTCTTCCCGGCACCTGCGGAGGGGATCATCGCAGGCATCTACATCGCCATGCCCGCCTCCGAAGTGATGCGTGAGTAGTTCATCCCTGGACTATGGGTCCATAGCAGAAGCTAGATGGTTGTTTTCTCCAATTTGTGCCTCATGTTTAGATCTTTTGAGATGCCCTACATGATCAAGATCATCTTTATATAATGCTACATGTTGTGTTTGCTGGGATCCGATGAATATTGTATACTATGTTGATGTCGATTATATATTCATGTCATATGTTATTTGTGATCTTGCATGCTCTCCGTTGCTAGTAGATACTCTGGCCAAGTAGATGCTTGTGACTCCAAGAGGGGGTATTTATGCTCGATAGTAGGTTCATGCCTCTAGTTTTATGGAAGAGTGACAATAACTTCTAAGTTTGTAGATGTGTTGTTGCTACTAGGGAGAAAACAACAATGTTTTATCCGAGGGTAATTCTATTGTACTTTACACACATTGCTTAATGCGATAATCTGTTGCTTGCAACTTAATACTGGAAGGGGTTCGGACGATAACCGGAAGATGGATTATTAGTCATAGACGCAGATGGATTACGGTATATGTATTATATTGTAATGCCCAAACGAATCTCATAGTAATCATCTTGTCATGTATGGTCGGTATTCTGTCCATTGCCCAGCTGTAATTTGTTCATCCAGCATGTTATTTATCTTTATGGAGAGACACCTCTAGTGAACTGTGGATCCCGGTCCTTTCCTTTACACTGATAAATTTAAACCACTGCAATCCTGCTCTGTTTACTTACTGCAAAGCTCTGTTCTGTTTAATTACTGCAAACATCTCTTTCCACTCAATACGTCTAATTCATTGGGTTCAGCAAACCGATGAGATTGACAACCTCACTGTAAGTTGGGGCAAAGTACTTTGGTTATGTTGTGTGCAGTTTCCACGTTGTTGCTGACGCCGGTAGTGCGCCCTGCCACTAGTCAGCTAGCAACAGCTTCAGAAGTCAATTCTTTCTCCTACTGGTCGATTAAATCTTGGTTTCTTACTGAGGGAAACTTGTTGATGTGCTCATCACACCTTCCTCTTGGGGTTTCCCAACCGCTTCCACAACAACCGCTACCAAGATTTTCTGGCGCCATCACCGGAGCACCATCAGGTGGGGACTGTCGTGGGTGGCCACCAGGAGAGGACGCGCCATGGTCAAAACCATCCCCACACCAGATCCAAACTTCCACACCACCCCACGCTCCCCGACGCATACCAGATCCAACCAGCATCTAGGGCCGAGGCGGAGCAGTGGTACCGGCCAAAACCGGTCTCGAAGCGGAGGGGCAGTCGTCGTCAACCAACCAGATGCGCGGGACGCGAGAGGCCGGTCCTAGGAAGGGTGGAGCAGCAGGAAGATCCCCGATGCCGTCGTCGACCACACATGCTTCGTCCGGCTCGAGAACAGATCATCACTTAGCTAAAAGAAAATAATAATTTTCCTCTATTATTTCCTCCACCTCACCAAATATTCTAGTAGCAGCACTACGAAATATGACATAACCCTATTGTGCATGCCCTTAGTTTACGACTATACGCACGGAGCTAATTCCACCGACGCGATTTATTTATACGAATAGGTCCACGATAACATCTGCTTTAGCTCCACCACCAGATCGATAGCACTAATAACTAGGGAGTATAGATCCATTGCTCCACGTGGCGCGTGCAAACTACAACAGCCTCCGACAGGGTATCAATGAGCTCGCGCTCAGACACAGAGCTGCCATTCAGATCCGCTGCTGCCCAAGAAGAGGAAACAAGCAACATCCTCTACTACTTCAGTTCCAACTAGGCAATCTCAAGATCCATAGTTGGACAACTCCTATCGAGATACCTAGAAGGCCAAGACCGAGCAGCTTTGACACGGGCCGGAGGAAGGAGAAGTGGTGGTGGTGGCAAGTTTATGATGCATCTTAGTGCTAGTGGACAATATGATTGAGCTGAACACCTGATGCTGGAGTTATTTTGGTGACATGGTGTGATGTATTAGATGTTGCAAACATTATACTAGAGTTATTAAGGTGACATGTTGTAATTTACTAGTGGGAAACATGATGCTAAGTGGTCTGAAATGTTGGTTATGCATCTATCCATGACTTGTCCTAACTAACATCTACTTCTTTATTCCTACATACTCCAGTATCAGGTGTTCAACTCAATCATGTTGTCCACTAGCACTAAGATGCATCATTAACTTGCCACTCAATTGCCATTCTCACAAAAAAAAAATTACCATGACTTAATTGCCATTCTCACAAAAATATTTGTCTCACTGTTATACAAATTTACCAGATCAGTCGGGCAATTTTGGCTATTGTTTTTTGTTTGGATCTAAAATAAACTTTGTTTTTTTTTGGTCAAATTTTGCCTTAATCATACAAAAACTGCTGAAACTTCAAAACTGCTTCTCGAAATCATCTCATATTTTGCACTTTAGCGAATACATCTTGTATATAGAGAATTACTGGAATGTTTTTTGAGTTTTTTTAAAAAAAATTGGTAAAAATTTGGCATGGTCCAAATCTTATGATTTGGGTTATTTGAAACAGGTTAGCTTTGTGAGAACAATAGTTGTGGTTTTATAACCTCCTGTAGCTTCTTCCACGAGCATTTCAAGGATATATATATACAAGGGTCTGGAAGCATGTGGAAGTATGAAGCAAGCATGGGATGCGTGCTTGGCCCATGCATGTATGCAATGCACCGAATTAGTTGGAGGCTCACGAATGGGTACGTCCAAGTCCATTTCACATGTGGTAACCCCTTGCTGTCGCTAGTGTCGATTGGACCAAATTAAAGCAGCCGACGGCCGACGCACGTAGGAGCCACCACTGGTGGAAAAATCGGCTTCGGTCGCGGTTCGCAACTGCCATTGGTCGCGGTTCCTTACGAACCCCCCTTTAGTCGCGGTTCCTTACGAACCGCGACTAAAGGCGCCTCCACGTGGCGGCCAGCAGTCCTTCGGGCGGAGGACCTTTAGTCGCGGTTCTCCTGGCCAACCGCGACTAAAGGCCGCCGCAGGTTTAGGGTTTTAGCCCCCCTAAACCTGGTTTCTTTTTAGTTTGTATTGTTTTATTTTCTTTTCTGTTTTATTTTAATTTTGAAGGAGTTTCACATATTCTACGGTACTACATATACATGCATATGAACGTACAATTTCAAACAAATTTGAAATTAGAACCAAAAATAATTCAAGAGGAATATACAATATATATTCAATATCGGATGACCATATACAATTTTGAACAAGTTTCCATACATATATTTACTGCATATGAAGTTCTACGTCCTCTACATAGTGTTCTCCTCTAGGATCGATGACTTCCCTCGCGATCCATCCAGCTAGTTCCTCTTGAAGTGGTCGGAAGCGAGCTTCTAGACTAAGCGTCTTCCGGAGGTTATTCCTCTTGATGTTGTTCTCACACGAAACCCGCTCAGAGGTGTATCTCCGGATCATCTCACAAACATAGTATCCACATAGATTGGTCCCCTTTGGCTGAATATCCCCAGTCCCAGACACTACCCTTTTAAATTGTAGCTCTTTTTTGAATTCACCGACCTTTGTGTTTACGAACCGTGTCCAAACCCTACGAGGCAAAGAAAATTAAATGAACAAGAGAGTTATTAGTTACTTGATATTAGGAAATGAACGAAATAGGCCGATCGATATAGAGCGCAAGTGAATGAAAATAATTACTTCTGCATCATTTTTCTCATGTCGGCCCAAAGCTTTGCATTCAGATTCAGAGAGTCGTGGACGAGAACTGTGGAGTCATGAAATTGAATTACTAGCAGAATCCAGTGGAACCTGCGGACACGATACATGCACAGTCATGCATAATTAACTCATCGATTAGCCACATACCTTGCATGGAGTAAACAAAAGAGAATGTGCTCAAGACAGAAACACTCACCCAAAATGGTAAGGAAATAGAATATCACTTTTGAGTTCCTGCCTTGAAAAAAACCGCCACAGGTCTTCCTCCACGTCGGCGGGAAAATGTTCTAACACATATGAATTAACGATTTGTGGGTCAATGAACCCAACATCATGGATGCTCCTTATTATGCATTCCCGCTTCTTCATTCTGCATACACAACAAGATAGTTAGGACAATATATATATATATATATATATATATATATATATATATAGTGCAGGCAATGAACGAGATGGGGTAGAAATAAATCACTTACAAAACGTAGCAACTGATGATAGATTTGTCGAGCTCGCGCAGATTGAAAAGCTGGAACAATTCACTCCGATGAATTGTTACATAGTAATGTTTGAAGTGATGCTCAGGTCTAACTTCCGCATAAATATAGTCTTTGGCGTTTTTAAATTTTATGTAAGCCTTGTACCAATTTAGCAGACCTGTCATTTGTGGAGGTAGATCCTTTTCCTGCGCAGGCTCGACGAGAGGCCCATTCGACACATATGTAATTACTACGTCCTTCATTATTGGCGCCTCATCAAGGCCTAACACTGCACGAAGAGTCAGACCTAAGTTGGCCGCTTGTTCTCTGGCACTCGTTACAGTCAATCCCTGTGCTGCCGCAGCTGCTATGATATCGGGGGCATCCGGACCGGCGGCTTTCACTATGAGAGGGGCGATGGATTGTTTACTTTGTTCCCCGAGCTGGGCAACTTGTTTCCCCTCTTTTTTACTTTCTAATTCTTTCTCGGCCTCCTCCAAGGCTTTCTTCTCCTGCTTCTCCGCCAACTCTTGCTTCTCCTTCAACATGAGTGCTTGCCTACGAAGTTCACGTGAATAGTCGTCAGGCAGATTCTTCGCGGCTTGGGACGGTTCGGTCAAAAATGACTTAGCCCACTTCTTTTGCTTGTCAGAATATACTGGCTTGGGCTCGGGCTCTCTTTTCTTCTTGCAGTCCGCCTTCCATTTCTCATGCTGAGCAGCCACGACCGCTGCATTTTCCTCGACACTAAGTTCCCAAGGTCTCCGGATGAGAGGCTTCAGTGATGGCTCCGGTACCTTTGTGATCTTAGGTACATAAGGCTCCGGGTTAATAGTCCAGGACTGCTTCCGCTTCTTTGCCGGAGGTGGATTGGGGGGCGGCTGCTTACCCGCCGGAGGCTGACTGGGGGCGGCGTCTGCTCACCCGCCGGACGAGGACTGGGGGGCGGCGGCTGATCACCCGCCGGACGTTGTGGACTGGGGGGCGGCGTCAGCTGACGTGAAGGAGGTGTAGGTGAACCACCACCACCACCGCCGCCGCCACGCCGCCGCCACCACCGGAGGGGGGTGGACTTGTTCGCCTTGGCGCCTCGTCTGGAAACTTGATAAACTTCTTTTTCCAGAGAATAAACTGGCGCTTGACACCTCCAAGTCTTCTCTCCCCTTCGGGTGTAGCAATGTCAATCTCCAGGTCCTCAAACCCTGGGACTATTTCCTCCACCGTGACACGAGCATAGCCATCTGCAATGGGGTTGTTGTGGTGGAGTGCTCCAGGCTCACATGGTAAAGCACTGCCGATGGCTACCTTCGTGGACATGTTCCCAGTAGGATAATGCAGATGACATTCTTTCATCTCCTTTACATCGTCCACGGGGTAGCGAGGAGGCTCCGGTGCAGTAATTTGGATCTCCGGTGCATCAGTAGCCGGCTGGACCTCCGTGGAAGCCACGCTGCTTCTCCGCTGCTGGCTTCCGAGATCCGCTGGATGATCTTCATGCGTCCCAGCTGCCGATCTCTCCTGTACTAGTATAGTCAGGGTCTTCTTCATCTCATCGACTTCCGATGCCAACCGCGCCACAACATCTGCATCCCGATCCGACTTTCTCTTACGGCTTCTGTAACCGTACGGGTCATCGTCCTGGAGAACCCTACTTTCCACGGAATGTTCCCGGGCATGCCTCGTACACGTCCTCCGTGTTCAGGATTCCCGAGGGCTCTTGTCAGCGCGTCGTTCTCTCTGTTGAACTTGATCTTCCCCTCTTGAGCATCCCTCATTGCGTCAATAAGGGCTTGGGTGGGTTTAAACATTTTGTTCCCGTAAACACACGCCCCTGTCTCCGGGTCTAGCGTTCCCCCATGCCCGTACCACCAGCTTTTGGCCCTTCGGTCCCATCCCTCCGTACCTGGACGGATTCCTCGCCTCCTCAGCTCGTTCTCCATCTTCTCCCACTTAGGCTCCCAAAAGCGATACCCTCCTGGCCCCATAACATGATTGTACTCCTTCTTAGCCGCATTTTCCTTATTTTTTCGATATTTCAATGAAATGCTCCGATTTCTTCTGCTTCACAAATTCTGGCCAATCATGTTCAAGTCTCTCATACTGTCCTTTGAATTCCGGAGTCTTGTTCTGGTTGACATAGTCACGGGCTAGATTTTGCTTGAATTTCCGGAATGTTTCGGCCATCTTACCAAGAGCGAAGTGTTTGACTAGCCTCCTCCTCTCCTTGTTTTCCTGAATCTTGTTACCCTCCTCATCGAATTTGTGGTATTCCGGAGGTAGGATGAAATGCTCCATAAGCTTTTTAAAGCAATCCTTTTTAGTTCTCTTGTCGACAAAAGTGAAACCAAGACGTGCCTTCTTTGGCTCATTCCACTCCTGGAGGGTGATCGAGACGTTGTCTCTAACAACGGCTCCGCATTGGTTGATAAACTTGGTGGCGTGCTTCTGGGGCTCCAGCGGCCTGCCGGTTGCACTGTCGACAACCTCGATGGTATATGTTTCTCCTGGTTTGAGCGTCTTGGTTGCGCCACGCTTTGACGACGACGTACTCGATTTTTTCGACGATCCGGCCGAGGGCTAAAATAAGAAAGAGAGTCGCGCGTGTTAGTACACACATATTTATTCAAATCAGTAAGTTTGTATCACCAGAGGCAAAATGTATATATATACCTCGGCGCCGGAGCTGGTTGCTACTTGCAATTGAAGATCGTCGTTTATCGACGTTTCTTCCCCATCATCTTGCTGACGGCCTTCATCTTGACCGTCAAGATTCAGATAAGAAGAAATATCCTCTTCATCTTGTTCGGTCGGCACATAAGGAATATCGCCTTTTATGATGCCAAATATCTGTTCTTCAACTTCTTGATCATAGTTGTCCATAATCGGGTCAGCTCTATCGTCCGCCATATGTCAGTCCTGAAAACATGTAGTAAAAACTAAGTAATTGTGTATATGGCAGCATTAATTATCACATCTACATATAAAGAGAGAGGGCGACGAGGGAGGCGAGAGGGGGGACGCGTGTATTAGATGTGTATATGCGGACGATCGACCTCGCAGTGACCGCGTGACCGAGAGACCGGTGGCGGTGGCGAAGCGGTGGCGAAAGGGCGGTGGCGGTGCCGACGACACATAACCCTCGCCGCCCCCTCTCGATCCCAAAAAAACACCGCGCGTATACGGAGGGGGCGACGAGCGCTGCCGGCCCCCTCTGTATACGCGCGGTGGTTAAGTCAAATTTTCGTTAAGTCAAAAAATTTAAGACAAAATTTCTAAGTCAAGTTTAGAGTTCTTTTAAGTCAAAATTTTAAATAATATGTTAAGTTATTTTAAGTTTTAAAATTTAAGTCATATTATGTTAAGTTTTAATTTTATTAAGTCAAAATTTTAAGTCATATTAAGTCAAAATTTAAGTCATATTAAGTCAAAATTTTATTAAGTCATAATAATATGTTAAGTTTTAATTTTATTAAGTCAAAATTTTAAGTCATATTAAGTCAAAATTTAAGTCATATTAAGTCAAAATTTTATTAAGTCATAATAATATGTTAAGTTTTAATTTTATTAAGTCAAAATTTTAGTTAAGTTTTAATTTTATTAAGTCAAAATTTGTTAAGTTAGTTTTGGTTAATTAAGTAGTTAAAATTAAAAAGACAAAAAACTCAAAAAAATTTTTCTCTCCCTTCTCTCTTTAATCAAATTTGTTAGCATCTGTAGCAAGAACGCTCAAAAGTCCAAAAGCGTCATATCTGTAGAAGTATCTTACGTCGAAGAAGCGTCGAAAAGCGAGCCAGCGTCGTCATGATCAGCAGCGTTAAGCAATGATCAACAGCGATGCTTGATCAGCAAAGGAAATCAGCAGTTCATAAGCGACTTCGAAGAGAAGAAGAGAGCGCGGCGGTTCGCGCCGCCTTTATATAAGCGACCTTCCTTTAGTCGCGGTTAGCCACACCAACGCGACCAAAGGCTTTTTCGCCGAATTTCTTTTCGGAAAATACCTGTGTGGCCAGCGACTAAAGGCTTTTTTCAAAATTCTTTTCTTTATCAAAATGTTAAAAATACATATAATATATCAAAAAATTCAGAAAAAATAAACTAATTCAATTCAAAATGTTAAAAATACATATAATATATCAAAAAATTCGGAAAAATAAAACTAATTCAATTCAAAATCTTAAAAATACATATAATATATCAAAAAATTAAGAAAATAAAACTAATTCAATTCTAAATGTTAAAAATACAAATAATATATCAAAAAATACATATAATATATCAAAAAATTCAGAAAATAAAACTAATTCAATTCAAAATCTTAAAAATACATATAATACATCAAAAAATCATAAAAATAAAAATAATTCATTTAAAAATCTTAAAAATACAAATAATATATCAAAAAAATCAGAAAAATAAAACTAATTCATTTAAAAATCTTAAAAATACAAATAATATATCAAAAAATTCAGAAAAATAAAACTAAAGATTAGATGACCAGCTCTGGATTCCTCTTCTTCCCGCCATTTCTTCCCTGTCTTCCCGCCTCTTTCTTCCCTTAATTTCTTCCCGCCTCTTTCTTCCCGCCTCTTTCTTCCCGCCACTTTCTTCCCGCCTGTCTTCCCGCTCCCATTTTCCCGCCATTTCTCACTACATATATGTTGCCCGGCTTGGCCAGCATTATCACATCTCTACAATCTCTCATCACTCTCTCATGGCTTCCACCGCACCCACTCTAACCTACCAGCAGGTGGAGGAGCTTTGCGCCTCGAACTACCCTTGCCCACCGGGCTACCGCGTCCCCGCCGGCTGGAGCCTAAGCGCCGGCGGCGTGCCGGTCCCTCCCCTCCCTCAGGGTACTGCGCGCCGGGCGGCCATCACGAACCACTATACCTCGACCTCATGCCGGAGCAGCGGATGGCTGGCATCCCGATAACCAGCATACTTGGGACGCCTTCTTCATTAATCGCGTGAGAGGCGCTCGCCGGTATGAGGAGGACGGTGCCTCCTGGACTTCCACGAGGCCGGCCGTTGGCTATGGTGGTACGGCCGGACTCTGAGCGTCATGGACTACATCAGGGCCGGCGATATCCCCGCTGCTCTACCCTCGATTCGAGCCACGAGCGCCGCCGACACGACAGCAGCGGCGGCAGCGGCGGCGGCAACTTAGAAGGCGACGACTACCATACAACGGCGGCGACTATGAAGACTACGAGTATGCATATTATACGCCTAGGCAGGAGTATGACTAAATCACTCCAAATTTCATGTATCATCAGTGCTATCTCGAATCAATCGAATCATTCGAAAATGGACACCAAACACATCACGGGCAATATAATTCACATGATCCATTCAACAAAGTTTGGTACAATAAATTATTACACATCATTTCTTCCCTTGTGTCCCTGCTTGCTTACGATTGGGCCGTATCCATGGAGCATCCTCATCATTTACCTTAATGCTTAGGTCGGTGTTCACTTTGAAGGGCGGAATTTCACCAAACATATTATAATCTTCTGACATGTCTGTCTTGTCCTCCACTCCCACGATGTTTCTTTTCCCTGAAAGAACAATGTGGCGCTTTGGATCATCGCATGATGTACTGATCGTTTTCTTATCTTTCCGTTTCCTCGGTTTGCTACTCATGTCCTTGACATAGAAAACCTGAGCGACATCTTTCGCTAGGACGAATGGTTCGTCAAGGTAACCAAGATTGTTGAAATCCACCATTGTCATTCCGTATTGCTGGTCCACCTTTACCCCACCTCCTGTTAGCTTGAACCATTTGCACCGGAACAAAGGGACCTTGAAGGAGGGTCCATAGTCAAGTTCCCATATCTCCTTTATGTAACCATAATATGTGACCTTTTTCCCATTCTCGGTTGCTGCATCAAAGCGGACACCACTGTTTTGGTTGGTGCTCTTTTTATCTTGGGCGATCGTGTAAAATGTATTCCCATTTATCTCGTACCCTTGGAAAGTCGTTATAGTCGAAGATGGTGTCTTGGCCAACATGTACAGCTGATCTACAACAACATTGTCACTCATTAAATGTTTTCTCAACCAACTGCCGAAAGTCTCCATGTGGGCCTTCCTAATCCAGGATTCAGGCTTCCCAGGGTTGTCCGAGCGTAAAATATTCTTGTGTTTCTCAAAGTACGGAGCCACCAAGCTGGAATTGGTCAGAACTGTGTGGTGTGCTTCAGTCAGAGAATGGCCGTCCATACATATCGTTGATTTCCTTCCGATCGTGCCTTTTCCACTTAGTCTCCCCTCGTGCCGCGATCGAGGAAGACCAATCGGCTTAAGGTCAGGAACAAAGTCAACACAAAACTCAATTACCTCCTCATTTCCATAGCCCTTGGCGATGCTTCCTTCTGGCCTAGCACGGTTACGAACATATTTCTTTAATACTCCCATGAACCTCTCGAAGGGGAACATATTGTGTAGAAATACAGGACCGAGAATGGAAATCTCTTCGACTAGGTGAACCAGGAGGTGCGTCATAATATTGAAGAAGGATGGCGGGAACACCAACTCGAAACTGACAAGACATTGGACCACATCGTTCTGTAACCGTGGTAGAACTTCTGGATTGATTACCTTCCGAGAGATTGCATTGAGGAATGCACATAGCTTCACAATGGCTACTCGAACATTTTCCGGCAGGAGCCCCTCAAAGCAATCGGAAGCAATTGCGTCATAATCACATGGCAGTCGTGAGACTTCAGGTTTTGGAACTTTTTCTCCGCCATGTTTATTATTCCCTTTATATTGGACGAGAATCCAGACGGGACCTTAATACTGCTCAGGCATTCAAAAAAGATGACCTTCTCTTCTTTGGTCAGAGCGTAGCTGGCACGACCTTGAAACCATTCCGGATGCTGGTCATCAGGGTCTTTCAAGCGTTGCTGGTCCTGCCGTGCTTCCTTTGTATCATTTGTCTTCCCATACACGCCCAAGAAGCTTAGCAGGTTCACGCAAATATTCTTCGTAACATGCATCACGTCGATTGCAGAGCGGACATCTAGGACTTTCCAATATTCTAGCTCCCAGAATATAGATTTCTTCTTCCACATGGGTGCGTGCCCGTCAGCTCCCTTCGGAATTGATTGTCCGCCAGGACCCTTTCCAAAGATGACTTTCAAATCCTTGATCATATCAAATACCTCAGCACCAGTGCGTTCCGCAGGCTTCGGCCGGTGATCTGCCTTGCCGTTGTAATGCTTGCCGCGCTTTCTTACTGGATGAATTTTCGGAAGAAATCGACGATGCCCCAGGTACACGTTCTTCTTACAATTTGGCAAATGTACACTTTCGTCTCATGTAAGCAGTGCGTGCATGCATTGTATCCCTTATTTGTTTGTCCCGAAAGGTTACTAAGAGCAGGCCAATCGTTGATGGTTACGAAAAGCAACGCTCGTAGGTCAAATTCCTCTTCTTTGTGCTCATCCCACACACGGACACCAGGTCTGCCCCACAGCTGTAAAAGTTCATCAACTAATGGCCTTAGGTACACATCGATGTCGTTGCCGGGTTGCTTCGGACCTTGGATGAGCACTGGCATCATAATGAACTTCCGCTTCATGCACAACCAAGGAGGAAGGTTGTAGATGCATAGAGTCACGGGCCAGGTGCTATGGCTGGAGCTCTGCTCGCCGAAAGGATTCATGCCATCTGTACTTAGACCAAATCTTATGTTCCTTGCGTCAGCTGCAAAATCTTTAAACTCTCTGTCGATCTTTCTCCATTGCGTTCCATCTGCGGGGTGTCTCAACTCCCCGTCCGACTTACGGTCCTCTTTGTGCCATCGCAACAACTTGGCATGCTCTTTGTTCTGAACAAACGTTTCAACCGTGGTATTATAGGAGCATACCACATCACCTTGGCGGGAACCTTCTTCCTGGGTTTCTGGCCCTCGACATCGTCACCAGGGTCATCGCCTCTGATCTTATAACGCAATGCAGTGCATACCGGGCATTCATTCAAATTCTCGTATTCACCGCGGTAGAGGATGCAGTCGTTGATGCATGCATGTATCTTCGAACCTCTAAACCTAGAGGGCAGACAACCTTCTTTGCTTCGTACGTACTGGAGGGCAACTCGTTATTCTTTGGAAACATATTCTTCAACATTTTCAGCAAGTTTTCAAATCCCGAGTCAGCTACACCTTCATGTGCCTTCCATCTCAGCAAATCCAGTGTGCAGCCCAGCTTTTTCAGACCATTATCGCATCCTGGGTACAGCGACTTTTTGTGATCCTCTAACATGCGATCCAAATTCTCCCTCTCCTTTTCAGTTTCGCAGCGACTCCGTGCATCAGCAATGGTCCGACCAAGATCATCAGCGGGCTCATCACGTGCCTCTTCTTGATCACCTTCCCCTTCACCTTCCCCACCTTCAGCATCATCCATGAAAGTATCACCGAAATGATCAAGATAGCTCTCATCGATGTCATCCCCTTCTTCATCTTCTTCCATTATAACCCCTCTTTCTCCATGCTTGGTCCAACAATTATAGCTTGGCATGAAACCGTGCCGAAGCAGGTGCATGTGAACTTCTCTTGAGGAAGAGTAACCCTTCTGATTCTTACAAGCAACACATGGACAGATAATAAAACCCCCTGCTTGTTCGCATTAGCCACTACGAGGAAATCTTTCAAACCCGTAGTGAACTCGCCGGAGAGTCGGTTAGCGTACATCCATTGCCGATTCATCTGCATTATTATAATACAAAATATATAATTAACCATCATGCATTTGTTAAACTAAATAGAAATTAAACAATGAACTACACACATATGCATATTTTATCAATGACACATATATATGAAAGGTTCAAGTTGTTGCTAACCGCGATCGAGGAGGAAAAAATAAATGAGGAAGCTCGATCAAGTGTGGCTCCGACACTTCATATCATGTTTGTTTCATGCTCTTGGGACATTTCATCAAACACCTTGTGTGCATAAGAGGAGCCAAAAGCAAACCCTACACCCCCTTGTGAAGTTTGTGAAGAGAAGTGGCACCAAATGGCTAAGTGTTGTGGGCTGAATGGTATATATAGGGGAGGGGCTTTAGTCGCGGTTGGCCAGGCCAACCGCGACTAAAGGCCTTTGGGCCAGGCCTGAGGACATTTAGTCGCGGTTGGCCTGGCCAACCGCGACTAAAGCCCCTCCCGTCCACCAGCTGGCCACCGAGCGCGCTGGGCCCAGGCCTTTGGTCGCGGTTCGCCAACCGAGCCGCGACTAAAGGCCACATTGGTCGCGGTTCTTGCATTTCCGCGACTAATGGGGCTGGACGGAAGGCCTTTTTTCTACCAGTGGATCCCACCAGGGCACCTAATCCATGCGATGGCGCATGCTGGTCGCGTAGGGCTGGACAAAAGCTCGAAGCTCGGCGAGTTAAATGAGTGCTCGTTTGCTCGACTCGTTTGAGCTCGGCTCGTTTTGTTAACGAGCCGAGCTGAGCAGCAGTTTTTGCTCGTTAAGGTTAACGAGCTAAACAATCGAGCCGACTATGTTCGTGAGCTACTCGTTAAGATCGTTAACAAGCTGGCTTCACCAGTTTTGACAGCGAGTCACTTTAGTTATCTCAAATATTTGGCAGGAAGGGGCCAAGCAAAATAGTGCTCTTTAACCATGCTTGAAACTCATGCAGTAGGATCTAAAAACCTATGTTTCCGCTCTTCCTCACCAGCGAATGCATACATGTTTGCTTTGCATTGCCTCCTTAACGATCCTTAACGAGCTGCTCGCGAGCGCTCGCAAGAACATAACGAGTCGAGCCGAACAATGATTTCAGCTCGTTATTCTTAACGAGCTTAACGATTCGAGCCTTAACGATCACGAGCTTAACGAGCCGAGCCTTAACGATCCGAGCAGCTCGTTAGTCCACCCCTAGTCCGCTGCTTCCTCGTTTTGTACCGAACCGGTGTATGAACGTGCGCGACTTCTTTTTCATTTTCTCTTTTGGACTTTCATTAGTACCGTGCTGTACTCTCGGAGGGAGAGGCTGTGTGATTCCTATTTATGTCCGACATTAGCACGTTCAGGCTCCTAAATAAGTTTGTCTCTTTCGGTCAGCCATCACTCGGTAATACAACATGATCATGTTTGCGTGCATGTGAGAACCAATCTGAGGTTGGGTGGTTAGATGAGTGGTTGTATACCTAGCACAGCAGAGTTCAAACGTTATGTTTAACTTTTGTGTGTCTCATAAAAACGAAATATTTATTCAGTGGGAGGCGACACTTGTGGTGTCTTCGTCAATTTTAAGATCCAATCCGCCGGCTTAGTCTTATCGAGGTAGGGTGTGCGTGTATACGTTCATAGGGGTAGGTGTATGCGCCCGTCTACGTTGTACCGTGTTTCTCAACAACAACAAAAATGTCTGCGTGCATGTACCCACGTACTTCCCGTGTCGTCTTCATTGAGGCCGGTGGTGCACACATGCCAGGCCGGCCGCACAGCCCCGTCGGTGGTCTTAGCTGCCGCACACGAGTAGAGGATGAAAACGGAGCGGAAACATCTAAAATTGAGTGGTGTTACATTTGTTTTTATATTTTTTCATAAAAGCGAAAATAAATATAGAAATTTTAAAAATAAATACAGAAACAGATATAGTCTGGAGCAAATGCTGGCCAAATACGGTGTGGACACGGAACGAAAAGTGAATGCTTATCGGAACCCAAAAAAAAACGTTTGAATCATGAAGGGAAAATATCAAGCAACACAACTACCGACAAGGCTAGTCTTTAAATCTAGCTCAACTTTCTCAAACTAACGAAGGGTTTATTGTTTATTTTTGGATGGGCCCTTTGACGGTTCTGCTCAACAAGGTCACATATTGAGGTTATTGGATTATGTCATGCACATCAAACCTTAAAACGAAAATTCCATATTAGGCAAAAAAAAAGAAAAGGTATTTTCGTCGCGCATCTGATTTGGCGGAAAACATTGTGTTCCGTTTCCGTTTCTACTTCCGCCAAAAGAATTTTGTTTCATCCCATTACTCCACTAGAAATTGGAATAGTAGATACGTGGCAGATTCTTAAACTTGGTTGCAAAGTTTATAAACGTCACAATTTAGCCATCTCCGCTTATAAAATCGGTCTATTGATCAAACACTTATGTTGGAGAAGTAAGGGCATCTCGAACGCGGCGACCCGGACGCGCGGGAGGCGACCCATCCCGCGTCCGGATGGGTCTAGTCGGACAAAAATGCGGCCCAACGCGGGGGCGCACCGCAAAAGCGGATGGGTTGGACCGGGTTTGCGTGGCCACGGATGGCACGCGGCGTCCTCGCGTGTCCGTCTAGCCCGCGTGGCTGGCCCAGCTGTCGGCCCCGATCCTATTAAATATGGATGGGGGAGGGGATCCGTCTCTATCCGCTTCCACTCTCCACTCGCCACGCACGCGCGGGCTAGAACTTCCCCGCCGCCATGGCCCCGAAGCGCGAGTTCGAGCCGTCCGCCAACGACCACGAGGCCGGCAGCAGCCGGCCAGTCGCGCCGGCGGCGTTCGCCATGGGGCCGCCGGCTCCTCCCAGACGCGACCGGATCTACGTCACCGTAGCGGTGGCGCAGATGTTCTGGGACGCCGGCGTCCCAATGCCGTGGGGGGACGTGCACCTCCCCCACGGCTGGCACCTGAGCCCAGATCGGGTTCCGGTGCCGCCCATCCCGGGCTCCGGCCGCGCCCGCGTCGCGGAGATCCGGAGGCGCCGCGCGCAGCTGCCGGCGGACCTCCAGGAGGACCCCGCGTACGGCGACGCAAGTCCCAACTGGGACTTGTGGTTCGAGGTGGAGCACGATGCGCGCCGGCACACGTGCTTCACGTCCGCGACGGCGCGGCCTCGCGCGCAGCCGCGCACACCTGCAAGGCGGGCTGGCCGCCGCCCCGGCGGCCTCTACATCGACGAGCCCCAGCCCCAGCCCAGGAGGAGGAGGACGACCCGGAGCTGCAGGCGGCGCTCGCGGCGTCCCGCGAGCAGCGCGACCTCGACGAGCTGGCCAAATGGCCGCACCTCGCCGAGACGCTGCGCGCCTCCGCGCTGGAGGAGAAGGCCAGGAAGGCCCAGGAGGACGCCCAGGCGGAGGCGTGGGCCTTCCTCGAGATGGCGCGCCGGCAGGAGGAGGCCACGCGCCAGGCGGCGCTCCGGGAGGAGGAGGAGCGCCGGGCCGCGCTCCTGGCGGAGGAGGAGCGCCGGGCCGCGCTCCGGCTAGAGGCGGAGCTGCAGGCCGCAGCGGAGGAGCAGCTCCGGAAGGAGTCCGCGCGGAGGGCACGGCTGCGCAGGCCGGCGAGCCCTCCGGACCCGCACTCCGCCTGGGAAAGGGCGCAGTGGTCGCCCTGGCCGGAGTCCCCGGCGCCCTCCGGCGTTTCGAGCCGAACAGCGCGTCGCCGCCGGGGGGCGTCGTCCTCATCGACGGCGACGACGACGAGTACTACTGGGAGTAGTACTGCCGGCGGCCACCGTGCTCGCAAACCCTGGCTAGGGTTTGCTTTTTTTTTAGTTTAAAGCCCATATAGGGCTTTCTTTTGTGTAAAAATTGCCCAAAATAGGGCTAAGTTTAATTAACCACTAGTTTAAATTTATGTTTTGTTGTTTTCCTTTTTCATTTTCATTTTTGTTTTTTATTACATATGAGCTGCGTCCGCGCGTTGGGCACAGCGTGCGACCCAAACGGACACGTGGGCGTGTGCCGCTGTCCGGGTGTCCGCTCGGCCACCAAAACGGCCCAAAACGGACGGCCCAGCACTTCTATTTGGGTCGCTCGGTTGGAGATGCCCTAACCATGGAAGAATCTAGCACTTTAGCTGGGACCATGGTTTCCGCGCCATTGAAGACATTGGTGAGGAAGTCAGACCCAAGAAGTCCATCTTCTATGTCGAAGAAGCCCGATAACATCCATCTTTGCTAAACTTCCGAGTGACTGAGTTCGGCTAGTTACTTATGGTTGATAATGTTTCGGTTTTTTTTCGAAATGGGAAATATCGCTCTGCATCCAAAGAATGCACACGTCTTTTTTTATTAGATTATTCGCAAAACCTTACAAGAACAATACAAAAGATCAATCTCGAAGCAACCTTACTATACCTAATAGGATGAAGAGGGTGACAATACACCAACTCACATCATCCAAAAAACTAAATGCCTTCCCAAACCGCCCAATAGCAGGTGAGAAGCACATCCAGTCGAGCAGACTCTCAACGCACGCCAACGCACACGCCACAGAAGTTGCTACCGCCGTCTTCCTCGACTTCATCTTCAAGAGAGATCATTGCATTAACCTTGCAAGACTTGTCGTCGATGCCACCATGACGCCAGACGGCTCCACCATCCTGCACGCATACATCATCCCGCATCTGTCGTCGATACCCTGCAACACCATGCCACTGAGACTCAGCGCCAACAATGTGGTAGATGAATACCACTCCACCGACATCCGCCAACATCCAGCAGCTGCTCCAAAAACGATGCCCCAAGAGGTAGAACGACGCAGGGCGCACCGCCATCGTCCGATCTGGGAGACCCGTACCTAGGGTTTCCCCCGGAGCAGCACGAGTGAGAGACCGCAGACTGCGACGACGATGCCTTCAAGAAGGTAGCGGCGTGACACGTCGCCATCGTCCGCCAACCGAGGTCGGAGCACGGTTTTCACCGGCAGCCGCGCATCCCCAACTCGCCGAGTGTAGTGCCAAGACGGGCAAAGATGACGCCTTCGACAAGGTAACGACGTCGACCGACGCCGCCATCATCCGCCAAGACCGAGGTCGAGGCTCAGTTTTCACCGGCCGCCATGACACCCCGGACTAGATCACCATTGCCGGAGACCTGTGTGAGATCCCATGATCCCCCACACAGGACTACCAGCCTGGCCGACCACCTCCGACGAAGAAGAAGGCCGCCTCCTCCATCGAACCCGAGGTTGCTGCCCCGGGCGTCCTCGAACCGCGGGAGAAACCCAAGGTCACCACCCCGCACCGGCTGGAATTATCCGGGCGCTTGCGCGTTGTTACAATGGTTGTGGTTGTGGGCTCCCGGGATCCGGCTTATAGACGCACGGATCTAGGGTTTACATGGAGAGTCCTAGCCGGAATACAAGTTGCCTAACTACGGTACAATATCTTGCCGTGTACGTCAAGGATCCGCCTTCCTCATGGTCGTGCTGGATCCGGATACTTTATGGGCTTCCACGGATCCGGCCTCCTTCGTAGGTCGGTTGGGATCCGGCTCCATGTTCCTGGGCTGGACTTCATCCTTCATGATCAACAGCAACTGGGCCGCCCGATGGGCCCCATGCCACCATCACCGTCTGTGGGCCACCCGGGCTTGCCGGATCTAGGCCATGTCGTTGATATACCCATAAAGTATACCCACAACAGTAGCCCCCGAAGTTCTCCGAGATTCATCATTCTTCCGTCTTCAAATAACTCGGAACCGAAGAGAATCTTGAAGAGCTTCCAAACTTTCTTGTTTCCGATATCATTTGCTCGGAAATCACATGTCCTTCAGTATCGATAATGTAACGGAGTTTGCATCTTTCCCGCGCACAACTTCCTATTTTCCCGCGCTAAATTTTCGGAGATGCGAATCTTTAACCGGAAATTTCGGGAGCGCACGGTTAAATTACCTCCACGTCATTTTACCGTCTTTGACCTAAGACACGCGTCATGCATCCAACGGTGAGACCGTTCAGTTTCCGCCGTCGGATCCGAAACGCGAATCTCCGCGCGAGGTCTATAAATAACCCCACGCGCGGTAACTCCTCATTCTTTTCACCTCCTCACCACTTCATCTTCTTCCTCGCGCCGCGCCGCCCATCAGATCTCAACTCCGGCGAGCCCCGCCACAGAGAACTTCGCGCACCGTCGCCTCAAGCTTCCCCTCGCGCCAAGATCGTTTCGGTTGATCGGGAAATTTCTCCCGCCGCCGATTCGTGGTCGCGCGGGTCGCTTCGTAGCAAGTTCGGCGACCTTCATCCTCACCGGAGCATCGCCGGTCCGCCGCGCCATTGACGGTACGTGCACCGGACTTGTAGAACAAGAAATAGACTTAGAGTAGTTTCCGGTTACTCAGATACTTTGCATGGGTGCAGCCGGAAGCATGCCAATCGATTCACACTGTACTGGTAGTTCTCCGAATAGCCCGGATCCCAGTTCGCTAGAACCAATCTGTCCGGATCCCATAGCATACCTTCCACCATATGTTTCCGACATCCGGCTAGCTCAACCTTTTTCCGCATCTTCCAGCACCAAACTAGGCCGGATCCCAACCGCTCAAGAACTCGAAGAAGAACTCCAAGGGCAAGCTAGAATGGCAGCCAAGGTTCAGGAGACGGAAAACAAGAAAGCTTCCAAGGCTCGGATCCGCGAAGGTGAGCGGGGTCAATGGTGGCCCTGTGAAACTACCGACACGGAGCTCAGAGAGCTTCAAAACGAGGGTATGATCTCCGCTCACTGGAGCTTCATACGCGACACCGTCGTCCCCAAGCCCGGAGCCGGAGAAGTCGTCATGACCAAAGCTTGGGTGGAACGCGGATTATCGCTCCCCTGTTCGGAATTTTTCCTCTCCATCCTCAACACGTACGGGCTTCAGCCCCACAACATCTGCCCCAACTCATACCTCCTACTCTCCAACTTCGCGACACTTTGCGAAGGGCATCTCGGAATCCGACCGGATGTCAAGTTATGGCAGTTTTTCTTCCGAGTGAAGAAGGAAACGAAGGACAAAGCTATGCTGAACTGCGGGAGCATGACGTTCATGCTCCGACCTGGCCGCATGTATCCACCTCACGACTCGCACGAATCCGTCCGGTACTGGAATGCCGGATGGTTTTACGAGAAGAATGTTTCAGTTCCGGAGATCCACGACGGTCTGCCCAAATTCAACAACGAGCCTCCGGAAGAACTCGAGAGCTGGAGTTTCGTCCCTTCGCTTGCCCTAACTCCTATCTTGGAGAAGGCAGCGCGGAGAATCTCCTGGCTAGTCCATGACGGGCTAACCGGAACCCAGCTCACACTTAGCTGGTTCACCCGGCGGATCCAGCCACTACGGTACAACGCACGATTAATCTGCGCATACACCGGGGCGGACGACCAGCTCCGAGCTACCCGCCACGACCTTCCGGCTGATTCTCTCAAGAGGAGATTCAAGACGCTCGTGAAGATAGGCCGGGGTCAACCGATCCCGGAATTGATCAAGGATATTTACACAAACAACCAGTGTCCTCCGGTAAGCTCTGATCCCTTCGTTACTTCAAACTTCACAAGTTTTTGGATGTTGACTAACACTTAATATCTTTCCCTCCAGCTCGCTACTTTGGCGGAGGAAAACTTGCGCGCCATACTTCGTGTCCCCGTCAGTGGCGACGCGGCGGAGGAGGTTCCGGATGACGACGAAGAGGAAGAGGAACAAGCACCCCGCAAGGCGCCCCCTCGACCTTCGAAGCGTCCCCGCGCCAAAGCTTCCGGCTCTGAAGCCGGAGCCAGCGGCGAGGCCTCCGCCAAGAAGCCCAAGACCATCAAGCCCCCTCCGCTAGACTCGAGGAAAGCGGAGCGGGAACGTTTGAAGATGCTTTCCACAGCAGGCAAACGCTCGCGCCCCATCATCCCCGGCGCCCCGTAAGTTTCCGAGTATGGCACGTGTCTACTTTGATGTAACTGATTCTTATGCAATCTTCTTTTACTTGTCTGCAGAACTCCGACTACCGCTGCCACCCGGACCACCAGCCAAGAGCCCATCACAAAATATATGAAAAAGTCTCCGGCTGTTGGTCCTCCGACTCCAGCTCCGCCAAGCACTTCCCACACTGCTCCACCGCCGTCTCCTCCTCAGGCGGAACAATCTCCCCCTCCTGCCGCAAACACTCCACCGGAAGTAATTCCGGTCAGCAGCGAAAAGGTGGGCGGAGAGGATCCTAAGGCCAAAGGCCCTACCCAAGAAGAAACAGAAGTTCAAGGCCAAGGAGAGGCTGAAGTTACTTCTTCCGAGAAGGCCGGAGCCGGCGCTGGCGACGTCGTCGTTTTTCCGAAAAACTTTGGAGATCCGGCTGACCTCACTTCCACCCCCAAGGCATATGCTACCAAATTTTTCAACAAGCTGACTGAGGCGGAGAAGTGGGAACTTGAACAAGACATGCTCAACGCCATGCTGAACAACGCCTGGGGGAAACCGGATGCCGCGACGTCGGAAATCCAAGAGTTTAAGAAGGACGTCGGCCAGTTCTTCGACAAGCTTATCTGCAAACAAAAGGTACTCCCCAGTAGCCCCCAAGCATGTAGGCGGAAACTAGGTACTAGTTATCGCTTAGATGCTTTAGAGTAAAGCCACTTTTGGAAAGATTTTTTAAATTGTCGCAGTAGCCCCCAAGCATGATGTCGGAAGGATTCCGGCAATGATGCTTCAAAGGACCCCACTATTTGTAGGCGGAATGTTTACTCCTGCTCTGATCGTGTTTTTCAGGAACAGCAGGCACTGCACTATGAGCTACACAAGAATATTGCCCTGCAGCGCCGCGTTACCTTGGGCCAAGCGGAAAATATCCGGACCCTTAAGGGTGAAAATGCAGAACTGAACAAACAACTGGCGGACGCCCAAGGTTGGTTTCCGCCTTTTCTTGTTATTAATTCACGTTCCGACTTTGAACTGTATTTAACTTGAATCCTTATAGGCGCATCTTCTTCCCTGGCTACGACCTCCTCCGAACTTGAGAACCTGCGCTCCTCATACCAAGAATTGGAGACGAAACTGATGGAGGCGGAGCAAAAGAAGGAGCAGGCCGAAAAGCAACTGGCGGAGAAAAACTCCGAGCTCATCAGGGAAAAGGGCGAATTCTTGTTAAAGCGCAATGCTGATAGCGAGACCATCAAGAGGCAGCAGAAAGAACTCAACGGACTCCGGAAATACATGGAGACCGCGGAGCACCATTGGGACTTGCTGGCCGAAAACATCCTGGGTACTTGTACTCGGAGTTTCTTATCTTGATGTATAATTTCTTGTGCTCAACTTGAATGTTTATTCTTGTATGTTTGTGCAGAGCCGCTTGGATACCCTGAAAGACGCCGGAATAAATTTCCCCGGGACGATGTTCTTTCTCTCGCTGGCGATGATTGCAAGGATCTTATCTCCGCCTCACGGAAGATATGCCACAACTTGTCGTTGAAGAAGAGCCGCACCTGCGGTCTGCGCAAACTGGTCAAGAGAATGGACATTCTTCCGGAGCTGGTGACGGATCTGCAAGCTTCATCAGCCCGAGGCGCGGCTGCCATGACTTTGACTATGTGCTTGGCGCATAACCCGGAGATGGATCTCGACCGGGTAACTACTGGTGTTCCTCCGACAGCAGATGTCGGTGCGCTGCTAGACGCAGTAAGTGGCTATGACACCCGCATCGCGCGAAGGATCCGTCATGAAGAATTCTACGACAAGGTGGTTCTTCCTGCGGACGAGCCCCTTGAAGCCGAACTTCAAAAAGAGCGTGACGCGGAAGCCCGACCTGCGGAATCCGGAACTCAGTTTACCTGGACCAGCTCCAAGGATGCTCCCCAAGAGGAACCCAAGTCCAGCGCTGCAACTTCCGAAGAAGAAGAAGAGAGTGATGAAGATGTATCGTCTCCGGCTGAGGACGCCAAGGAGAAAGATCCAGAGGGCAATGCTTCTCCGTCCAAGGCGGAGTGAAAACTTTTATGTCCTGCGGGAGAAAATAATGCATCATTTTGGCCCCAGCGAGGGTTTGTAATATAACTTAAATTCTTAAGTAGTTAGGGACGAAACAAGCATGCATGCGTGGGCGGAAAATACTTATCCTGCTATCCGTTTTAAGATTATTTGCATGTGTTGTTTCTTGAAAGCAAGTGCTGGTTTTATAATTTCCGGCTTGCCCACTTGACCTTCCACGAGCCGGAAAACCCGTGCCGGAAACGCTCGCCAGCGGCGACGAAGCCCAATGGCGATCCGTCAATAACCGCGGAAACAAGCCCCCAGCCCAGTGCCGGAAGTCGCTACCAGGAATCCATGGGTTTGCAACAGAAAAAATTTCCGCCACAAAACTTAAACTTACGTCCTAAGGGACGATTTTGAAAATCACAACTTTTATACACGCCTAGGCGGAAAGATCCAGCTCTGCGGTTTTAGTCGGAAAAACGTACACGATCCAAAAATGAAAAATTAAAGGAGGTAAAAGACTCTAAGAGTGAACCAAAAGCTTTATTTCATTGATCATGTATCATAGATATTACAAGGTATGTAATGCGTAAAGCGCTAAGTGTGGAAAGGACGTAGCTGTGCTATGTTCCAGGGACGGTCTGTTTCATCATATATGTCACCCGGATCTTCTCGCGTTTCCGGTGCCAGTTGGCAGGTCTATCCTTCAATTCCCGGAAATCAACGAGATAGTAGGATCCGTTGTGTAGTACTTTGCTGATGACAAACGGTCCTTCCCATGGAGATTGCAACTTGTGATCTTTCACCTGGCGAAGGCGGAGGACTAAGTCTCCGACCATGAACGAGCGGTTCCGAACTCGACGGCTATGGTAGCGTCGGAGCTTCTGTGATAAATGGTGGAGCGTTGGTCAGCTAAATTCCGAGCTTCTTCGATCAGGTCCACAGATAGCTGTCGAGCCTCGTCAGCAGTTTCTTCATTGTAGGCGGAAACTCGCGGTGAATCGTGGATGATGTCAGTGGGGAGCACGCTTCAGATCCGTATACCAGGAAGAAAGGAGTAAATCCGGTTGACTGTTAGGGGTAGTTCGTAAACTCCACGGAACGAGTCTAGCTCATCATCCCAAGCTCGGCTGCGTGGCGCGGCTTCTTCAAGGCGAGGTTTGATTCCGGCTAGTATAAGGCCATTGGCTCGTTCGACCTGACCATTAGATTGTGGATGAGCCACAGATGCAAGGTCAAGTCGGATCCCAACTTCATCAGAAAATCCTTGAGTTCTCCCTGCGCAAAGTTTGTGCCGTTATCTGTGATTATGCTGTGGGATGCCGAATCTCGTCACGAGGCTGCAAACAAATTTTAGTGCCGTAGCACCATCGGCTTTTCTTACTGGCTTTGCCTCGATCCACTTACTGAACTTGTCAATAGCGACCAAGAGGTACTCATGACCACCAGGGGATGATTTCTTTAACTTACCAACCATATCGAGCCCCCACCGCGAACGGCCGGTGATAGGTATGGTCCTCAGCTCTTGGGCTGGAGCGTTTGGTTGAGTGGCGTACGACAACCTCGGCAGGTTTTCACCAACTTGTCGCGTCTTCTTTAGTTGTTAGGCAAGAAAATCCTAACCGAAAAGCTTTTGCAACGAGGGACCAGGGCGGCATGATGCCCGCAATCCCCTGTGGATCTCTCGGAGGATTTCAATGCCATCTTGACTTGAGACGCATTTGAGAAATACCCCGTTTGCGCTTCGTTTGTAGAGCTGTCCATCAACAATTGTGTAGGATCTTGCTCGCCTGATGATCTGTCGCGCGTGGACCTCATCCTCCGGCAACTTTGATCGATGAGGTAATCCAGAACGGCTGAGTCCAGCCGGAATGACCTGCCATCACTTCCTTAGCTAGAGAAACTGCCGATCAGGATTTTCCGGGTTTGCACCCTTCAGAGGTACTCGTAGATGCTCAAGGAAAATTCCAGGAATTGGTTTCCGGGATCGAGCTTGGACATGCTATGCTGCTGTGTTATCGTCTCTCCTGACGTACTTGACTTCGTATCTGAGGAAGCACTTGGCGATCTCGTCAACTTCGTCTCTGTAAGCCGCCATGACGGAGTTTCTGCGTTCCAAGTTCCGGCTACTTGTTGTGCCACCAGGTCGGAATCTCCACATATGATGTGCTTGATCCCGATTTCCTTTCGATGCGCAGACCGTGTAGTAGAGCCTCGTATTCCGCCATATTGTTGGTAGCTTCGAAGTGAATCTGCAGAACGTACTGCAGTTCTTCTCCGGTAGGTGACTTCAGGGTAACTCCAGCCCCCGAGCCTTGATGTTGCTTGGATCCGTCAAAGTGCATGACCCAAGCTTCAGGTTCCGGCACAGGTGTGCCTCCGGTGCTTCAGTCCAATCCGCGATGAAATCCGCTAGAACTTGAGACTTGATTGCAGTTCGGGCTTCGTAGTTGATGTCAAAGGCAGATAATTCAATGCCCCATTTTGCTACGCGTCCTGTTGCGTCGGAGTTGTTGATGATTGTTGCCAGGGGAGCCTTGCTCACCACTGTCATTGGGTGCTCCTGGAAGTAGTGTCTCAGCTTCGGACTGCCCAGGAAAACTCCGTAGGCTAGCTTCTGAAAGTGAGGGTATCTCTGCTTGGATTCCGTCAAGACTTCGCTAATGTAATAGACAGGCCTTTGGACTCCGTGCTCGTATCCTTCTTCCTTTCGCACCACCACAATTACGAGGCTGATAACTTTGTTGGTAGCTGCCATGTAGAGGAGCATAGGCTCTGACTCAGCTGGAGCTGCCAGTATAGGTGGGGAGGAGAGTATGTTCTTCAACTCCTGAAGTGCTTCGTCTGCTGCCTCATCCCAGACAAATTTGTCTGTTTTCTTCAGCAGCTTGTATAGAGGTAGGGCTTTCTCGCCAAGACGGCTAACAAATCTACTGATTGCCGCAACGCAACCAGTTAATCGTTGCACATCTTTGAGGCAAGTTGGCCTTTTGATGTTCAGGATAGCCTTGATTTTTTCCGGGTTAACCTCAATGCCCCTATGAGAAACAATGAAGCCAAGGAGTTTTCCTGCTGGTACGCCAAAGACGCACTTCAGCGGATTTAACATCATCTTGTACCGACGGAGATTATCGAAGGTTTCCTTGATGTCGCTAAGCAGGTCGGATCCCTTCCGGGTCATGACCGCGATGTCGTCGACGTAGGCGTGCACGTTCCGGCCAATCTGGTCCTTCAGGCACCGCTGCATCGTACGTTGGTATGTGGCACCTGCGTTTTTGAAGCCAAAGGGCATGGTAACATAGCAGTATGTGCCAAAGGGTGTGATGAAAGAGGTCGCCTTTTGGTCGGATTCCTTCATCAGGATCTGATGATACCCGGAATATGCGTCAAGAAAACACAGAAGTTCCGCCCTGCCGTCGAATCAATGACTTGGTCAATGCGCGGCAAAGGGAACGGATCTTTCGGACAATGCTTATTCACGCCGGAGTAATCGATGCACATTCTTAGTATTTCAGAATTCTTTTTGGGTACAAGGACGGGGTTTGCGACCCAATCAGTATGGATAACTTCTACTACAAAACCTGCCTCTAGTAACTTTGCTAATTCCATTCCTATGGCGCGGCGCTTCTTGTCTCCAAAGTGTCGCATAGCTTGCTTCACCGGTTTTGCACCCGGATTTATATTGAGGTAGTGCTCGGCGAGTTCCCTTGGTACTCCGGACATGTCAGAAGGTTGCCATGCGAAGATATCCATGTTAGCTCTGAGGAACTCGACGAGCGCGCTTTCCTATTTGGGGTCCATGTTGGCTCCGACTGAAACCTGCTTGGAGTCATCGCCTTCAACGAGGTCATGCTTCTTGGTTTCTATCGCGGCCTTGAACGAGGTTTTCGTTCGGAGATCTGCTTCTTGGTGGTCTGCATTTCGTCGGATCCACCGCGGCTCTGTAGCCTTGCAGCTCCTCTCCAGATATGACGGATTCTGCAAAGGCGGCTTCGCCTCCTCGCAGTCCCTTGCTTTCTTGTAGTCTCCGGACACGGTGATCCAGCCGTTAGGACCCGGAATCTTGAGCTTATTGTAGATGTAGCATGCCCTGGCGTGGAACTTGTGGTAGGTGGGCCTGCCGAAGATCACGTGGTAGGAGCTTTTGAAGGGCACTACTTCAAACGTGATCATCTCTTCGCGGTAGTTGTTCACATTGCCGAAGGCCACGGGAAGTTTGATGCTGCCCAGAGAGTTTGCCTTCTTACCCGGAACCACACCATGGAATTCAGTGGTGCTGTGCTTGAGCTGTTCCTTGGTGAGGTTCATCTTCTCCAGGGTCTCCAGGTACATGATGTCCAGGCTAGCTCCTCCATCCATAAGGCACTTGGAGAATGACGGCCGGGTGATCCGACCTGTCAAAGGTACAGGCTTTCTCCGACCACTTGACATACTGCGGCACAGCCGGAACTGTGGCGTTCAAGAGCCGCGCCGATTTTTTCGCGCGGACAGTTGGGGTTCCGAGGAAGGTGTGGTAGGTTCCGACACTCTTTTTGCCGAAGGGGTTGGATTTGTTGGCTGCGGTACCCTCCTTGGGTTCCGGCGAAGCGTCATCCTCATCCATGGCCTCGGAACTGTCCTCTTCTTTGTCCTTGTTCTTGCCCTTGCCTCCTTTGCCGCGCGGGCGGTGCTTCCGGGCTCGCTTGTATCCTGCCTCCGGGTCGTTCTTCAGATCGTTGACCCACTTGCAGTTGCGATTGGTATGGGTGGATTTGCCCGTAGCCGGATCCAGATGAGCCAGGCACGGCATATCCCTGTATTCTTCGTACGTTTGGGGGCGCGGGATCCGGCTGCGGTGACCTCGTCGCGCGCGGCCCCTGCCGCTCCGCCTCCACGTCCGCGGCCTCTTCCGCCTCCTGAACCTCCGCGTTGGAACGTCATGGCGACCATGTCGGATCCTCCGCCTTCTGGTCTTCAGGGGGGTTCTTCCGCTTGTTGCTGTTGCTGACGCCGTTATTACGGTTTTTCTTCTGTTGGTACAGGGGTATGGCTGTAGCTGCGAGATCTCCGCGTGCGTCGTCATCGGCGGCAGTGTGCTGGTGATGTTTATCATCTCATCAAGAGTGAGCTTGTTCGCGTTCACCAGGCAAGTAAGCTTATGGCGCAGCAGCCCCCCGCGCTGCAGACCACCAATGAAGGCGTGCATTGTTGTGCGGTTATCTACGTTCTCGCACTCGTTTCTGGTTGCCAACCATCGGGTGAGGAAGCTTCTGGATGTTTCACCCTTCTTCTGGATGCAAGCTTGAAGGTCGCTGGTGGTGGCCGGTCTCTTGTAGGTTCCCCTGAAGTGGTTCTCGAAAGCCTTCTTCAGGTCCAACCAGCAAAAGATAGTGTTCTCCTCGAGGTCACTGAGCCAAACACGAGCTGGACCAATAAGGTACAACTGGAGCATGCGGCAGGCTATATTCGGGGTTCCTCCGGCGAAGGTTACTGCATTGTAGTAGTCCTCAATCCAGGTATCCGGCCTCTCGCTGCCATCATAGTGCTTCAGGTTTCCTGGTAGCTTAAGGTTCAAGCTTCTTGGTTTTGGTTCCTCTCGGATCATCTGGCCAAAGCACCTTGGACCAATGTAGTCGGATCTGTATTCATTGAGGCGATCCCGGGCGTCGCGGGGACCGCCGGCGGGTGATTTTGAGCGGGAACGGGATCTCCGGCCTCTGCCTCCGCCTCCACCTCCGCCTCCACTGGGTGGTGGCGAGGGAGATCTGCGAGGGGGCCTGTGAGATGATCTTCCGCCTTCGGACTCGCGGCGCTGCTCCCGCGGCTGGCTCCGCTTCGGTGGCTCCCTTCCTCTTGGTGGTGGTCGCCTCCGTCGTTCCGGCTCCTGCGAGGCTCGGTGCGCGCTCTCGTGCCGGCTCCTTCTAGGTTCGGCTCGCGTTCTTGATTCCGACGAGACTCAGGCTCGCGGTCTTGGTTCCGGCGTGGCTCCGGCGTACGCTCCCTGCTCCTATCTCTAGGAGGCGGCATGCTGTCGCGGATGTTGATTCCGCCTGGCCCATGGGGCCTGGGGTTTCCGGCAGGACTACGACGTCGAGGGGGTAGCGGAGGACGCGGAGCTCGGGGTGGTGGTGATGGAACACGGTACTTGTCTCTGCCAGTATACATCGGATCCTTTCCCTTTGCCGGATTTTTCGGAGTTGAATCCGATGGCACCGGGATTGGGTTCGGATGATCTCTGACTTTCCTCCTGCGCTCCGTAGATCCGGTGCGCGACGGTGTTGATTTGCTATGGCGTCCTTCTGCGCGGTGGATATGCAATGTTCCGGATTGGATTCCAACCTGCGCGAAGTATCTGCCTTGCTCTGTTGCTGCATCGCTGAAGCAACGAGCTTCCGGACGTAGTTGATGTCAATCTCCTCGTCCTTCTTTTTCAGGAGCTCCGCAGCCTTCTTCATGTTGTCCTTTGGAGTTGTGAGCGGCTGCTGCTCTGTGGGTGTTGCGAAGGTGATCTTGCGGGGAAGGATGGCTTC
The DNA here is from genome assembly GCA_030979885.1 of Lolium multiflorum. Classification (NCBI taxonomy): domain Eukaryota; kingdom Viridiplantae; phylum Streptophyta; class Magnoliopsida; order Poales; family Poaceae; genus Lolium; species Lolium multiflorum. The sequence continues at coordinate 248,448,173 of CM061750.1, forward strand.
TCGCCTGATTCTGGCTTCTTCCTCCTGAACAAATTTCACCTTGGCTTCCCAGTGCTTCTCGAGTTGCCTGACCTTTGCAAGAGATTCATCGACTTCGCGGTCCTTCTTCTGAAAGTGGTCCACGAAGTTCGCAGCTACGGTCCTTTCTTCCAGCATTGCGGCTGCAGTCCTGGCAAATTTCTGAGCTGTTGCCAGCATCTCCTGCCTTTTGGCTTCTAAGGCCGCCGGGTCTGCAGCATCCTCGGGAGTTATTGGTTTGTTGAGAATCGCAGAGTGTGCAATTGCATCCATGCCTGCCTGCTCGACCATCTCTTCTGGTGACAGGACATCCTTGCGTGGTCGTGCCCGATCTAAGGGAGATCCTACGTTGGATGGTCCTGGGTCGGAGGTGGAGTCTTCATCTTCCGCTTCCTGCTGATCCAGCGGTGCTACGGTTGCTAGAACCTGCATTGGCTGGGCGGATTCTGCGTCAGCTTGTTCACCACCTCCGAGTTCCTCGAGCTTGCGGTTGAATTCTTCCGTATCCATGGAGGAGGATTCGCCGGAAGTTGGGCTTAAGTTGCCGAGGATTGATTCCTCGGGATTTCCGGCTCTATCTTGTTCCGGGGCGTCGCTATCTCCGACAGTCTGCTGATCCGGAGCGTCGCCGTTTCCGGTACCTCATCCTGCAAGGGGCCGCTCCGTCCTCAAGGGGCGGCTCTGCGGTATGGGCCAAGAAGTGCACGAAGTGACACCTTTGCTTCTCTAACACATGGGAGACCCAGGCGGATCTGCATTGGTCTTCCACCGTTTTCTCCTGCTCGGGGGCGGATTGGGTGTTTTGATTTTTCCAGATCTAAGGCGGAATCTTCTTTAAGAAGTTCCTGCGACTCAGATCGGATCTTCGCGACGGCGTCCAGCTCAGGCGACGCGCGTCATACTTACCAGTGCGTTTCCGTCGGAATCGACGGTCTCGCCGATGAAGATGTGGATGTCCGATTGGGACGATGGAGAGCTGACGGGGTTTGACCTGCCGGAATCCAGAATTCGTCCGGAGGGACGATCGGAAAATTCCGGCGTAAGTACACGCCCCACAGCGATCGAGTCGTCGTAGCTTCCCATGGCGGAGCCCTCCCGGTTCCGGCCTCCAGACGCCTCGGGCCCCACGGTGGCGCCAACGTCGTTGCCTAATCGACAATACCTCGGAGGAGGGATCCTCACGAAGGGGAGAAGAAGTAGGGGCCATAGGGCGGAGTGCTGCACGGGACGGTGGTACGCTGGTTACCCAGCTTCGAAACCTGCACGATGACAAGGCCTACTGCTGCTTGTCCGGAATTATCCGCGCTTGCGCGTTGTTACAATGGTTGTGGTTGTGCCTCCCGGGATCCGCTTATATAGACGCACGGATCTAGGGTTTACATGGAGAGTCCTAGCCGAATACAAGTTGCCTAACTACGGTACAATATCTTGCCGTGTACGTCAAGGATCCGCCTTCCTCATGGTCGTGCTGGATCCGGATACTTTATGGGCTTCCACGGATCCGGCCTCCTTCGTAGGTCGGTTGGGATCCGGCTCCATGGGCTGGACTTCATCCTTCATGATCAACAGCAACTGGGCCGCCCGATGGGCCCCATGCCACCATCACCGTCTGTGGGCCACCCGGGCTTGCCGGATCTAGGCCATGTCGTTGATATACCCATAAAGTATACCCACAACAACCAGCCTGGCCGACCACCTCCGACGAAGAAGATGACCACCACCACCATGCCCGGGGCTGCTGCCCTAGGTTTCCTCATGACGCAAGAGATGCCCACGAACGCCTCACTGCCGAGGAGGCAGAGCCACGACATGCAGATCGACGCCCGCCCCGGCCCAAACGGAGCTAGATTGGACCCGATCTTTACAGCCGCCGCTCGGCCACCACATGCAGATCGACGCCATGGTCATCGCCTCCCTGCGCCGCCGCATCAAGGAGAAGCCTGCCCGGACGCCGCCGTCGTGCCCTCCGGTCTTGGGGCGAGAGGAACGGCCGCCGCCGCCGCCACGCCTCAGGGCTTTGCCCGGCAGTGCTTCCGGCGACGGCGGCGGGGGAGGGGGCGCTCTAGGGAGGACGAAGTGAGGGCTCCGGTGGCTGGGCCTCGGCGCGGCGCGGCGCCGCCGGCGCGGGGGAGAGGAGGTTAAGTGAGCGCTCTTCTCCTGTGCGTCCTGGTTGATTAGTGGGCACATGAGCCAAATGTCCCGTGTAGCTTGTGTTGAATTGCTCGATGCGCTCAACCGAAATGCCTTTTTTTTTGCGTGGTAAACTGGGACACCAAAAACTTATTTTCCAAAGCTTGCAGTTGGTGCCGTATTTGGACAAGCTTCAAGCCATGGCTTGGGCTCATTGACATACAACCACAACATTGGACTATGGTATATACATTCCGTGAAGGATATGTGGAGATAGGTAATGTGGAAAGAAGGGGGGGCAAGCGAGAAAAGCTTTGACCTCTCCTATGATGCTTTTTTCGATAAAAAAAATATTAATATAAAAAGTTACCAATTTTACATTCAGTCTCTGCAACAACGCATTACCCTAATGGTAGTACGGATGCACACACAAAAAAAAACTAACAAAAGAAAAGTCCCACTATGATACTCTTGCCCTAGCAGCAATAGTACAACCACCACCAAGACAACACCTGAACTCCAGTCTCTCTAAACGCGACGCCTCTAAGAAGGGAATGGTGCACAAGAGGCGCGTCGTCGCCCGTAAAAAGATCTTAGGTTTTCACTCTGAAGATAGTCCCCGCTCTTAAAACAATGCCTTCAACAAAATAATTGTCAAGCACAACCAATTAAGGCCAAGCCTTGGATTTTCTTCCCGAAAGATAAGACTCTGAACTTTACCTGTGCTGCCACTCCCACTTGCACACTGCTGCCGCCAAACCATGAATACCAAGCAAATCCCTCGACATCGCAGAGACTCGAACCTCCATCACTATTCCTCCAATCTGGCCTTCGTGATACTCTCCGCCTCTGATTTCACCATGCATGGACCGGAAAGTCATTTGTTGGCAACATAGAACAGAGCTTCGCGCCGCTCCCTATAGAACCAAATGGTCAAAATAAAGCATGGATGCGCATGATCGAATACCACCCGATCCAGTAAATTCTAGGTATAACGTGCACGGTTACGTTCGCCGGTGAAGCCTTCCGGAACTCCACACTCTATCCAAATCCATAAGGCCATGCATCAAGTGGATCTTCGTCTTGGCGCGAGAGTAACCCTAGGACCACCACCATTATTTGCGAGACCAGCACCCCCCGCGCCTCCAGAGAAGAATAAGGTGGCACGGAGCACCGACAATGGCATGGGCGAGGCCATGTTTCCTACGCTGATTGGGGCCAAGAGGGACCAAATTTGGCCCAGACCGCCGCCACCGTTGAACCGCCGCCGGAGGCGATGGCCGACATGCTCCACCCACTCCTCCAGGACAACCGGAGAGGTGCATCAGGCCACGGTCACTGCAGTTGTGTCGCCCGACATCCTTAGCATGTGGCCACCGCCTCGCATGAAGCGCCACCGCGAAGCCCTCTCCATTCCTTTGTCCTTCGATGGGAGATGCGCCGCCACCGCCACCAAAGTTGGCAGCAGCAGCGGCCTGAGGGGCGGGGGATGAGGGGCGGCCGCTGGGGTTGCGAGGTTGGGGGGCTGCGTCGCCGTTTGGGAGGGAAGCGGCAGGGGAGGGTTTCGGGTTGGGTGGTTAATCGACAAGGGTGTATTTTTGAAGATGTGTTTTGCTTCTCACAACCAAAAAATGTAACAAAGTTCTGAGATCTCTTGTGATGCTAGTCTCTGGAAAAATTTGAAAAGAAAGAAATTCAAGTGTTTATAGGAATCAATCATGCACCACCACTTATGATGAAGACCAAAGACCAACTGGAGTTTGTGGAGACTTGCGTGAGCTAAAGCGCTTAGGCGCCAAGATGTGATTTGTAAGAGCATGTACAACGGGGATGCTAACAGGCGACGCCAGGGTCGATTTCCTGGCCGTTAAGCTCGATTCCCTGCCGATCTTGGGAGGCTTAGCGTCGCTGCAAAGTATTGCGTCGAGCGCTCCATGTTTTTCTCCAAGCAAATCGTTTTTTAGCGATGAAAAACGCAGAAAGAAATCTGGTTAAGCGTCTGGATTAGCGACTTCCGTTGGAGCAACCGACTCCTGCGTGGAACGCTAGGATTCTACTCCTTTTTTTTTCCTAGCTAAGCGTTCATAGAAGCGCCTATGATTGTACGTGCCCTAAGACCTCTAAAAACTTCTTATAATCAATAAAATTTGTAGATCTTTTACCTTCTTTTATATCTTTTTTACTTAATTAGAAGTATTGATTTTTTTTTTGAACGTAAAAGGCCCGAGGGCCCTGGAAGCTTTCATTAAACAACTGGTGGGTACAAGTTTACATCGCAGTCCCTAAGCAGTAAGGAAATGCAAGATAAGGTAAGCACTTTTACACAAGAGACCCTGAAAGATAAACTGAAAAAGCATGGTTATTTTTTCGAGGTGGAGAAAACATGGTTATTTTGTGCTGAAGTTTGTTAGTTTTGAGTTTTTTCACCCCGCTAGAGTAACAAATTCATACGGTATAATGTGGTACAACACCACGTTTGCGGCGGACAAGCTCTCAGTTTTCCCCTGCCAAAAAAAAGCTACCAGCGATACCCTTGGGCGCGGATGCAAGCACGTATGTACGCTTGCACATGTGTACATGTATACACGTCGCGGCGGCGCGTAGGTTCCGTGAAGCTTCCCGGCGATGGATACCGCCGACCGGAAGATCGAAGGAGGCAGTACTAAATTGCCTAATCTGCTCGGCTGGGTGATTACTGATCTGTCGGATGTGCCGTCGCGAGCGTTCGTGCACATCGCGCTGCCTGCTGCTGAGCCTACACAGCGCCCGCACGTACGCAGTCGGTAGACGCCAAAGAGGTCGCTGCTCCTCTAGGGATATCTACCTACTGGAAAGGATGCCGTGGCATACGTCACCGCACGTTTAAGATCAGGAGCTTGGTTCAGTTCATTAATCTTTTCGAGATCGGCTGAGGGCATCTCAGCGCCGGCGACCCTTCCTGCATTCGCGTGTTCGGATGTGTCAAGGACAAAACCTCGGCCTAACGCGGCCACGTATCGTAAATGCGGATGGAGTGTCCGGGACGACTCAAACCAGACACAAATATGGACCAGGTTTGCATGGCCGTAGATGGCGCGGCGTCACTAGTAGAAATCGGGGCTTTAGCACCGGTTCGTGAGGGCCATAAAAACCGGATGGGCAACCGGTGTAACGCATCCGGTGCAAAGCCCCCACACACCGGGGTTGCGAACCGGTGCTAAGGACACCACGTGGTCCGCAGAGGAGCGTCCGGGCGGAGGACCTTTAGCACCGGTTCGTAACACGAACCGGTGCTAAAGGTTTCTGTCAAGCTGGTGCACTTCCGCCGCAGCAAGGAATTGCACTAAAACGCTGCCGCGACAGGAAATTACATTAAAACGCTGCTGCGGCAGAGTCTGCCTCCATTTGAAACACGTTATAATATAATGCAGACATATATATAGGAAACCGTTATATTACATAAATAATCTTATGAATATATCGATCGAAGTGACACACGTTTCATGCATATATATGTCTACATCAACTTCCAAAATAATTTCTATCCAAAACGGGGGGCTAATAGTATGCTCCGTCTGGAGCTATGATTTGCTCAAGTAAGAATCCCGCCAGTTCTTCTTGAATTGCTCGTACACGCTCGGTTGCTAGAAGACCGTTCCGCAACCGTTGGATCTAATAATTTCAAGAAGGTGGTCAGTATATATATATGTGTGTATGTGAATGAAGCACAAGGTGATAAAATAAAGTTATGAATGTTGTTTACGTACTTCAAGTTGATCTAAAATTTTGGCCCCCTGGTGGGTCGTCTGGCGAATGAACTCGCAAACGTAGAATCTGCATAAATTATTCCCGTCCTCTTGCCTCAAGCACTTTACGAGAACAAAGTTCAATCAAAATAATAATCAAGGATGGTAATAATGGTATTGAAACTAGAATCAAAGAGATGCGCGGCCTAGCTAGTAGTACTTACCGGTACAGGTTTAATTTCAAGCTCTTTTTCCACAAACCCGGAGCCTTGTTGGTGAACCATTTCCAAGCCCTCTGGAGCATATCAGCCATATCCCCCCACGCCGCAAGGGGTTTACTTTTTGAGTCCATGACTTCTACTACTCCGGCATCAGGTTTCATGACTAGCAAGATATAGTGAAACCTGCGGACATGTGCATAACTCATCAATTACACTTAACGCATGGAGTAAGCGAAAAAGATTTAATGTGTGAAGACAGTAACACTCACAAGTTGTAAGGAAATAATATTTCCCTTTCGTATGAGTGTTTCCTTAAGGCATATACCAAGTTATTCTCCGTGTCCTTGGGAAAGCGGTTGACAGAATACTCATTCACGGTATATGGGTCAACGAACCCAATGTCATAGATTTGCCCAAGTCGGCATTCGCGGATCTTCATTCTGCATAATATAGTGAGTATAGTTATATGCATGCAATGGACGAGCCGCGGTAGAGACTTAATTACATAAATAATACTTACAGACAATAGGCACTCAGCAGAGATTTGTCGAGGGCGTCTTGATTGAATAACTGAAATAATTCAGAAAATTCGATGTTTATCACGTCATTTCGCCCGTAGTGCTCATCTTTGATTGCCATCATGATCCAGTTCTGACCGTCCTCACATGCATCCAAGTACCACTTATGCAGTCTTCGCAGTTGTGTTGATAGATAAGGCAACTCCTCAGCTCTGACAAGAGGTTGCCCGTACTGGTACTGGTATGCTATTTGGACATCATCCGTGTGCATGAATTCGATGCGGCTTAAGTACTCAGGAATACTCATATCGGCCGCATCTGCCTCCTCTTTGTATAGTACCATCGTCGGATCAAGGCACGCTATGACATCGGGATACACTTGGAGCGGGGGGCACGAGTTTTTCTGGTTTCCAAGCTGGGGAACTGGTTTCCCTCTCCTACCTTACTTTTTTCCCACCGCTCTTTTGCAACCACAGTTGACTTGCGAATAGAGCGGTCATAGTTCGATGAAAGCTTTGGCTCAAGTTGATGAAGGTACTTCAGCATTTTCAACCTTTTTTCCTTAGATATAGGCGGCTCGGGCTCAGGCTGGGCCTTTTTCTTGCCAAACTTCGATTTCATGTACTGTTCCTTTGCGATCTTGTCATTTTCCTCTTATGTATAGTCGTAAGGTCTCTTGGGAGGAACCTTAGGTACTCTTGGGAGGGTGATACGGGGTGGCCTATGGACACCGCCGCCTCAAGACCGACAAGCCCTCCTCGTGGTCCAATGACACGAGCTCGAGCCCAAGCACTACGCCAAGAGGTGAATTCGCTCCTCTCCACCTATGACTTTGACACCCCCTTGGATGGCTTGCTACTTCATGCAAATACCCTATGTTCAATCAGGTACATCGACCAAGACACAAGCCATGGAGACCAAGACGTTGGAGAGAGAGCTGGAAACGATGAAGATGGAGCTACAGCGGCCGGAACTTCCGCCCTCCAGGACCGAACTTCCGGCCAGATTCCTCCAAGATGCCCCCAAGATGCCCCCCAGCGCGCAGGAAAAAGCATCGGACCGGAACTTCCGCCCCGAGGGACCGGAACTTCCGCCCACCCGGAACTTCCGCCCAAGTTCCGCCTAAGTTCCGAAAGTCCGTCAAACGCCCCTGGATGTTACTGCAAGGAAACGGGCTAATTTCGGAACTTGGAACTTGGCCGAACTTCCGCCCCAGACGGAACTTCCGCCGACCGGAACTTCCGCCCAAGATGACCTTCCGCCCCACGAACTTCACAAAGACTTTCAGATGTAACTTAACCCTTCGCCCCCTACCTATAAATAGCCTAGTTGGCTCAGATCTGAGATTAGACTTGATTTGAAAGAAAACCTGAGCTTAGCTCACCCTTGTGGGAACCCTACCTAGATCTATGATCTTGTATCGCCACCCGGGCTCCTATCGACTCGTGAAGATCTCTTTGGTGACTTCTACCGTTTGTTTGATCTTTTGCTTGCACTTCTACCTATTTGGTCTTTTGCTTGCACTTCCATCAAACCTTCCGGTCTTTTCACCCTTCTAGATCTCCCGAGCTTCGATTAGTCGATCTCTTTGCGGGACTTCTACCGGAAGGTCTTTTCCTGCAATCTCTATCGAGTTGGTGTTTCGAGCCAACGAGGGAAAACTCGAATTGTATCCGTGTGTGTGTGTATCCCCGCGTTTCCCCCACGTGTTCATCGCGTTCATCCACCTACCCCCACGAATCCCTTCAAATCCGTGAAGATCGGGCACATCCCTGGGCTTAGCCCTTATCATATGGTATCAAGAGCTCCTTGGTTGCCACGGATTTGACCCCCACACCCACCAATTCCACCAATTTCGCCCAAAAAATTTCCAAAAATTTTTCCCAAAAAATAGCCCCAAATTGGCCTTGGTTGGATCTCGATTTGTTGAGTTTTTGGTGGTTTTGGTCCAATAGAAACTTGTCTTTGGTGTTGATCTGCAATTCCCCCACCTTCCCACCGCTCTTAGTGCCAAATTTTCCACGAATTCGAAGATTTTCGGCCCGGATTTCCGCCCAAATCGAAGAACAGCCCGCAGATCTGATTGCGACCGACCGGAGTTCCGCCCGGGACCGGAAGTTCCGCCCCGAGGACCGGAAGTTCCGCCCCCGGACCGGAAGTTCCGCCGGACCGGAAGTTCCGCCTGGCCGAAATTTTGACAGCATTCTTCGTTTTTCGTTTTGGCACTAACCCCTTGTGTTTGGACTTCGTTGTGTGTGCCATTTCAGCTACCACTAAGCTTCCGCAACATCAACTACGACGACGGCACCCCGAGGATCCAAGCGGTTCATTTGACACCTTCCACCATAGCAAGTTCAACATCGTCGGCCACCGTCATCAAGTGGTATAACTTGCCCCCTAACTTGTAGCCTTAGCTTCCTTTGCGTACCTTTCCTATCGAGAGTGGCTTTCTAGTGTTGCGAAGCATTGCGCAAGCGTCCCGACCGTGAGGGTGTGCGTGTGTTGAGCAAAGCTACGAAGCAAGCTCGTGTGAAAAGATAGGCAAAAGAAGTGTGACATACTTACATAGATAGTGAGAAAAGAAAGCTTCTAAGCATACAAAAAAAAAGAGAAAAAGAAAAAGAAAAAGAGTGTGAGTGACACCTATACACAAAAGAGTCCAAAGCTTATAAGCAAAAGAGAGAAAAGAGAAGAGAGGCGTCTTGCGCAAATCTTGTTGCTTCTCAATTTTGCAACCAAGCCACGGTCTCTCTTGCGTTAGCGTGACACCGAGCTAGTAGTCTTCGTTAGGACCAATTTTGTTCGTGCTCATTTTCCGTCGCGCTAACCCCATTTTGTCCCACGCGTGTGTTCCACCTTGTGTATGCCTTTTGTGATCACCGCCTTTGACTTGTGACTTTTGGATCTTACCCACTTTTGACAATAGACTTTTCGTTTGGTTCTTCCTTTTGGCTTTCCACATCCATACCTAACACCATATAGAGTTTTGTTTTGTGTGTGTGCATACATATCGGTTGTTCCTCGACTTGAAACACCTTTTCGATTTTGGTTTGCAAGTTTTGACACTTTTGGTAGTCTTTCCTAACCACCCACCACATAGTTCTTGTTTTAGTTGTAACCATGTCTAGTGGAGAAGGGAACCAACTACCGATGACGAGGCACCAACATTGGATAGCTACTCAAGCCGTCCACGCCAAGCTCAATCAATTTGAAGCCATGCTCAAGGATACCAACGTCCGCTATGAAGAAAGAGCTCAAGTGCAAAGGATTGACCTCAACAATCAAGTTCAAGAACTCAATGAGAAGATTGAAACTCAAGGCAATGAGTTGAAGGCAACACTCGCCATACAAGGTCAAGAAACAAGAGAAATGAAGACGGCGTTGGACAACATCCTCCATACACTCAACCGTCAAGAAGATAGAAGACACCATTCAAGGTCTTCGCGCTCTCATAGCTCAAGGTCACGAGCTCCTACATCGTCGCATCATGATTCCAATCAAGACCCACGCCACCATAATGTGGATGCTCAAGTGCTTCAACAACAAGCTCAAGAAGCGGAGCAAGCACGACTTCGACTTGTCCAAGAACGTCTACGCCTTGAAGAAGAACGCCTTCAACAAGAACATCTCCATGCTCAATTCCAAGAGGAACAACAACGTCTTCGTCATGATCAAGATCTCCTTCATGCACGTGAGCAAGAAAGGCTCCGCCAAGAGCAAGAGGCATGTCATCATCAAGGGCAACCTCGCCCATCTCAAGTGGCCAATGCTCAAAGGCACCACCATAATGCCGAACAAGAAGTGAACCAAGACCGCCGCATCATCAATGTTGACCAACCTCCTCGTGATAGGGCACCACGCCGTCAAGGTCAAGACAACCGTCGTCATCATGATGATCGCCCTCATGGTAGAAGACCACCTCATCAAGCACGAGATGTTGAGATGGAGGAAGACTCAAATCATCACCAAGCATCAAGTGAAGAAAGTGTGAGGCCTCATCAACGCCACAACAATGATGATCAAGATGAAGGTCATGGAACACAACCTCAACCTCAACAACGTCAAGCTCATGGTGAAGAAAGACCACCTCCTAGACGCAATGACCGCAATGAGGAAGAAATCTTTGGCAAGCTCAAATTCACCATGCCCAAGTTCCTAGGAGAGGAAGATCCCGACGCATACTTGTCTTGGGTCCTCAAGGTTGATAAGATATTCCGCATCCACAACTTCTCCGAAGCAAAGAAAGTTGCCATGGCATCACTTGAGTTTGAAGGATATGCAAATGTTTGGTGGGAAGAGGTAAACAAGAAGCGTGAGAAGGAAGACTTAGCACCCATTGACACATGGGAAGAGATGCAAGAAGTCATGCACACCCGCTTTGTCCCAACTCACCACAAGCGTGACCTCTTCAACAAGCTCACTCAACTCAAGCAAAGCTACAAGTCCGTTGAGGAATATTACAAGGAGATGCACATGACAATGATGAGTGCAAATGTGGATGAGCGAGAAGAGCAAACTATGGCAAGATTCTTGAATGGCTTGAACATCCCCGTCAAGAGGATAGTGGAATTCTTGCCTTACAAAAACATGGTTGAGTTACTCCACCAAGCAACAAGGGCCGAGCGCCAAGTGCGAGAAGACCTAGCAAGTGCAAAGACAAAGACCTTCTTCGCCGCAAGAAATGCTATGAATGCCTCCTCAAGCATCAAGAACACAAGTACACTTGCCTCCAAGGATCCTCCAAAGCAAGCAAGAAGTGCCATCAAGACAACAAGCTTCAAGCCGGAGCAATCAACCATGTCCTCCAAAGCTTCCACCGGATCTAGTAACATCACTTGCTTCAAGTGTGGTGCTCAAGGACACAAATCCTTTGAATGCAAGAACACAAGAGTTATGATCACTCGAGATGATGGAGATGTGGAGTACTTAAGTGAAGGTGAATATGAAGCCTTGGTACAAGCCGCAACCTCTCATGAAGATGATGCCTTGGAAGACCAAGAGCAAGTCCTATGTGTGCATGATGCAAGCCCTTCTCTTGTGGTGACCAAAGTGTTGACAACCCATGCACTTCCCAATGAAGACCAAAGGTGCAATATCTTCCAAACAAGAGCCGGAATCAATGGCAAGTCAATAAAGGTTATCATCGATGGAGGGAGTTGCCACAATCTTGCAAGCACCGAACTATGCACCAAGCTAAACCTCCCGCTCCGGAAACACCCCCATCCCTACCATGTGCAATGGCTAAGCGACAATGGAAATGTGAAGATCCAACACACCGTCACGATATCCTTCAAGATTGGCGCTTATGAAGACACCATTGATTGTGACGTCGTGCCTATGACGGTGTGCCACATGTTACTTGGTCGCCCTTGGCAATATGACAAGAAAGCCAACCATGATGGCTACACAAATGCCTATAGCTTCAAGGTCAACGACAAGACCTACATCCTACGCCCAATGACTCCTAGCCAAGTAATTGCGGACAATGCAAAGGCTTTAGCGAGGGCTAAGGAAGCCACTATCACTAGTGAGTTGAGAGGTGAGAGAGTGATCCACCAAAAAGAGAGTGAGCGCCACAAGCCATATGTGAGTGAGATGAAGAGTGTCCTCCTAGCTACCAAGAGTGAGATGAGAGAAGTGCACCACAACCCATCCACCACCCTACACTACGTGCTCATTTGCAAGGGCCCCTCGGAGGAGACTAATGACTTAACCAACATTCCTTCGTCTTTGTTGTCTCTTTTGAAGGAGTTCCAAGACGTCTTCCCCGACGAGCTACCCCATGGACTACCACCGCTTCGGGGCATCGAGCATCGCATCGACCTCATACCCGGCGCTCCCCTACCAAACCGCGCCGCCTACCGCACCAACCCCGAAGATACCAAGGAGATACAACGACAAATACAAGACCTCCTCGCTAAAGGGTATGTTCGAGAAAGCCTTAGCCCTTGTGCCGTTCCCGTCATTCTTGTGCCTAAACCGGATGAGACGCAACGGATGTGTATGGATTGCCGCCCTATCAATGCCATTACCGTCCGTTATCGACATCCCATTCCGCGTTTAGATGACATGCTTGATGAATTGAGTGGTGCCACCATTTTCTCTAAGATTGATTTGCGTAGTGGCTACCACCAAATTCGCATGGCAATTGGTGATGAATGGAAGACGGCATTCAAGACCAAGCTTGGTCTCTATGAATGGCTCGTCATGCCATTTGGTCTTTCCAATGCTCCTTCCACTTTCATGCGTCTTATGAATCACATTTTGCGACCTCTCATTGGCAAGAGTGTGGTTGTTTACTTTGATGATATCCTCATCTATAGCAAAAATCTCGAGGACCATGTTCAACATGTGAGAGAAGTCTTATGCATCTTGCGCCACGAGAAGCTCTTTGCCAACCTACCAAAATGCCATTTCGCTCAAAACAAATTGGTTTTTCTTGGTTTTGTGGTTTCCGCCAACGGGATTGAAGTTGATTCTTCCAAAGTTGAGGCCATCCACAATTGGCCCACTCCCACAAATGTTGGTCAAGTTCGAAGCTTCCATGGACTCGCCGGATTTTACCGCCGCTTTGTGAAAGATTTTAGCACCATAGCTTGCCCTTTAAACGAGCTCACTAAAAAGAATGTTCCGTTTGTTTGGGGCAAAGCACAACAAAAAGCTTTTGATGAATTGAAAAAGAGACTCACCGAGGCACCCCTACTTGTTCTTCCCGATTTTGCAAAAACATTTGAGATAGAATGTGATGCGAGTGGCCTTGGAATCGGTGGTGTCCTCATGCAAAATGGAAAACCCGTGGCATATTATAGTGAGAAGTTGGATGGCGCACGCCTCAACTATCCTATTTATGACAAGGAACTTTACGCTTTGGTTCGTGTTCTTGAAGTTTGGCAACACTATCTTTGGCCAAGAGAGTTCATTATTCACTCCGACCATGAATCTTTGAAGTATTTGAAAAGTCAACACACTTTGAACAAAAGACATGCAAAATGGGTTGAGTTCATTGAGTCCTTTCCATATGTAATCAAATACAAGAAGGGCAAGGACAATGTCGTGGCGGATGCACTTTCCCGCAAGCTCACCCTTTTACTCACTCGTTTGGATTTCCATGTGTTGGGTCTTGATGAAATCAAAGAACAATATGCCTCCGATACTTTCTTTGGCCCAATTTTTGCAAAGTGTTCCATTGAAAAGGGCATCGATGATTTCTATTTGCACCAAGGATTCTTGTTTAAGGGCAACAAACTTTGTGTTCCAATGTCCTCGCTTCGCCTCTTGCTCTTACAAGAATCGCATGGTGGTGGTCTCATGGGTCACTTTGGACGAGAGAAGACATATGCCATGCTATCCACTCACTACTATTGGCCAAGAATGTACCGAGACGTGGAACGCCTTTGCCGCCGGTGTACAACATGCTTACAAGCTAAGTCCTCTTCCAATCCATATGGTCTTTATACACCGTTGCCTATTCCTTATGCTCCTTGGTCCGATATAAGCATGGACTTTGTACTAGGATTACCTCGAACTAAATATGGTCATGATTCAATCTTTGTGGTAGTGGATAGATTCTCAAAAATGGCTCATTTTATACCATGTTCCCGAACGGATGATGCTTCACACATTGCCTCCTTGTTTTTTAGGGAAATTGTGAGACTCCACGGTGTACCAAGAAGCATTGTCTCCGACCGAGACGTCAAGTTCATGAGTTATCTTTGGAAGACACTAATGGCCAAGTTCAACGTCAAGCTTTTGTTCTCATCATCCTCGCACCCCCAAACCGATGGGCAAACCGAAGTGGTGAACCGAAGCCTCTCCACACTACTACGAGTCCTTGTCAAGAAGAATTTGAAAGCATGGGAAGATTGCATCCCACATGCGGAGTTTGCCTACAACCGCGCCAAGCACTCCACAACAATGAGAAGCCCCTTCATGGTCGTCTACGGGTTCGAACCACCTACGGCGATTGACCTCCTACCTCTTCCGCTACACGAGCAAGTGAACATGGACATCGACAAGCGAGCACAATACATGAAGAAACTCCATGAAGACACAAGGACAACGATCGAGCAACAAGTTCTCCGTCAAGCCACAAGACTAAACTTGAAGAAAAAGGCACGGATCTTCAATGAAGGAGACCTAGTGTGGATACACCTTCGCAAGGACCGCTTCCCTCAAGAAAGAAACTCCAAGCTCAAGCCCCGAGGTGATGGTCCCTTCAAGGTCCTCAAGCGCATCAACGACAACGCCTACGTCGTCGACATACCAACATCCAAGTACTTGGTGAGCAACACATTCAATGTGTCCGACCTTTCACCATATCATGGAGATGAGGAGAACATAGAGTCGAGGACGACTCTTTCCCAAGGGGGGGAGATGATACGGGGTGGCCTATGGACACCGCCGCCTCAAGACCGACAAGCCCTCCTCGTGGTCCAATGACACGAGCTCGAGCCCAAGCACTACGCCAAGAGGTGAATTCGCTCCTCTCCACCTATGACTTTGACACCCCCTTTGATGGCTTGCTACTTCATGCAAATACCCTATGTTCAATCAGGTACATCGACCAAGACACAAGCCATGGAGACCAAGACGTTGGAGAGAGAGCTGGAAACGATGAAGATGGAGCTACAGCGCCCAGGCCGGAACTTCCGCCCCCAGGACCGGAACTTCCGGCCAGATTCCTCCAAGATGCCCCCAAGATGCCCCCCAGCAGGAAAAAGCATCGGACCGGAACTTCCGCCCCGAGGGACCGGAACTTCCGCCCACCCGGAACTTCCGCCCAAGTTCCGCCTAAGTTCCGAAAGTCCGTCAAAACGCCCCTGGATGTTACTGCAAGGAAACGGGCTAATTTCGGAACTTGGCCGGAACTTCCGGCCGGGCCGGAACTTCCGGCCCCCAGACCGGAACTTCCGCCCCGACCGGAACTTCCGCCCAAGATGACCGGAACTTCCGCCACCACGAACTTCAGCACAACAGCACTTTTCAGCATGTAACTTAACCCTTCGCCCCCTACCTATAAATAGCCTAGTTGGCTCAGATCTGAGATTAGACTTGATTTGAAAGAAAACCTGAGCTTAGCTCACCCTTGTGGGAACCCTACCTAGATCTATGATCTTGTATCGCCACCCGGGCTCCTATCGACTCGTGAAGATCTCTTTGGTGACTTCTACCGTTTGTTTGATCTTTTGCTTGCACTTCTACCTATTTGGTCTTTTGCTTGCACTTCCATCAAACCTTCCGGTCTTTTCACCCTTCTAGATCTCCCGGGCTTCGATTAGTCGATCTCTTTGCGGGACTTCTACCGGAAGGTCTTTTCCTGCAATCTCTATCGAGTTGGTGTTTCGAGCCAACGAGGGAAAACTCGAATTGTATCCGTGTGTGTGTGTATCCCCGCGTTTCCCCCACGTGTTCATCGCGTTCATCCACCTACCCCCACGAATCCCTTCAAATCCGTGAAGATCGGGCACGTCTCTGGGCTTAGCCCTTATCAGAGGGGCTCTTGTCGGTGATTCGGTGATCGGTTATGACTCATTGCCGGAGCGCTCCGCTTTTTGCTCTTAGAGTTAGTGGTGGGCTGCAGTGGCGGAGAAGGCTCACGCGGCGGCGGAGAAGGCTGGCGCGATGGAGACGGCTGCATCGGTGGAGAATGCTGGCTCGGTGGAGACCTTGTTGGCGCCGTCCAACCCGGAATCACAATGAATTCTTTTCGCCATAGAACTGTAGTGTTGTTGGCTTCTCCCAGCTCTAGCAAATCCCCTTCACCGGCAGGGAGGTCAAGCTTCAGCGGCCCATACCCATCCATAACTTGATCCACCCCGGCAACAGCGTAGCCATGTGGAACCGGTCCGCAGTGGTATCTTTGATCAGGTACTGGCGGTAAGACATAGCCGATCGCCGCCTTGAGCGATAAGTAGCCCATCACTTTGACATGTAGCTCACAAGGTGTCGACTCTGTGATATGATCCATAGGGTAGCGAGGAGCCATCTGCGGATCCACATCTGCATCATCACCCGGCAGCTCCGTGGAAGCCACGCTGCTTTTCCGCTGAGATCCCTGGCCGCTTGCATCGAATGCAACTTCTTCTATCTGCGGATTAGCTTGAGGTTGGGTGACTGAGCCTGACATT
Organism: Lolium multiflorum; assembly: GCA_030979885.1. Lineage (NCBI taxonomy): Eukaryota > Viridiplantae > Streptophyta > Magnoliopsida > Poales > Poaceae > Lolium > Lolium multiflorum. Next base: position 248,464,912 of record CM061750.1, read on the forward strand.
ATCTCCTCACTTGCTCCTCTAGCTTAGAAACGCGTTCTTGAACCACATCCTTTTTCCTCTGACGGCTTCTATCGGGATATTTCTTCGTTTCTGCAGGAAACCCAATACACCACGGCTTGCCACCTGGTATGGTTCGTGTTCGTCCTGGGTGTTCAGGATTCCCAAGGGCGCGTGTGAGCTGGTCCTTCTCTCTTTCGGGACGGAACTTCCCCTCTTCAACTTCCTTTGCAACATTTCTAAAGGCTTCGATGGGAAGTGGGTTTTTCTTATGTCTTGGTGTATATATACATTTACCTTGTGAGTTTAACGTGACCCCATGCGCGTAAAACCAATCCCTTGACCGATGGTTCCATTTCACTACCTCTGGCTGGATCCCATTAGCAATTAGGTCGTTCTCCCATTTCTCCCACTTAGGCCTGCCAGCCTTGTAGCCTCCTTGCCCCATGGTATGGAAGTACATCTTATTAGAAGCATTTTTCTTATTGGTGGCTGACCTTTTCTTTGCCCTCTCCGATGTCTTGTACTTCACAAATTCCTCCCAGTGGTCTTTTATCTTCTCATAGGGGCCATTGAAATCCGGAGTCTTTTTTTCCTTGACAAACAAGTTGTCCAATTTCTTCTTGTAGCCGTTGAACTGTATTGCCATCTTCTTAAGAGCCCACTTCTTGACTCTTCGCTGTACGATATTCAGCTCGGGATCCTCAGGGTCTGGCCTGTCATTCTCACATTCAGAGTCAGTTGGCTCCGGTAAGATGAAATTTACCAGGAGCTTCCTAAACATCAGATTTTTGGACCTCGTGTCGACATAATTAACTCCTTCCGCATTTGCAGGTTTCTTCCATTTTTGAGTGGTGATCGAGATGGTGTCCCTAACAATAACTCCGCATTGACTTGCAAACTTTTTTGCGTGAGCCTTGGGAGAAATCGGTTCGCCATCTTCAGCGATTTCCGTGATGGTGCACCTTTCATGGTCTTCCATCTTTCTGGCCGCGCCTCGTTTAGTTCTGCCAGTAGAGTGTGTTGATTGGGAGGTCTAAAAGAAGAAACAACGTTAATATATGTATATGCACAAATCTGGAGGCTTGGTTAATTAATATATATACACCTCGGCGCCGTGAGCTTCTCCCTCGGAGTCGTCACCTTCTCCCTCACCGGAGCCATCTCCACGGTGGTCTTGCTCATCTCCCTCACCGGAGCCGTCTCCACGGTTTCGTTTCCCTCGCTCGATTGGTTTAGGTAAAGAGAGGTGATATCGTCATCATCACGGATAATGTCCTCGACGATGTATTCTTTTTCTACGTCTCGTTCCATAGTTTCTGCAAAGACTTACAAGTTATTCTAATGCTATAAACACAACGAAGCAGTAATTAAGGATAATGCTCAATAAATGATCAAATATTAGAGTTACACATATATATAGGTACTAATTAAGGATAATGCTGAATACATAATCAAAGATCGGAGTTACACATATAGCTCAATTGGGTCCATTTTTATTTAACCCTAATACATCACTAGAACCTCTCAACGGCGCCGACCGGGTCCTGAGACACGTCGGTTGAACACCCAAAGCCACGGAACAATAACATGATCATAGCTAATGTGAGATCCCTGCATAACTGACCATCCGGTCCTATACATGGTGTCTAACGCATACATGTAACGGCGAACGTGCTCGTCCTCCTCTCTAATGCGCTGAGCTACCACCTCCTGCGGGGCCGGCTCCCTCTGAAACGACCGTGGCCCACGCGACCTCCACCAGAGAATATCCGGGTCGACGACGGGACCCGGATTCCGCACCAAGGTGCGCGCCCCGGAAGATAACACCTCCCAGTGCCACCCCGGCGGAGCCCAGTCCCGGACCTCCCCCATCAGCAGCATCTGGTCGAGAACGGTCCCAGCTCCACGACGCGGCGGGCGCGACATCGTAGCTATGCAAACTAAATAATATATGTACTAACATAATTTAAAAATATAATATTGAATTTGAATAACTTATGAATATATATTAATAACCAAGATTACTACTTTTCACTACTTTTTTCTAACATATACATTTTTATCTAACAAATATTTCTAACTAATATCAATTATTTTTTATAAATTTCACTACTTTTTATCTAACAAATAATTTCTAACTATTATTTCTAACTAGTTTTTCTAACTAATACTACTACTTTTATATAAATACTACTACTTTTTATCTAACAAAAAATTTCTAACTAAATTTTCTAACTAAATCTACTAATTTTTATCTAACAATTATATGTACTTTAACAAAATAAACCTAACTATACTAATAAAAGTAACTAATAAACTAAGAAAACTAACAAATTTATAACAAAAATTTTACTAGTAAACTAACAAAATAAACCTAACTAACAAACTAACAAATTTATAACAAAAAATTTTAAAAAAAGTGGTGGCACGCCAGGGCCTCACCTTGCCGGCGGGGCCGGGAGGAAGACGGCGGCGCGGGCGGAAGGAGAACAGCGGCGCGGGCGGTGGCAGTGGTAGCGTCTGCGGGCGCTGGCGGCATCTGCGGAGAAGAGGAGGCGCCGGCGGAGCGGGTCGACGGGGGAGCGGATGGACGGCATGCGGGTGGGGGGGGGGGGCGGAGGAGGAAGCCGACGCACAGAGAGAGGAGGCGAAGGCGCGGGCGGTGGCGCGGGAGGCGGGCGGATGGCGGCGGCGACGGCCAGAAATTTTGGCAGCCTGCGGGCTTCCCTGCAACTCCTCGCGCGCGTTTTCTGTTATGGTCGATCTGGGGAAGAAGGGCTCGGGTGCGAGAAGTTATAGGAGGACCCTTTAGCACCGGTTCCAGCCACGAACCAGTGCTAAAGGTCTAAATTTTGGCTGCCTTTTGGGTGGCGCCAAGGGCACCCTTTCGCACCGGTTCCAGCCACGAACCAGTGCTAAAGGTCAGATTTTCATAATATTTTTGTTCTTTCCTTGTTTCCCGCCTTTTTTATTTTATTGGTTCCCGCCGCGTGGGATAGGTTCCCGCCACACGACGCCGCACAGGATATTTTCCCGCCACTACGCAGCTCGAGATATTTTCCCGCCACGACACGCAGCGCGGAGATTTCCCGCCTACACGCCCTCTATAAATAGTAGTTTCCCGTCTCCCACTTTACTCACCGAACCCTAGCCCATTTCACAATGCCCCCAAAGCCGCATCCGCGGCCGGTGGAGGTGGACCCGCAGCTCGCGGAGATAGGGAGGAGTGGCAGGAGCGGCTGCGGCAAGAGGCGACAGCCAGGAGGGCAGTAGCAGATGAGGTGGACGCGCAGCTCGCAGAGATAGAGGAGTGGGAGGAGGCGGCGCTAGCGGCTACCATAGAAGCATTTGAGAGGCAGACTCTCCAGGAGCTGCATAAGCGGCCGCGTGTGGCGGATCTGGATAGTGAGGAGATGCATAAACATCGTCGTAAGGAGGAGCTGCTGCAGCAGCTGCGGCATGAGCCCTTTTGCACCGGTTCATGGCTGGAATCGGTGCTAAAGACCCTTTAGCACCGGTTCCAGCCACGAACCGGTTCTAAAGGTCTGAATTTTGGCTGCCTTTTGGGTGGCGCCAAGGGCACCCTTTAGCACCGGTTCTAGCCACGAACCGGTGCTAAAGGTCAAATTTTCATAATATTTTTTGTTCTTTCCTTGTTTCCCGCCTTTTTTCTTTTATTGGTTCCCGCCGCGCGGGATAGGTTCCCGCCACACGACGCCGCACAGGATATTTTCCCGCCACGACGCCGCGCGAGGTATTTTCCCGCCACGACACGCAGCGCGGAGATTTCTCGCCTACACACCCTCTATAAATAGTACTTTCCCGTCTCCCACTTTACTCACCGAACCCTAGCCCATTTCACAATGCCCCCAAAGTCGCACCCAACACCGGTGGAGGTGGACCCGCAGCATGCGGAGATAGAGGAACGGGAGGAGCTGCAGCATCAGGTGCGGCAAGAGGCGGCAGCCAGGAGGGCAGTACCGGATGAGGTGGACGCGTAGCTCGCAGAGATAGAGGAGTGGGAGGAGGCGGCGCTAGCGGCTACCATAGAAGCATTTGAGAGGCAGAGTCTCCAGGAGCTGCATAAGCGGCCGCGTGTGGCGGATCTGGATAGTGAGGAGATGCATAAGCGTCGTCGTGAGGAGGAGCTGCGGCAGCAGGCGGCAGCCAGCCAGGAGGGCAACAGCGGATGTGCGGAAGAACTAGTAGAAGTCTTTATTTTAGTTTAAATTTAGTTAATGTATCTTGTTAAATTTCAATAAAGTCGTTGTCATTGTTTTAGTTTAAATTTAGTTAACGTATCTTGTTAAATTTCAATAAAGTCGTTGTCATTGTTTTAGTTTAAATTTATTTAAATCCGAGATGGTGGGTTAGTTTATATACCCCTTTTATCCCGGTTCGTGGCTAGAATCGGTGCTAAAGATGGCCGGCTTAATCTGGGGGAGGCTTATCTGGTGTTTGCCTTATCTGGGGTGACCTCATCTGGGGGAGGGGATTATCTGGAGGCACACCGCTATATATAGCCCCTCCGGGGAGAGTAGAGAGAGCAGCCCGAGAGTAGAGAGAGGAGAGGTAACGACCAGGAAGGAAAGAGCCTCTCCGGCGAAGCTTCTCGAAGATGTCTTAGATGGCCGGCCGTCTTAGACATCTTCGGAAGCTCCGCCCTAGTAACTCTTCCCGCAAGCAAGGAGTCCCGCTCGTAAGCTTCTAGTATACACCCAACAACTAGTAGCTCAGGGTACAAAAGGAGGGGAGGGCATAGAGAGCTTCCCGAGAGCTGGTATACACCCGGCGACGGCGACCTCGAAGGAAAGAGCCTCTCCGGCGGAGCTTCTCGAATATGTCTTAGATGGCCGGCCGTCTTAGACATATTCGGAAGCTCCGCCCGAGGAACTCTTCCCGCAAGCAGGACTCCTGCCCGAACGCTGGTAGTATACACCCAACAAGTCATAAAACATTCAAAAACGATCCAAACAACGTGAAACCTTCGCGTGCTGCCATATTATGTGTCATAGTTGCAAGGGAAAATAATAAACTTGGATAATTGCATACATCACAAAAAATCCTTCACAATATGAGCTATTATGTTCGAGGTTTCATGGCATTTAGGTCAAATGACCAATGTTACTGATATAATCGCGACATAGTTTTTGATAATGTGCCCATATTGTGCACACATGTGCATCTTGGGATGTCTTACGATGTTGCAGGAGGAAGTTTTCCTTTTCATCGCACGAAAAATCCATTTTCCATTTTCGAGGTGCCGAAAAGGGGGTGTTTTGTGAAGCAACCACCAAATTAAAGTTTCACATTGGTACCAACACATTTTTCAAAAATACTAGACCACCTAAGATGGATAATTTCCCAACCGGTGTATCTGGAACCTTTCCGTCCACCCCTCGTGAAAAAGACAAATTCCTGCCGAATCGGTAGGAGGCCGGCCAGATTTGAACTACATGCACATGATATAATGCTCAAGATTTTTTGTAAAAATATTTATTGGGTTCACAACATGCTATTTCATCAGAGATCCAGTGCAAGTTTAGCGAAACTCCGCCCCGAGCGAAGGATCTTCACGCCCGCCGTTTTGAATATAGTTTGAAACGAGCATAAAAAATTCAAAACGATTCAAACAACGCGAAACCTTCATGTGCTATCATATTATGTGTCATAGTTGCAAGTAAAAATAATAAACTTGAAGAATTGCATACATCACAAAAAATTCTTCACAATATGAGCTATCATGTTCGAGGTTTCATGGCATTTAGGTCAAACGACCAATGTTACTGATAGAATCGCGACATAGTTTGTGATAATGTACCCATATTATGCACACATGTGCATCTTGGGATGTCTTACGATGTTGCAGGAGGAAGTTTTCCTTTTCATCGCACGAAAAATCCATTTTCCATTTTCGAGGTGCCGAAAAGGGGGTGTTTTGTGAAGCAACCACCAAATTAAAGTTTCACATTGGTACCAACACATTTTTAAAAATACTAGACCACCTAAGATGGATAATTTCCCAACCGGTGTATCTGGAACCTTTCCGTCCACCCCTCGTGAAAAAGACAAATTCCTGCCGAATTTTTTGGAAAAATCATTTTTAGGTTCACAACATGCTATTTCATCAGAGATCCAGTGCAAGTTTAGCGAAACTCCGCCCCGAGCGAAGGATCTTCATGCCCGCCGTTTTGAATATAGTTTGAAACGAGCATAAAAAATTCAAAAACGATCCAAACAACGCGAAACCTTCGTGTGCTATCATATTATGTGTCATAGTTGCAAGGAAAAATAATAAACTTGGATAATTGCATACATCACAAAAAATCCTTCACAATATGAGCTATCGTGTTCGAGGTTTCATGGCATTTAGGTCAAACGACCAATGTTACTGATAGAATCGCGACATAGTTTGTGATAATGTGCCCATATTGTGCACACATGTGCATCTTGGGATGTCTTACGATGTTGTAGGAGGAAGTTTTCCTTTTCATCGCATGAAAAATCCATTTTCTATTTTGAGGTGCCGAAAAGGGGGTGTTTTGTGAAGCAGCCACCAAATTAAAGTTTCACATTGGTACCAAAACATTTTTCAAAATACTAGACCACTTAAGATAGATAATTTTCCAACCGGTGTATCTGGAACCTTTCCGTCCACCCCTCGTGAAAAAGACAAATTCCTGCCGAATCGGTAGGAGGCCGGCCAGATTTGAACTACAGGCACATGATATAATGCTCAAGATTTTTTGTAAAAATATTTATTGGGTTCACAACATGCTATTTTATCAGAGATCCAGTGCAAGTTTAGCGAAACTCCGCCCCGAGAGAAGGATCTTCATGCCCACAGTTTTGCATATAGTTTGAAACAAGCATAAAACATTCAAAAAATCCAAACAACGTGAAACCTTCGCGTGCTGTCATATTATGTGTCCTAGTTGCAAGGAAAAATAATAAACTTGGAGAATTGCATACATCACAAAAAATCCTTCACAATATGAGCTATCGTGTTCGAGGTTTCATGGCATTTAGGTCAAACGACCAATGTTACTGATACATCACAAAAAATCCTTCACAATATGAGCTCAAGGTACAGGATAATAATACATTATGATCGCTTCGACCGTAACCATGGAGCATCTTCAGCATTTAACGCGATGGTTGGGTCAATGTTCACTGTGAAGGGCGGAATTTCAGCAAACTTATTATAATCTTCTGACATGTCTGTCTTGTCCTCGACTCCCACGATGGTTCTTTTCCCTGAAAGAACTATGTGACGCTTTGGCTCATCGGATGAGCTCGTTTCCTTATGTTTTCTTTTCTTCGGTCTGGAGGACATGTCCTTCACATAGAAAACCTGAGCCACATCATTGGCTAGGACGAATGGTTCGTCTCTGTAACCAAGATTGTTGAGATCCACTGTTGTCATTCCGTACAGCTGGTCTACCTTTACCCCTTTTCCATCCAGCTTGACCCATTTGCACCGAAACAAAGGGATCTTAAAATAAGGTCCATAGTCAAGTTCACATATCTCCTCTATGTAACCATAATATGTGTCATTTTCCCCATTGTTAGTGTTTGTTGCATCAATGCAGACACCACTGTTTTGGTTGGTGCTCTTTTTATCTTGGGCGATCATGTAGAAGGTATTTCCATTTATCTCGTACCCTTGGAAAGTCACTACAGTCGAAGATGGTGACCCGGCCAACAAGTACAACTGATCTCCAACATCGTTGTTATTAATGAGATGTGTTCGGAGCCAACCGCCGAATGTCTGCATATGTTTATGTGTAATCCAGTCTTCTGACTGCCCCGGGTGTTGGGAGCGTACAATATTCTTGTGTTCAGTGATATACGGGGCCACCAAGGTGGAACTTCGTAGAACTATGTAGTGTGCTTGAGTGAAAGAAATCCCGTCCCTACATATCATTGATTTCCTTCCTAGCGTGCATTTTCCACTTAGTCCCCCCTCATGCCGCGATTCAAGAACACCAATCGACTTAAGGTTAGGAATAAAGTCAACATAGAAATCAATGACCTCCTCTGTTCCATAGCCCTTGGAGATGCTTCCTTCTGGCCTGGCACGGTTATGAACATATTTCTTTAAGACTCCCATGAACCTCTCGAAGGGGAACATATTGTATAGAAATACAGGACCGAGGATGGCAATCTCTTCGACAAGGTGAACCAGGAGATGCGTCATAATATTGAAGAAAGATGGTAGAAACACCAACTCAAAACTAACAAGACATTCCACCACATCCTTCTGTAACCTTGGCAGACTAGCTGGATCGATTACCTTCTGAGATATTGCATTGAGGAATGCACATAGCTTCACAATGGGTATTCGAACATTTTCCGGCAGAAGCCCCCTCAGTGCAACCGGAAGCAACTGCGTCATAATAATGTGGCAGTCATGCGACTTCAGGTTTTGGAATTTTTTCTCTGATATTTATAATGATGGGATTCGTAGCATAGAAAACAAAAAATTTCCTACCGCAAGAACGAAACACAAGCCAAGATCTAATCTAGTAGACGGTAGCAACGAGGGGATGAAGAGACTAACCCTCTAAGATTCACAAAGCTTAACGAGATTAGATCTCGGGGTGGATGTAGTCGATCACTTGCCGCTTGCAAAAGCGCGTAGAAGATCTTGACGGTGCCAATCGGGCAGCACCTCCGTACTCGGTCACACGTACGGTGTTGATGAAGACGACGTCCTCCTCCCCGTTCCAGCGGGCAGCGGAAGTAGTAGATCCTCCTTGGAATCCCGGTAGCACGACGGCGTGGTGGCGGTGGTGGTGGAGAACTCCGGCAGGGCTTCGCCTATGCGCTGCGGGAGTTGTATGTGGAGGAGGAGGCGGCTAGGGTTTGGGGAGAGGTGGCTTTGGGCGCCGGCCTCAAGGGGGCTGTGGTGGTGCGGCCAAAGTTGTGGCCGGCCCCTCCCCTATGCCCCTCATTATATAGGTGGAAGCCCCAAGAGTTATAGTCCAATTCTTCGAATAAGACCCCAACACCAAAACCTACCTTTGGTGGGAAACCTACTCAAGATGGGAGTCCCACTCAAGGTGGGATTCCCACCTTTCCTTGAGGGAGGGTGGCCGGCCACCTTTGGTGGAGCCCACCTGGGACTCCTCCCCTTAGGGTTGGCCGGCCAAGCTTGTGGAGTCCCTCCGGGACTCCACCTTCCATAGTGCCTTTTTTCCGGACTTTTCTAGAACCTTCTAGAACCTTTCATAAATGCACCGGATCATTTTTAAACTTATAAAATGACTTCCTATATATGAATCTTATTCTCCGGACCATTTCGGAACTCCTCGTGATGTCCCATCCGAGACTCCGAACAAAACTTCAAACTCCATTCCATATTCCATATCTACTCAAGTGACATCAAACCTTAAGTGTGTCACCCTACGGTTCGTGAACTATGCAGACATGGTCGAGACTTCTCTCCGACCAATAACCCACCTGGAGATCCATAATGGCTCCCACACATTCAACGATGACTTAGTGATCGAATGAACCATTTACATACGATACCGATTCCCTTTGTCACACGATATTTTACTTGTCCGAGGTTTGATCATCGGTATCACGATACCTTGTTCAACCTCGTCTCTGACAAGTACTCTTTACTCGTACCGTGGTATGTGGTCTCTTATGAACCATTCATATGCTTGCAAGCCAATTAGACGACATTCCACCGAGAGGGCCCAGAGTATATCTATCCGTCATCGGGATGGACAAATCCCACTGTTGATCCATATGCCTCAACTCATACTTTCCGGATACCTAATCCCACCTTTATAACCACCCATTTACGCAATGGCGTTTGATGTAATCAAAGTACCCTTCCGCATAAGTGATTTACATGATCTCATGGTCGAAAGGACTAGGTAACTATGTATCGAAAGCTTATAGCAAATGAACTTAATGACGTGATCTTATGCTACGCTTAATTGGGTGTGTCCATTACATCATTCACATAATGACATAACCTTGTTATTAATAACATCCAATGTTCATGATCATGAAGCGATGATCATCTATTAATCAACAAGCTAGTTTTACAAGAGGCTTACTAGGGACTTCTTGTTGTTTACATAACACACATGTATCAATGTTTCGGTTAATACAATTATAGCATGGTATATAAACATTTATCATAAACACAAAGATATATAATAACCAATTTATTATTGCCTCTTGGGCATATCTCCAACAGTCTCCCACTTGCACTAGAGTCAATAATCTAGATTACATTGTAAGGTACCTAACACCCATGGCATTCTGGTGTTGGTCATGCTTTGCCCTAGGGAGAGCTTTAGTCAACGGATCTGCTACATTCAGATCAGTGTGTACTTTGCAAATCTTTACTTCTCCATCTTCGATGTACTCGCGAATCGAATGAAAACGCAGCTTGATATGCTTCAGCTTCTTGTGTGACCTTGGTTCTTGTGCATTGGCGATGGCACCCATGTTGTCACAATAAATGACTAGTGGGTCCAATGCACTAGGAACCACACCAAGCTCAACAATGAACCTCTTCATCCATACCGCTTCCGATGAAGCCTCCGAAGCCGCTATGTATTCCGATTCTGTTGAAGACTTCACCACCGTGCACTGCTTGGAGCTGCACCAGCTTATCGCAACACCATTCAATATAAACACGTACCCAGACTGAGACTTAGAGTCATCAGGATCAGTGTTCCAACTTGCATCGGTGTAACTTGTTACAACGAGCTCTTGGTCACCGCCATAACAAAAAAAAAATCCTTAGTTCTTTTTAAGTACTTCAGGATATTCTTGACCGTTGTCCAGTGTTCCATTCCTGGATCTCTTTGATATCTGCTAGCCAACTAACAACATGTGCTATATCCGGTCTAGTACACAGCATGACATACATGATAGAGCCTACTGCCGAGGCATAGGGGATCTGATTCATCCTCTCTCTTCTTCTTCGTAGCCGGACCTTGAGTCTTACTCAAGACCTTACCTGGCAACATCGGTAAGAACCCTTTCTTACTTTCATCCATTCTAAACTTCTTTAGAATCTTGTCCAGGTATGTACTCTGTGAAAGCCCTATTAGGCGTCTTGATCTATCTCTATAAATCTTGATGCCTAAAATGTACGCTGCTTCACCAAGGTCCTTCATTGAAAAACACTTATTCAAATAACCTTTTACACTGCTTAATAGTTCTATATCATTCCCAATCAATAATATGTCATCTACATATAATATCAGGAATGCTACAGAGCTCCCACTCACTTTCTTGTAAATACAGGCCTCTCCATGGCACTGTATAAACCCGAAGTCTTTGATCACCTTATCAAAGCGTCGGTTCCAACTCCTGGATGCTTGCTTCAGTCCATAAATGGAACGCTGAAGTTTGCATACCATGTCAGCATTTTTAGGATCGACAAAACCTTTGGGTTGTACCATATACAACTCTTCCTCAATTTCACCATTAAGGAACGCCATTTTGACATCCATCTGCCAAATCTCATAATCGAAAAATGCAGCTATTGCTAACAAAATCCTCACAGACTTTAGCTTCGCTACAGGTGAGAAAGTCTCATCGTAGTCAACACCTTGAATTTGTCGGAAACCCTTTGCGACAAGTCGAGCTTTATAGACAGTAATATTACCATCAGCATCTGTTTTTCTCTTGAAGATCCATTTATTCTCAACAGCCTTGCGGCTATCAGATGGATCTACCAAAGTCCATACTTTATTATCATACATGGATCCCATTTCGGATTTCATGGCTTCTTGCCATTTGTTGGAATCTGGGCTCATCATCGCTTCTTCATACGTCGCAGGGTCCTCATCATTGTTGTCCACAATCATGAGATTTAAACAAGGATCATACCAATCAGGAGTGGTATGTTCCCTTGTCGATCTGCGAGGTTCAGTAGCTACCTCGCTCAAAGTTTCATGATCATTATCATTAGCTTCCTCTGTTATCGGTGTAGGCGGCACAGGAACATCTTCGTGCTACTCTGATCAACGAGAGAAGGTTCAGTAACCTCGTCGAGTTCTACTTTTCTTCCAGTCACTTCTTTAGTGAGAAACTCTTTCTCAAGAAAGGTTCCGTTCTTAGCAACAAAGATTTTGCCTTCGGATCTGTGATAGAAAGTATACCCTATAGTTTCCTTAGGGTATCCTATGAAGACGCATTTCTCCGCTTTGGGTTCTAGCTTGTCCGGTTGTAACTTTTTTACATAGGCTTCGCAACCCCAAACTTTAAGGAACGACAGCTTAGGTTTCTTATTAAACCACAATTCATACGGTGTCGTTGCAACGGATTTTGATGGTGCCCTATTTAAAGTGAATGCTGCTGTCTCTAACGCATAACCCCAAAATGATAACGGCAAATCAGTAAGAGACATCATAGAACGAACCATATCTAAGAGAGTTCGATTACGACGTTCGGACACACCATTGCGCTGTGGTGTTCCCGGCGGTGTCAACTGTGAAAGTATTCCGCATTTCTTTAAATGCATGCCAAACTCATAACTCAGATATTCGCCTCCGCGATCAGAACGCAGAAACTTGATCTTCTTGTTACGTTGATTTTCTACTTCACTTTGGAATTCCTTAAACTTCTGGAAAGTCTCGGATTTATGTTTCATGAAATAGATATACCCATATCTACTCAGATCATCTGTGAAGGTTAGAACATAACGATAACCACCGCGCGAGGCTACACTCATTGGTCCGCACACATCGATATGTATGATTTCCAATAAGTCTGTAGCTCGCTCCATAATACCAGAGAATGGAGTTTTAGTCATTTTTCCCATTAGACATGCTTCACATCTGTCAAGTGACTCAAAGTCAAGTGATTCAAGTAGTCCATCGGAATGGAGTTTCTTCATGCGTTTCACTCCAATATGACCAAGACGACAGTGCCACATATAAGTAGAATTATCATTCAATTTAATTCGCTTAGCATCAATGTTATGAACATGTGTATCGCTACTATCGAGACTTAATAGAAATAAACCATTCTTCTCAGGCGCATGACCATAAAAGATATTATTCATAAAAATAGAACAACCATTATTCTCAGACTTGAATGAATAACCGTCTTGCATTAAACACGATCTAGATATAATGTTCATGCTCAACGCAGGCACCAAATAACAATTATTAAGGTCTAAAACTAATCCCGATGGTAGATGTAGAGGGAGCGTGCCGACAGCGATCACATCGACCTTGGATCCATTTCCAACGCGCATCGTCACTTCATCCCTCGCTAGGCTTCGTTTATTCCGTAGTTCCTATTTCGAGTTACAAATGTGAGCAACCGAACCAGTATCAAATACCTAGGCACTAGTACGAGAACCAGTGAGATAAACATCTATAACATGTATATCAGATATACCTTTCTTCTTCTTGACAAGGCCGCTCTTCAGATCAGCCAAGTACTTGGGGCAATTCCGCTTCCAGTGCCCCTTCCCATTGCAGTAATAGCAGTCAGTATCAGGTTTAGGGCCACCCTTAGGCTTCTCAGGAGGCGCGACAGCTTTCTTGCCGCCCTTCTTGAGGTTGCCCTTCTTAGGTTTGCCTTGCTTCTTGAAATTGGTGGTCTTATTGACCATCAACACTTGGTGCTCTTTCTGTATCTCAACCTCAGCAGATTTCAGCATGGAGAAGAGTTCAGGTAACTCCTTGTTCATGTTCTGCATATTGTAGTTCATCACGAAATTCTTGTAACTTGGTGGCAGTGATTGGAGAACACGATGAATACCCAGCTTGTTAGGGATCACAATCCCCAAGTCACTGAGCTTCCTCGCGTGTCCGGACATAGCGAACACGTGCTCACTAACGGAGCTGCCCTCTTCCATCATGCAGCCAAAGAACTGCTTCGAGGCTTCATAGCTCTCCACGGCCGCATGAGTTTCAAAGATAACTTTGAGCTCACGGATCATCTCACAAGGGTCGTGGTGCTCAAAACGCTTTTGGAGCTCTGCCTCTAGGCTGCATAGGATGGCACACTGAACTTGAGAGTACCGAATAGCCCGATTCTCGAAAACATTCTTTTCTTCCTCGGATACTGCAGGGGGTGGTGGGGGACCTAGCGGTGCTTCGAGCACATATTGCAGATTTCCGCCATTGAGGAAGATCCTCACATGACGGAACCAGTCGGTGAAGTTGCTACCATTGCTTTTAAGCTTTTCTTTCTCTAGGAACTGGTTAAAATTGATTGATGGGGACGCCATGATCTACAACACATATTTGCAATAGTTTAGACTAAGTTTATGATAAATTGAGTTCAAGTTTTAATTCTAAAAACAATTAAACTAGGTGAACTCCCACTCAAAACAATATCCCTCGCATTGTTTTAGTGATCACATGAACCAAATCCACCACACCAAGTCCGATCATCACGAGACAAGATGTAATTTCAAAGGCGAACACTCAAAGTGTTCATCATATCAATCATATGACTCATGCTCTACCCTTTGGTATCCCGTGTTCCGAGACCATGTCTGTACATGCTAGGCTCGTCAAGGCAACCTTAGTACCCGCGTGTACAAAACTGGCTTGTACCCGTTGTATGCACATGTAGAATCTATCACACCCGATCATCACGTGATGCTTCGAAACGACAAGTCTTAGCAACGGTGCATACTAAGGATGAACACTTTATTATCTTGATATTTAGTGAGAGGGATCATCTTATAATGCTACCGTCGCGATCTAAGCAATATAAGATGCATAAAAGGATTAACATCACATGCAATTCATATGTGATATGATATGGCCCTTTTGTCTTTGCGCCTTTGATCTTCATCTCCAAAGCACGGACATGATCCTCCATCATCAATGGGCATGATCTCCATCATCGTCGGCGTAGCACCAAGGTCAATGGCGCCGTCTTCATGATTGCCCTCCATGTAGCAACTATTACAACTACTTTGAAATACTACTCAACATGAAATTTAAAGACAACCATAAGGCTCCTGCCGGTTGCCACAATACAATAATGATCATCTCATACATATTCATCATCACATCATGGCCATATCACATCACCAAACCCTGCAAAAACAAGTTAGACGTCTCTAATTTGGTTTGCATATTTTACGTGGTTTAGGGTTTTCGAGTAAGATCCAATCTACCTACGAACATGAACCACAACGGTGATACTATTGTTGTCAATAGAAAGAGTAAATTGGATCTTCACTATAGTGGGAGAGACAGACACCCGCAAAGCCACTTATGCAATACAAGTTCCATGTCGAGCGTGGAGCAAATCTCATGAACGCGGTCAAAAGTTAGCCCGAGCCGCTTCATCCCACTATGCCGCAAGATGCAAAGTACACGAACTAAAGACAACAAAGCATCAACGCCCACAAAACAATTGTGTTCTACTCGTGCAACCAATCTATGCATAGACACGGCTCTGATACCACTGATGGGATTCGTAGCATAGAAAACAAAAAATTTCCTACCGCAAGAACGAAACACAAGCCAAGATCTAATCTAGTAGACGGTAGCAATGAGGGGATGAAGAGACTAACCCTCGAAGATTCGCAAAGCTTAACGAGATTAGATCTCGGGGTGGATGTAGTCAATCACTTGCCGCTTGCAAAAGCGCGTAGAAGATCTTGACGGTGCCACAATCGGGCAGCACCTCCATACTCGGACACACATAGGGTGTTGATGAAGACGACGTCCTCCTCCCCATTCCAGCGGGCAGCAGAAGTAGTAATCCTCCTCGGAATCCCGGCAGCACGACGGCGTGGTGGCGGTGGTGGTGGAGAACTCCGGCAGGGCTTCGCCTATGCGCTGCGGGAGTTGTATGTGGAGGAGGTGGCGGCTAGGGTTTGGGGAGAGGTGGCTTTGGGCGCCGGCCTCAAGGGGGCTATGGTGGTGCGGCCAAAGTTGTGGCCGACCCCTCCCCTATGCCCCTCATTATATAGGTGGAAGCCCCAAGAGTTGTAGTCCAAGTCTTCGAATAAGACCCCAACACCAAAACCTACCTTTGGTGGGAAACCTACTCAAGATGGGAGTCCCACTCAAGGTGGGATTCCCACCTTTCCTTGAGGGAGGGTGGCCGGCCACCTTTTGTGGAGCCCACCTGGGACTCCTTCCCTTAGGGTTGGCCGGCCAAGCTTGTGGAGTCCCTCCGGGACTCCACCTTCCATAGTGACAAGGGATTAACTTGTCAATGCCTACAGATTCTAGACTAGGGTTTTGTTAGAAGTAGAGGGCAAGTAGATCTCGAAGGTTTCAGCCGAAAAGTACTCGTTGATTGTAAAACTAGGGTTATGTTGACAATAGATTTGATCCTCTCTTTGTCCCTCGACTCCCCCTTATATAGGAGGTGGAGCCGAGGGTTTCGTAATATACAAGTTACAGAGTCCGGGAGGGTTTCATACCCGTCCCGCAAGATTACAAGTTATACTTCCTAATACAACTCTAGCTTTCCTTACTAACATCTTGGGCTTCCGAATCTTCTTATTCTTCGAGTCCTGGGCCTTCAGTAAACCCTGGGTACCATCTTCGGCAGGCCCATTGGGGATGCCTATGTCAGTAGCCCCCGAGATTTTGCTTGAATCGAAGAATCAGGGAAAATCTCCAACTTTAATCATTCAATAATCTTGTCGAATTTATCGCATATCTTTTGGATACACAAATACTATATTGTACAGGGATAATGGTAGTTGGGGCTAGTTCATCTGACGGATCAGGTACTAGTTAACTGCTCTAGTGGCAATCCGCAAAAACCTACTTCAAGATCACGTCCCTGGACATGATCTCGGGATACTGGTGTAAACTTCGACAGTGCCGCTTAAGGTCTTACCATTCTGTCGAGTCCCAGTCATATTTTATCGGGTACCTAACGCGTCCGTTAGGATTTTTCTTCGTATCTGTTGATACGGAAAAAGTAGCAAACCGCCGTCAGAGACGGTGCCACGCTGCTCAGAACGGATCTGGGGTCTTACCTTCGCAAAGTTTTGCGGCATTCAGAGATTATTCGCGACTTTTAGTGCTCTGAGAATATTTTGTCGAGTGCTTTTCGGCTGTTGGAATAGCACATTTTATTGAGTCATGCTTAATGACTTATTTTGCCTTCCCGATGGGAGTATATGTAGAGTTATTTGTATAACTCAAAATATACTCACTTCTTTTTCCTTTCTCTATATTTTTTGTATAAATTCATCGGGCACGCGAACAGCGTTCCCGATGGGAGTAGCCCCCGAGGCTACAAGCAAGGCCTTGTGCTTGATTGTAGGCTCAATAAATTAATATCTTTTGTCGCTATATTATTATTCCATCTTGAGCTTTTCACATCTATCGGGTGCGCGACCAGCGCTCCCGATGGGAGTAGCCCTCGAGGCTATGAACAAATGCTTGCATTTGGTCATAGGCTCTCGCCATTTCTAGTTTGTCATGCCCGATTTTTTCTTTTTTCCAAAGTAGCCCCCGAGAATTTGGGCAAAAACTTGTATTTGATCAAAGGCTCTCGAAATAATCAATAATCTTATGTTGTCGACATTCTTACTAAGCTTCATAGTCGAGTTTTTCTCTTGACAAGGTGACATCATTGCTGACGATAGCCACGATTACTGTATCGGGAACATGCGAGAACTGCTTCTCTCTCTGTCTCATGGGCCCAAATTTCCTATCAAGTTGACACGTCGTGCAAGTGGGGGACACACGTCCTCCACTTTTCCTGGCGCACGTACTGTAGGTCCTGTTTTTTCTCGTCTGAATGAAATTACTTTTTACCCCTTGTCCACGTGTACACCATCTATTCCGCAATCTCTTCATCCAACGGTGCGTCGTTTCACCGCACCTTTATTTAAGGTCTTCGTCTTCCTCCGTCAATACTTTCACTCGCGCCGCACCTCTGTTCTTCTGCAAAAATTCTCCACTGCTCCCATTGCCTTTTGCGCTCAACCACGCTCGTACCTTTCTTCTCCACTCTAGCTGATGCCACCACGCGCGCGGCTCACCAGGCATAGTGATACGTCTCAAACGTATCTATAATTTCTTATGTTCCATGCTACTTTTATGACAATACTTGCATGTTTTATACATACTTTACATCATTATATTACATTTTCCGACACTAACCTATTAACAAGATGCCGAAGTGCCGTTGCTGTTTTCTGCTGTTTTGGTTTCAGAAATCCTACAAAGGAAATATTCTCGGAATTGGAAGAAATCAACGCCCATGGTCTTATTTTCCACGAAGCTTCCAGAAGACCGAGGAGAAACGAAGTGGGGCCACGGGCGCCGCCACACTAGGGCGGCGCGGCCTAGGGGGCCCGCGCGGCCCTAGCGTGTGGGGCCCCGTGACTCCTCCGACTCCGCCCTTCCGCCTACTTAAAGCCTTCGTCGCGAAACCCTCTGTACCGAGAGCCATGATACGGAAAACCTTCCAGAGACGCCGCCGCCAATCCCATCTCGGGGGATTCAGGAGATCGCCTCCGGCACCCTGCCGGAGAGGGGAATCATCACCGGAGGGGCTCTACATCATCATGCCCGCCTCCGGATTGATGCTTGAGTAGTTCATCCTTGGACTATGGGTCCATAGCAGTAGCTAGATGGTTGTCTTCTCCGCTTGTGCTATCATTGTTTAGATCTTGTGAGCTGCCTAACATGATCAAGATCATCTATTTGTAATGCTACATGTTGTGTTTGGTGGGATCCGATGAATCTAGAATATTATGTCAAGTTGATTATCAATCTATCATATATGTGTTGTTTATCTTCTTGCATGCTCTCCGTTGCTAGTAGAGGCTCTGGCCAATTTGATACTTGTAACTCCAAGAGGGGGTATTTATGCTCGATAGTGGGTTCATGCCTCCATTTAATCTGGGACAGTGACAGAAAGTTCTAAGGTTGTGGATGTGCTGTTGCTACTAGGGATAAAACATCGATGCTTTGTCTAAGGATATTTGTGTTGATTACATTACGCACCATACTTAATGCAATTATCTGTTGTTTACAACTTAATACTGGAGGGGGTGCGGATGCTAACCCGAAGGTGGATTATTTAGGCATAGATGCATGCTGGATAGCGGTCTATGTACTTTGTCGTAATGCCTGATTAAATCTCATAGTAATCATCATTGATATGTATTGAATCTTTATTTGTCAATTGCCCACCTGTAATTTGTTCACCCAGCATGCTAGTTATCTTATTGGAGAGACACCACTAGTGAACTGTGGACCCCGGTCCATTCTTTTACATCTGAATACAATCTACTGCAATCATTGTTCTTTACTGTTCTTTGCAAACAAACATCATGTTCCACTCGATACGTTTAATCCTTTGTTTTCAGCAAGCCGGTGAGATTGACAACCTCACTATTACGTTGGGGCAAAGTATCTTGATTGTGTTGTGCAGGTTCCACGTTGGCGCCGGTTTCACTGGTGTTGCGCCGCACTACACTCCTCCACCAACAACCTTCACGTGCTTCTTGGCTCCTACTGGTTCGATAACCTTGGTTTCTTAATGAGGGAAAACTTGCTTCTATACACATCATACCTTCCTCTTGGGGTTCCCAACGGACGTGTGCTTCGCGCGTATCAAGCTCTTTTCTGGCGCCGTTGCCGGGGAGATCAAGACACGCTGCAAGGGGAGTCTCCACATCCAATCTCTTTACTTTGTTTTTGTCTTGCTTTACTTTACTTTATTTACTGTCTTATTTGCTTTATATCAAAAACACAAAAAAAATAGTTGCTTTACTTTCTGTATTGTTTACTAGCTCTATATTAAAACACAAAAAAATTAGTTACTTGTCTTTACTTTATTTTATTCTATTTGCTTAGTCACTTTATTACTGCTACAATGGGTACTCCTGAAAATACCAAGTTATGTGATTTCACTAGCACAAATAATAATGATTTTATAAGTACTCCTATTGCTCCACCTGCTACTACAGCAGAATTCTATGAAATTAAACCTGCTTTACTGAATCTTGTTATGAGAGAGCAATTTTCTGGTGTTAGTACTGATGATGCTGCTGCCCATCTTAATAATTTTGTTGAACTTTGTGAAATGCAAAAGTATAAGGATATAGATGGTGATATTATAAAACTGAAATTGTTTCCTTTCTCATTAAGAGGAAGAGCTAAAGATTGGTTGCTTTCTTTGCCTAGAAATAGTATTGATTCATGGACTAAATGTAAAGATGCTTTTATTGGTAAATATTATCCTCCTGCTAAGATTATATCTTTGAGAAGTAGCATTATGAATTTTAAACAATTTGATAATGAACATGTTGCTCAAGCATGGGAGAGAATGAAATCTTTGGTAAAGAATTGCCCTACCCATGGACTGACTACTTGGATGATCATCCAAACCTTTTATGCAGGATTGAATTTTTCCTCGAGGAACCTATTGGATTCAGCTGCTGGAGGTACTTTTATGTCCATCACCTTGGGCGCCGCGACGAAGCTTCTTGATGATATGATGATCAATTACTCTGAATGGCACACTGAAAGAACTCCTCAAGGTAAGAAGGTAAATTCTGTTGAAGAAACCTCTTCTTTGGGGGATAAGATTGATGCTATTATGTCTATGCTTGCAAATGGTAGATCTCATATTGATCCTAATAATGTTCCTTTAGCTTCATTGGTTGCTCAAGAAGAAAATGTTGATGTGAATTTCATTAAAAATAATAATTTCAACAACAATGCTTATAGGAATAATTATGGTAACAACAACTATAGGCCATATCCTTCTAATAATGGTAGTGGTTATGGTAATTCTTACAACAATAATAAGAGTGTACCCTCTGGTCTTGAAGTCATGCTTAAAGAATTTATTAGTACACAAACTGCTTTTAATAAAACTGTTGAGGAAAAGCTTGGTAAAATTGATGTTCTTGCTTCTAAGGTTGATAGTCTCGCTCTTGATGTTGATCTTTTAAAACTGAAAGTTGTGCCTGAGGAAGTTAAAGATGCTATGTTTGCTAAAACAAATGCCATCCAAGTTCGAATTAATGATAATATAAGAATGTTGGCTGAATTGCATGCTAGGTGGGATAGAGAAGAAAAAGAAAAACTTGCTAAAGAGAATAATGTAGCTAAAGTTTGGACTATTACCACCACTAGTAATGTTGATTCTTCACATGTTGCTACACCTCCTACTATCAATGGTAAAATAATTGGTGTTGGCAATGTTTCTACTCCTAGTGCAAAGCGTGCAAAATTGCCTGAAACTGCTTGTGATAAAACTGCTGAAATTTTTCAAAATATTGGGGACAATGATCCCATTGCTGTAGATCATAATGGTTTAGATTTTGATGATTTTCATATTACTGAAGTTATAAAGTTCTTACAAAAACTTGCTAGAAGTCCTAATGCTAGTGCTATAAATTTAGCCTTTACAAAACATATTACAAATGCTCTCATTAAAGCTAGGGAAGAGAAAATAAAACTTGAAGCTTCTATTCCTAGGAAGTTGGAAGATGGTTGGGAGCCCATCATTAAGATGAAATTCAATGATTTTGAATGTAATGCTTTATGTGATCTTGGTGCAAGTATTTCTGTTATGCCTAAGAAAATTTATGATATGCTTGACTTGCCACCATTGAAAAATTGTTATTTGGATGTTCATCTTGCTGATAATTCTAAAAAGAAACCTTTGGGGAGGATTGATAATTTTCGCATTACGGTTAACAATAACCTTGTCCCTGTTGATTTTGTTGTCTTGGATATTGAATGCAATGCATCTTGTCCTATTGTGTTGGGAAGACCTTTTCTTCGAACTGTTGGTGCTGTTATTGATATGAAAGAAGGAAATATTAAGTATCAATTTCCTCTCAAGAAAGGTATGGAACACTTCCCTAGAAAGATAATGAAGTTGCCTTTTGATTCTATTATTAGAACAAATTATGATGTTGATGCTTCTTCTATTGATGTTACTTGAATTGCACTTTCTGCGCCTAGCTGAAAGGCGTTAAAGAAAAGCACTTCTTGGGAGATAACCCATGTTTTTTTTACTACTGTATTGTTGAGTCTTGGAAGTTGTTACTACTGTAGCAACCTCTCCTTATCATGTTTTTGTGCCAAGTAAAGTCTCTATGGTAAAGTTGATGCTAGATTTGGATTGCTGCGCAGAAACAGAATTGCTGTCTGTCACGAATTTGCGCAGAACTCTCTGTAAAAATATCAAACAAATCTGCCAATTTACGTGCGTGATCCTCAGATATGTACGCAACTTTCATTAGTTTTGAGTTTTTCCGTTTGAGCAAGTTAAGTGCCTCTGTAAAATTCGTCTTTACGGACTGTTCTGTTTTGACAGATTCTGCCTTTTATTTCGCATTGCCGCTTTTGCTATGTTGAATGGGTTTCTTTGTTCCATTAACTTTCAGTAGCTTTGTGCAATGTCCAGAAGTGTTAAGAATGATTATGTCACCTCTGAATATGTGAATTTTTGATTATGCACTAACCCTCTAATGAGTTTGCTTGAAGTTTGGTGTGGAGGAAGTTTTCAAGGGTCAAGAGAAGAGGATGATACAATATGATCAAGAAGAGTGAAAGGTCTAAGCTTGGGGATGCCCCGGTGGTTCATCCCTGCATATTTTAAGAAGACTCAAGCATCTAAGGTTGGGGATGCCCAAGGCATCCCCTTCTTCATCGACAACTTATCAGGTCACTTCTAGTGAAACTATATTTTTATTCCATCACATCTTATGTTCTTTACTTGGAGCGTCGTTTGCTTTTATTTTTTTTGATTTGAATAAAGTTGGATCCCACCATCCTTATATTGGAGATATTACGCTCCACTTTTTCATATGGAACACTTGTTTTCTTAGTTGTGCTTTAATGTTCATGGCGAAGGCTGAAATTGCTTCGTTGATTGCTATTTGGTTGGAATCAGAAAATGCTTCATATGGTTTGGAATAACTTGAAACTTGGCAATTGTTTTGAGCTCTCATAGATCATGTTTAAGCTCTTGCATCATGTAGTTTAATCTATTAGTGGAGAACTACCGTAGAGCTTGTTAAAATTTGGTTTGCATGATTGGTCTCTCTAAGTCTAGATATTTTCTGGTAAAGTGTTTGAACAACAAGGAAGACAGTGTAGAGTCTTATAATGCTTGCAATATGTTCTTGTGTAAGTTTTGCTGTACCTGTTCATACTTGTGTTTGCTTCAAACAACCTTGCTAGCCCAAACCTTGTACTGAGAGGAAATGCTTCTCGTGCATCCAAACACCTTGAGCCAAAAACCATGCCATTTGTGTCCACCATATCTACCTACTATGTGGTATTTTTCTGCCATTCCAAAGTAAATTACTTGAGTGCTACCTTTAAAATTTCATTCCTTTATCTTTGCAATATATAGCTCATGGGACAAATAGCTTAAAAACAATTGTGGTGATGAATATGTAGTTATGTGTCTTAGTTCTTATAAGTTGCTTGTTGAGCGGTAACCATGTTTCTGGGGACGCCATCAACTTTTTACCTTTGTTGGATATCATGTGAGATGCTATGCATGTTTGTCTTGTCTGAAGTAAGGGCGATTTTCATGATCAAATGGTTTGAGTATGCATATTGTTAGAGAAGAACATTGGGACGCTAACCAAAGCCATGTATCATGGTGGAAGTTTTCAATTTGGACATACAACCTCACTCTCTTATGAGAATATTATCTGTTGTTGAATGCTTATGCATTAAAAGAGGAGTCCATTATCTGTTGTCTATGTTGTCCCGGTATGGATGTCCTAAGTTGAGATCTATTAAAAACGAGAAATCAAATGCAATTGATCTCATAGGACCTTTGTACAGGCGGCTGATACGTCTCCAACGTATCTATAATTTCTGATGTTCCATGCTAGTTTTATGACAATACTCACATGTTTTATATGCACTTTATATCATATTATGGCATTTACTGGACTAACCTATTAACAAGATGCCACAGTGCCAGTTTATGTTTATTATGTCTGTTTATTGCAGAAAAGGCCCAAAAACTAAAGTGCTCGGAAAAATCCAGAAAAATCACAGAAATTCTATTTCGCCGAAGACTCACGGAGCCAGAAGGGCAAGCCAGGGGAGGCCCAGGGCCTCCACACCATGGGCCGGCGCGGCCAGAGGGGTGGTCGCCCCACCCTATGGGGTGGGCCCCTCGGGACTCTTCCGACTCCGCCTCTTCGCCTATAAGATCCCTCGTGACCTAAAAACTCGACACCGATTGACGAAACTCCAGAAAGACTCCAGGACGCCGCCGCCATTGCGAAACTCCAATTCGGGGGACAGTCTCTCGTTCGGCACCTCGGACGGGAATTGCCCCCGGAGTCATCTCCATCGACACCACAGCCATCTTCATCGCCATCGCTGTCTCCCATGATGAGGAGGGAGTAGTTCTCCCCCGAGGCTGAGGGCTTTACCGGTAGCTATGTGGTTCATCTCTCTCTCCCATGTACTTCAATACAATGATCTCATGAGCTGCCTTACATGATTGAGATTCATATGATGGGCTTTGTAATCTAGATGTCATATGCTATTCAAGTGCTTAATTATGTGAACTTTGGGGTTACTGTGACCGCGGTGTAATGGTGACAGTGTGTGCGCCGTGTGTAACTCCCTTATGAATTGTGGTTGTGTTAGTACCTCCTATGAATGCTCACGGTGACGGTGTGGGGTGTTTATTAGTACTTGGGAATACGCCTTTGAGGTGTGCTTTTGCACACTTGCCCAATGAATTTGAGTTCTCTATCCAATAAGAGAGTAGTATGATGAAGTGCTTATATTTATATTCAATTATGATTGCATTGTTGAGAGTGTCCACTAGTGAAAGTATGATCCCTAGGCCTTGTTTCTAAGCATTGAAACACCGTTTCCAACAAGTTCTGCTACATGTTCGCTTGCTGCAATATTTATTTCAGATCGCAATTACTGTTTACTACCATCTATACCACTTGTGTTTTACTATCTCTTCGCCGAACTAGTGCACCTATACATCTGACAAGTGTATTAGGTGTGTTGGGGACACAAGAGACTTCTTGTATCTTAATTGCAGGGTTGCTTGAGAGGACTATCTTTGACCTCTACCTCCCGAGTTCGATAAACCTTGGGTGATTCACTTAACGGAAACTTGCTGCTATTCTACAAACCTCTGCTCTTGGAGGCCCAACACTGTCTACAAGAATAGAAGCACCCGTAGACATCAAGCTATTTTCTGGCGCCGTTGTCGGGGGGGGTAAGGTAAAAGGTATTCACATCCTCCGACTACTAAGCTATTTCCTAGCACTATTACCGGTGTGTGAGTGCTCGAAGCTATCTCCTTTAGATCCTGCAATTGAATCTTTTTGTTTCTTGTTTTTATTTTCACTAGTTAGGCATAATGGAAAACAACAACAAAATTAGTGAGCTTTTTAATCTTTTTCCTGAGTTAGAATTGTTTGATGCGAAAATTAAAACACCTATGGAACCTTATTTGCATGCTAGTAGCAATATTATTAGTATGAACGCAATTACTGCTAATGCTATGGAGAAGTCTAAGCTTGGGGAAGCTAGTTTTTATGATCTTTTTAGCTTCCCATCTTTGGGGGAGAAAATTTGCTCTGATAATACTTTATCTCCCATATGCGATAACTCTAATGATGCTTGTGATATTTTAAATCCACCTACTGAAAGTATTCCTTTCAAGATACCTATGAAAATTATTGAACGTGTTATGGATAACCGCTATGAAGGGGATGGAACTGTCCATCCTGGAGATCATTTACTATTTTTGCAAGAATTATGCGGGTTATTCAAGTGTGCAGGTATCTCTATGGATGAAGTGAGGAAGAAACTATTCTCTATTTCGCTGTCTGGTAAAGCGGCGCATTGGTATAAATTGCTGAAGAATAGTCATTCTCTTGGTTGGGAGGAAATTGTATCTCTCTTTTATTCTAAATTTTATCCTCCTCATGAAGTGCATATTGATAGGAATTACATTTATAACTTTTATCCTCGTGATGGAGAGAGTATTTCCCAAGCATGGGGGAGATTGAAGTCACTAATGCTCAAATGTCCTATTCATGAGCTCCCCCGTAATGTTATTATTAATAATTTTTATGCAAGGCTTTCAGGACATCACAAGGACTATCTAGATGCCTGTTTGGAGGGATCTTTCACAAGCAAGGAGGTTGAAGCTAGATGGGATCTTCTTGATCGGATTGAGGAGAACGCTGAAGATTGGGAGAATGACAAAGGTAGAGAGTCAGGTATAAATTATGATTATGAATGCATTGAAATTTTTATGGATACTGATAAATTTCGAAATATGAGTGGTACTTATGGTCTTGACTCTCAAGTTGTTGCAAATCTTTATAAAGCTTTTGCTTCTCATTTTGAATTGCCTAGGAAGAATTTTTATAAGTATCATGAACCTTTTAAAGACACTTGCATGAAGGATGAAACTGTTATTAATGATTGCAATGAACATGTTCAAACTTCTGAGAATGCTATTTCCTATAAGCATGTTAATTTTTGTGGAATACATAGAACTTGTGGAATTAATCAAATCGAAGATGAATATTGTATCCATCACAGAAATGAAAAAACTAGAAAGTGGTCTAGGGCTCTAGATGATCTTGGTAAAAAAGTTTGTGCCCTCTATCCTTTTATTTGTGAACTTTGCCATAGAGTGGGTCATTTTAATTTTCAATGCTCCTCCAATGATAATTCGAACCCCATGAGTGCTGCAAATTTGTATTGTGATGATGAAATTACTCCTAATCAGCATGATGAACTTACCTTATTTTTGAAGTGTGAAGAGTTATCAAGAAAAATTTCTTTGTTAGATATTAACGATCTTGATATTGATGATGTCCTGCATGGGTGTCTTTCTTATTGCATTAATAATTGCCATACAAATACTTACATACAGAATATTTTAGAAGATGACACTTTGCCAAAATATGATAGGACCGCTGTGTGTTTTCAACTTATTAATGAAAAGGAGGAATCCTCCCAAGTTTCTTCTATTGTTTCTGGAAATAAATCAGGTTATGTTGGAAAACCTCCCTTCAAGCCTCTTCCTCCTAAAGAAGGGAACGAGGAGAAGGAAAAGAAGAAGAAGGGAACGAAGGAGAAGAAGAAGAAAGGGAATAAAAAGAAAGAGGTAACAGCATATCCCCGCGTGTATGAGATAACGATAGGTAACCGTAAGTATGTTGCTCCTGATGATTATTATGATAATGAATCTGAGTACAATGATCTTTCTATGCCCTTTACCTACATTAGTGATCATGATTTGAAAGAGCACACTACTTTTGATATTGAAAATCTCTGGGAAACTAATTCTGAAAATGATGATGATAATAATTGCCATAGTATCAGTACTATCCATGCTTCCTCCCATAATGATATAGAAAGCTCTAAGCTTGGGGATGAGGTGTTTGAAAATCCTTTTGCTACTGATCATTATATGTTTGATACATCTCCTTCTAGTAATGTCGTTGCTTAGTAGACGGTACCTCGGAGGAGGGATCCTCACGAGGGGGAAAAGAAGTAGGGGCCATAGGGCGGAGTGTCCTCGGGACGGTAGTACGCGAGTTACCCAGCTTCGAAACACCTGCACGATGACAGGGCCTACTGCTGCTTGTCTGGAATTATCTGGGCGCTTGCGCGTTGTTACAATGGTTGTGGTTGTGCCTCTAGAGCTCCCGGGATCCGGCTTATATAGACGCACGGATCTAGGGTTTACATGGAGAGTCCTAGCCGGAATACAAGTTGCCTAACTACGGTACAATATCTTGTCGTGTACGTCAAGGATCCGCCTTCCTTCTTGGCCGTGCCGGATACTTTATGGGCTTCCACGGATCCGGCCTCCTTCGTAGGTCGGTTGAGATCCGGCTCCTCGTTCCTGGGCTGGACTTCATCCTTCATGATCAACAGCAACTGGGCCGCCCGATGGGCCACATGCCACCATCACCGTCTGTGGGCCACCCGGGCTTGCCGGATCCAAGCCATGTCGTTGATATACCCATAAAGTATACCCACAACAGTAGCCCCCGAAGTTCTCCGAGATTCATCATTCCTCCAACTTCAATCAACTCGGAACCGAAGAGAATCTTGAAGAGCTTCCAAACTTTCTTGTTTCCGACATCATCTTCTCATGTCCTTCAGTAACGATAATGTAACGGAGTTTCCATCTTTCCCGCGCACAACTTCCTACCTTCCCGCGCTAAATTTTCAGAGATGTGAATCTTTAGCCGGAAATTTCGGGAGTGCACGGTTAAGTTACCTCCACGTCGTTTTACCGCTTTTAACCTAAGACACGCGTCATGCGTCCAACTGCGAGACCGTTCAGTTTCCACCGTTGGATCTGAAACACGAATCTCCGCGCGAGGTCTATAAATATCCCCACGCGCGGTAACTTCCCATTCATTCACCGCACCTTTCTCTTCATCTTCTTCCTCGCGCCGCGCCACCCGACAGATCTTAGCTCCGACGAACTCACGCACGGAGAGCTTCTCCCGCCGCCGCTCCAAGGTCTTCCTCGACCAAGATCGCGTGTTTGATCGGGATTTTTCCTCCGCCGCCGATTCGTGGTCTTCTGAGGCGCAACGCTGCAAGTCCGGCCAGCACAACCTCGCCGGCGTTCCACGAACCACCGCGCCATTAACGGTAAGTGCGCCGGCCCTGTAGAAGAAGAAGTGTAGCGTAGATTCCGATTACTCAAATAGTTTGCATGGGTGCAGCCGGAAGCATGCCACTCGATTCACCGCACTGTACTGGTAGTTCTCCGAGTAGCCCGGATCCCAGTTCGCTAGAACCAATCTGCCCGGATCCCATAGCATATCTACCACCATATGTTTCCGACATCCGGCTAGCTCAACCATTTTCCGCATCTTCCAGCACCACTCCAGGCCGGATCCCCTCCCTCAAAGAGCTTCAAGAAGAACTTGAGGGTCAAGCGAGAATGGCAGCCAAAGTGCAGGAGGCGGAAAACAAGAGGGCTTCCAAGGCTCGGATCCGCGAAGGAGAACGGGGTCAATGGTGGCCCTGTGAAACCACCGACGTGGAGCTTAGAGAGCTCCAGAACGAGGGTATGATCTCCGCCCACTGGAGCTTCATACGCGACACCGACATCCCCAAGCCCGGAGCCGGTGAAGTAGTTATGACCAAGGCTTGGGTGGAGCGCGGGCTGTCGCTCCCCTGCTCGGAGTTTTTCCTCTCCATCCTCAACACGTACGGGCTCCAACCCCACAACATCTGCCCAAACTCATACCTCCTCCTCTCCAACTTTGCAACACTTTGCGAAGGGCATCTTGGGATCCGACCAGATGTCAAGTTATGGCAGTTTTTCTTCCGAGTGAAGAAAGAGACGAAGGACAAAGCAATGGTGAACTGTGGGAGCATGACGTTCATGCTCCGACCTGGTCGCATGTATCCACCACATGACTCGCACGAATCCGTCCGGTACTGGAACGCCGGATGGTTCTATGAGAAGAACGCTTCAGTTCCGGACGTCCACGACGGTCTGCCCAAGTTCGTCAACGAGCCTCCGGAAGAACTCGCGAGCTGGAGCTTCGTTCCCTCACTCGCTCAAACCCCTATCCTGGAGAAGGCGGCGCGGAGAATATCTTGGTTAGTCCATGACGGGCTAACCGGAGCTCAACTTACTCTTAGCTGGTTCACCCGGCGGATCCAGCCACTGCGGTATAATGCGCGGTTAATCTGCGCATACACCGGGGCGGACGACCTGCTCCGAGCTACCCGCCACGACCTTCCGGCTGACTCCCTCAAAAGGAGAATCAAAACGCTCGTGAAGATAGGCCGGGGCCAACCGGTCCCGGAATTGATCAAGGATATCCACACAAACAACCAGTGTCCTCCGGTAAGCTCTGATTCCTTCGTTACTTCAAACTTCACAAGTTTTTGGATGTTGACTTTAACTTATATTCGTATTCCCTCCAGCTCGATACTTTGGCGGAGGAAAACTTTCGCACCATTCTTCGTGTCCCTGTCAGCGGCGACGCGGCGGAGGAGGTTCCGGACGACGAAGAGGAGGAAGAGGAACAGGCACCCCGCAAGGCGGCCCCTCGACCTTCGAAGCGTCCCCGCGCCAAAGCTTCCGGCTCTGAAGCCGGAGCCAGCGGCGAGGCCTCCGCCAAGAAGCCCAAGACCATAAGCCACCTCCGCTGAACTCGAAGAAAGCGGAGCGTGAACGTCTGAAAATGCTTTCGACAGCAGGCAAACGCTCGCGCCCCATCATCCCCGGCGCCCCGTAAGTTTCCGAGTATGGTGCATCTCTATTTTGATGAAGGTGTTTCTTATGTAATCCATTTCACTTGTTTGCAGAAATCCGAGTACCACCGCCACCCGGACCACTGATACGTCTCCAACGTATCGATAATTTCTTATGTTCCATGCTACTTTATTGATGATACCTACATGTTTTATGCACATTATATGTCATATTTATGCATTTTCTGGAACTAACCTATTAACAAGTTGCCGAAGAGCCAGTTGCTGTTTTCTGCTGTTTTTGGTTTCAGAAATCCTAGTAAAGAAATATTCTCGGAATTGGACGAAACTTTCGCCCAGGGTCCTATTTTTGCACGAAGCTTCCAAGACCGAAGACCTAACGAAGTGGGGCCACGAGGCAGCCGGGGTGGCCGGCGCGGCCCAAGCCCTGGCCGCGCCGACCTATCCCCTGGGCCCCTCGTGTGGCCCCTCGCGTTGACCTTCCGCCTACTTAAAGCCTCCGTCGCGAAACCCCCAGTCGAGAGCCACGATACGGAAAACCTTACAGAGACGCGCCGCCGCGAATCCCATCTCGGGGGATTCGGAGATCGCCTCCGGCACCCTGCCGGAGAGGGGATTCATCTCCGGAGGACTCTTCATCGCCATGATCGCCTCCGGAGTGATGAGTGAGTAGTTCACCCTGGACCATGGGTCCATAGCAGTAGCTAGATGGTCGTCTTCTCCTTGTTGTGCTTCATTGTTAGATCTTGTGAGCTGCCTAACATGATCAAGATCATCTATATGTAATTCTATATGTTGTGTTTGTCGGGATCCGATGGATAGAGAGTACTATGATTATGGTGATTATCAATCTATTGTTCATGTGTTGTTTATGATCTTGCATGCTCTCCGTTATTAGTAGAGGCTCTGGCCAAGTTTTTACTCTTAACTCCAAGAGGGAGTAATTATGCTCGATAGTGGGTTCATGCCTTCATTGATACCTGGGACAGTGACAGAAAGTTCTAAGGTTGTGATGTGCTGTTGCCACTAGGGATAAAACATTGATGCTATGTCTAAGGATGTAGTTATTGATTACATTACGCACAATACTTAATGCAATTGTCTGTTGCTTTGCAACTTAATACGGAGGGGGTTCGGATGATAACCTGAAGGTGGACTTTTTAGGCATAGATGCAGTTGGATGGCGGTCTATGTACTTTGTCGTAATGCCCAATTAAATCTCACTATATTTACCATGTCATGTATATGCATTGTTATGCCTTTCTCTATTTGTCAATTGCCCGACTGTAATTTGTTCACCCAACATGCTTTATCTTATGGGAGAGACACCTCTAGTGAACTGTGGACCCCGGTCCTATTCTTTCCATAGCATACAATCTACTTGTTTTACTGTTTTCTTTGCAAACATCTTCCACTCGATACGTTTAATCCTTTGTTACAGCAAGCCGGTGAGATTGACAACCTCACTGTTTCGTTGGGGCAAAGTACTTTGGTTGTGTTGTGCAGGTTCCTAGTTGGCGCCGGAATCCCTGGTGTTGCGCCGCATCACATTTCGCGACCATCAACCTTCAACGTGCTTCTTGGCTCCTCCTGGTTCGATTAAACCTTGGTTTCTTTCTGAGGGAAAACTTGCTACCGTGCGCATCATACCTTCCTCTTGGGGTTCCCCAACGAACGTGTGAGTTACACGCCATCAAGCTCTTTTTCTGGCGCCGTTGCCGGGGAGATCAAGACACGCTGCAAGGGAGTCTCCACTTCTCAATCTCTTTACTTTGCTTTTGTCTTGCTTTATTTTATTTACTACTTTGTTTGCTGCACTAAATCAAAACACAAAAAATTAGTTGCTAGTTTTACTTTATTTACTGTCTTGCTCTCTATATCAAAAACACAAAAAAATTAGTTACTCGCATTTACTTTATCTAGTTTGTTTTATTTACCGTTGCTAAAATGGCCAACCCTGAAAATACTAAGTTGTGTGACTTCACAAATGCAAATAATAATGATTTCCTATGCACACCTATTGCTCCACCTGCTACTACAGCAGAATTCTTTGAAATTAAACCTGCTTTACTAAATCTAGTCATGAGAGAACAATTTTCTGGTGCTAGTTCTGATGATGCTGCTGCCCATCTCAATAATTTTGTTGAACTTTGTGAAATGCAAAAGTATAAAGATGTAGATGGTGATATTATTAAATTGAAAGTGTTTCCTTTCTCATTAAGAGGAAGAGCTAAAGATTGGTTGCTATCTTTGCCTAAGAATAGTATTGATTCATGGACTAAATGCAAGGATGCTTTTATTGGTAGATATTATCCTCCCGCTAAAATTATTTCTTTGAGAAGTAGCATAATGAATTTTAAACAATTTGATACTGAACATGTTGCTCAAGCTTGGGAGAGAATGAAAACTTTGGTAAAGAATTGCCCAACCCATGGACTGACTACTTGGATGATCATCCAAACCTTCTATGCAGGACTAAATTTTTCTTCGCGGAATTTATTGGATTCAGCTGCTGGAGGTACCTTTATGTCCATCACATTGGGGGCGGCTACAAAACTTCTTGATGATATGATGATAAATTACTCTGAATGGCACACGGAAAGAGCTCCACAAGGTAAGAAGGTAAATTCTGTTGAAGAAACCTCTTCCTTGAGTGATAAGATTGATGTGATTATGTCTATGCTTGTGAATGGTAGATCTAATGTTGATCCAAATAATGTTCCTTTAGCTTCATTGGTTGCTCAAGAAGAAAATGTTGATGTGAATTTCATTAAAAATAATAATTTCAACAACAATGCTTATAGGAACAACTCTGGTAATAACTATAGGCCATATCCTTCTGCTAATGGTAATGGTTATGGTAATTCTTATGGGAATTCTTACAACAATAATAGAAGTGTACCCTCTGGTCTTGAAGCCATGCTTAAAGAATTTATTAGTACACAAACTGCTTTTAACAAATCTGTTGAGGAAAAGCTTGATAAAATTGATACTATCGCTTCTAGAGTTGATAGGCTTGCCTCTGATGTTAATCTTTTAAAGTTGAAAGTTATGCCTAATAATGATCTTGATAATAAGATTACTACTACAGCAAATGCCATCCAAGTTAGAATTAATGAGAATATAAGATTAATGGCTGAGTTGCGTGCTAGGTGGGATAGAGAAGAAAATGAAAAACTAGCTAAAGAGAATAATGTAGCTAAAGTTTGGACTATTACCACCACTAGTAATGCTAATTCTTCACATGTTGCTACACCTCCTACTATCAATGGTAAAATAATTGGTGTTGGCAATGTTTCTACTCCTAGTGCAAAGCGTACAAAACTGCCTGAAATTGCTAAAACTGCTGAAACTGCTTGTGATAAAACTGCTGAAATTTTTTCCAACCTTGGGAATAATGATCCCATTGCTGTAGCTCATAATGATTTAGATTTTGATGATTGTCACATCTCTGAAGTTATAAAGTTCTTGCAAAAACTTGCTAAAAGTCCTAATGCTAGTGCTATAAATTTAGCCTTTACAAAACATATTACAAATGCTCTCATAAAAGCTAGAGAAGAGAAACTAAAACTTGAAACTTCTATTCCTAGAAAGTTAGAAGATGGTTGGGAGCCCATCATTAAAATGAAATTCAATGACTTTGAATGTAATGCTTTATGTGATCTTGGTGCAAGTATTTCTGTTATGCCTAAAAAGATTTATGATATGCTTGACTTGCCACCATTGAAGAATTGTTATTTTGATGTTAATCTTGCCGATAATGTTAAAAAGAAACCTTTGGGGAGGATTGATAATGTGCATATTACGGTTAACAATAACCTTGTCCCCGTTGATTTTGTTGTCTTGGATATCGAATGCAATGCATCTTGTCCTATTGTGTTGGGAAGACCTTTTCTTCGAACTGTTGGTGCTGTTATTGATATGAGGGAAGGTAATATTAAATATCAATTTCCTCTCAAGAAAGGTATGGAACACTTCCCTAGAAAGAGAATGAAGTTGCCTTTTGATTCTATTATTAGAACAAATTATGATGTTGATGCTTCTACTCTCGATGTTACTTGATTTGCACTTTCTGCGCCTAGCTGAAAGGCGTTAAAGAAAAGCGCTTATGGGAGACAACCCATGTTTTTACCTACAGCAATTTTTTGTTTTATTGAGTCTTGGAAGTTGTTTACTACTGTAGCAACCTCTCCTTATCATGTTTTTGTGCCAAGTAAAGTTTCTATGTCAAAGTTGATGTTATATTTGGGATCGCTGCGCAGAAACAGCATTGCTGTCTGTCACGAATCTGGGCATAATTCTCTGTAGAAAATTCGAAAAAATCTGCCAATTTACGAGCGTGATCCTCAGATATGTACGCAACTTTCATTAGTTTTGAGTTTTTCCATTTGAGCAAGTCTGGTGCCATTTATAAATTCGTCTTTACGGACTGTTCTGTTTTTGACAGATTCTGCCTTTTATTTCGCATTGCCTCTTTTGCTATGTTGGATTTATTTCTTTGATCCATTAATGTCCAGTAGCATTATGCAATGTCCAGAAGTGAAAATAATGATTGTGTCACCTCTGAATGAGTGAATTATTAATGATGCACTAACCCTCTAATGAGTTTGCTTGAAGTTTGGTGTGAAGGAAGTTTTCAAGGGTCAAGAGAGGAGAATGATATACTATGATCAAGAGGAGTGAAAGCTCTAAGCTTGGGGATGCCCCCGTGTTCATCCCTGCATATTTTAAGAAGACTCAAGCGTCTAAGCTTGGGGATGCCCAAGGCATCCCCTTCTTCATCGACAACATCATCAGGTTCCTCCCCTGAAACTATATTTTTATTCAGTCACATCTGGTGTTCTTTACTTGGAGCGTCGGTTTGTTTTCGTTTTTGTTTTTGTTTGAATAAGATGGATCCTAGCATTCACTTTGTGGGAGAGAGACACGCTCCGCTGTTGCATATGGACACATGTGTCCTTAGGCTTTACTCATAATGTTCAAGGCGAAGTTTTCTTCTTCGTTAAATTGTTATATGGTTGGAATTGGAAAATGCTACATGTAGTAATTCTAAAATGTCTTGGATAATGTGATACTTGGCAATTGTTGTGCTCATGTTTAAGCTCTTGCATCATATGCTTTGCACCCATTAATGAAGAAATACATAGAGCTTGCTAAAATTTGATTTGCATATTTGGTTTCTCTAAGGTCTAGATAATATCTAGTATTGAGTTTTGAACAACAAGGAAGACAGTGTAGAGTCTTATAATGTTTACAATATGTCTTTTATGTGAGTCTTGCTGCACTTGTTCATCCTTGAGTTTGCTTCAAATAACCTTGCTAGCCTAAACCTTGTATCGAGAGGGAATACTTCTCATGCATCCAAAATCCTTGAGCCAACCACTATGCCATTTGTGTCCACCATACCTACCTACTACATGGTATTTATCCGCCATTCCAAAGTAAATTGCTTGAGTGCTACCTTTAAAATTCCATCATTCACCTTTGCAATATATAGCTCATGGGACAAAATAGCCTTAAAACTATCGTAGTATTGAATATGTACTTATGCACTTTATATTTTATTAAGTTGCTTGTTGTGCGATAACCATGTTTCTGGGGAACGCCATCAACCATTGTTGAATATCATGTGAGTTGCTATGCATGTCCGTCTTGTCTGAAGGTCTATCATTTTAGTGGTTGGAGCATGCAAAATTGTTAGAGAAGAACATTGGGCCGCTAACTAAAGCCATGAACCATGGTGGAAGTTTCAGTTTTGGACATATATCCTCAATCTCATATGAGAATAATAACTTTGCTACATGCTTATGCATTTAAGAGGAGTCCATTATCTGTTGTCCATGTTGTCCCGGTATGGATGTCTAAGTTGAGAATAATCAAAAGCGAGAAATCCGAAATGCGAGCATTCTCCTTGGACCTTTGTACAGGCGGCATGGAGGTACCCCTTTGTGACACTTGGTTGAAACATGGCATGCGAAGACCCGGTAGTCCAAGTTAAGTAGGACGAGGTGCGGGCACTATTAGTATACTATGCGTGAGGCTTGCAACTTGTAAGATATAATTTTCATAACTCATATGCTTTATTACTACCGTTGACAAAATTGTTTCATGTTTTCAAAATAAAAGCTCTAGCACAAATACAACAATCGATGCTTTCCTCTGCGAAGGACCATTCTTTTACTTTTATTGTTGAGTCAGTTTACCTATCTCCTTCCACCTTAAGAAGCAAACACTTGTGTGAACTGCATTGATTCCTACATACTTGCATATTGCACTCGTTATATTACTTTATGTTGACAATATCCATGAGATATACATGTTATAAGTTGAAAGCAACCGCTGAAACTTAATCTTCTTATGTGTTGATTCAACACCTTTACTTTGATTTATTGCTTTATGAGTTAACTCTTATGCAAGACTTATTGATGCTTGTCTTGAAGTACTATTCATGAAAAGTCTTTGCTATATGATTCAGTTGTTTACTCATGTCATTACCTTTGCTTTGATCGCTGCATTCATTACATATGTTTACAAATAGTATGATCAAGATTATGATGGCATGTCACTTCAGAAATTATCTTTGTTATCGTTTTACCTGCTCGGGACGAGCAGAACTAAGCTTGGGGATGCTGATACGTCTCCAACGTATCGATAATTTCTTATGTTCCATGCTACTTTATTGATGATACCTACATGTTTTATGCACATTATATGTCATATTTATGCATTTTCTGGAACTAACCTATTAACAAGTTGCCGAAGAGCCAGTTGCTGTGCTGTTTTTGGTTTCAGAAATCCTAGTAAAGAAATATTCTCGAATTGGACGAAACTTTCGCCCAGGGTCCTATTTTTGCACGAAGCTTCCAGAAGACCGAAGACCTAACGAAGTGGGGCCACGAGGCAGCCAGGGGCCGGCGCGCCCAAGCCCCGCCGCGCCGACTATCCCCCGGGCCCTCGTGTGGCCCTCGCGCTGACCTTCCGCCTACTTAAAGCCTCCGTCGCGAAACCCCAGTACCGAGAGCCACGATACGGAAAACCTTACAGAGACGCCGCCGCGAATCCCATCTCGGGGATTCAGGAGATCGCCTCCGGCACCCCGCCGGAGAGGGGATTCATCTCCCGGAGGACTCTTCATCGCCATGATCGCCTCCGGAGTGATGAGTGAGTAGTTCACCCCTGGACCATGGGTCCATAGCAGTAGCTAGATGGTCGTCTTCTCCTTGTTGTGCTTCATTGTTAGATCTTGTGAGCTGCCTAACATGATCAAGATCATCTATATGTAATTCTATATGTTGTGTTTGTCGGGATCCGATGGATAGAGAGTACTATGATTATGGTGATTATCAATCTATTGTTCATGTGTTGTTTATGATCTTGCATGCTCTCCGTTATTAGTAGAGGCTCTGGCCAAGTTTTTACTTTAACTCCAAGAGGGAGTAATTATGCTCGATAGTGGGTTCATGCCTTCATTGATACCTGGGACAGTGACAGAAAGTTCTAAGGTTGTGATGTGCTGTTAGGGATAAAACATTGATGCTATGTCTAAGGATGTAGTTATTGATTACATTACGCACAATACTTAATGCAATTGTCTGTTGCTTTGCAACTTAATACTGGAGGGGGTTCGGACGATAACCTGAAGGTGGACTTTTTAGGCATAGATGCAGTTGGATGGCGGTCTATGTACTTTGTCGTAATGCCCAATTAAATCTCACTATATTTACCATGTCATGTATATGCATTGTTATGCCTTTCTCTATTTGTCAATTGCCCGACTGTAATTTGTTCACCCAACATGCTTTATCTTATGGGAGAGACACCTCTAGTGAACTGTGGACCCCGGTCCTATTCTTTCCATAGCATACAATCTACTTGTTTTATTGTTTTCTTTGCAAACATCTTCCACTCGATACGTTTAATCCTTTGTTACAGCAAGCCGGTGAGATTGACAACCTCACTGTTCGTTGGGGCAAAGTACTTTGGTTGTGTTGTGCAGGTTCCTAGTTGGCGCCGGAATCCCCGGTGTTGCGCCGCATCACATTTCGCGACCATCAACCTTCAACGTGCTTCTTGGCTCCTCCTGGTTCGATTAAACCTTGGTTTCTTTCTGAGGGAAAACTTGCTACTGTGCGCATCATACCTTCCTCTTGGGGTTCCCCAACGAACGTGTGAGTTACACGCCATCAACCACCAGCCAAGAGCCCATCACGAAATACATGAAAAAGTCTCCGGTTGTTGGTCCTCCTACTCCAGCTCCGCCAAGCACCTCCCACTCCGCTCCTCGGCCATCTCCCCCTCCTGCCGCAAACACTCCACCGGAAATAGTTCCGGTTAGCAGCGAGAAGGTGGGCGGAGAAGATCCTAAGGCCAAAGGCCCTGCCCAAGATGAAGCAGAAGTACAAGGCCAAGGAGAGGCTGAAGTCACTTCTTCTGAGA
The DNA here is from genome assembly GCA_030979885.1 of Lolium multiflorum. NCBI lineage: Eukaryota > Viridiplantae > Streptophyta > Magnoliopsida > Poales > Poaceae > Lolium > Lolium multiflorum. The sequence goes on from CM061750.1 coordinate 248,503,530, forward strand.
AAGCCGGAGCCGGTGCTGGCGACGTCGTCGTATTTCCGAAGAACTTTGGAGATCCGGCTGACCTCACTTCCACCCCCAAGGCATATGCTACCAAGTTTTTCAACAAACTGACCGAGGCGGAGAAATGGGAGCTTGAACAAGACTTGCTCAACGCCATGCTGAACAACGCCTGGGGGAAGCCTGATGCCGCGACGTCGGAAATTCAGGACTTCAAGAAGGACGTCGGCCAGTTCTTCGACAAACTCATCTGCAAGCAAAAGGTACTCCCCAGTAGCCCCCAAGCATGTAGGCGGAAACTAAATACTAGTTAGCGCTTAAATGCTTAGACAAAGATTACTTCTGGAGAGATTTTTAAATTGTCGCAGTAGCCCCCAAGCATTATGGCGGAAAGGTTCCGGCAATAATGCTTCAAAGGAACCCACTGTTATAGGCGGAATTTTTACTCCTGCTCTGATCTTATTTTACAGGAACAGCAGGCGCTGCATTTTGAGCTGCACAAGAACATTGCCCTTCAGCGCCGCGTTACCCTGGGTCAGGCGGAAAATATCCGGACCTTGAAAAATGAAAATGCAGAACTGAACAAACAACTGGCGGACGCCCAAGGTTGGTTTCCGCCCTTTTTGTCATTAGTTCACATTCCGACTTTGAACTTGTTTTTGACTTATATCATTATAGGCGCATCCTCTTCCCTTGCCACAACCTCCTCAGAACTTGAGAACCTGCGCTCCTCGTACCAAGAGTTGGAAACGAAACTGATGGAGGCGGAACAAAAGAGGGAGCAGGCCGAGAAGCAGCTGGCGGAGAAAAACTCCGAGCTCATCAAGGAAAAGGGCGAATTCTTGTTGAAGAGAAATGCTGACAGCGAGACCATCAAGAGGCAGCAGAAAGAGCTCAATGGACTCCGGAAATATATGGAGACCGCAGAACGTCATTGGGACTTGCTGAACGAAAACATCCTGGGTACTTAACCGGAATCTTATCTAGATGTCTAATTTTTTTTGTGCTCAACTTGCATGCTTATATCTGATTATCTCATGCAGAGCCGCTTGGATACCCGGAGAAGCGTCGGAATCTATTTCCCCGGGACGATCTCCTTACACTTGCAGGTGACGATTGCAAAGATCTCATCTCCGCCTCCCGGAAGATATGCCACAACTTATCCCTCAAGAAGAGCCGCACCTGCGGACTGCGCAAACTTGTTAAGAAGATGGACATTCTTCCGGAGCTGGTGACGGATCTACAAGCATCATCAGCCCGAGGCGCAGCTGCGATGACCTTAACTATGTGCTTGGCGCATAACTCGGAGCTTGATCTTGACCGGGTAACCACAGGCGTTCCTCCGGAGGCAGATGTTGGTGCGCTCCTGGATGCAGTGAGTGGCTATGATACCCGCATCGCGCGCAGGATCCGGCATGAAGAATTCTACGACAAGGTCGTTCTTCCTGCTGACGAGCCCCTTGAAGCCGAACTTCAAAAAGAGCGCGACGCGGAGGCCCGACCTGCGGAATCCGGAACCCAGTTCACCTGGACCAGCTCCAAGGATGCTCCCCAAGAGGAACCCAAGGACAGCGCTGCAACTTCTGAAGAGGAGGAGGAAAGTGAGGAGGATGTGTCGTCTCCGGCCGAGGACGCCGAGGAAAAGGATCCAGAGGGCAATACTTCTCCGGCTAAGGAGGAGTGAAAACTTTATTCCTGCGGGAAAAAACAATGCATCATTTTGGCCCCAGCGAGGGTTTGTAATATAACTTAAATTCTTAAGTAGCTAGGAACGAAACACGTATGCATGGGCGGAGAAAACTTATCCTGCTATCCATTATATTATTTGCATGTTTCGTTTGTTAAAAGCAAGTGCTGGCTTATTAATTTTCCGGCTTGCTCATTTGACCTTCCACGAGCCGGAGGACCTTTGGCCGGAAACGCTCGCCTGCGGCGACGAAGCCCAATGGCGTCCGTCCATAACCGCGGAAACAAGCCCCCAGCCTAGGTGCCGGAAGTCGCTACCAGGAATCCACGAGTTCGCAACGAAAAACTTTTCCACCAGAAAACTTAAGCTTACGTCCTAAAGGACGATTTTGAAAATCACAACTTTCATACACGCCTAGGCGGAAAGATCCAGCTCTGCGGTTTTAGTCGAAAAACATACACGATCCAAAAATGAAAAATTAAAGGAGGTAAAAGACTCTAAGAGTGAACCAAAAGCTTTATTTCATTGATCATGTATCATATATATTACAAAGTATGTAATGCGTAAAGCGCTAAGTGTGGAAAGGACGTAGCTGTGCTATGTTCCAGGGACGATCTGTTTCATCATATATGTCACCCGGATCCTCTCGTTTTCGTTTCCGGTGCCAGTTGGCAGGTCTGTCTTTTAATTCCCGGAAATCAACAAGGTAATATGATCCGTTGTGTAGCACTTTGCTGATGACAAAAGGTCCTTCCCATGGAGATTGCAGCTTGTGATCTTTCACCTAGCGAAGGCGGAGGACTAAGTCTCCGACCATGAACGAGCGGTTCCGCACTCGACGGCTGTGACCGCGTCGGAGCTTCTGCTGATAAATGGTGGAGCGTTGGTCAGCTAAATTCCGAGCTTCTTCGATCAGGTCCACAGATAGCTGTCGAGCCTCGTCAGCAGTTTCTTCATCGTAGGCGGAAACTCACGGTGAATCATGGATGATGTCAGTGGGGAGCACAGCTTCGGATCCGTATACTAGGAAGAACGGAGTAAATCCGGTTGACCTGTTAGGGGTAGTTCGCAAACTCCACAGAACAGAGTCTAGTTCATCAGCCCAAGATCCGGCTGCGCGGCAGCGGTTCTTCAAGGCGAGGTTTGATTCCGGCTAGTATAAGACCATTGGCTCGTTCGACCTGACCATTGGATTGTGGATGGGCCACAGATGCAAGGTCAAGCCGGATCCCAACTTCATCGCAATAATCCTTGAGTTCTCCTTGCGCAAAGTTTGTGCCATTATCTGTGATTATGCTGTGTGGGATGCCGAATCTCGTTACGAGGCTGCAAACAAATTTTAGTGTCGTAGCACCGTCGGCTTTTCTCACTGGCTTTGCCTCGATCCACTTACTGAACTTGTCAATAGCGACCAGGAGGTATTCATGACCACCAGGAGATGATTTCTTTAACTTACCAACCATATCGAGCCCCCAGACCGCGAACGGCCAAGTGATAGGTATGGTCCTCAGCTCTTGGGCTGGAGCATTTGGTTGAGTAGCGTAGTACTGAAAACCTCGGCAAGTTTTCACCAGCTTTTCAGCGTTTTCTTTAGATGTTAGCCAGTAAAATCCTAACCGAAAGCTTTTGCAACGAGGGACCTGGCGGCATGATGCCCGCAATACCCTGCGTGGATCTCTCGGAGGTGCCATCTTGATTAGAGACGCATTTGAGAAACACCCCGTTTGCACTTCGTTTGTAGAGCTGTCCATCAACAATTGTGTAGGATCTTGCTCGCCTGATGATCTGTCGTGCGTGGACCTCGTCCTCCGGCAACTTTCGATCAATGAGGTAATCCAGAAACGGCTGAGTCCAGGCCGGAATGACTGCCATCACTTCCTTAGCCGGAGAAACTGCCAGATCAGGATTTTCCGGGTTTGCGCCTTTTACTGAGGGTACCCGTAGATGCTCAAGGAAAATGCCAGGCGGAATTGGCTTCCTACCGGATCCGAGCTTAGACAGCATATCTGCCGCTGTGTTATCATCTCTCCTGACGTACTTGACTTCGTATCCGAGGAAGCACTTGGCGATCTCGTCAACTTCGTCTTTGTAAGCCGCCATGACGGAGTTTCTGGCGTTCCAGGTTCCGGCTACTTGTTGTGCCACCAGGTCGGAATCTCCGCAGCATATGATGTGCTTGATCCCAATCTCCTTAGCGATGCGCAGACCGTGTAGTAGAGCCTCGTACTCCGCCATATTGTTGGTAGCTTGAATCCAGAACGTGCAGCTCTTCTCCGGTAGGTGACTTCAGGGTAACTCCAGCCCCGAGCCTTGATGTTGCTTGGATCCGTCAAAGTGCATAACCCAAGCTTCAGGTTCCGGCACAGTGTGCCCTCCGGCGCTTCAGTCCAATCCGCGATAAAATCCGCTAGAACTTGAGACTTGATTGCAGTTCGGGCTTCGTAGTTGATGTCAAAGGCAGATAATTCAATGCCCCATTTTGCTACACGCCCTGTTGCGTCGGAGTTGTTGATGATAGTTGCCAGTGGAGCCTTGCTCACCACTGTCATGGGATGCTCCGTAAGTGAAGATGGGCTTAGAAGATTACACGTGGAGCATCTTTGAAGCGGCCTTGCGCGAAGAGTTTGGGCTTAACTGCCTATGTATCTGTAACATATTAGATCGCATTGTGCTTAGAATTAACAGGTAGAGTCTGGCCCGTGCACGGTTAGGTGCACGCCTCATTTAGAAAGTCCCTCGGACTATAAATATGTATCTAGGGTTATCGGAAAAGGAGGACAATCATCGTTCAAACAAACACAAATCAGGCGCATCGCCACCCCTTCCTACGAGGGTTTCTCCCGGGTAAGCACCATGCTGCCTAGATCGCATCTAGCGATCTAGGCAGTATACGTTTATTCGTCTACCTTGTACTGCTCGTGCTGAAGCCTTGTTGATGGCGAGCAGTACTACTTATCATTAGGTGTTTAGGGGCTTGCATTGATGCTTTCTCGTGCATATCTGCGTGGCAATGCCGTCCCTCGACACCTAGCTGCCCTTACACCTTTACGGGTGTAAGGGCAGCATCTTGCTTGTTCGTTACTTAGTAGATCCGATCCGTTATAGTTGCTCCTTGCTCCGCAAGGATTAGTTCAATATCTGCATAGTTAGACCTTATGTTGGGGTCGGACGATCCGGTAGTGCGTTAGGTGTTGTTTACCGTCCCTGCAAGGGATGTTCCGGGAATCAACGTTATTTTGGTTTTTAGGCCTCTCGTAGGGGTAGTTTGCACCATCTTCCGTATCTGCTAGGCCTGATCACGCGTAGGATGTTCCGGTTATGCGGTGAAAACCCTAAACTGTCGTGGATCGTTTTAGCTTTGATCAAGCAGGATCCCCATGCCATTGCAAATCCAACAAGAACCATGGGGCGATCGGCTCTTTGAGCCGATCCACAGGGAAACCTGAGAGCCAATAGGGCTCGTATTTAATGTTTACGTGTCTACCATGCAGGAACAATCGAAGCACTCTAACACCTTCCTGATCGGGTCTAGGTCAGGTGGCACGCCCTAGCAACCGCCAGGACGTGGCCGGAAGATTTGCGGGACGACGCGAGGTGCCAGGGTCCACTAAGCGGCCCTAGGAGCCTCCCGGCTCTTCGTGTTGCTTACCCATTGCCCGCCGGTGGGTTTTGGAGGGTAACACATTCTGGCACGCCCGGTGGGACATCTTCTGCAACATCCACGTCAACACCGACATCCGAGATGGCAGAGGAACAGATCACGTACGAGGATCTCCCTCCGGATCACAAGAAGAAATACGATGAGCTGAAGGCCATCTGTGAAGCCGAGCTCATCGGCTCCTTTGAGAAGACCCGCTCGCACGGCATCAGGTTCAAAGGATTCACGCCACAAGGCGTCCTTGAAGGGGTGGATCTGTCTCTCCCTTCACAGGAACGTACCAGAGCCCTGCGACAGGAGATCAACTACGTGGTGGCTCATTCACTGCATCGGCACTCTGAGAGCCTGGTGAATACTTTGGAGCGCGTTGCGCTCCGTGTGGTGCAAGAGATCATGGAGCGTCGGTACTCCCCTTCAGGACCTGTTCTAGGGACTCACCAGGGAGAGGTGCAACTCCACACCAGGCCACCACTGCCGTACGCGATGGCAGCTCCACAACAAGGTTCACCGGCATACGTCGTCTATAAAGTTGGAGGTGATCCGGCGACTATCGCCTTACATGACCCGCCCAAGAAGATCCCACACGGATACGTGTGCATGTTTATCGGCAACAACCGGACGCAGCGATCCAGCTCCAACAGAGGGATTGCCGAGCAGGAGCAATTGTTCCGGGGAGGAACGACCGCAGCGGGGAGTTCGGGCGAAGCTGAGAAACATGGCTAGCCAAGTATGCCACTGCACCAGTCCATGAAAGCTCAGCTGCTACTACCTCGCCGCAGATCGATCGCAGTCTTGAGAGACCAGTTCGGCATCCTGCCGAAGAAGAAGATAATCGGCTATTCCAAGCCGTACCCCAATGAGTTTGACCTGATCCCACTACCACCTAAGTACCAGCTTCCGGACTTCAACAAATTCAGTGGGTCAGAAGGATCGAGCTCCATCGAGCACGTGAGCCGATACTTGGCCCAGTTGGGCATGGTTTCAGCATCGGATCAGCTACGGGTGAGGTTCTTTTCGCAATCCCTCACCGGTCCAGCTTTTGGATGGTACACCTCGCCAAATTCAGTGCGATCATGGAAGCAATGGAGGAACTGTTCACACACACCATTCGAGGCTATGAAGCTGGTATTGCCGAACTAGCACGGTTCGGCAAAGCGAGGAGAGACAGTGTCTGAGTACATTCAACGTTTCAGAACTGTCAAGAACCGATGCTATTCGGTTCACTTAACTGAAAAGAAGCAGTCGAGCTGGCCGTGGCAGGCCTTGCAGCGTCGTTCAAGGATCTGACGTTCCAAGTGGAGTACAACTCGTTGACGCACCTGGTCAATAGACTGACCTTATATGAGCAGCGCCATCCAACCGTACCAAGACAAGTTCAAGCGCGCGATAAGCCTGGTCAATACCGATGAAGATGAAGATTCTGCGGAAGATCAGGAAGTCGCAGTAGCTGAATGGACTCGGACGGCAGTACCTGTGTCCTGCAAATGGGTGAATCCACCAGGGCCTCCAAGAGGGTTTGACTTTGACGTGACCAAAGCTGAGCAGATTTTCGATCTGCTACTAAAAGAGAAACAGTTGAAGCTACCCGAAGGCCACAAGATCCCTACGGCACAAGAGATGAACAAAAGGCCATACTGCAAATGGCATCATACGTTCACGCACGCCACCAACGACTGCAAAGTATTGCGCGCACAAATTCAGATGGCGATAGAATCAGGCCGATTAACTTTCGGACAGTTTGCCATGAAGGTAGACATGCGTCCGTTTCCGGACGTCAACATGGTGGACCTAAGCCACTCCATAAGAGAGCCAGGGTTCTCTTTCGATGTCAATATGGCAGGGTTTGTGATCCGCCATGGCAAAGATAAAGCAGAGAGCAGCCACTCTCGTGGCAAAGATAAAGAGGAGGCCGTTCCACGCGACCGGCCCCAAGATGATGACAGACGGTACCTAACCGAGGAGGAGGTGAGAAGCGTGCGGTATCAACGCCCACTATCCGTGCATCTCCTCAACAAATATGAGCAGCAGTACGACCGACGTCGGCGCTACGACGAAGACGATGAAAGATATCGTCGGTCGATGCAAACAGAGGTATCGTCGCATGACAGAAACAACGACGGGTACGAACGTCGCGCTAGAGGGAGGTCAAGAGAGCAAGACAACGTGGATAAGCACTGGAACTGTCCCTTCTTCAAACATTGCTGGGACTCAGGAATGAGCCGATTGCCAACAATCGAGAATTGCCCAATGCAAACAGCAAAGAAGGAGAGACAAATGAAGTTTCAGTGTTCGAACGTCTAGGGCCTCTCCCAACTCATAACAAACGGCTGAGTCATCTCAAGAAGAAGACTTTGAGGAGTCAGATGGAGAAGAAGATAGGTATCACCGACCAAGGTGGTGCCCGATGGACTCAGCCATTCTCGTAAGCGTAGGGTGGGGCGCGAAACCTGGAAGAAGCCGAGGCACAGTACCTTTACACATTGAGAAGAGCACGGCCCGACCTGGCCGTGAAAATCCAACAAACATTGGAGACGAAGGCGCGCCCGCCAAAGAAAGTATGGCGCCCTAAGCAGATGAGAGCCGATGCACAGGCATCGGCTGATGCCGATGCAGAGGCATCGGCTGACACAAACATGGTGTCCATGATCCAGACAGAGTAGCACGTCCAGGACATTGGACATACGTGGCAAGGCCGATCCCTGTGATCGGCCCTCAAAAAATAAAAAGCAAAGGATCTTATCTCCAGTATGTCACGTAGCTACAAGTGGAAATCCAAGAAGTTGCAAACCATCGTCAAGCATTGCAACGAAAAAGGAGGCCGATTCCCGCAATCGGCCGAAACTATCCTCAACATACCTTTGTCTGTGTTCAGCATTGATCCAACAGATGCCTGAAGAGCCGATACCATCAAGTACTTGACAGAATCGGCTCGGGGGCACATAGATGGATGAGATACGAGGATACGAAGCTGGGAACGGATGTCAAATGTCCAGCAGAGCAGCTCAAGTATGGGGGCCGATACGTAAACAAATCGGCCGTAAAATGGAAAACTCCGAAAATTTCACAAAATCAAAATTGCGGCCATCGACTAAGAAAAAAGCCGATGCTCCATCGACTGGGATAAAAGCAAGCAGAAGCAATGCAGCAGCATCAAGTCAGATACGGCCTGAAGAAGCCTGGTGTGCACAAGGTATCTTCAAGGAAAGGCAATGTTGGTAGACGCAACTTCAAGATAGAGCGCATATGGATCAGGTTAGGATCATGAGAACTGGCGTCCAATTGGTGTGGCATTTTCTCCAGGGCTTGACCAAGGTGGCAGCTTCATCAGTCACCGGAAGCTACATGATGAGGTGATAAGCCAATTTGAGCAGCGAGGCGCAAGAATGGAACTAGGAAGAGTTCAAGGGCCACTACGATTGAGGCTTCTTAGTTCAAGGGAACTGCAGATCCTTCCAGAGCCGTCCTAGTGCATTGTCTCCTTGGGCGTAAGCTTTCCTGCTTTGTGTTGATGAAGAGCTGGAGTGGCTCGGGGGGCAGCTGAAGGTTCTCTGCTATTGAAAGCCGATTTGGTTAGAATCGGCTGATGCTGCACTACAGTTGGGAAGCCGATGATGGCCCATTCGGTTGGTACACCTTTATCCTCGCCTTGACTGAGGCTCGGGGGGCAGCTAGCCCCTAAGGTTGTTTGTTCTACGGAGCTGATTTTGTTGGAATCGGCTGACTCTGCATCACAGCTTGTTTGAAAGGTGGTGGATTATTGCAGAGAAGAACTGCCGGAGCTGATGAGAGGAGTTTGAAGAAGGAGCCATCATAATTGATAGGCTTTGGGCCAGTTTGTTGCTGCAAATAAACAAAGCATCGCAAGGAAGGTTGTAGGCGATCAAAATTTTCAGCAATGGTCCTGGAGTTCGCCTGAAGGCATCGATTCTGGGGTTGCCGATTAAAGCTAAAAGCACAGGGGATTTGGATTTCCAAGATCTAAGGTTTGCACGATTACGACTCGGTCCTGTTCGACTGGGATTTGGGGATCTGAACTAATCTATCTCGAGATTTATCATAAGAGACCGATGCGTTGCCATCGGTCATTGAGCGGTGATCGAGCTAACATCGGCAGAGTCAGAATCGGCTAAATCAACGCAAAAGAAATCGGCAAAATCAAGTTAAAGGGGATTCTTCATTGATAGCCAGATTTCTTACACAAAGATCTAGTGGTTCTCAAAAGAAATTGCTAGGGGATACATTGCCCCGTCTACTACTCCTAGCTCTATCCTATCTAGGGGCCGCTGCTGCCCTCGTCGTCGTCTTCATCACCGTCGTCGGCGCTGCTCCCGGCCGGCTCATCATCTCTGCTGTGGCGGCCGCCGGCAGGACCCTCATTGTCCTCGTCCTCCTCGTCAGCATCGTCATCATCGCTGTCGAAGTCACTGAGATTCCCGGGCCAGGGGCAATGGCGCTTGGCCGGCGGCTCGTCGGAGGAGGTGCTGTCCTCCTCCTCTTCTTCTTCTTCCTTCACCTCTTCGGAAGAGGTGAAATCATCCCAGGAGAAGCGGTCGTCGTCGCTCTCCTCCTCCGATTCCCCATCTGCAAGGAAGCGGAGGTCGCTCTCCCCGTCAGTCGAGGACTTGTCGTCCTCCGACCAGGCGGAGAAGTCGTGACTCGACTCATCCCCGTCGGCAATGGCGCGGCGGATGTTGGCCGCGTGGGCTTCTTGCGGGTCCCACTCTGGCGTCGGCTCTCGGAGGGGGGAGGATTGGACCGAGAGGCTTGATGCACCAGAGGAGGAAGAAGAAGAAGACATGGCGGCCAAGGAGGGCTTTTGGAAGTACTAGTGCGAAGGGGATGAAGAAGGGAGCTACAGGAAGTGGCCAAATAAAAAGGGGATATAGCAATTTAATGCTTAAGCAGTTCCCGAAGACGTGGTGCCAGAATCAAATCGTGCAGAGAAGTTGAGAAGGCAAGACATCATCACGAAGAAAACTGCGACGGTTCTGCCACGCACGACATGACCCCTCGAAGGAGACAGATGGTTTTGCAATTATCATTATCAAAACCAGGGGGCATGTGTTACCACCCGATTTTGGCCAAATCAGGAGATGGGCCGTAAGTGAAGATGGGCTTAGAAGATTACACGTGGAGCATCTTTGAAGCAGCCTCGCGCGAAGAGTTTGGGCTTAACTGCCTATGTATCTGTAACATATTAGATCGCATTGTGTTTAGAATTAACAGGTAGAGTCCCGTGCACGGTTAGGTGCACGCCTCATTTAGAAAGTCCCTCGGACTATAAATATGTATCTAGGGTTATCGGAAAAGGAGGACAATCATCGTTCAAACAAACACAAATCAGGCGCATCGCCACCCCTTCCTACGAGGGTTTCTCCCGGGTAAGCACCATGCTGCCTAGATCGCATCTAGCGATCTAGGTAGTATACGTTTATTCGTCTACCTTGTACTGCTCGTGCTGAAGCCTTGTTGATGGCGAGCAGTACTACTTATCATTAGGTGTTTAGGGGCTTGCATTGATGCTTTCTCGTGCATATCTGCGTGGCGATGCCGTCCCTCGACACCTAGCTGCCCTTACACCTTTACGGGTGTAAGGGCAGCATCTTGCTTGTTCGTTACTTAGTAGATCCGATCCGTTATAGTTGCTCCTTGCTCCGCAAGGATTAGTTTAATATCTGCATAGTTAGGCCTTATGTTGGGGTCGGACGATCCGGTAGTGCGTTAGGTGTTGTTTACCGTCCCTGCAAGGGATGTTCCGGGAATCAACGTTATGTTGGTTTTTAGGCCTCTCGTAGGGGTAGTTTGCACCATCTTCCGTATCTGCTAGGCCCGATCATGCGTAGGACATTCCGGTTATGCGGTGAAAACCCTAAACTGTCGTGGATCGTTTTAGCTTTGTTCTGATCAAGCAGGATCCCCATGCCATTGCAAATCCAACAAGAACCATGGGGCGATCGGCTCTTTGAGCCGATCCACAGGGGAACCTGAGAGCCAATAGGGCTCGTATTTAATGTTTACGTGTCTACCATGCAGGAACAATCGAAGCACTCTAACACCTTCCTGATCGGGTCTAGGTCAGGTGGCACGCCCTAGCAACCGCCATGACGTGGCTGGAAGATTTGCGGGACGACCCGAGGTGCCAGGGTCCACTAAGCGGCCCTAGGAGCCTCCCGGCTCTTCGTGTTGCTTACCCATTGCCCGCCGGTGGGTTTTGGAGGGTAACACCACTGTCATAGGGTGTTCCTGGAAGTAGTGTCTCAGCTTCCGGCTACCTAGGAATACTCCATAAGCTAGCTTTTGAAAGTGAGGATATCTTTGTTTGGATTCTGTCAAGACTTCGCTAATGTAATAGACGGGCCTTTGGACTCCATGCTCATGTCCTTCTTCCTGTCGCACCACCACGATTACGAGACTGATGACTTTGTTGGTGGCTGCCATATAGAGGAGCATAGGCTCTGACTCAGCTGGAGCTGCCAATATGGGTGGTGAGGAGAGTATGTTCTTCAATCCCTGAAGTGCTTCGTCTGCTGCCTCATCCCAGACAAATTTGTCTGTTTTCTTCAGCAGCTTGTATAGAGGTAGGGCCTTCTCGCCAAGACGGCTAACAAATCTACTGATTGCCGCAACGCAACCAGTTAATCGTTGCACATCTTTGAGACAAGTTGGCCGCTTGATTTTCGGGATAGCATTGATTTTTTCCGGGTTAACTTCAATGCCCCTGTGGGAAACAATGAAGCCAAGGAGTTTTCCGGCTGGTACGCCAAAGACGCACTTCAGCGGATTTAACATCATCTTGTACCGTCGGAGATTATCGAAGGTTTCCTTCAGGTCGCTGATCAAGTCGGATCCCTTTCGGGTCATGACCGCGATGTCGTCGACGTAGGCGTGCACATTCCGACCGATTTGGTCCTTCAAGCACCGCTGCATCGTACGTTGGTATGTGGCACCTGCGTTTTTCAAGCCAAAAGGCATGGTAACGTAGCAGTATGTGCCAAAAGGTGTGATGAAAGAGGTCGCCTTTTGGTCAGACTCCTTCATCCGGATCTGATGATACCCGGAATATGCGTCAAGAAAACACAGAAGTTCCGCCCCTGCCGTCGAATCAATGACTTGGTCAATGCGCGGCAAGGGGAACGGATCCTTCGGACAATGCTTATTCAAGCCGGAGTAATCGATGCACATTCTTAGTATTTCAGAATTCTTTTTGGGTACAAGGACGGGGTTTGCGACCCACTCAGTATGGATAACTTCTACTACAAAACCTGCCTCTAGTAACTTTGCTAATTCCATTCCTATGGCGCGGCGCTTCTTATCTCCAAAGCGTCGCATAGCTTGCTTCACCGGTTTTGCACCTGGATTTATGTTGAGGTAGTGCTCGGCGAGTTCCCTTGGTACTCCGGACATGTCAGAAGGTTGCCATGCGAAGATATCCATGTTAGCTCGGAGGAACTCGACGAGCGCGCTTTCCTATTTGGGGTCCATGTTGGCTCCGACTGAAACCTGCTTGGAGCTGTCGCCTTCAACGAGGTCATGCTTCTTGGTTTCTATCGCGGCCTTGAACGAGGTCTTCTGCTCGGAGATCTGCTTCTTGGTGGTCTGCATCTCAGTCGGATCCACCGCGGCTCTGTAGCCTTGCAGCTCCTCTCCAGATATGACGGATTCTGCAAAGGCGGCCTCGCCCTCCTCGCAGTCCCTAGCTTTCTTGTAGTCTCCGGACACGGTGATCATGCCGTTAGGACCCGGAATCTTGAGCTTGTTGTAGATGTAGCATGCCCTAGCGTGGAACTTGTGGTAGGTGGGCCTGCCGAAGATTACATGGTAGGAGCTCTTGAAGGGCACTACTTCGAACGTGATCATCTCTTCGCGGTAATTGTTAACATCGCCGAAGGCCACGGGAAGTTTGATGCTACCCAGGGAGTTTGCCTTCTTAGCCAGAACCACACCATGAAATTCAGTGGTGCTGTGCTTGAGCTGTTCCTTGGTGAGGTTCATCCTCTCCAGAGTCTCCAGGTACATGATGTTCAGGCTAGCTCCGCCATCCATAAGGCATTTGGAGAAGTCATACCCGTCTATGCGGGGACTTACAACCAGAGCGTAGCACTCTTTGGGAATGACGGCCGGGTGATCCGACCTGTCAAAAGTACAGGCTTTCTCCGACCACTTGACATACTGCGGCACAGCCGGAACTGTGGCGTTCAAGAGCCGGAGCGCCGATTTCTTGGCACGGACTGTTGGGGTTCCGAGGAAGGTGTGGAAAGCTCCGACACTCTTTTTCCCGAAAGGGTTGGACTTGTTGGCTGCGGTACCCTCTTTGGGATCCGGCGAAGCGTCATCTTCGTCCATTGCCTCGGAACTGTCCTCTTTCTTTCCCTTGCCTCCTTTTCCGCGTGGGCGGTGCTTCCGGGCTCGCTTGTATCCTGCCTCCGGGTCGTTCTTCAGATCGTTGACCCACTTGCAGTTGCGATTGGTGTGAGTGGATTTGCCCATAGCCGGATCTAGATGAGCCAGGCACGGCATATCCCTGTATTCTTCGTACGTTTGGGGGCGCGGGATCCGGCTGCGGTGACCTCGTCAGCGCGCTGCTGGCCCCTGCCTGCTCCGCCTCCACGTCCGCGGCCTCTTCCACCTCCTGAACCTCCGTGTTGGAACGTCATGGCGACCATGTCGGATCCTCCGCCTTTCTGGTCTTCAGGGGGTTCTTCCGCTTGTTGCTGTTGCTGACGCCATTGTCACGGTTTTTCTTTTGTTGGTGCAGGGGTATGGCTGTAGCTGCAAGATCTCCGCCTGCGTCGTCATCGGCGGCAGTGTGATCGCTGGCGATGTTTATCATCTCATCAAGGGTGAGCTTGTTCGCATTCACCAGGCAGGTAAGCTTGTGGCGCAGCAGCCCTCCACGCTGATCCTCTCGTTTTCGTTTCCGGTGCTGTGCTATATTCCAGGGATGGTCTGTTTCATCATATATGTCACCCGGATCCTCTCGTTTTCGTTTCCGGTGCCAGTTGGCAGGTCTGTCTTTTAATTCCCGGAAATCAACAAGGTAATAAGATCCGTTGTGTAGCACTTTGCTGATGACAAAAGGTCCTTCCCATGGAGATTGCAGCTTGTGATCTTTCACCTGGCGAAGGCGGAGGACTAAGTCTCCGACCATGAACGAGCGGTTCCGAACTCGACGGCTGTGATAGCGTCGGAGCTTCTGCTGATAAATGGTGGAGCGTTGGTCAGCTAAATTCCGAGCTTCTTCGATTAGGTCCACAGATAGCTGTCGAGCCTCGTCAGCAGTTTCTTCATCGTAGGCGGAAACTCGCGGTGAATCATGGATGATGTCAGTGGGGAGCACAGCTTCGGATCCGTATACCAGGAAGAACGAAGTAAATCTGGTTGACCTGTTAGGGGTAGTTCGCAAACTCCACAGAACAGAGTCTAGTTCATCAGCCCAAGCTCCGGCTGCACGTTGCAGCGGTTCTTCAAGGCGAGGTTTGATTCCGGCTAGTATAAGACCATTGGCTCGTTCGACCTGACCATTGGATTGTGGATGGGCCACAGATGCAAGGTCAAGCCGGATCCCAACTTCATCGCAATAATCCTTGAGTTCTCCTTGCGCAAAGTTTGTGCCATTATCTGTGATTATGCTGTGTGGGATGCCGAATCTCGTTACGAGGCTGCAAACAAATTTTAGTGCCGTAGCACCGTCGGCTTTTCTCACTGGCTTTGCCTCGATCCACTTACTGAACTTGTCAATAGCGACCAAGAGGTATTCATGACCACCAGGAGATGATTTCTTTAACTTACCAACCATATCGAGCCCCCAGACCGCGAACGGCCAGGTGATAGGTATGGTCCTCAGCTCTTGGGCTGGAGCATTTGGTTGAGTAGCGTAGTACTGACAACCTCGGCAAGTTTTCACCAGCTTTTCAGCGTCTTCTTTAGCTGTTAGCCAGTAAAATCCTAACCGAAAAGCTTTTGCAACGAGGGACCTGGGGGCGGCATGATGCCCGCAATCCCCTGCGTGGATCTCTCGGAGGATTTCAATGCCATCTTGATTAGAGACGCATTTGAGAAACACCCCGTTTGCACTTCGTTTGTAGAGCTGTCCATCAACAATTGTGTAGGATCTTGCTCGCCTGATGATCTGTCGTGCGTGGACCTCGTCCTCCGGCAACTTTCGATCAATGAGGTAATCCAGGAACGGCTGAGTCCAGGCCGGAATGACTGCCATCACTTCCTTAGCCGGAGAAACTGCCAGATCAGGATTTTCCGGGTTTGCGCCTTTTACTGAGGGTACCCGTAGATGCTCAAGGAAAATGCCAGGCGGAATTGGCTTCCTGCCGGATCCGAGCTTAGACAGCATATCTGCCGCTGTGTTATCGTGACGTACTGGACTTCATATCCGAGGAAGCACTTGGCGATCTCGTCAACTTCGTCTCTGTAAGCCGCCATGATGGAGTTTCTGGCGTTCCAGGTTCCGGCTACTTGTTGTTCCACCAGGTCGGAATCTCCGCGGCATATGATGTGCTTGATCCCAATGTCCTTAGCGATGCGCAGACTGTGTAGTAGAGCCTCGTACTCCGCCATATTGTTGGTAGCTTCGAAGTGAATCTGCAGAACATACTGCAGTTCTTCTCCGGTAGGTGACTTCAGGGTAACTCCAGCCCCCGAGCCTTGATGTTGCTTGGATCCGTCAAAGTGCATAACCCAAGCTTCAGGTTCCGGCACAGGTGTGCCCTCCGGCGCTTCAGTCCAATCCGCGATAAAATCCGCTAGAACTTGAGACTTGATTGCGGTTCTGGCTTCGTAGTTGATGTCAAAGGCAGATAATTCAATGCCCCATTTTGCTACACGCCCTGTTGCGTCGGAGTTGTTGATGATAGTTGCCAGTGGAGCCTTGCTCACCACTGTCATAGGGTGTTCCTGGAAGTAGTGTCTCAGCTTCCGGCTACCTAGGCATACTCCATAAGCTAGCTTTTGAAAGTGAGGATATCTTTGTTTGGATTCTGTCAAGACTTCGCTAATGTAATAGACGGGCCTTTGGACTCCATGCTCATGTCCTTCTTCCTGTCGCACCACTACGATTACAAGACTGATGACTTTGTTGGTGGCTGCCATATAGAGGAGCATAGGCTCTGACTCAGCTGGAGCTGCCAATATGGGTGGTGAGGAGAGTATGTTCTTCAATCCCTGAAGTGCTTCGTCTGCTGCCTCGTCCCAGACAAATTTGTCTGTTTTCTTCAGCAGCTTGTATAGAGGTAGGGCCTTCTCGCCAAGACGGCTAACAAATCTACTGATTGCCGCAACGCAACTAGTTAATCGTTGCACATCTTTGAGACAAGTTGGCCGCTTGATGTTCAGGATAGCCTTGATTTTTTCCGGGTTAACTTCAATGCCCCTGTGGGAAACAATGAAGCCAAGGAGTTTTTCGGCTGGTACGCCAAAGACGCACTTCAGCGGATTTAACATCATCTTGTACCGTCGGAGATTATCGAAGGTTTCCTTCAGGTCGCTGATCAAGTCGGATCCCTTTCGGGTCATGACCGCGATGTCGTCGACGTAGGCGTGCACGTTCCGGCCGATTTGGTCCTTCAAGCACCGCTGCATCGTACGTTGGTATGTGGCACCTGCATTTTTCAAGCCAAAAGGCATGGTAACGTAGCAGTATGTGCCAAAAGGTGTGATGAAAGAGGTCGCCTTTTGGTCAGACTCCTTCATCCGGATCTGATGATACCCGGAATATGCGTCAAGAAAACACAGAAGTTCCGCCCCTGCCGTCGAATCAATGACTTGGTCAATGCGCGGCAAGGGGAACGGATCCTTCGGACAATGCTTATTCAAGCCGGAGTAATCGATGCACATTCTTAGTATTTCAGAATTCTTTTTGGGTACAAGGACGGGGTTTGCGACCCAATCAGTATGGATAACTTCTACTACAAAACCTGCCTCTAGTAACTTTGCTAATTCCATTCCTATGGCGCGGCGCTTCTTATCTCCAAAGCGTCGCATAGCTTGCTTCACCGGTTTTGCACCCGGATTTATGTTGAGGTAGTGCTCGGCGAGTTCCCTTGGTACTCCGGACATGTCAGAAGGTTGCCATGCGAAGATATCCATGTTAGCTCGGAGGAACTCGACGAGCGCGCTTTCCTATTTGGGGTCCATGTTGGCTCCGACTGAAACCTGCTTGGAGCTGTCGCCTTCAACGAGGTCATGCTTCTTGGTTTCTATCGCGGCCTTGAACGAGGTCTTCTGCTCGGAGATCTGCTTCTTGGTGGTCTGCATCTCAGTCGGATCCACCGCGGCTAGCCTTGCAGCTCCTCTCCAGATATGACGGATTCTGCAAAGGCGGCCTCGCCCTCCTCGCAGTCCCTAGCTTTCTTGTAGTCTCCGGACACGGTGATCATGTCGTTAGGACCCGGAATCTTGAGCTTGTTGTAGATGTAGCATGCCCTGGCGTGGAACTTGTGGTAGGTGGGCCTGCCGAAGATTACATGGTAGGAGCTCTTGAAGGGCACTACTTCGAACGTGATCATCTCTTCGCGGTAATTGTTAACATCGCCGAAGGCCACGGGAAGTTTGATGCTACCCAGGGAGTTTGCCTTCTTACCCGGAACCACACCATGAAATTCAGTGGTGCTGTGCTTGAGCTGTTCCTTGGTGAGGTTCATCCTCTCCAGAGTCTCCAGGTACATGATGTTCAGGCTAGCTCCGCCATCCATAAGGCATTTGGAGAAGTCATACCCGTCTATGCGGGGACTTACAACCAGAGCGTAGCACTCTTTGGGAATGACGGCCGGGTGATCCGACCTGTCAAAAGTACAGGCTTTCTCCGACCACTTGACATACTGCGGCACAGCCGGAACTGTGGCGTTCAAGAGCCGGAGCGCCGATTTCTTGGCACGGACTGTTGGGGTTCCGAGGAAGGTGTGGAAAGCTCCGACACTCTTTTTCCCGAAAGGGTTGGACTTGTTGGCTGCGGTACCCTCTTTGGGATCCGGCGAAGCGTCATCTTCGTCCATTGCCTCGGAACTGTCCTCTTCTTTGTCCTTGTTCTTGCCCTTGCCTCCTTTGCCGCGTGGGCGGTGCTTCCGGGCTCGCTTGTATCCTGCCTCCGGGTCGTTCTTCAGATCGTTGACCCACTTGCAGTTGCGATTGGTGTGAGTGGATTTGCCCGTAGCCGGATCTAGATGAGCCAGGCACGACATATCCCTGTATTCTTCGTACGTTTGGGGGGCGCGGGATCCGGCTGCGGTGACCTCGTCAGCGCGCTGCTGGCCCCTGCCTGCTCCGCCTCCACGTCCGCGGCCTCTTCCACCTCCTGAACCTCCGCGTTGGAACGTCATGGCGACCATGTCGGATCCTCCGCCTTTCTGGTCTTCAGGGGGTTCTTCCGCTTGTTGCTGTTGCTGACGCCATTGTCACGGTTTTTCTTTTGTTGGTGCAGGGGTATGGCTGTAGCTGCAAGATCTCCGCCTGCGTCGTCATCGGCGGCAGTGTGATCGCTGGCGATGTTTATCATCTCATCAAGGGTGAGCTTGTTCGCATTCACCAGGCAGGTAAGCTTGTGGCGCAGCAGCCCTCCACGCTGCAAGCCACCAATGAAGGCGTGCATTGCTGTGCGGTTATCTACGTTCTCGCACTCGTTTCTGGTCGCCAACCATCGGGTGAGGAAACTTCTGGATGTTTCACCCTTCTTCTGGATGCAGGCTTGAAGGTCGCTAGTGGTGGCCGGTCTCTTGTAGGTGCCCCTGAAGTGGTTCTCGAAAGCCTTCTTCAGGTCAAACCAGCAAAAGATGGTGTTTTCCTCGAGGTCGCTGAGCCAAACACGAGCTGGACCAATAAGGTACAACTGGAGCATGCGGCAGGCTATATTCGGGGTTCCTCCGGCAAAGGTTACTGCATTGTAGTAATCCTCAATCCAGGTATCCGGCCTCTCGCTGCCATCATAATGCTTCAGGTTTCCGGGTAGCTTAAGGTTCAAGCTTCTTGGCTTTGGTTCCTCTCGGATCATCCGGCCAAAGCACTTTGGACCGATGTAGTCGGATCTGTACTCGTTGAGGCGCTCCCGAGCATCGCGGGGACCGCCGCCGGGTGACTTTGAGCGGGAACGGGATCTCCGGCCTCCGCCTCCGCCTCCATCTCTGCCTCCACTGGGTGGTGGCGAGGGAGATCTGCGAGGGGGCCTGTAAGATGTTCTTCCGCCTTCGGATTCTCGGCGCTGCTCCCGCGGCTGGCTCCGGCTTCGGTGACTCCCTTCCTCTTGGTGGTGGTTGCCTCCGTCGTTCCGGCTCCTGCGAGGCTCAGGCGCGTGCTCTTCGTTCCGACTCCTTCTGGGTTCAGGCTCGCGTCCTTGGCTTCTGCGAGGCTCTGGCTCGCGGTCTTGGTTCCGACGAGGCTCAGGCTCACGGTCTTGGTTCCGGCTCCTGCGTGGCTCCGGCGTGCGCTCCCTGCTCCTGTTCCTAGGCGGTGGCATGTTGTCGCGGATGTTGATTCCACCTAGCCCATGGGGCCTGGTGTTTCCGGCAGGACTGCGACGTCGAGGGGGCAGCGGAGGACGCGAAGTCCGGGGTGGTGGTGATGGAACACGATACTTGTCTCTGCCAGTATACATCGGGTCCTTTCCCTTTGCCGGGTTTTTCGGGGTTGAATCCGAGGGCACCGGGATTGGATTCGGATGTTCCCTGACTTTTCTCCTGCGCTCCGTGGATCCGGTGCGCGACTCGCCATCACGATGTTGACTTGCTATGGCGTCCTTCTACGCGGTGGATATGCAATGATCCGGGTTGGATTCCAACCTGCGTGAAGTATCTGCCTTGCTCTGTTGCTGCATTGCTGAAGCAACGAGCTTCCGGACGTAGTTGATGTCAATCTCCTCGTCCTTCTTTTTCAGGAGCTCCGCAGCCTTCTTCATGTTGTCCTTTGGAGTTGTGAGCGGCTGCTGCTCTGTGGGGGTTGCAAAGGTAATCCTGCGGGGAGGGATGGCTTCTCGCCTGATTCTATCTTCCTCCTCCTGAACAAATTTCACCTTGGCCTCCCAATGCTTCTCGAGTTGCCTGACCTTTGCAAGAGATTCATCGACTTCGCGATCCTTCTTCTGAAAGTGGACCACGAAGTTCGCAGCTTCTGTTCTCTCTTCCAGCATCGCGGCTGCGGTGTTGGCAAACTTCTGGGCCGTAGCCAGCATCTCCTTCCTTGTGGCTTCTAGAGCCTCCAGATCTGCGGCGGCGTCAGGGGTTATCGATTTGTTGAGGACATCAGACTGCGCGACTAAATCCATGTGTGCTTGCTCGACCATCTCTTCTGGGGATAAGACCTCCTTACGCGATCGTTCCCGTGTTAACGGAGATCCTGCGTTGGATGGTCCTGGGTCGGAGTTGGAGTCTTCGTCTTCCGTTTCCTGCTGATCCAGCGGTGCCACGGTCGCGAGGACCTGCATGGGCTGGGCGGATTCTGCGTCAGCTTGTTCTCCGCCTCCGAGCTCTTCTAGCTTGCGGTTAAACTCTTCCGTATTCATGGACGAGGCACCGTCAGCTTCTTCCCCGATCTCGAGCTCCTTCGTCAAGCGGTTGTATTCTTCTGTGCCTATTGAGGAGGCATCGTCGGAATTTGGGCTTAAGTTGCCGAGGATTGATTCCTCGGGTTTCCGGCTTCCTCTTGTCCCGGGGCGTCGCTGTCTCCGACAGCCTCTTGCTGATCCGGAACAGCGCCGTTTCCGGGTGCCTCAACCTGCAAGGGGTCGGCTTCGTCCTGAAGGAGGGCGTCTCCTGCGGTATGGGCCAAGAAGTGCACGAAGTGACACCTTTGCTTCTCTAACACCTGGGAGACCCAGGCGGATCTGCATTGGTCTTCCACCGTTTTCTCCTGCTCAGGGGCGGATTGGGTGGGCTTTGATTTTTCCAGATCTAAGGCGGAATCTTCCTTAGGAAGTTCCTGCGACTCAGATCGGATCTTCGCGATGGCGTCCATCTCAGCGGCGGTCGCGTCAGCGTTACTTACCAGAGCGTTTCCGTCGGAATCGACGGTTTCGCCGATGAAGATGTGGATGCCGCCGATTGGGACGATGGAGAGCTTGACGGGGTTTGACCTAGCCGGAATCCAGAACTCGTCCGGAGGGACGATCGGAAAGTTTCCGGCGTAAAGTACACGCCCCACAGCGATCGAGTCGTCATAGCTTCCCATGGCGGAGCCCTCCCGGTTCCGGCCTCCAGACGCCTCAGGCCCCACGGTGGGCGCCAACTGTCGTTGCTTAGTAGACGGTACCTCATAGGTGGGATCCTCACGAGGGGGAAAAGAAGTAGGGCCATAGGGCGGAGTGTCCTCGGGACGGTAGTACGCGAGTTACCCACCGGAACACGCGATGACGGGCCTACTGCTGCTTGTCTGGAATTATCGGGCGCTTGCGCGTTGTTACAATGGTTGTGGTTGTGCCTCTAGGGCTCCCGGGATCCGGCTTATATAGACGCACGGATCTAGGGTTTACATGGAGAGTCCTAGCCGGAATACAAGTTGCCTAACTACGGTACAATATCTTGTCGTGTACGTCAAGGATCCGCCTTCCTTCTTGGCCGTGCTGGATCCGGATACTTTATGGGCTTCCACGGATCCGGCCTCCTTCATAGGTCGGTTGAGATCCGGCTCCTCGTTCCTAGGCTGGACTTCATCCTTCATGATCAACAGCAACTGGGCCGCCCGATGGGCCACATGCCACCATCACCGTCTGTGGGCCACCCGGGCTTGCCGGATCCAGGCCATGTCGTTGATATACCCATAAAGTATACCCACAACAGGTATTTATGCTCGATAGTGGGTTCATGCCTCCATTTAATCTGGACATGACAGAAAGTTCTAAGGTTGTGGATGTGCTGTTGCTACTAGGGATAAAACATCGATGCTTTGTCTAAGGATATTTGTGTTGATTACATTACGCACCATACTTAATGCAATTATCTGTTTTTTACAACTTAATACTGGAGGGGGTGCGGATGCTAACCCGAAGGTGGATATTTAGGCATAGATGCATGCTGGATAGCGGTCTATGTACTTTGTCGTAATGCCCTGATTAAATCTCATAGTAATCATCATTGATATGTATTGAATCTTTATTTGTCAATTGCCCACATGTAATTTGTTCACCCATCATGCTAGTTATCTTATTGGAGAGACACCACTAGTGAACTGTGGACCCTGGTCCATTCTTTTACATCTGAATACAATCTACTGCAATCATTGTTCTTTACTGTTCTTTGCAAACAAACATCATCTTCCACTCGACGTTTAATCCTTTGTTTTCAGCAAGCCGGTGAGATTGACAACCTCACTGTTACGTTGGGGAAAAGTATCTTGATTGTGTTGTGCAGGTTCCACGTTGGCGCCGGTTTCACTGGTGTTGCCGCACTACACTCCTCCACCAACAACCTTCACGTGCTTCTTGGCTCCTACTGGTTCGATAACCTTGGTTTCTTACTGAGGGAAAACTTGCTTCTATATGCATCATACCTTCCTCTTGGGGTTCCCAACGGACGTGTGCTTCGCGCGTATCACATAGCACTCCAGAATCCAAGATGGCCGCCGAAGATCTGGAGTGGGAGAGATCCAAGATCTCCAGCCAAGATATGAACCTGCTGAAGAAGCTGGGTTCGCCAAGAAGGAAAATGCGCTGCGCTTCCCCAAGGAGGAGAGCTATCCATCGCCTCCAATGGAGTACCGGGTCAGTTTCGTTGACCATCTCATCCGCGGTCTTTCTCCCCCCATCCACGAGTTTCTTCGAGGTCTTCTCTTTGTCTATGGGCTTCAGCTTCATCAGCTGACGCCCAATTCCATCCTGCACGTGTCGATTTTTATCACATTGTGTGAATGCTTCCTCGGAGTCCAACCTAATTGGGCTTTGTGGAAGCGCATCTTCTGCCTCCGCCGTAATGGCTCCCACGGCGTCGCCTATAACATCGGCGGCGTTGTTATCTGTGTTCGTTCTGACGTCGAGTACTTCGACGTCCAATTTCCCGACTCCGTCCAAGGGTGGCGCAAGAAGTGGCTCTATGTACACGAAGAGAGCTCTGATTCAGTGGAGTACAACATTGCTCCTTTTGATGGAAGAGCCAAGATTCTTCGCCGCCGATCCTGGGACGCTGAAGCTACCGAAGAAGAGAAATCGGCGACAGAGGCGCTGATGACTCGCATCCATGAGCTCCAGAACACCCGTGGCAAGGAATTATCGGGTATCCAGATCACAGCCTACTTCCTTAGGATTAGAGTGCAGCCTCTGCAAGCTCGCAAAAATCCCCTTTGGATGTATGCTGGTGATGAAGATGTCGAGAGGCTCTCCAAGGATCTTCCTGTGAAGGACTTGGAGAAGTTGATTCGAAGAATTTCAAAGCTTAACAAGAAGGACACCATTCCATCTTCTTGCCAAGTTAAGCCATTTTGTAGCACCAATCCCCTTCCCGAGGTAATTTTTCCTCCTGACTATTATATTGTCTTCTCGAGTTTTTGGTATCTGTCGACTACTTTTTTGCTAGCGCCTTTTTGCATAACTTTTTGTCAACACTCTTTGTTTTTCACAGGGCCACCCTGTTCTAGCTTCTCTTCCTCCCCTTCCCGAAGGTGGGGAAGTCGAAGAACGGGCCGTTGTCACCGACGACAACCAGGGTACTTCTCGCCCTGAAAGTGAAGTCGCGGGCTCCCAAAAATCCGCGGCTTCTCTTGAAAAAGAGATTGAAACTGAGGCTACCTCATCAACACGCTCTTCCCTCCCAGCTGCTTCTCCGAAGAACAAGAGGAAAATGGATGAGATTGTTGATTCTGGCACCTCCAAAGCCGGTGCTGCACGTGCCGGAGAGACTGCACCTGATGCTGGAAAGAAAGCTTTCGATCCTTACGAGGCTGCTCTCGTCAGCTCGTAAGTTCTTGGTGCACTATATTTGTCTGTTCTCGATACTTTTCCAAATTGCTTTCTTATCTTGTCGCTTTATTTGTTGTAGTGGCGATGAAGAGGAGGATGCACCTATTGACGCGACTGCTCGAACGAGCACGTCCCGTACTTTAGTTGTTTCCGAAGCTCAGCCTGATGGCGACGAAACTTCGCCTCCTCAACAGGTCATAGAGCATCCGCCTCCCATTGCAAGCCCCCGAGCTTCTTCACCAAAGAGGGCTAGGGTGGATACATCCAAGGAACCTACCACGTTAATTGGTTGTTCCACGACTCCTTTAATGGAAGAAGTGTTACCCTCCAAAACCCACCGGCGGGCAATGGGTAAGCAACACGAAGAGCCGGGAGGCTCCTAGGGCCGCTTAGTGGATCCCTGGCACCTCGCGTCGTCCCGCAAATCTTCCGGCCACGTCCTGGCGGTTGCTAGGGCGTGCCACCTGACCTAGACCCGATCAGGAAGGTGTTAGTGTTTCGATTGTTCCTGCATGGTAGACACGTAAACATTAAATACGAGCCCTATCGGCTCTCGGGTTTCCCTGTGGATCGGCTCAAAGAGCCGATCGCCCCATGGTTCTTGTTGGATTTGCAATGGCATGGGGATCCTGCTTGATCAGAACAAAGCTAAAACGATCCACGACAGTTTAGGGTTTTCACCGCATAATCGGAACGTCCTACGTGTTATCGGGCCTAGCAGCTACGAAAGATGATGCAAACTACCCCTACGAGAGGCCTAAAAACCAACATAACGTTTATTCCCGGAACATCCCTTGCAGGGACGGTAAACAACACCTAACGCACTACCGGATCGTCCGACCCCAGCATAAGGCCTAACTATGCGGATATTAAACTAATCCCTGCGGAGTAAGGAGCAACTATAACGGATCGGATCTACTAAGTAGCGCACAAGCAAGATGCTGCCCTTACACCCGTAAAGGTGTAAGGGCAGCTAGGTGTCGAGGGACAGCATTGCCACGCAGATATGCACGAGAAAGCATCAATGCAAGCCCCTAAACACCTAATGATAAGTAGTACTGCTCGCCATCAACAAGGCTTCAGCACGAGCAGTACAAGGTTGACGAATAAACGTATACTGCCTAGATCGCTAGATGCGATCTAGGCAGCATAGTGCTTACCCGGGAGAAACCCTCGTAGGAAGGGGTGGCGATGCGCCTGATTTGTGTTGGTTGAACGATGATTGTCCTCCATTCTCGATAACTTTAGATACATATTTATAGTCCAAGGGACTTTCTAATTGAGGCGTGCACCTAACCGTGCACGGGCCAGACTCTATCTTTTAATTCTAAATTACAATGCGATCTAATATGTTACAGATACATAGGCAGTTAAGCCCAAACTCTTCGCGCGAGGCCGCTTCAAAGATGCTCCACGTGTAATCTTCAAAGCCCATCTTCACTCACGGCCCATCTCCTGATTTGGCCAAAATCGGGTGGTAACACATGCCCCCCTGGTTTTGATAATGATAATTGCAAAACCATCTGTCTCCTTTGAAGGGTCATGTCGTGGCAGAGCAGAACCGTCGCAGTATTCTTCATGATGACGTCTTGCCTTCTCAACTTCTCTGCACGATTTGACGGTTCTGGCACCACGTCCTCGGAAACTGCTTAAGCCTTAAACCGCTATACCCCTTTTTATTCGGCCACTTCCTGTAGCTCCCTTCTTCATCCCTTTCGCACTAGTACTTCCAAAAGCCCTCCTTGGCCGCCATGTCTTCTTCTTCCTCTTCCCAATCCTCTTCCCAAGAGGGAGAGCCGGAGTGGGACCGCAAGAAGCCCACGCGGCCAACATCCGCCGTGCCATTGCCGACGGGGATGAGTCGAGTCACGACTTCTCCGCTGGTCGGAGGACGACAAGTCCTCGACTGACGGGGAGAGCGACCTCCGCTTCCTTGCAGATGGGGAACCGGAGGAGGAGAGCGACGACGACCGCTTCTCCTGGGATGATTTCACCTCTTCCGAAGAGGTGAAGGAAGAAGAAGAGGAGGAGGACAGCACCTCCTCCGACGAGCCGCCGGCCAAGCGCCATTGCCCCTGGCCCGGGAATCTCAGCGACTTCGACAGCGATGATGACGCCGCTGACGAGGAAGACGAGGACAATGAAGGTCCTGCCGGTGGCCGCTACAGCAGCGACGATGAGCCGGCCGTGAGCAGCGCCGACAGCGGCGACGGCGATGACGAGGGCAGCAGCGGCCCCTAGATAGGATAGCGCTAGGAGTAGTAGATGGGGCAATGTATCCCCTAGGACTTCCTTTTGAGAGCAATCAGCTCTTCATGTAAGAAACCTCGTTCATCAATGAAGAATTTCCCCAATTTGATTTTACTGATTTCCTTTGTGATGATTTAGCCGATTGCCCTTCGTACTGAGTCTGCCGATTGTCGATTGGTCGATGCTCAATGAGCCGATGGCAATGCATCAGCTTTTCCAATAGATTGCAAGACAGATCGATCTAATTGCCTTCTCAGATGTTAACTTGCAACCCATGAAATTCAGATCCAAACTTCCAACCGAACAGGTCCAGCGCGCAGCCTTGAGACCCCTAGATCTTTAGACTTCAAAATCATCCGATCGTGATGTTTGTCCTGACGGCAAAACTCCTGGATTAATGCTCCCAGGAAAGCTCCTTAGCCCGTTGCTGACAACCTTGACGTTGAAGCTGATACCCCTGCAAAACAGGTGTTTGCTCACAGCTTCCCTTGCGATGTTCTACTCCTTCGCAGCAACAAACTGGTCTAGAGCCTAACCACCGATGATGGCTCCTTCTTCAAACTCCTCCCACCAGCTCTGGTGGTTCCTTCGCATAATTCACCACCTTTCAAACAAGCGTGCAAAGTCAGCCGATTTCAACAAAATCAGCTCCGAGAACAAAACCTTAGGCGAGCTGCCCCCGAACCTCAGTCAAGGCGAGGATAAAGGTGTACCAGCCGAATGGGCCATCATCGGCTTCCCAACTGTAGTGCAGCATTAGCCGATTCTGACCAAATCGGCTTTCAATAGCAGAGAACCTCCCAGGTGAGCTGCCCCCCGAGCTACTCCAGCCCTTCATCAAAACTGGGCAGGAAATCTTACGCGTCAAGGAGACATGCACTAGGACGGCTCTGGAAGGATCAGCAGCTCCCTTGAACTAAGAAGCCTCAAACGCGGTGGCCCTTGAACTCTTCCTAGCTCCATTCTTGCGTCTTGCTGCTCAGATCGGCTCATCACCTTGGGCGGACTAATGTAACTTTTGGTGACGATGTTTGATGAAGTTGTCACCTTGGTCAAGCCCCAGGAGAAAACGCCACAGCCAATTGGATGGTCATCGGCTGTTCTCATGATCCTAACCTGATCTGCATGCTTGCGCAGGCGCTGCTAGTCTTGAAGATTTGCTAACGGAGCCACCAACAATTCCACTGAGGGGTTCCTTCAGTAGAGCCTCGATGACTGCTCCATTAGGCTTCTGCTTGTAACAGTCGTATCCCTTGAGTCGATGGCCGTGCATCGGCTTTTAATTCTTAAGTCGATGTCTACGCATCGGCTGTGCTCAAATTTTTTGGATTTTCCATTTTTAAATCTTGAGCTGCTGGGCATTTGGCATCCGTTCCCAGCTTCGTATCCTCGTGTCTCATCCATCTATGTGCCCCCCGAGCCGATTCTGTCAAGTACTTGATGGTATCGGCTCTTCAGGCATCTGCTGGATCAATGCTGAACACAGACAAGGTATGTTGAGGATAGTTTCGGCCGATTGCCAGAATCGGCCTCCTTTTTCGTTGCAATGCTTGACGATGGTTTGCAACTTCTTGGATTTCCACTGTAGCTACGTGACGTGTTGGAGATAAGATCCTTTGCTTTTTATTTTTTGAGGGCCGATCGCAGGGATCGGCCTTGCCACGTATGTCCAATGTCTTGGACGTGCTACTCTGTCAGGATCACGGACACCATGTTTGTGTCAGCCGATGCCTCTGCATCGGCATCAGCCGATGCCTGTGCATCGGCTTTCGCCTGTTTGGGGCGCCATACTTTCTTTGGCGGGCGCGCCGTCTCCAATGTCTGCTGAATTTTCGCGGCGGATCGGGCCGCGCTCTTCTCAACGTGTACAGTGCTGTGCCTCGGCTTCTTCCAGGTTCCGGCCGCTGCCCTACGCTTCGAGAATGGCTGAGTCCATCAGGGCACCACCTTGGTCGGTGATACCTATCTTCTTCTCCATCTGACTCCTCAAAGTCTTCTTCTTGAGATGACCCAGCCCGTTTGTTATGAGGTGGGAGAGGCCCTAGACGCTCGAACACTGAAACTTCATTCGTCCTCCTTCTTTGCTGTTTGCATTCTGGGCAATTCTCGATTGTCGGCAATCGGCTCATTCCCGAGTCCCAGCAATGTTTGAAGAAGGGACAGTCCCAGTGCTTATCCACGTTGTCTTGTTCCTTTGACCTCCCTCTGGCGCGACGTTCGTACCCGTCGTTGTTGCTGTCGTTCTGACGATACCTCCTGTTCTCCGCATCAGACCGACGATATCTTTCATCGTCTTCGTCGTAGCGCCGACGTCGGTCGTACTGCTGCTCATATTTGTTGAGGAGATGCACGGATAGTGGGCGCTGATACCGTATGCTTCTCACCTCCTCCTCGGCTAGGTACCGTCTATCGTCGTCTTGGGGCCGGTCGCGTGGAACGGCCTCCTCTTTATCTTTGCCACGAGAGTGGCTGCTCTCTGCTTTGTCCGCGCCATGGCGGTTCACAAGCCCTGCCATGTTGACACTGAAGGAGAACCCTGGTTCCCTTATGGAGTGGCTGAGATCTACCGTGTTGACGCCATGCGACGGACGCGTGTTTCCTTTGAGCTTGATATCGTGAGAACGGGTCTTCTCAAAGGAGCCGATGAGCTCGGCTTCACAGATGGCCTTCAGCTCATCGTATTTCTTCTTGTGCTCCGTAGGGAGATCCTCGTACGTGATCTGTTCCTCTGCCATCTCGGATGTCGGTGTTGACGTGGATGTTGCAGAAGATGTCCCACCGGGCGTGCCAGAATGTGTTACCCTCCAAAACCCACCGGCGGGCAATGGGTAAGCAACACGAAGAGCCGGGAGGCTCCTAGGGCCGCTTAGTGGATCCCTGGCACCTCGCGTCGTCCCGCAAATCTTCTGGCCACGTCCTGGCGGTTGCTAGGGCGTGCCACCTGACCTAGACCCGATCAGGAAGGTGTTAGTGCTTCGATTGTTCCTGCACGGTAGACACGTAAACATTAAATAAGAGCCCTATCGGCTCTCAGGTTTCCATGTGGATCGGCTCAAAGAGCCGATCGCCCCATGGTTCTTGTTGGATTTGCAATGGCATGGGGATCCTGCTTGATCAGAACAAAGCTAAAACGATCCACGACAGTTTAGGGTATTCACCGCATAATCGGAACGTCCTACGTGTTATCGGGCCTAGCAGCTACGAAAGATGATGCAAACTACCCCTACGAGAGGCCTAAAAACCAACATAACGTTGATTCCCGGAACATCCCTTGCAGGGACGGTAAACAACACCTAACGCACTACCGGATCGTCCGACCCCAACATAAGGCCTAACTATGCAGATATTAAACTAATCCTTGCGGAGCAAGGAGCAACTATAACGGATCGGATCTACTAAGTAGCGAACAAGCAAGATGCTGCCCTTACACCCGTAAGGTGTAAGGGCAGCTAGGTGTCGAGGGACGGCATTGCCACGCAGATATGCACGAGAAAGCATCAATGCAAGCCCCTAAACACCTAATGATAAGTAGTACTGCTCGCCATCAACAAGGCTTCAGCACGAGCAGTACAAGGTTGACGAATAAACGTATACTGCCTAGATCCCTAGATGCGATCTAGGCAGCATAGTGCTTACCCGGGAGAAACCCTCGTAGGAAGGGGTGGCGATGCGCTTGATTTGTGTTGGTTGAACGATGATTGTCCTCCTTTCTCGATAACCCTAGATACATATTTATAGTCCAAGGGACTTTCTAATTGAGGCGTGCACCTAACCGTGCACGGGCCAGACTCTATCTTTTAATTCTAAATTACAATGCGATCTAATATGTTACAGATACATAGGCAGTTAAGCCCAAACTCTTCGCGCGAGGCCGCTTCAAAGATGCTCCACGTGTAATCTTCAAAGCCCATCTTCACTGGTTGTTCCACGACTCCTTTAATGGAAGAAGTAAGTTGTTTCTTTTCCCTGTACTGATTTCAATGCTTTGAACTTCCCTCTCTTTATTTCTTGGTGATGTCGAACTTTTCGCTTCCTATATTGATCCTCTTTTTTATGGTCTTCTCTTCAGCCTTTCATGAAGGAGCTTATCCGCTTCGGTACCCAATTTGTCGGGTACCGTGAGTATGCCGCCAAACTTGAAGGTGCCCCCTTTTTTCCTTATCTGTCTTTCCTTAGCGAGTATATTCTGTCGCCATTTTTTGCCACAATGTTTCACTTGTCTTTCTTATTATGGCAGAAACTCTTGCGGAGTCCAACAAACGCGCTGACGCTCTTGCTGTGAAGTTAGAGCAAAGCGAAAAAGCTCGCAAGAAAGCTGAAGCGGATGCTGCTGCCGTCGAAGATCTTCGAAAAAGACTTCACGACATGGAAACTTCGCTGAGCGAAAACATAACTCAGCAGTCTGCTCGCGAAAAGAAATCCTTACTCGCTTGGAGTCGCAAAGTCGACGTTTTATTAGTAAGTGCTCAGACCCTTGCTGCTTCCTTGTGTCGTCTTTGTTCCCTTTTTCCTTTGACCAACTCTTTTTTACTTTATTCAGGGAGAACAAATCAAGAGTATGAGCTGGAAAACCCTGAAGGTGACCAACTCCTTGACGCGCTTTCTCTTCTTGAAATCCATGGTGATGAGGCCCGCGACGGCCTTGCTGAAGCTAAGATTGGCCTGTCGCGGCTTTTCCCATATTTTTTCAAGAAGAAGGAGGAACCCGCAACTTTTGTTGCTCTCGCCAAGTGCTTCACTTCTCAAGAAAACCTTGGACTCCAACTTCGCCAAGAAGGGTTGAAAGTTGGTGTCGAAGGTACTATTGCCTTGGTTGCTGACAGCCAACAAGACGTCGACTGGGCGAGGGTTGGCAATACGGAGGAGATGGAGACGAAGAGGTGGCAGTCGCTGATTAAAGCTGCCAAGCCCAATTCGAAGAAAATCCTTGCCTACCTTGGATACCAGCCAGCTCCTGCTCCTAGTTCGTCGAAGCCGGAGGTCAAGTAGACCACCTTGTCCTCTCTTTATTTTTAACTCTCTTTTGGCGCTGTCGCCTAGTAGTTGTAGCGGCAACTGCTTCAGTAGTTCACTAGGGACCCTTCTTTTGTAATAGCCATGTACATACTTTAAGAATCAATGGGAATCTATCTTTACTTGATGATTGATGTCGAAACTTTTATTTTCAGTTGATTTTTGACAACTATACTGCAACTCCTCGTCCTTCCGATGTTTTTCATGCTTCGTCCTGTTTGAAGAAGAACACCTGTTGCTGTCGAACTTACTGAAGATTCATCGAGTAAAGGTTCGGCACAAGACTTGGAAGAACTTCGCCAACAACTCCAATCTACGAAGAAACAATCACTTATGATAATGGAGCAGTCTCGAAAATCTTCCGAGAGGGAAAAAATTGCGCTTCAACAGGCTCAGGATGCCATAGCTGCAAAGGAAGCTGCAATTTCTGAGGCTACTGAAGCTTCTGCCCGAGAGAATTACATGCTTCAGCTGATGACTGACGCTAGCTTGGATATGACAGGTATGCTTTATTTTAACTTGGCCGTGCTTGATATTTCTCTTGCTGTCTCCTCTGTCCTTGCTGATTCTTTTATCAAAACAGGTTCTTTTTTAGATACTACTGCCGAGGATCAACGTGTTGAGGCTCGATCCAATGCGCTCCTCAGACTTGCACTGCAGCATGGTTCTAACTTTTGGGGTACAGCTGAACGTACCCGCCAAATTGTCAGATTTCAAGATCGCGCGGGTCAGGTCCGCGAATTTCTCGACTTCTGTACAAGGACGTTGTCCTTAGTTTACGGCACCATATTCCCGCGCGATAAGATGCGAGAAACTCTTCCTGATTTGATGAATAAATTTCGGGATGCACCTCGGATCCATGGTTTCGTGCGTGCCCAGTTATCTGCTGGCGCCAGATTTGCTATGATGATGATACAAATTTGCTATCCAAAGTTTGACATGAGCGGAATTGTCTCCAAGTGCCTGGCCAAGATGGCGAAAAGGGGAAGGAATGTTGGCAAAATTGATGCTATTGTGACCCCTATAGCAGAAGATATGATGGATGAACTTCTTCGGATGGATGCTGAGTTCTTCGTGAAGGGTAGCTATGCTGAACATAGTACTCGTGCTGCAAATAGAGAACGATTGACTATAGATAATATACTGGGTAGCAATTGAACATTCATGTCCCTGATACGTCTCCAACGTATCGATAATTTCTTATGTTCCATGCTACTTTATTGATGATACCTACATGTTTTATGCACATTATATGTCATATTTATGCATTTTGGAACTAACCTATTAACAAGATGCCGAGAGCCAGTTGTTTTTCTGCTGTTTTTGGTTTCAGAAATCCTAGTAAAGAAATATTCTCGGAATTGGACGAAACTTTCGCCCAGGGTCCTATTTTTGCACGAAGCTTCCAGACCGAAGACCTAACGAAGTGGGGCCACGAGGCAGCCAGGGGGTGGCCGGCGCGGCCCAGGCCCGGCCGCGCCGACCTATCCCCCTCGTGTGGCCCCCGCGTTGACCCTCCGCCTACTTAAAGCTTCCGTCGCGAAACCCCCAGTACCGAGAGCCACGATACGGAAAACCTTACGGAGACGCGCGCGAATCCCATCTCGGGGGATTCGGAGATCGCCTCCGGCACCCTGCCGGAGAGGGGATTCATCTCCCGGAGGACTCTACACCGCCATGGTCGCCTCCGGAGTGATGAGTGAGTAGTCCACCCCTAGACCATGGGTCCATAGCAGTAGCTAGATGGTCGTCTTCTCCTTGTTGTGCTTCATTGTTAGATCTTGTGAGCTGCCTAACATGATCAAGATCATCTATATGTAATTCTATATGTTGTGTTTGTCGGGATCCGATGGATAGAGAGTACTATGATTATGGTGATTATCAATCTATTGTTCATGTGTTGTTTATGATCTTGCATGCTCTCCGTTATTAGTAGAGGCTCTGGCCAAGTTTTTACTCTTAACTCCAAGAGGGAGTATTTATGCTCGATAGTGGGTTCATGCCTCCATTGAATCTGGGACAGTGACAGAAAGTTCTAAGGTTGTGGATGTGATGTTGCCACTAGGGATAAAACATTGATGCTATGTCTAAGGATGTAGTTGTTGATTACATTACGCACCATACTTAATGCAATTGTCTGTTGCTTTGCAACTTAATACTGGAGGGGGTTCGGATGATAACCTGAAGGTGGACTTTTTAGGCATAGATGCAGTTGGATGGCGGTCTATGTACTTTGTCGTAATGCCCAATTAAATCTCACTATATTTACCATGTCATGTATATGCATTGTTATGCCTTTCTCTATTTGTCAATTGCCCGACTGTAATTTGTTCACCCAACATGCTTTATCTTATGGGAGAGACACCTCTAGTGAACTGTGGACCCCGGTCCTATTCTTTACATAGCATACAATCTACTGCAATTGTGTTTACTGTTTTCTTTGCAAACATCTTCCACTCGATACGTTTAATCCTTTGTTACAGCAAGC
The DNA here is from genome assembly GCA_030979885.1 of Lolium multiflorum. Classification (NCBI taxonomy): domain Eukaryota; kingdom Viridiplantae; phylum Streptophyta; class Magnoliopsida; order Poales; family Poaceae; genus Lolium; species Lolium multiflorum. The sequence continues at coordinate 248,537,506 of CM061750.1, forward strand.
CGGTGAGATTGACAACCTCACTGTTTCGTTGGGACAAAGTACTTGGGTTGTGTTGTGCAGGTTCCGCGTTGGCGCGAAATCCCTGGTGTTGCGCCGCATCACATTTCGCGACCATCAACCTTCAACGTGCTTCTTGGCTCCTACTGGTTCGATTAAACCTTGGTTTCATACTGAGGGAAACTTGCTTCTATACGCATCATACCTTCCACTTGGGGTTCCCAACGGACGTGTGCATCTACGCGTATCAAGCTAAATTTCTGGCGCCGTTGCCGGGGAGATCAAGACACGCTGCAAGGGGAGTCTCCACTTCTCAATCTCTTTACTTTGTTATTGTCTTGCTTTATTTTATTTACTACTTTGTTTGCTGCACCTAAACAAAATACAAAAAAATTAGTTGCTAGTTTTACTTTATTTACTGTCTTGCTCTCTATATCGAAAACACAAAAAAATTAGTTACTTGAATTTACTTTATCTAGTTTGATTTATTTACCGTTGCTAAGATGAATACCCCTGAAAATACTAAATTGTGTGACTTCACAAATGCAAATAATAATGATTTCCTATGCACGCCTATTGCTCCACCTGCTACTACAGCAGAATTCTTTGAAATTAAACCTGCTTTACTAAATCTGGTTATGAGAGAACAATTTTCTGGTGCTAGTTCTGATGATGCTGCTGCCCATCTCAATAATTTTGTTGAACTTTGTGAAATGCAAAAGTATAAAGATGTAGATGGTGATATTATTAAATTGAAAGTGTTTCCTTTCTCATTAAGAGGAAGAGCTAAAGATTGGTTGCTATCTTTGCCTAAGAATAGTATTGATTCATGGACTAAATGCAAGGATGCTTTTATTGGTAGATATTATCCTCCCGCTAAAATTATATCTTTGAGAAGTAGCATAATGAATTTTAAACAATTAGATACTGAACATGTTGCTCAAGCATGGGAGAGAATGAAAACTTTGGTAAAGAATTGCCCAACCCATGGACTGACTACTTGGATGATCATCCAAACCTTCTATGCAGGACTAAATTTTTCTTCGCGGAATTTATTGGATTCAGCTGCTAGAGGTACCTTTATGTCCATCACATTGGGGGCAGCTACAAAACTTCTTGATGATATGATGATAAATTACTCTGAGTGGCACACGGAAAGAGCTCCACAAGGTAAGAAGGTAAATTCTGTTGAAGAAACCTCTTCCTTGAGTGATAAGATTGATGTGATTATGTCTATGCTTGTGAATGGTAGATCTAATGTTGATCCAAATAATGTTCCTTTAGCTTCATTGGTTGCTCAAGAAGAAAATGTTGATGTGAATTTCATTAAAAATAATAATTTCAACAACAATGCTTATAGGAACAACTCCGGTAATAACTATAGGCCATATCCTTCTGCTAATGGTAATGGTTATGGTAATTCTTATGGGAATTCTTACAACAATAATAGGAGTGTACCCTCTGGTCTTGAAGCTATGCTTAAAGAATTTATTAGTACACAAACTGCTTTTAACAAATCTGTTGAGGAAAAGCTTGATAAAATTGATACTATTGCTTCTAGAGTCGATAGACTTGCTGATGTTAATCTTTTAAAGTTGAAAGTTATGCCTAATAATGATATTGATAATAAAATTACTACTACAGCAAATGCCATCCAAGTTAGAATTAATGAGAATATAAGATTAATGGCTGAACGGCGTGCTAGGTGGGATAGAGAAGAAAATGAAAAACTAGCTAAAGAGAATAATGTAGCTAAAGTTTGGACTATTACCACCACTAGTAATGCTAATTCTCCACATGTTGCTGCACCTCCTACTATTAATGGTAATATAATGGGTGTTGGCAATGTTTCTACTCCTAGTGCAAAGCGCACAAAACTGCCTGAAATTGCTAAAACTGCTGAAACTGCTTGTGATAAAACTGCTGAAATTTTTTCCAACCTTGGGAATAATGATTCCATTGCTGTAGCTCATAATGATTTAGATTTTGATGATTGCCACATCTCTGAAGTTATAAAGTTCTTACAAAAACTTGCTAAAAGTCCTAATGCTAGTGCTATAAATTTAGCCTTTACAAAACATATTACAAATGCTCTCATAAAAGCTAGAGAAGAGAAACTAAAACTTGAAACTTCTATTCCTAGAAAGTTAGAAGATGGTTGGGAGCCCATCATTAAAATGAAATTCAATGACTTTGAATGTAATGCTTTATGTGATCTTGGTGCAAGTATTTCTGTTATGCCTAAAAAGATTTATGATATGCTTGACTTGCCACCATTGAAGAATTGTTATTTGGATGTTAATCTTGCCGATAATGTTAAAAAAAACCTTTGGGGAGGATTGATAATGTGCATATTACGGTTAACAATAACCTTGTCCCTGTTGATTTTGTTGTCTTGGATATCGAATGCAATGCATCTTGTCCTATTGTGTTGGGAAGACCTTTTCTTCGAACTGTTGGTGCTGTTATTGATATGAGGGAAGGTAATATTAAATATCAATTTCCTCTTAAGAAAGGTATGGAACACTTCCCTAGAAAGAGAATGAAGTTGCCTTTTGATTCTATTATTAGAACAAGCTATGATGTTGATGCTTCTACTCTCGATGTTACTTGATTTGCACTTTCTGCGCCTAGCTGAAAGGCGTTAAAGAAAAGCGCTTATGGGAGACAACCCATGTTTTTACCTACAGCAATTTTTTTTGTTTTGTTGAGTCTTGGAAGTTGTTTACTACTGTAGCAACCTCTCCTTATCAAGTTTTTGTGCCAAGTAAAGTTTCTATGTCAAAGTTGATGTTATATTTGGGATCGCTGCGCAGAAACAGCATTGCTGTCTGTCACGAATCTGGGCACAATTCTCTGTAGAAAATTCGAAAAAATCTGCCAATTTACGAGCGTGATCCTCAGATATGTACGCAACTTTCATTAGTTTTGAGTTTTTCCATTTGAGCAAGTCTGGTGCCATTTCTAAATTCGTCTTTACGGACTGTTCTGTTTTTAACAGATTCTGCCTTTTATTTCGCATTGCCTCTTTTGCTATGTGGGATTTATTTCTTTGATCCACTAATGTCCAGTAGCATTATGCAATGTCCAGAAGTGAAAATAATGATTGTGTCACCTCTGAATGAGTGAATTATTAATTGTGCACTAACCCTCTAATGAGTTTGCTTGAAGTTTGGTGTGAAGGAAGTTTTCAAGGGTCAAGAGAGGAGAATGATATACTATGATCAAGAGGAGTGAAAGCTCTAAGCTTGGGGATGCCCCGTGGTTCACCCCTGCATATTTTAAGAAGACTCAAGCGTCTAAGCTTGGGGATGCCCAAGGCATCCCCTTCTTCATCGACAACATCATCAGGTTCCTCCCCTGAAACTATATTTTTATTCAATCACATCTTGTATTCTTTGCTTGGAGCGTCGGTTTGTTTTCGTTTTTGTTTTTGTTTGAATAAGATGGATCCTAGCATTCACTTTGTGGGAGAGAGACACGCTCCGCTGTTGCATATGGACACATGTGTCCTTAGGCTTTACTCATAATGTTCATGGCGAAGTTTCTTCTTCGTTAAATTGTTATATGGTTGGAATTGGAAAATGCTACATGTAGTAATTCTAAAATGTCTTGGATAATGTGATACTTGGCAATTGTTGTGCTCATGTTTAAGCTCTTGCATCATATACTTTGCACCCATTAATGAAGAAATACATAGAGCTTGCTAAAATTTGATTTGCATATTTGGTTTCTCTAAGGTCTAGATAATATCTAGTATTGAGTTTTGAACAACAAGGAAGACGGTGTAGAGTCTTATAATGTTTACAATATGTCTTTTATGTGAGTTTTGCTGCACTTGTTCATCCTTGAGTTTGCTTCAAATAACCTTGCTAGCCTAAACCTTGTATCGAGAGGGAATACTTCTCATGCATCCAAAATACTTGAGCCAACTACTATGCCATTTGTGTCCACCATACCTACCTACTACATGGTATTTCTCCGCCATTCCAAAGTAAATTGCTTGAGTGCTACCTTTAAAATTCCATCATTCACCTTTGCAATATATAGCTCATGGGACAAAATAGCCTTAAAAACTATCGTAGTATTGAATATGTACTTATGCACTTTATATTTTATTAAGTTGCTTGTTGTGCGATAACCATGCTTCTGGGGAACGCCATCAACTATTGTTGAATATCATGTGAGTTGCTATGCATGTCCGTCTTGTCTGAAGGTCTATCATTTTAGTGGTTGGAGCATGCAAAATTGTTAGAGAAGAACATTGGGCCGCTAACTAAAGCCATGAATCATGGTGGAAGTTTCAGTTTTGGACATATATCCTCAATCTCATATGAGAATAATAACATTGCTACATGCTTATGCATTTAAGAGGAGTCCATTATCTGTTGTCCATGTTGTCCCGGTATGGATGTCTAAGTTGAGAATAATCAAAAGCGAGAAATCCGAAATGCGAGCATTCTCCTTAGACCTTTGTACAGGCGGCATGGAGGTACCCCTTTGTGACACTTGGTTGAAACATGGCATGCGAAGATCCGGTAGTCCAAGTTAAGTAGGACGAGGTGCGGGCACTATTAGTATACTATGCGTGAGGCTTGCAACTTGTAAGATATAACTTTCATAACTCATATGCTTTATTACTACCGTTGACAAAATTGTTTCATGTTTTCAAAATAAAAGCTCTAGCACAAATACAGCAATCAATGCTTTCCTCTTTGAAGGACCTTTCTTTTACTTTTATTGTTGAGTCAGTTTACCTATCTCCTTCCACCTTAAGAAGCAAACACTTGTGTGAACTGCATTGATTCCTACATATTTGCATATTGCACTTGTTATATTACTTTATGTTGACAATATCCATGAGATATACATGTTATAAGTTGAAAGCAACCGCTGAAACTTAATCTTCCTATGTGTTGCTTCAACACCTTTACTTTGATTTATTGCTTTATGAGTTAACTCTTATGCAAGACTTATTGATGCTTGTCTTGAAGTACTATTCATGAAAAGTCTTTGCTTTATGATTCAGTTGTTTACTCATGTCATTGCCTTTGCTTTGATCGCTGCATTCATTACATATGTTTACAAATAGTATGATCAAGATTATGATGGCATGTCACTTCAGAAATTATCTTTGTTATCGTTTTACCTGCTCGGGACGAGCAGAACTAAGCTTGGGGATGCTGATACGTCTCCAACGTATCAATAATTTCTTATGTTCCATGCTACTTTATTGATGATACCTACATGTTTTATGCACATTATATGTCATATTTATGCATTTTCGGAACTAACCTATTAACAAGATGCCGAAGAGCCAGTTGCTGTTTTCTGCTGTTTTTGGTTTCAGAAATCCTAGTAAAGAAATATTCTCGGAATTGGACGAAACTTTCGCCCATGGTCCTATTTTTGCACGAAGCTTCCGAAGACCAAAGACCTAACGAAGTGGGGCCACGAGGCAGCCAGGGGGTGGCCGGCGCGGCCCAGCCCTGGCCGCGCCGACCTATCCCCTGGGCCTCGTGTGGCCCCCGCGTTGACCCTCCGCCTACTTAAAGCTTCCGTCGCGAAACCCCCATACCGAGAGCCACGATACGGAAAACCTTACGAGACGCCGCCGCCGCGAATCCCATCTCGGGGGATTCTGGAGATCGCCTCCGACACCCTGGGAGAGGGGATTCATCTCCGGAGGACTCTACACCGCCATGGTCGCCTCCGGAGTGATGAGTGAGTAGTCCACCCCTGGACCATGGGTCCATAGCAGTAGCTAGATGGTCGTCTTCTCCTTGTTGTGCTTCATTGTTAGATCTTGTGAGCTGCCTAACATGATCAAGATCATCTATATGTAATTCTATATGTTGTGTTTGTCGGGATCCGATGGATAGAGAGTACTATGATTATGGTGATTATCAATCTATTGTTCATGTGTTGTTTATGATCTTGCATGCTCTCCGTTATTAGTAGAGGCTCTGGCCAAGTTTTTACTCTTAACTCCAAGAGGGAGTATTTATGCTCGATAGTGGGTTCATGCCTCCATTGAATCTGGGACAGTGACAGAAAGTTCTAAGGTTGTGGATGTGCTGTTGCCACTAGGGATAAAACATTGATGCTATGTCTAAGGATGTAGTTGTTGATTACATTACGCACCATACTTAATGCAATTGTCTGTTGCTTTGCAACTTAATACTGGAGGGGGTTCGGATGATAACCTGAAGGTGGACTTTTTAGGCATAGATGCAGTTGGATGGCGGTCTATGTACTTTGTCGTAATGCCCAATTAAATCTCACTATATTTACCATGTCATGTATATGCATTGTTATGCCTTTCTCTATTTGTCAATTGCCCGACTGTAATTGGTTCACCCAACATGCTTTATCTTATGGGAGAGACACCTCTAGTGAACTGTGGACCCCGGTCCTATTCTTTACATAGCATACAATCTACTGCAATTGTGTTTACTGTTTTCTTTGCAAACATCTTCCACTCGATACGTTTAATCCTTTGTTACAGCAAGCCGGTGAGATTGACAACCTCACTGTTTCGTTGGGACAAAGTACTTGGGTTGTGTTGTGCAGGTTCCTTGGCGCCGGAATCCCTGGTGTTGCGCCGCATCACATTTCGCGACCATCAACCTTCAACGTGCTTCTTGGCTCCTACTGGTTCGATTAAACCTTGGTTTCATACTGAGGGAAACTTGCTTCTATACGCATCATACCTTCCACTTGGGGTTCCCAACGGACGTGTGCATCTACGCGTATCAGTCCCAAGAGTTGTATCTTGTATGTTGTAAACATAATCTATATTGTAAAGTCACTAGGTTGACCCAAGGCAGAATAAGTTATATTGAGTGTACTATTTTTTGCAGGGTTTAGCCCCCGATCTTTTTGTTGATCACTATTTGTATCACCGTTTTATTTTTGCGAGGTGCTTTGCACCAAGGCGAAATATTTTGCAAGTTGTATTCGTCGACATTGTGTATATATATATATTGTATCTTCTGGGTACAAGCCCCCGAGCCTGTCGAAAAGATATATAACTCCACTATCTTTATTATATTGCAGCACCGCGAGCCCGCCTCATTAAAAACCTTTCCCGGCCCCACTCGGTGCCCCGAAAAAGGAAAAGAGTGCGTCTGAAAACTCGCGGGCGTTTCAGTACATTGTATGTTTACAAAGGAGACTATATTTCGGCTTCTAAGCGTAAAAACGCCTGAGCTGCGCCACGTTCCAAGGATTTGGCTCGGCGATTCCCGTCTTCTTATCCTTGATTCTGTATGCTCCTCCTTCAATTACTTCTGTGACAATGTAAGGGCCAAGCCACGGCGACTCGAGTTTTTCATGGCTTTTTTGGTTGAGTCGTAAAACCAAGTCTCCAACCTGAAAAGATCGTGGTCGCAATCGTCGACTGTGGTAGTTTTTCAGATCTTGCTGGTACTTAGCGACCCGTGATAACACTTCGTCTCGAGCCTCATCGAGTGCGTCGACATCATCCTCCAAAGCTCTTCTAGAAGTTTCTTCATATTCTGTGACTCTTGGAGAATCATGCTCTATTTCTATCGGCAGTACTGCTTCAGCTCCATGGACCAGAAAGAACGGCGTCTCCTATGTCGCTGTATTTGGTGTTGTTCGGATACTCCATAACACGCTTGGCAACTCTTCTGGCCAAGTATGTCGAGCTTTTTCCAATGGTCCTAACAAGCGCTTCTTGATACCATTGCAGATGATACCATTGGCTTTTTCGACTTGACCATTGGTCTGCGGGTGCGCAACTGATGCAAAGTGCAATTTGATGCCTACCTCTGCACAATATGCCTTGAATTCTTTGGATGTGAAATTACTGCCATTGTCTGTGACGATGCTATGAGGTACTCCAAACCGAAAGACAATGCTCTTCACAAACTTGATTGCTGAAGCTCCATCTGGTGAATTTATCGGCTTCGCTTCTATCCACTTGGTAAACTTGTCGACAGCGACGAGCATATACTCGTATCCACCTGGCGAGGCCTTGTGCAATTTTCCTACCATATCAAGTCCCCATTGAGCAAAGGGCCAAGATAACGGTATTGGCATTAGCTCTGCTGCCGGAGAATGAGGCTTTGCGGCAAATCTTTGGCACGCGTCGCAAGTTTGCACTATTTCCTTTGCGTCCTCGATTAATGTCAACCAATAAAATCCTGCTCGGAAAACCTTGGCCGCGATAGCTCGACTGCTTGCGTGATGACCACATATTCCTTCGTGTACATCTTTCAGGATTATCCTTCCTTCTTCGGGTGTGACGCACCTTTGTAGCACACCCGAAATACTTCGCTTGTACAACTCCCCTTTGACCACAGTAAAGGCCTTAGAACGTCTGATTTCTCGCCTTGGTTCTACTGGATCGTCGGGTATTGTTTTCCTTAGGATGTACGATATGTACGCCTGCATCCATGGAATTTGCACCATCATGACTAGCTCCTGTTCTTCTTCTTCTTCCACTGTTTCTTTTATAGCCCCCGAGGGTTTCTCATCCTTCTCCTTCTTCTTTGGTTTCGTCGGCTTTGTAGATCTCTCGGTTATTTCTTCCCAAAACACGCCTGGTGGAATCGCGAGACACTGCGACCCGATGTTTGCAAGAACATCGGCTTCATCGTTGCTCAACCTGCTGATGTGATTTACCTCGCATCCATCAAACAGCTTTTCTAGCTCATTATACATCTCCTTGTATGCTATCATACTTTCATTGACTGCATCACATTGATTCATGACCTGCTGAGCCACCAATTGTGAGTCGCCAAAGATTTTCAGTCGGGTTGCACCACAAGCTTTTGCCATCTTCATCCCGTGTATGAGAGCTTCATATTCTGCCTCATTGTTAGACGCGTTTGGGAACGTCATCCGTAAGACATACTTTAATTTGTCGCCTTCAGGTGATATTAGTATCACGCCTGCTCCAGCGCCCTCTAACCTTTTGGACCCATCAAAGTTCATAGTCCAGGTTCTCGATAAATCTGGGGGTCCTGTATTTTGTAGCTCCATCCATTCTGCGATGAAGTCTGGTAGGATTTGCGACTTTATTGCTTTTCTTTTTTCATACGTGATCTCCTCTATCCCCCAAAGGGAGACACGACCCGTAGCTTCTGGATTGTTTAATATATTTGATAGAGGAGCCTCGTTGACCACTATTATCGGGTGCGCCGAAAAATAGTGTCGCAACTTTCTTGCTGTTGTAAACACTCCATATGCTAACTTCTGGTACTGCGGGTACCGCTGTTTCGAAGGCGATAATACTTCACTGATGAAATATACTGGCCTCTGTACTCCATGCAATTTTCCTTCTTCTTCCCTTTCGACTACGAGAGCTGTGCTGACCACCTGAGGTGTGGCTGCGATATATAGCAGGAGGGGTTCCTTCTCCTTGGGCGCCACCAAGATTGGTGGTGTTGAAATTGTGCGCTTGAGATTCTCGAAAGCTCTATCCGCTTCCTCGTTCCACTGAAACTTCTCTCCTTGTTTGATCAATGCGTAGAACGGTAGTGCCTTTTCTCCTAGCCTGGCGACGAATCTGCTTAAAGCTGCGACTCGCCCCGTCAACTGTTGTATTTCTTTCAACTTTGTCGGCTTCCTCATCGTTACGATGGCTTGGATTTTTTCTGGATTGGCCTCGATCCCTCTTGCTGATACTAGGAACCCGAGAAGTTCTCCCGCAGGAACACCAAAGGAGCACTTTGTCGGGTTTAACTTAAGGCAGAACTTGTCAAGGTTGTCGAAAGTTTCTTTCAAATCCTCGATCAGCGTTGTCCCCTTTTTTGATGTTATGACGACATCGTCAATGTAAACTTGTACATTTTTTCCAATCTGTGTTGCAAGGCACTTCTGCATCATCCGCTGATATGTTGCTCCCGCGTTTTTTAGGCCAAAAGGCATTGTTCTATAGCAGAACACGCCATAAGGTGTTATGAACGCTGTCTTGGCCTCATCATCTTCTTTTAATCTGATCTGGTTATAACCAGAATATGCATCTAGGAAGGAAAGACGTTCACATCCTGCCGTGGAGTCGATAATTTGATCGATCCTTGGGAGGGGAAAGTGATCCTTTGGACAGTGTTTATTGAGGCACGTAAAGTCGACACACATGCGAAGGACTTTCGTGTTTTTCTTTGGCACCATCACTGGGTTAGCTACCCATGTGGCTTCTGTAGATATTTCTTTAATAAAACCAGCTTCTCTGAGTCGATCGATTTCTGACAGCATAGCTTTGCGGTTTGGTTCCGAAAAACGCCGCAAAGGTTGTTTGATTGGTCTCGCAATTGGATCCAAGTTTAGGTGGTGCTTGGCAAGTTCCCTAGGTACTCCTGGCATGTAAGCTGGACACCATGCGAAGATTTTCTAGTGCTCACGGAGGAACTCGACGAGCACGCTTTCCTATGCGAGGTCCATATTTGTTGCAATGGACGTCGTTTTCTTTGGGTCCGTCGGGTGGATCTGCACTTCTTTTGAATCCTTAGCAGCGTTGAAGGTTGGTTCCTGAGCGGCCTTCCTGTATCTGGCAACACATCATAGTCAGTTGTGAGCCTTGACGCCATATATTCTGCTTGCATCCCGAAAGTTTCTGACAGTGGATGAAAATCCTTGTCGCATTTATCAGCTAATGCAAAACTTTCCTTGACTGTAATTGGTCCCTTAGGTCCAGGCAACCTCCACAACAGGTATGTGTAATGTGGTACCGCCATAAACCTGGCATATGCTGGTCGTCCCAACAAGGCGTGATATTGCAACGGGAAATCCACAACTTCAAACTACAGCTTCTCTATCATGTAGTTTTCTCGGGTCCCAAACTGAACGTCGAGATTGATTTTCCCCAGCGGATAGCTCGGCTTCTCTGGCGTGATTCCATGGAAACGTGTGTCAGTTGGTTTTAAATTTGCTAGGGATATGTTCATCTTCCTTAGTGTATCTGCATACATAAGGTTCAAACTGCTGCCGCCATCTATAAAGACTCTCGACACATCAAACCCAGCGATGACTGCGGGTAAGATAAGTGCAGATTGCCCTGGTCGAGGAACTTGCTGCGGGTGATCCGCAATTGTGAAGCCAATGTCCTGTCCCGACCAATTTAGGTACTCAACCGTTGGTGGAGGCATCTTCTCTGCCATGAACACCTGCCGCGAGATTACTTTCTGCGCCTATTAGATGGCCTAGCTTTCTGAATCATCGAGACCGCACCATTGGAGTTAGGGTCAACATATGGAGGTGGGTGTGGTGCTGCCGCTATTCTGAGCTGGTGCCGATTTTCGTCCGTAATTGCGGGAGGAGGTGGGAGGTGGATCTCGCTCCTTGGCCCCTGGGGGTTTCTATTCATTGCTTGAGCATTGGCTATCCCTGCGGCCCGCAACATTGCTTGAAAATTGCGACAATCTTTCTGGAGGTGTCCTGACTGCCTCTTCCCATTATTGTCGAGATAGAAATGCATCTGACATGGCCCATTCATCATATCCTCGGGAGACACATATGGTCTCTGAAACCTTGGTCCACTATTTTGCCTGTTACTACGGAAGTCACCTCTGTTGTCGCCTTGTTGCTCATTACTTCTTTGATAATCATCTCGACTATTTCCTCCAGAGTTTCCTCGGAAACCAGCTGATATGTGGCCAGGAGCATCATTACTATAGAACTGTCGAGAGAATCGTCGTCTATTTTGAAAATTTCGACTGCGGTCCTCCTCTGGCGACCTATGTCGCTTGTTGTGTATAGCATCTTCTCCATCTGCCCATCTGTTTGCTATTTCCATCAATGCTGATATTGTCTTAGGGTTGGTTCTCCCTAAGTCTTCGACGAAATCTCCCCGTCGAATTCCTGCCACAAACGCGTCTATTGCCCTCTCGTCGGATATATCCTCTGCCGAATTTTTGATAATGTTCCACCTCTGTATATATTTCCTCATTGATTCATCGTGTTTCTGTCTACACGCCCTCAGCTCTTCTAATGACGCGGGTTTCTTGCAGGTGGATCGGAAATTCTTCACGAAGATATCCTCAAAACTATCCCAGCTGTCGATGGAGCCTGGGGGAAGTTTCTTTATCCAAGATCGCGCGGCTCCACTCAAGTGTACTTGAATGCTCTGCATGGCTGTTGCCCTGGTTCCGCCTATCAACTTCACCATCTCGAGGTAATCAACGAGCCAATCTTCGGGATCCTGTAGGCCGTCGAATTTCTTGAAATTTTCGGGTAGCTTAAACCCTGACGGGACTCGAGTTTTTCGAACTCGTCTCGTAAAGCACGGGAGCCCACACATATCTTCCTCGGCAACTTGGTGACTGCCGATGTTCCCTTCTTTCTTGTCGCGCTCTATCCACCCTTGCTTGAGCCGCTGTATCCCTTGCTCCACTTGCTCTTGGTGGATCTTGTACTGCTGTGGTGGGTCGTGGACTATTTTGCCTTGCAGTTCCTTCGGGAGGTGTAGCTGCGAACGCTGTTCCCATGACTCCAACTCCTGCCATTGCCATGTTAAACAATGCTTCTCTCGGGTCCCCAGGAGGTGGTCTGGATGCGAGGATATAAGCTTGCGTTGCCATGTACCCAGCTTCTGGTGTTTTCGGGATAATATTTCCCCTTGTATCAATCGTCATGAAAGACATGTCGAGATTTTGAATTATATTTCCTCTCTCTTCTTCAGGTATATTTTGCAGCCGAGATCTTGCTCTCCTCCGAGCTTCTCTATGGCTATCTCCCGAAGTTCCTGATTGTCGACTTAGCTCTGCTCGTCGCCTGCTTGATGCGGAGGCTGCCTCCTTTCTTCTATTCAGGGAGGCTGTCTGTTTTTCCAACTCCCTACTCACACGAGCAAGTCTATATTGATAGGCTTGTAATTCTTCTGCAGTAGCAGTTGTGGTCATTGGTTCTGAACCATCCATGGCTCTTGCGGCTCTATCCCATGCTGCCTGCGGGAGCTGAACTCTTAGACGTGGAGTGGTCCCGACATATTTAGTGCCTAGGCCTCTTCTGAGATCCGCGGGATCAATATATGGGTTTCCCAAATCGTCGAAAGCCTCTGACGTCTCCGGTTCTGCTCGGTTTGTTTCCTCAATTGCATAGACCTGATGATATTTTGAATTTTGATTTTTGTCAGGATTGGTGACACCATCATAGAGATTGGTGAAGACCTTTCCAATGACAGCAGATTTGTCGATGAAGTTGAAGCTGTCGACGTTGTCGGAGTCGCTGCTTATAACAGAGTCCGCAGACGACTCGAAGGATATGTCGCTGAAGATCTTGGCGAGCTTTCCGCTTGCCTTGGTGCTGATGAAACGTGGCGACGAAAACTCTTCATCGCTTGATGAAAAGTCAGAATCGATCGCTGATAATTCCGACGAGATCGGAACTTCGAGACGATAAGATCCTTCCTTGTCGACGCTGAATCGGAATTCTCCGAACGTCATCACGATGGGCTCCTCCAGATATGCACATGCATCCAAACGGGAGGGCGGGTGAGGAATAAAATCGACTAGATCAGTTTCGACATGTTTACCTCGATCCATCGCGTTGCTTGCTACCGACGAAGTCGACGATCTTGAACGTGCCATCGAGATCAGATCCTTGCGCCTCTAATTCCCACAGACGGCGCCAATTGACAAGGGATTAACTTGTCAATGCCTACAGATTGTAGACTAGGGTTTTGTTAGAAGTAGAGGGCAAGTAGATCTCGAAGGTTTCAGCCGAAAAGTACTCGCTGATTGTAAAACTAGGGTTATGTTGACAATAGATTCGATTCTCTCTTTGTCCCTCGACTCCCCCTTATATAGGAGGTGAAGCCGTGGGTTTCGTAATATACAAGTTACAGAGTCCGGGAGGGTTTCATACCCGTCCCGCAAGATTACAAGTTATATTTCCTAATACAACTCTAGCTTTCCTTACTAACATCTTGGGCTTCCAAATCTTCTTATTCTTCGAGTCCTGGGCCTTCAGTAAACCCTGGGTACCATCTTCGGCAGGCCCATTGGGGATGCCTATGTCACATAGTGCCTTTCTTCCGGACTTTTCTAGAACCTCCTAGAACCTTCCATAAATACACCGGATCATTTTCAAACTTATAAAATGACTTCCTATATATGAATCTTATTCTCCGGACCATTTCAGAACTCCTCGTGATGTGCTGGATCCTATCCGAGACTCCGAACAAAACTTCAAACTCCATTCCATATTCCATATCTACTCAAACGACGTCAAACCTTAAGTGTGTCACCCTACGGTTCGCGAACTATGCAGACATGGTCGAGACTTCTCTCCGACCAATAACCAATAGCGGGACCTGGAGATCCATAATGGCTCCCACACATTCAACGATGACTTAGTGATGGAATGAACAATTTACATACGATACCGATTCCCTTTGTCACGCGATATTTTACTTGTCCGAGGTTTGATCATCGGTATCACGATACCTTGTTCAACCTCGTCTCTGACAAGTACTCTTTACTCGTACAGTGGTATGTGGTCTCTTATGAACCATTCATATGCTTGCAAGCCAATTAGACGAAATTCCACCGAGAGGGCCCAGAGTATATCTATCCGTCATCGAGATGGACAAATCCCACTGTTGATCCATATGCCTCAACTCATACTTTCCGAATACCTAATCCCACCTTTATAACCACCCATTTACGCAGTGTCATTTGATGTAATCAAAGTACCCTTCTAGCATAAGTGATTTACATGATCTCATGGTCGAAAGGACTAGGTAACTATGTATCGAAAGCTTATAGCAAATGAACTTAATGACGTGATCTTATGCTACGCTTAATTGGGTGTGTCCATTACATCATTCACATAATGACATAACCTTGTTATTTAATAACATCCAATGTTCATGATCATGAAGTGATGATCATCTATTAATCAACAAGCTTGTTTTACAAGAGGCTTACTAGGGACTTCTTGTTGTTTACATAACACACATGTATCAATGTTTCGGTTAATACAATTATAGCATGGTATATAAACATTTATCATAAACACAAAGATATATAATAACCAATTTATTATTGCCTCTTGGGCATATCTCCAACATATAATCCCCTTTATATTTGATGAGAATCCAGACGGCACCTTGATACTGTAAAGGACTTCAAAAAAGATTTCCTTCTCTGCTTTGGTAAGAGCGTAGCTGGCAGGACTTAAGCGACTCCCTGTATCCGTCTTGTAATTCTGTTCTTGCTTGTTTTTTGGGACTTTCATACGATACTGGTCCTCCCGTGCTTCTGGTGTATCTTTTGTCTTCCCATACACGCCTAAGAAGCCTAGCAGGTTCACGCAAAGATTCTTCGTCACGTGCATCACGTCGATTGAAGAGCGGACCTCTAGGACTTTCCAATAGGGTAGCTCCCAAAATATAGATTTTTTCTTCCACATGGGTGCGTGTCCGGTAGCGACGTCATTCGGAACAGATTGACCGCCAGGACCCTTTCCAAAGATTACTTTTATGTCCTTGACCATATCAAGTAAAGCATCACCGGTACGGAGTTCAGGCTTCTCCCGGTGATCTGCCTCACCTCCGAAATGATTGCCTTTCTTTCTGACGGGGTGCCTCTTTGGAAGAAATCGACGATGCCCCAGGTACACAACCTTCTTACATTTATCCAAATATGCACCTTCGGTCTCATCTAAACAGTACGTGCATGCATTGTATTGCTTGTTTGTCTGTCCTGAAAGGTTACTAAGAGCAGGACAATCATTGATGGTCACGAAAAGCAATGCTTGTAGGTCAAATGACTCATGTTTGTGCTCATCCCACGCATGTACACCTGGTTTGGTCCACAACTGTAAGAGTTCTTCAAATAATGGCCTTAGGTACACATCAATGTCGTTGCCAGGTTGCTTTGGGCCTTGGATGAGCACTGGCATCATAATGAACTTCCGCTTCATGCACAACCAATGCGGAAGGTTATAGATACATAGAGTTACATGCCAGGTGCTATGACTGCAGCTCTGCTCCCCAAAAGGATTCATGCCATCTGTACTTAGACCAAACCTTAAGTTCCTCGCGTCACCTGCAAAGTCCGGGAACTCTCTATCGATTTTCCTCCACTGCGACCCATCAGCGGGGTGTCTCACCATCTCGTCTTTCTTACGGTCTTCTTTGTGCCATCGCAACAATCTGGCATGCTCTTTATTTCTGAACAGACGTTTCAGCCATGGTATTATAGGAGCATACCACATAACCTTGGCAGGAACCCTCTTTCTGGGATGCTCGCCCTTAACATTACCAGGGTCATCTCGCCTGATCATACCGCAGTGCAGTGCATACCGGGCATTTTTCCAAATTTTCGTACTCAGCGCGGTAGAGGATGCAGTCATTAATGCATGCATGTATCTTCAGCACCTCTAATCCTAGAGGGCAGAGAACCTTCTTTGCTTCGTACGTACTGTCAGACAATTCGTTATCCTTTGGAAGCCGAGCCAGCTTGGAAGAAACAACCTGGATAGAAGATAAATGCCTAACACAGTCAGACAATCATCTACAGGCGTCCCCTTATCTTTTCATACAGAACTCTAATATTTTTTTTGCAGGAACTATCATCTCCTATGATGCAGCTTGGAGCTTGATACATCTCCAACGTATCTATAATTTCTTACGTTCCATGCTAGTTTTATGACAATACCTACATGTTTTGTTCACACTTTATGATGTCTTGATGCATTTTCCGGAACTAACCTATTAACAAGATGCCGAAGCGCCAGTTCCTGTTTTCTGCTGTTTTTGGTTCCAGAAAGGCTGTTCGGGCAATATTCTCGAATTCGACGAAACGAAAGCCAAACATATTTCACCAAGACGGACTAGAACACCGAAGGAGACGGAGAGGAGGCCCAGGGCCCCCGAAACAGGGGCGCGGGTGGCCCCCTCGCGCCGGCCTATGGGGAGGGCGCCCTGGTGCCCCTCCTACGCCGCCTCTTCTCCTATAAAGTCCCTCGCGACCTAAAAACCCGATACGAATTGACGAAACTCCAGAAAGACTCCAGGGACGCCGCCGCCATCGCAAAACTCCGTTTCGGGGACAGAAGTCTCTGTTCCGGCACGCCGCCGGGACGGGGAATTGCCCCCGGAGTCATCTCCATCGACACCACCGCCATCTTCATCGTCGTTGCTGTCTCCCATGATGAGGAGGGAGTAGTTCTCCCCGAGGCTGAGGGCTCTACCGGTAGCTATGTGGTTAATCTCTCTCTCATGTACTTCAATACAATGATCTCATGAATTGCCTTGCATGATTGAGATCTATATGATGAGCTTTGTATCACTATTAGTCTATGTGTTACTCTAGTGATGTTATTAAAGTAGTCTATTCCTCCTCCATGTGGTAATGGTGACAGTGTGTGCATCATGTAGTACTTGGCATAGGTTATGATGGTAATCTCTTGTAGATTATGGAGTTAACTATTACTACGATAGTATTGATGTGATCTATTCCCCCTTTCATAGTGTAATGGTGACAATGTGTATGTTATGTTAGTACTCGGTCTAAATTGCAAAGATCTATTATGCTCTAAAGGTTACTTAAATATGAATGCTGAATGTTGTGGAGCTTGTTAACTCCGGCTTGAGGGAGCTCTTGTAGCCCTACACAATGAATGGTGTTTGTTATCAAACAAGAGTATATGTAGCACAAGTGAGGAGAAGTTATTTATTTATTATGTGATCAATGTTGAGAGTGTCTGATACGTCTCAAACGTATCTATAATTTCTTATGTTCCATGCTACTTTTATGACAATACTTGAATGTTTTATACATACTTTACATCATTATTATACATTTTCCGGCACTAACCTATTAACAAGATGCCGAAGCTGATACGTCGCAAACGTATCTATAATTTCTTATGTTCCATGCTACTTTTATTACAATACTTGAGTGTTTTACACATACTTTACAGCGTTATTTTACATTTTCGGCACTAACCTATTAACAAGATGCCGAAGTGCCAGTTGCTGTTTTTCTGCTGTTTTTGTTTCAGAAATCCTAGTAAGGAAATATTCTCGGAATTGGACGAAATCAACGCCCAGGGGCCTATTTTTGCACGAAGCTTCCAGAAGAACAAAAGGGAGACGAAGTGGGGCCACGAGGTGGCGACACACCAGGGCGGCGCGGCTGGACCGCCGCGCGGCCCTAGTGTGGGCCCCTCGTGACGCCCTGACCTACCCTTCCGCCTACTTAAAGCCTCCGTCGCGAAACCCCCGTACCGAGAGCCACGATACGGAAAACATTACGAGAGGCCGCCGCCCAATCCCATCTCGGGGGATTCAGGAGATCGCCTCCGGCACCCTGCCGGAGAGGGGAATCATCACCGGAGGGGCTCTACATCATCATGCCCGCCTCCGGATTGATGCGTGAGTAGTTCATCCTTGGACTATGGGTCCATAGCAGTAGCTAGATGGTTGTCTTCTCCACTTGTGCTTTCATTGTTATAGATCTTGTGAGCTGCCTAACATGATCAAGATCATCTATTTGTAATGCTACATGTTGTGTTTGGCGAGATCCGATGAATAGAGAATACTATGTTAAGTTGATTATCAATCTATCATATATGTGTTGTTTATGTTCTTGCATGCTCTCCGTTGCTAGTAGAGGCTCTGGCCAAGTTGATACTTGTAACTCCAAGAGGGAGTAATTATGCTCGATAGTGGGTTCATGCCTCCATTGAATCTGGGACAGTGACAGAAAGTTCTAAGGTTGTGGATGTGCTGTTGCTACTAGGGATAAAACATTGATGCTTTGTCTAAGGATATTTGTGTTGATTACATTACGCACCATACTTAATGCAATTATCTGTTGTTTACAACTTAATACCGGAAGGGGTTGATAAACCGAAGGTGGATTATTTAGGCATAGATGCATGCTGGATAGCGGTCTATGTACTTTGTCGTAATGCCCTGATTAAATCACATAGTAATCATCGTTGATATGTATTGAATCTTTATTTGTCAATTGCTCGCCTGTAATTTGTTCACCCAGCATGTTAGTTATCTTATTGGAGAGACACCACTAGTGAACTGTGGACCCCGGTCCATTCTTTTACATCTGAATACATTCTGATTTTACTGTTCTTTGCAAACAAACACCATCTTCCACTCGATGCGCTTAATCCTTTGTTTTCAGCAAGCCGGTGAGATTGACAACCTCACTGTTACGTTGGGGCAAAGTACTTTGATTTTGTTGTGCAGGTTCCACGTTGGCGCCGGTTTCACTGGTGTTGCGCCACACTACATTCCTCCACCAACAACCTTCACGTGCTTCTTGGCTCCTACTGGTTCGATAACCTTGGTTTCTTTCTGAGGGAAAACTTGCTGCTGTGCGCATCACACCTTCCTCTTGGGGTTCCCAACGGACGTGTACATCTACGCGCAACAAGCAGACTTTTTCTAGCGCCGTTGCCGGGGAGATCAAGACACGCTGCAAGGGGAGTCTCCACTTCCAATCTCTTTACTTTGTTTTTGTCTTGCTTTATTTTATTTGCTACTTTGTTTGCTGCACTTAAACAAAACACAAAAAAATTAGTTGCTAGCTTTACTTTATTTACTTTCTTGTTCTCTATATCAAAAACACACAAAAAAATAGTTACTTGTCTTTGCTTTACTTGTTTAGTTTACTCTTTGCTTATTTCATCATGTTTCCTCCTAAGTACACTCTAAAAGACATACCGGTAGGCCGAGGGTCTATAATTGGAAGAGATAATATAGAAGATTTTTTCACTCATGTTAGTATAGCTGAAGATTTTGAAGATAGACACTTGGTAGAACTTGCTCCTACTTATGAAATTGCTGTTGCTTCTCTAGTACACATGTTGGAAATTAAATTTGTTAATCTCAATCCTATAATTCAGCATATGTTTCTTACACTCTCTGATATGGAGGAAGGAGAAAAGAAAGATTTTGTCTTAGAAACTCTTCTAAAAGAATTTGGTGGTGTAGCGAGAGAGGCTAGAAAAGTCTTTACTAAATATAAAATGCTTGGTTCTTACACCAACTTTGTTAGTACCCTTGAGAAGATGGACATTGATAGGATGAAGTACACTAATAATGTTAATGATGGAGGGGACATTAAGACATCAATACCTTGTAAGCTTGTAGGAATGTTCGAGGCACTAGAAAAGAATTATGATTGGATTGTTCCTGAAAATTTATTTGATGAGAATAGCAAGCCTAAGAGTAATGAAAAGGGAGCCTCTGAAACTTACATAGATAAGATAACATGCATTGTAGAGGAAACTCCCAACTCCCAAGGTAATAATGTTGATGCTTCATCTCTTGAAAATACTTGATTTGCACTTTCTGCGCCTAGCTGAAAGGCGTTAAAGAAAAACACTTCTTGGGAGATAACCCATGTGTTTATTTTACTACAGCAATTTTTGTTTTGTTGAGCCTTGGAAGTCGTTTACTACTGTAGCAACCTCTTCTTATCATGTTTTTGTGCCAAGTAAATTTTCTATGTTAAAGTTGATGTTATATTTGGGATCGCTGCGCAGAAACAGCATTGCTGTCTGTCACGAATTCTGGCACAAGTCTCTGTACAAAATTCGAAAAAATCTGCAAATTTACGAGCGTGATCCTCAGATATGTACGCAACTTTCATTAGTTTTGAGTTTTTCCAGTTGAGCAAGTTAAGTGTCTCGTCCAGATGCATCTTTACGGATTGTTCTGTTTTTGACAGATTCTGTCTTTTATTTCGCATTGCCGCTTTTGCTATGTTGAATGAGTTTATTTGTTCCATTAACTTTCAGAAGCTTTGTGCAATGTCCAGAAGTGTTAAGAATGATTGTGTCACCTCTGAATATGTGAATTTGTGGTTATGCACTAACCCTCTAATGAGTTTGCTTGAAGTTTGTGTGAAGGAAGTTTTCAAGGGTCAAGAGAAGAGGATGATATACTATGATCAAGAAGAGTGAAAGGTCTAAGCTTGGGGATGCCCCGGTGGTTCATCCCTGCATATTTTAAGAAGATTCAAGCATCTAAGCTTGGGGATGCCCAAGGCATCCCCTTCTTCATCGACAACATTATCAAGTCACTTCTAGTGAAACTATATTTTTATTCCGTCACATTCTTATGTTCTTTACTTGGAGCGTCGGTTTGTTTTTATTTTTGTTTTGTTTTGAATAAAGTTGGATCTCGCCATCCTTATATTGGAGATATTACGCTCCGCTTTTTCATATGGAACACTTGTGTTCTTAATTGTGCTTTAATGTTCATGGCGAAAGCTTATTGCTTCGTTAAATTGCTATTTGGTTGGAATTGGAAAATGCTGCATATGGTTTGGTAAATTTGGCAATTGTTTGAGCTCTCATAGATCATGTTTAAGCTCTTGCATCATGTAGTTTAATCTATTAATGAAGAACTACTGTAGAGCTTGTTTAATTTGGTTTGCATGATTGATCTCTCTAAGTCTAGATATTTTCGGGTAAAGTGTTTGAACAACAAGGAAGACAGTGTAGAGCCTTATAATGCTTGCAATATGTTCTTGTGTGAGTTTTGCTGTACCTGTTCATACTTGTGTTTGCTTCAAACAACCTTGCTAGCCCAAACCTTGTACTGAGAGGAAATTGTGACGCCCCGGAACCGGTACCATGAGGATTCCAGCGAACCCGCCGAAATCCGCATGATATCGATTCAGAGACGCCCTCCGACACGACGTGCGCGACGAATCACACACGTGATGCCAGAGGAATTAACACGAGCGGTAACATTACAACAGGATTACAATAGAGCCCACAAGATACATATATTACAACAACGACTCCAACGAGTCAAGATACGAATATACAATACAAATATCCAAATCATACAGAAGATCGAATACGTCCGAGTACGGACAAGATACAAATTGGACTAAGAGTCCTGAAGATAACCAGTGGCGTCCATAACCCTGCCCAGGCCAAGCCGGAAGGGTAACCTTGCTAACGTCGTCATCTCGTACCTGTCAAAGTCGGGCCATCGGTTGCCGACAAAAGGGGGAGGAGACAAAAAGAAAGGAAGGCGAGGGTAAGTACCATTGGCACGTACTTGCGAGACAAGACCAGCTATGCTCGCTGGTGGGCGGTATAAACTTCACCCGGCTATATGTGGAGTTTAGCGGCAGCAAAGCTACTATCCAATAGAGACACGCTACAACATCCGTCTACTCAGAGAAGATAAGAGAGCGCACAAGGTAACAGTTCTATACTCTGCAAACATAACACAGCCGATGCGATCCCCCTTCGCCAAGAGGTATTGCAAAGGCACACACACTTTTTGAAAAGTTTTATTAGCAAATTATTAGCAACAGGAAATAAGGTGTAAGTTGTTCTATGATCAAGCTATACAATTCCAAGTCGTCCATAACCGCGGACACGGCTTATCGATAAGATGTACACCCTGCAGGGGTTGCCCAAATGTAACCATACGCATGCTCGAACCCACTTACTACAGGTGGAGTCTCACATCAAGACCGTTCCCAATGCAAGAGAAAGTTTAATGGGAGCCACCCAACTAAGCTACCCGTGACGAAGTCCGGCCGTACTCCGATACGGACCCAGAGGTTTGCGACATAGTCCAGGCGGGCACTAACGACCAGGCACAGGATAAGTCTATCCGCGTTATGAGTACAGTACAGAAATAAACACCCGAAGGCAACAGGAAGTAAATCGTGCATCGTGCATATGGGCAAATAAAACCAAGGTTGTGGCTCCCAATAAACAGACTCGAGGAAAGGTAGTGGGTGATGGGGGTCCCACTCCCCCACGTACGGGTAGAGCGCTCAATCTCGGAACAGATAACAAGAACTCGGGTCCTAGGGGACATTAGCGAGTCAAAGTTCCGATGCTTTCGCAAAGGGGCTCACAGATGCCTCTGCTTACAATTTTAGTTGTTAACAATAAAGTAAAGTGTGAATATCTCCAACAAAGGATATAGCATGTGATAACCTCCCAACAATATCCCGAACATTTCGAGATATCAACAAAACCCTAAACTCGCCTACGACTCGCAAAGCTGGCAAACAACAAACAATAGGTAGGGCGAGGAGGTGTATCTCGGACATATAGGTAACAGGTGGATAGGACACGTGACACAACAGAATCGCAACATAAGGATAGCAATAGATCAAAAGAGCATGTAAAAGTAAAATAGGTGAAGGGGTGGGCTCGCCTGTGAAAAGCTGCAGAAGAACTTGTCGTATCTCACAACACCACTTCGTGATCCTATCCGTGAAGAAGCAAATGCTGGAACACACAATGTATGCAATCTTACTACTACGGATAAAGAACCAGCATGCTCGAGATGATATGCATGACATGGCAAGGATGATGCGGTGCAACTTATCCATATTAATCGGAGTCGGAACCCCGGACAAACAAATTAGAGTTGAAGTTGCATTTCTACCGTCAAATTTAAGTGTTGATTAGCATGGCAAGACATGGCAGGGGTGAGCTACTTCAATATTAAACGGAGCGGGGAAACCAAGTCGGTGTTCCGAAATACTTCGCATATATGTTAGGTGAACATGCATAACTATCACGTCACGACATGATGCGAGATGCAAACAGAGGTATGGATGGCATATTAATGTTCCTCATAATTTTCTGATCAACTTTCATATAAAATACTTTGTATTTCGAGTTACGGTTCAAAAGATATGATTTATACAAGATATAAGCATTTTCTGGATTTTTCTCAAAGACTGAGAAAAGGAAAACGTTTTATACCAGAGAAGAACTAGCCACAGTGGCTGACGGCGGGCCAGGGAGGAGCTGAGTTGGCGCTGACAAGGCAAGGAAGTTGTGGTGGATCTGTTGTGGCTGACAAACGGGCCCGACCTGTCAGGTTGAGGAAAAGAACAAAAAGGTGAGGCTTTGCCTCAGATCGGAATTGAACTCAAGATCTCTTGATCCAGAACGTGGGAACCAACCAGCTGAGCTAGATGTGGATACGTGAACAGTAGAAGGCACGCGGCAACATGTAGCAGCATAAGCGGAGCTCGAGGATGAACTCCATGGCGGAAAGGAGCTCTGGTCGCGGACAGATCTTGCGTTCCAGGCCGAACCAAGACGAGCTAGCTGGCTTCGGGCTTGCGCTAGAACATGGGGAATCGGATGGTGGTGGTGCAGAGTCAAGGGGGTCGCCGGAGAGATGCCGGCGACGAGCTCCTGCGGTGGTGGAGAGAGGTCAACATGGGTAGAACAACTGAGAACGAATTGGAAGGAGATAAGGAGTCTCGGAGGTGCGCGTATTGGTGAGGTCAAGGTCGTCGGGGAAGGACTACGCCGACCAGAATCGGAGAAGAAGCTCGGCGACCGACGCGCAGAATCGGCGACACTGCGCTCGAATTACAGGGTATTAGCTCGATTCCTTGCACCCGAACGTAGAGGACGACGAGGCGGTTCCAACGGTGGCGGCGGCGAGGCTTGGGGTGGACGGAGCTGGCGGCGCCATAGCGATATGGTGGGGGTGCTATTTCTTCGTGAGCTCACAGAGAAGAGAAAAAGGAAAAATAGGGAGAAGGGGGAAGTTTATGGCGGCGGGCTAGAGGGAGAGAGGGGAGGGAGCTAGGGTTTCCTGGGCTCGATGGGGATTAAAGAGTAGAGGGAGGAGCAGGTGGTGCGGTGGTTGAAAAGGGAGGTCATGCCTCCTGCGTGCTCTCCGAGAAGACGACAACGAAGAACAGATGAGGAGATCGAAGGGGTACTGGGCTGATGGTGGGCTGGTGGTTCGGTGGGGAGGATGGGCTGCAAGGTGGACTTGGGCCACAGGGAGGAAAAAGGAAGGCCCGGGTAGAGGGGGGTTAGGTTTTCTTTTAAATTCCTTTTTTCTCTTTTCCTTTTCAAAACTGGTTTGAAATTTGATTTGAAACCTGCACAAACAAAGTTTGAATTTGAATACGGAGGTGGAGAGAAAGATAAAACTATTGGCTATCATTGCCAACAATTTTGTAGCAAAACTAAAATAGTTTTGTTTAGCCAAAAACAGGTGGATGATTATGCATGCATGATGATGAACTTGGAACGACACGGAAGAACAAGCACGGAGAAAAATCTAATATAAGGTTTTTCCGGGTCGTTACAATCGACACCACTAACAAGGAACCTCGCCCCGAGGTTCCACCTCAAGGTACGGGGGAGAGAGGTGAACTATCGGATCTTCAGGCGACGTGTTGATCTCCTCGACACCACTAACAAGAATTGTTGCTCCATGTAGAACGGTCGACACCACTAACAAGAAATCGTTGTCCCGCTGTTGATGATGCGCTTTCGTCGGGACCTCCGAAGATCGGACCTAATAGGTGAGGGGCAAAGATCGTCCGACCCGCGTAAAACCTAAGACTCGGAAAACTCAGATAAGAGAGAAGACTCAAAACTCGCATAGGTAAGATGAGAAAGAATAGAGATAAGGAGAAAATCAGAGCTAATCAGATCTATCCAACGAATTTTCAGAAAATAGGTTTTGACACTAGACACAACAACGTCCGTTGGCAAGGTTATCCTACAGGCTGGACTAGTGGGGTACCGTCAACCTGAGCTCTGATACCAACTTGTGACGCCCCGGAACCGGTACCATGAGGATTCCAGCGAACCCGCCGAAATCCGCATGATATCGATTCAGAGACGCCCTCCGACACGACGTGCGCGACGAATCACACACGTGATGCCAGAGGAATTAACACGAGCGGTAACATTACAACAGGATTACAATAGAGCCCACAAGATACATATATTACAACAACGACTCCAACGAGTCAAGATACGAATATACAATACAAATATCCAAATCATACAGAAGATCGAATACGTCCGAGTACGGACAAGATACAAATTGGACTAAGAGTCCTGAAGATAACCAGTGGCGTCCATAACCCTGCCCAGGCCAAGCCGGAAGGGTAACCTTGCTAACGTCGTCATCTCGTACCTGTCAAAGTCGGGCCATCGGTTGCCGACAAAAGGGGGAGGAGACAAAAAGAAAGGAAGGCGAGGGTAAGTACCATTGGCACGTACTTGCGAGACAAGACCAGCTATGCTCGCTGGTGGGCGGTATAAACTTCACCCGGCTATATGTGGAGTTTAGCGGCAGCAAAGCTACTATCCAATAGAGACACGCTACAACATCCGTCTACTCAGAGAAGATAAGAGAGCGCACAAGGTAACAGTTCTATACTCTGCAAACATAACACAGCCGATGCGATCCCCCTTCGCCAAGAGGTATTGCAAAGGCACACACACTTTTGAAAAGTTTTATTAGCAAATTATTAGCAACAGGAAATAAGGTGTAAGTTGTTCTATGATCAAGCTATACAATTCCAAGTCGTCCATAACCGCGGACACGGCTTATCGATAAGATGTACACCCTGCAGGGGTTGCCCAAATGTAACCATACGCATGCTCGAACCCACTTACTACAGGTGGAGTCTCACATCAAGACCGTTCCCAATGCAAGAGAAAGTTTAATGGGAGCCACCCAACTAAGCTACCCGTGACGAAGTCCGGCCGTACTCCGATACGGACCCAGAGGTTTGCGACATAGTCCAGGCGGGCACTAACGACCAGGCACAGGATAAGTCTATCCGCGTTATGAGTACAGTACAGAAATAAACACCCGAAGGCAACAGGAAGTAAATCGTGCATCGTGCATATGGGCAAATAAAACCAAGGTTGTGGCTCCCAATAAACAGACTCGAGGAAAGGTAGTGGGTGATGGGGGTCCCACTCCCCCACGTACGGGTAGAGCGCTCAATCTCGGAACAGATAACAAGAACTCGGGTCCTAGGGGACATTAGCGAGTCAAAGTTCCGATGCTTTCGCAAAGGGGCTCACAGATGCCTCTGCTTACAATTTTAGTTGTTAACAATAAAGTAGAGTGTGAATATCTCCAACAAAGGATATAGCATGTGATAACCTCCCAACACGATATCCCGAACATTTCGAGATATCAACAAAACCCTAAACTCGCCTACGACTCGCAAAGCTGGCAAACAACAAACAATAGGTAGGGCGAGGAGGTGTATCTCGGACATATAGGTAACAGGTGGATAGGACACGTGACACAACAGAATCGCAACATAAGGATAGCAATAGATCAAAAGAGCATGTAAAAGTAAAATAGGTGAAGGGGTGGGCTCGCCTGTGAAAAGCTGCAGAAGAACTTGTCGTATCTCACAACACCACTTCGTGATCCTATCCGTGAAGAAGCAAATGCTGGAACACACAATGTATGCAATCTTACTACTACGGATAAAGAACCAGCATGCTCGAGATGATATGCATGACATGGCAAGGATGATGCGGTGCAACTTATCCATATTAATCGGAGTCGGAACCCCGGACAAACAAATTAGAGTTGAAGTTGCATTTACTACCGTCAAATTTAAGTATTGATTAGCATGGCATAACATGAGAGGGGTGAGCTACTTCAATATTAAACGGAGCGGGGAAACCAAGTCGGTGTTCCGAAATACTTCGCATATATGTTAGGTGAACATGCATAACTATCACGTCACGACATGATGCGAGATGCAAACAGAGGTATGGATGGCATATTAATGTTCCTCATAATTTTCTGATCAACTTTCATATAAAATACTTTGTATTTCGAGTTACGGTTCAAAAGATATGATTTATACAAGATATAAGCATTTTCTGGATTTTTCTCAAAGACTGAGAAAAGGAAAACGTTTTATACCAGAGAAGAACTAGCCACAGTGGCTGACGGCGGGCCAGGGAGGAGCTGAGTTGGCGCTGACAAGGCAAGGAAGTTGTGGTGGATCTGTTGTGGCTGACAAACGGGCCCGACCTGTCAGGTTGAGGAAAAGAACAAAAAGGTGAGGCTTTGCCTCAGATCGGAATTGAACTCAAGATCTCTTGATCCAGAACGTGGGAACCAACCAGCTGAGCTAGATGTGGATACGTGAACAGTAGAAGGCACGCGGCAACATGTAGCAGCATAAGCGGAGCTCGAGGATGAACTCCATGGCGGAAAGGAGCTCTGGTCGCGGACAGATCTTGCGTTCCAGGCCGAACCAAGACGAGCTAGCTGGCTTCGGGCTTGCGCTAGAACATGGGGAATCGGATGGTGGTGGTGCAGAGTCAAGGGGGTCGCCGGAGAGATGCCGGCGACGAGCTCCTGCGGTGGTGGAGAGAGGTCAACATGGGTAGAACAACTGAGAACGAATTGGAAGGAGATAAGGAGTCTCGGAGGTGCGCGTATTGGTGAGGTCAAGGTCGTCGGGGAAGGACTACGCCGACCAGAATCGGAGAAGAAGCTCGGCGACCGACGCGCAGAATCGGCGACACTGCGCTCGAATTACAGGGTATTAGCTCGATTCCTTGCACCCGAACGTAGAGGACGACGAGGCGGTTCCAACGGTGGCGGCGGCGAGGCTTGGGGTGGACGGAGCTGGCGGCGCCATAGCGATATGGTGGGGGTGCTATTTCTTCGTGAGCTCACAGAGAAGAGAAAAAGGAAAAATAGGGAGAAGGGGGAAGTTTATGGCGGCGGGCTAGAGGGAGAGAGGGGAGGGAGCTAGGGTTTCCTGGGCTCGATGGGGATTAAAGAGTAGAGGGAGGAGCAGGTGGTGCGGTGGTTGAAAAGGGAGGTCATGCCTCCTGCGTGCTCTCCTCCAGAGAAGACGACAACGAAGAACAGATGAGGAGATCGAAGGGGTACTGGGCTGATGGTGGGCTGGTGGTTCGGTGGGGAGGATGGGCTGCAAGGTGGACTTGGGCCACAGGGAGGAAAAAGGAAGGCCCGGGTAGAGGGGGGTTAGGTTTTCTTTTAAATTCCTTTTTTCTCTTTTCCTTTTCAAAACTGGTTTGAAATTTGATTTGAAACCTGCACAAACAAAGTTTGAATTTGAATACGGAGGTGGAGAGAAAGATAAAACTATTGGCTATCATTGCCAACAATTTTGTAGCAAAACTAAAATAGTTTTGTTTAGCCAAAAACAGGTGGATGATTATGCATGCATGATGATGAACTTGGAACGACACGGAAGAACAAGCACGGAGAAAAATCTAATATAAGGTTTTTCCGGGTCGTTACAATGCTTCTCGTGCATCCAAACACCTTGAGCCAAAAACCATGCCATTTGTGTCCACCATATCTACCTATTATGTGGTATTTTTCTGCCATTCCAAAGTAAATTACTTGAGTGCTACCTTTAAATTTCATTCCTCTACCTTTACAATATATAGCTCATGGGACAAATAGCTTAAAAACTATTGTGGTGATGAATATGTAGTTATGTGTCTTAATTCTTATAAGTTGCTTGTTGAGCGGTAACCATGTTTTCTGGGGACGCCATCAACTTTATCTTTGTTGGATATCATGTGAGATGCTATGCATGTTCGTCTTGTCTGAAGTAGTGGACTTCACGATCAAATGGTTTGAGTATGCATATGTTAGAGAAGAACATTGGGCCGCTAACTAAAGCCATGTATCATGGTGGAAGTTTCAGTTTGGACATACAACCTCAATCTCTTATGAGAATATTAACTATTGTTGAATGCTTAAGCATTAAAAGAGGAGTCCATTATCTGTTGTCTATGTTGTCCCGGTATGGATGTCTAAGTTGAGAATAATCAAAAGCGAGAAATCCAATGCGTGCTTTCTCCTTAGACACTTGTACAGGCGGCATAGAGGTACCCCTTTGTGACACTTGGTTGAAGCATATGTTATGCGATGAGAATCCGTGTTTCCGAGATAGTAGGACAAGGTGCGAGCACTATTAGTACTCTATGCATGAGACATGCAACTTGTAGGAAGTATTATGCATAGCACATATGAATTATTACTACCGTTGACAAAATTGTTTCTATGTTTTCAAAACAAAAGCTCTAGCACAAAAATAGTAATCCATGCTTCCCTCTGCGAAGGGCCATTCTTTTACTTTATTGTTGAGTCAGTTTACCCACTTCTTTCTATCTTAGAAGCAAACACTTGTGTTAACTATGTGCATTGATTCTTACATGTTTACT
The DNA here is from genome assembly GCA_030979885.1 of Lolium multiflorum. Taxonomy (NCBI): domain Eukaryota; kingdom Viridiplantae; phylum Streptophyta; class Magnoliopsida; order Poales; family Poaceae; genus Lolium; species Lolium multiflorum. Next base: position 248,567,458 of record CM061750.1, read on the forward strand.
TATTGTTATATTACTCTATGTTGACAAATATCCATGAGATATACATGTTACAAGTTGAAAGCAATTGCTGAAACTTAATCATCCTTTGTGTTGCTTCAATGCATTCTACTATGAATTTATTGCTTATGAGTTAGCTCTTATGCAAGTCTTATTGATACTTGTCTTGAAAGTATTATTCATGAAAAGTTTTGCTATATGATTCATTTGCTTAGTCATTATCTTTGTTAGCAATCTTTTGTTCAGATCACTCCATTCATCTCATATGCTTTACAATAATGTTGATCAAGATTATGTTGGTAGCATGTCACTTCAGAAATTATTTGTGTTATCGTTTACCTACTCGAGGACGAGTAGGAACTAAGCTTGGGGATGCTTGATACGTCGCAAACGTATCTATAATTTCTTATGTTCCATGCTACTTTTATTACAATACTTGAGTGTTTTACACATACTTTACAGCGTTATTTTACATTTTCCGGCACTAACCTATTAACAAGATGCCGAAGTGCCAGTTCTGTTTTTTGCTGTTTTTGGTTTCAGAAATCCTAGTAAGGAAATATTCTCGGAATTGGACAAAATCAACGCCCAGGGGCCTATTTTTGCACGAAGCTTCCAGAAGACCGAAAGGGAGACGAAGTGGGGCCACGAGGTGGCGACACACCAGGGCGGCGCGGCCTGGACCCTGGCCGCACGGCCCTGTAGTGTGGGCCCCTCGTGACGCCCTTTCACCTACCCTTCCGCCTACTTAAAGCCTCCGTCGCGAAACCCCCTGTACCGAGAGCCACGATACGGAAAACATTCCGAGAGGCGCCGCCGCCAATCCCATCTCGGGGATTCGGAGATCGCCTCCGGCACCCTGCTGGAGAGGGGAATCATCACCGGAGGGGCTCTACATCATCATGCCCGCCTCCGGATTGATGCGTGAGTAGTTCATCCTTGGACTATGGGTCCATAGCAGTAGCTAGATGGTTGTCTTCTCCACTTGTGCTTTCATTGTTATAGATCTTGTGAGCTGCCTAACATGATCAAGATCATCTATTTGTAATGCTACATGTTGTGTTTGGCGAGATCCGATGAATAGAGAATACTATGTTAAGTTGATTATCAATCTATCATATATGTGTTGTTTATGTTCTTGCATGCTCTCCGTTGCTAGTAGAGGCTCTGGCCAAGTTGATACTTGTAACTCCAAGAGGGAGTAATTATGCTCGATAGTGGGTTCATGCCTCCATTGAATCTGGGACAGTGACAGAAAGTTCTAAGGTTGTGGATGTGCTGTTGCTACTAGGGATAAAACATTGATGCTTTGTCTAAGGATATTTGTGTTGATTACATTACGCACCATACTTAATGCAATTATCTGTTGTTTACAACTTAATACCGGAAGGGGTTCGGATGATAACCTGAAGGTGGATTATTTAGGCATAGATGCATGCTGGATAGCGGTCTATGTACTTTGTCGTAATGCCCTGATTAAATCACATAGTAATCATCGTTGATATGTATTAAATCTTTATTTGTCAATTGCTCGCCTGTAATTTGTTCACCCACATGTTAGTTATCTTATTGGAGAGACACCACTAGTGAACTGTGGACCCCGGTCCATTCTTTTACATCTGAATACATTCTACTGCTTTTACTGTTCTTTGCAAACAAACACCTGTTGGAGATATGCCCAAGAGGCAATAATAAAATGGTTATTATAATATATCTTTGTGTTTATGATAATGTTTGCATATCATGCTATAATTGTATTAACCGAAACATTGATACATGTGTGTTATGTAAACAACAAGGAGTCCCTAGTAAGCCTCTTGTATAACTAGCTTGTTGATTAATAGATGATCATAGTTTCATGATCATGAACATTGGATGTTATTAATAACAAGGTTATGTCATTATGTGAATGATGTAATGGACACACCCAATTAAGCGTAGCATAAGATCACGTCATTAAGTTCATTTGCTATAAGCTTTCGATACATAGTTACCTAGTCCTTCGACCATGAGATCATATAAATCACTTATGCCGGAAGGGTACTTTGATTACATCAAACGCCACTGCGTAAATGGGTGGTTATAAAGGTGGGATTAGGTATTCGGAAAGTATGAGTTGAGGCATATGGATCAATAGTGGGATTTGTCCATCCCGATGACGGATAGATATACTCTGGGCCCTCTCGGTGGAATGTCGTCTAATTAGCTTGCAAGCATATGAATGGTTCATAAGAGATGACATATCACGGTACGAGTAAAGAGTACTTGTCATGAGACGAGGTTGAACGAGGTATAGAGATACCGATGATCAAACCTCGGACAAGTAAAATATCGCGTGACAAAGGGAATCGGTATCGTATGTAAATGGTTCAATCGATCACTAAGTTATCGTTGAATATGTGGGAGCCATTATGGATCTCCAGATCCCGCTATTGGTTATTGGTCGGAGAGAAGTCTCAACCATGTCTGCATAGTTCGCGAACCGTAGGGTGACACACTTAAGGTTTGATGTCGTTTTAAGTAGATATGGAATATGGAATGGAGCTCGAATGTTGTTCGGAGTCTCGGATGGGATCCAAGACATCACGAGGAGGTTCGGAATGGTCCGGAGAATAAGATTCATATATGGAAAGTCATTTTCCGGGGTTCGGAAAAAGTCCGGTGTTTTGACCGGAGCTTCTAGAAGGTTCTAGAAGGACCGGAATAGTCCGGAATATTATGGAAGGTTCCGGAAGTGTCCGGGACGACCCGGGATGTCTAAGGAAGTCCGGAGGGTTCCATAATAGGTGCAACCACGTTGCCTTAAGGGAAAAGGAGTCTTTCCTTAATGCAATTTCGGAATTGGCAAAAGAGTCCGAGTAGGACTAGGTTTTCGGAACCGGAAACCTATCGGAACTCAGTCAAACTTGGGGGCAGGTTTTTGGACGACCCAAGGGGCTTGGCCACCTATTTAAAGAGGCCAAGGGGCACCCCAAGGGCACCACAAGTCGCAGCCCTAGCTCCCCAAGTCGCAGCACCACCCTGCGCCCAAACCCTAGCTATTCCCTCCTCCTTCTTCTCCCGCAGCGCTTGCGGCGAAGCCCTGCCGGAGATCTCCACCACCACCGTCACCACGCCGTCGTGCTGGCGGGATTCCGAGGAGGATCTACTACATCCGCTGCCCGCTGGAACGGGGAGGAGGACGTCGTCTTCATCAACACCGTACGTGTGACCAAGTACGGAGGTGCTGCCCGATTGTGGCACCCAAGTTCTTCTACGCGCTTTTGCAAGCGGTCAAGATCTTCTACGCGCTTTTGCAAGCGGCAAGTGATCGACTACATCCACCACGAGATCTAATCTCGTTAGGCTTTGGAAATCTTCGAGGGTTAGTCTCATGATCTTCTCGTTGCTACCATCTACTAGATTAGATCTTGGCTTGTGTTTTCGTTCTTGCGGTAGGAAATTTTTTGTTTTCTATGCTACGAATCCCAACAACACCATCTTCCACTCGATACGCTTAATCCTTTGTTTTCAGCAAGCCGGTGAGATTGACAACCTCACTGTTACGTTGGGGCAAAGTACTTTGATTGTGTTGTGCAGGTTCCACGTTGGCTCCGGTTTCACTGGTGTTGCGCCGCACTACATTCCTCCACCAACAACCTTCACGTGCTTCTTGGCTCCTACTGGTTCGATAACCTTGGTTTCTTTCTGAGGGAAAACTTGCTGCTGTGCGCATCACACCTTCCTCTTGGGGTTCCCAACGGACGTGTACATCTACGCGCAACAAGCAAGCGCCAGTTGCTGTTTTCTGCTGTTTTTGGTTTCAGAAATCCTACAAAGGAAATATTCTCGGAATTGGACGAAATCAACGCCCAGGGTCCTATTTTTCCACGAAGCTTCCAGAAGACCGAGGGAGGTACGAAGTGGGGCCACGAGGCGCCGACACAACAGGGCGGCGCGTCCTGGCCCCTGGCCGCGCGGCCCTGGCGTGTGGGGCCCTCGTGCCGCCACTTGACCTACCCTTCCGCCTACTTAAAGCCTTCGTCGCGAAACCCTGTGTACCGAGAGCCACGATACGGAAAACCTTCCAGAGACGCCGCCGCCGCCAATCCCATCTCGGGGATTCAGGAGATCGCCTCCGGCACCCTGCCGGAGAGGGGAATCATCACCGGAGGGGCTCTACATCATCATGCCCGCCTCCGGATTGATGCGTGAGTAGTTCATCCTTGGACTATGGGTCCATAGCAGTAGCTAGATGGTTGTCTTCTCCGCTTGTGCTATCATTGTTTAGATCTTGTGAGCTGCCTAACATGATCAAGATCATCTATTTGTAATGCTACATCTTGTGTTTGGTGGGATCCGATGAATCTAGAATATTATGTCAAGTTGATTATCAATCTATCATATATGTGTTGTTTATGTTCTTGCATGCACTCCGTTGCTAGTAGAGGCTCTGGCCAAGTTGATACTTGTAACTCCAAGAGGGAGTATTTATGCTCGATAGTGGGTTCATGCCTCCATTTAATCTGGGATAGTGACAGAAAGTTCTAAGGTTGTGGATGTGCTGTTGCTACTAGGGATAAAACATCGATGCTTTGTCTAAGGATATTTGTGTTGATTACATTACGCACCATACTTAATGCAATTATCTGTTGTTTACAACTTAATACTGGAGGGGGTGCGGATGGATTATTTAGGCATAGATGCATGCTGGATAGCGGTCTATGTACTTTGTCGTAATGCCCTGATTAAATCTCATAGTAATCATCATTGATATGTATTGAATCTTTATTTGTCAATTGCCCCTGTAATTTGTTCACCCAGCATGCTAGTTATCTTATTGGAGAGACACCACTAGTGAACTGTGGACCCCGGTCCATTCTTTTACATGTGAATACAATCTACTGCAATCATTGTTCTTTACTGTTCTTTGCAAACAAACACCATTTTCCACTCGATACGTTTAATCCTTTGTTTTCAGCAAGCCGGTGAGATTGACAACCTCACTGTTACGTTGGGGCAAAGTATCTTGATTGTGTTGTGCAAGTTCCACGTTGGCGCCGGTTTCACTGGTGTTGCGCCGCACTACACTCCTCCACCAACAACCTTCACGTGCTTCTTTGCTCCTACTGGTTCGATAACCTTGGTTTCATACTGAGGGAAACTTGCTTCTATACGCATCATACCTTCCACTTGGGGTTCCCAACGGACGTGTGCTTCACCCGTATCAAGCTAAATTTCGCCGTTGCCGGGAGATCAAGACACGCTGCAAGGGGAGTCTCCACATCCAATCTCTTTACTTTGTTTTTGTCTTGCTTTACTTTATTTTATTTACTGTCTTGTTTGCTTATTATCAAAAACACAAAAAAAATAGTTACTTTATTTTCTGTCTTATTTACTAGCTAAAACACACAAAAATTAGTTACTTGCATTTAGTTTACTTTTGTTATCATGTCTAGCTCTGTACCTGTTACTTCTTCACCTGAGGAATTAGTCTTTACTTTCAAACAAGGGGATGAGGAGAGTTTTAAAGATGCTTGGTCTAGAATTTTTTATGCTTATCGTAAAGCTGAACCTCAAATGACTCTAAGTCTGCTCCTTAGTAATTTTTATTTTGGGCTTATGATTCGCTATAGATACGCCTTAGATGCTATAGTGGGAGGAGATTTCCTTCATTGCAACGGTGATCAAGCTTTTAATGCCATAAAAAAATTGGTTGCATCACATAGTTCAGCTAATAACTTTGATTCAGCTCTTATTAGCATTTATAATAGATTAAACACTCTTGAGACAAGTGCATCTTGCTTGAAAGAAAATTATGGTTATGTTCGTAACCGTCTTGATCAAGTTTTAGTGAACTCTGAACCTTCAATGTGGGACCCTACTATTAAAGTTGTTATTGGTGGTGAAACTTTTCATGCCCATTGTGATATTATGTCTGAATTTTGCCTTATGCCTAAGAGTATTTATGAATCTTTGACACTTTGGGGACTCGTTGAAGGAGGAGAAGGAATAACTCTTATTGATAATTCTGTTATAATTCCTAAGGGAATAGCCGAGGGTGTGCACACGACCATTCTTGGAAGAACAGTATCCACTGATTATCTTGTTATTGAATGTGTAGGAACAGGACAAATCACACTTGGAAGATCCCTGCTGAAACTATTGGGAGCAATCATAAATACGGGAGAAGGCACCCTAAAATTCACACCGGGAGGCCGACATGTATTCCCTAAACCAAAGAGTAAGAAAAAGAGTAAGAAGGGTAGGCGTAAAGCCCGAGGTAATGTTGATGCTTCATCTCTTGATGTTACTTGATTTGCACTTTCTGCGCCTAGCTGAAAGGCGTTAAAGAAAAGCACTTCTTGGGAGATAACCCATGTTTTATTTTGTTACTGTATTGTTGAGTCTTGGAAGTTGTTTACTACTGTAGCAACCTCTCCTTATCATGTTTTTGTGCCAAGTAAAGTCTCTATGGTAAAGTTGATGCTAGATTTGGATTGCTGCGCAGAAACAGAATTGCTGTCTGTCACGAATTCGCGCAGATCTCTCTGTAAAAAAATCAAAAAATCTGCCAATTTACGTGCGTGATCCTCAGATATGTACGCAACTTTTATTAGTTTTGAGTTTTTCCGTTTGAGCAAGATAAGTGCCCCTGCAAAATTCGTCTTTACGGACTGTTCTGTTTTGACAGATTCTGCCTTTTATTTCGCATTGCCGCTTTTGCTATGTTGAATGAGTTTCTTTGTTCCATTAACTTTCAGAAGCTTTGTGCAATGTCCAGAAGTGTTAAGAATGATTGTGTCACCTCTGAATATGTGAATTTTTGATTATGTACTAACCCTCTAATGAGTTTTCTTGAAGTTTGGTGTGGAGGAAGTTTTCAAGGGTCAAGAGAAGAGGATGATATACTATGATCAAGAAGAGTGAAAGGTCTAAGCTTGGGGATGCCCCGGTGGTTCATCCCTGCATATTTTAAGAAGACTCAAGCATCTAAGCTTGGGGATGCCCAAGGCATCTCCTTCTTCATCGACAACTTATCAGGTCACTTCTAGTGAAACTATATTTTTATTCCGTCACATCTTATGTTCTTTACTTGGAGCGTCGGTTTGCTTTTATTTTTGTTTTGGTTTGAATAAAGTTGGATCCCACCATCCTTATATTGGAGATATTACGCTCCGCTTTTTCATATGGAACACTTGTGTTCTTAATTGTGCTTTAATGTTCATGGCGAAGGCTGAAAATTGCTTCGTTGATTGCTATTTGGTTGGAATCAGAAAATGCTGCATATGGTTTGGAATAACTGGGCAATTGTTTTGAGCTCTCATAGATCATGTTTAAGCTCTTGCATCATGTAGTTTAATCTAGTAGTGGAGAACTACCATAGAGCTTGTTAAAATTTGGTTTGCATGATTGGTCTCTCTAAGTCTAGATATTTTATGGTAAAGCGTTTGAACAACAAGGAAGACAGTGTAGAGTCTTATAATGCTTGCAATATGTTCTTGTGTAAGTTTTGCTGTACCTGTTCATACTTGTGTTTGCTTCAAACAACCTTGCTAGCCCAAAGCCTTGTACTGAGAGGAAATGCTTCTCGTGCATCCAAACACCTTGAGCCAAAACCCATGCCATTTGTGTCCACCATATCTACCTACTATGTGGTATTTCTGCCATTCCAAAGTAAATTACTTGATTGCTACCTTTAAAATTTCATTCCTTTATCTTTGCAATATATAGCTCATGGCACAAATAGCTTAAAAACTATTGTGGTGATGAATATGTAGTTATGTGTCTTAGTTCTTATAAGTTGCTTGTTGAGCGGTAACCATGTTTCTGGGGACGCCATCAACTTTTTACCTTTGTTGGATATCATGTGAGATGCTATGCATGTTCGTCTTGTCTGAAGTAAGTGCGATTTCATGATCAAATGGTTTGAGTATGCATGTGTTAGAGAAGAACATTGGGCCGCTAACTAAAGCCATGTATCATGGTGGAAGTTTCAGTTTGGACATACAACCTCAATCTCTTATGAGAATATTATCTGTTGTTGAATGCTTAAGCATTAAAAGAGGAGTCCATTATCTTTTGTCTATGTTGTCCCGGTATGGATGTCTAAGTTGAGAATAATCGAAAGCGAGAAATCCAATGCGTGCTTTCTCCTTAGACATTTGTACAGGCGGCATAGAGGTACCCCTTTGTGACACTTGGTTGAAACACATGTCATGCAATGATAATCCGTGTTATCCGAGCTGATTAGGACAAGGTGCGAGCACTATTAGTACTCTATGCATGAGGCTTGCAACTTGTAGGAAGTATTATGCATAGCACATATGAATTATTACTACCGTTGACAAAATTGTTTCTATGTTTTCAAAATAAAAGCTTTAGCACAAAAATAGTAATCCATGCTTCCCTCTGCGAAGGGCCATTCTTTTACTTTATGTTGAGTCGGTTTACCCACTTCTTTCTATCTTAGAAGCAAACACTTGTGTTAACTGTGTGCATTGATTCTTACATGTTTACTTATTGCACTTGTTATATTACTCTATGTTGACAAATATCCATGAGATATACATGTTACAAGTTGAAAGCAATTGCTGAAACTTAATCATCCTTTGTGTTGCTTCAATGCATTCTACTAAGAATTTATTGCTTATGAGTTAGCTCTTATGCAAGTCTTGTTGATACTTGTCTTGAAAGTACTATTCATGAAAAGTTTTGCTATATGATTCATTTGTTTAGTCATCATCTTTTGTTAGCAATCTTTTGCTTCAGATCACTCCATTCATCTCATATGCTTTACAATAATGTTGATCAAGGTTATGTTGGTAGCATGTCACTTCAGAAATTATTTGTGTTATCGTTTACCTACTCGAGGGCGAGTAGGAACTAAGCTTGGGGATGCTTGATACGTCTCAAACGTATCTATAATTTCTTATGTTCCATGCTACTTTTATGACAATACTTGAATGTTTTATACATACTTTACATCATTATTATACATTTTCTGGCACTAACCTATTAACAAGATGCCGAAGCGCCAGTTGCTGTTTTCTGCTGTTTTTGGTTTCATAAATCCTACAAAGGAAATATTCTCGGAATTGGACGAAATCAACGCCCAGGGTCCTATTTTTCCACGAAGCTTCCGAAGACCGAGGAGGGACGAGTGGGGCCACGAGGCGACACACAACGGGGCGGCGCGGCCTGGCCCCCGGCGCGCGGCCGGCGTGTGGGGCCCTCGTGCCGCCACTTGACCTACCCTTCCGCCTACTTAAAGCCTTCGTCGCGAAACCCTGTACCGAGAGCCACGATACGGAAAACCTTCCAGAGACGCCGCCGCCAATCCCATCTCGGGGGATTCGGAGATCGCCTCCCCACCAGAGGGGAATCATCACCGGAGGGGCTCTACATCATCATGCCCGCCTCCGGATTGATGCGTGAGTAGTTCATCCTTGGACTATGGGTCCATAGCAGTAGCTAGATGGTTGTCTTCTCCGCTTGTGCTATCATTGTTTAGATCTTGTGAGCTGCCTAACATGATCAAGATCATCTATTTGTAATGTTACATGTTGTGTTTGGTGGGATCCGATGAATCTAGAATATTATGTCAAGTTGATTATCAATCTATCATATATGTGTTGTTTATGTTCTTGCATGCTCTCCGTTGCTAGTAGAGGCTCTGGCCAAGTTGATACTTGTAACTCCAAGAGGGAGTATTTATGCTCGATAGTGGGTTCATGCCTCCATTTAATCTGGGACAGTGACAGAAAGTTCTAAGGTTGTGGATGTGCTGTTGCTACTAGGGATAAAACATCGATGCTTTGTCTAAGGATATTTGTGTTGATTACATTACGCACCATACTTAATGCAATTATCTGTTGTTTACAACTTAATACTCGAGGGGGTGCGGATGCTAACCCGAAGGTGGATTATTTAGGCATAGATGCATGCTGGATAGCGGTCTATGTACTTTGTCGTAATGCCCTGATTAAATCTCATAGTAATCATCATTGATATGTATTGAATCTTTATTTGTCAATTGCCCACCTGTAATTTGTTCACCCAACATGCTAGTTATCTTATTGGAGAGACACCACTAGTGAACTGTGGACCCCGGTCCATTCTTTTACATCTGAATACAATCTCTGCAATCATTGTTCTTTACTGTTCTTTGCAAACAAACACCATTTTCCACTCGATACGTTTAATCCTTTGTTTTCAGCAAGCCGGTGAGATTGACAACCTCAATGTTACGTTGGGGCAAAGTATCTTGATTGTGTTGTGTAGGTTCCACGTTGGCGCCGGTTTCACTGGTGTTGCGCCGCACTACACTCCTCCACCAACAACCTTCACGTGCTTCTTGGCTCCTACTGGTTCGATAACCTTGGTTTCATACGAAAACTTGCTTCTATACGCATCATACCTTCCACTTGGGGTTCCCAACGGACGTGTGCTTCACGCGTATCGTGTCCACTAGTGAAAGTAGGATCCCTAGGCCTTGTTTCCAAATACTGCAAACATCGCTTTTCTGTTTTACTGCATTTTACTTCCTGCAATATTACCACCATCTATACCACCTGTGTTTTACTATCTCTTCGCCGAACTAGTGCACCTATACATCCGACAAGTGTATTAGGTGTGTTGGGGACACAAGAGACTTCTTGTATCTTAATTGCAGGGTTGCTTGAGAGGACTATCTTTGACCTCTACCTCCCTGAGTTCGATAAACCTTGGGTGATTCACTTAAGGGAAACTTGCTGCTGTTCTACAAACCTCTGCTCTTGGAGGCCCAACACTGCTACAAGAATAGAAGCACACGTAGACATCAAGCTATTTTCTGGCGCCATTGCCGGGGAGGTAAGGTAAAAGGTATTCACATCCTCCGACTACTAAGCTATTTCCTAGCATTGTTGCCGGTGTGTGAGTGCTCGAAGCTATCTCCTTTAGATTCTGCAATTTTATCTTTTTGTCTCTTGTTTTTATTTTCACTAGTTAGGCATAATGGAAAACAACAAAAAATTTAGTGAGCTTTTTAATCTTTTTCCTGATCTAGAATTGTTTGATGCGAAAATTAAAAAACCTATGGAATCTTATTTGCATGATAGTAGCAATGTTATTAGTATGAACGCAATTACTGCTAATGCTATGGAAAAGTCTAAGCTTGGGGAAGCTAGTTTTTATGATCTTTGTAGCTTCCCAGTTTTAGGGGAGAAAATTTGCTCTGATAATACTTTATCTCCCATATGCGATAACTCTAATGATGCTTGTGATATTTTAAATCCACCTACTGAAAATATTCCTTTCAAGATACCTATGAAAATTATTGAACGTGTTATGGATAACCGCTATGAAGGGGATGGAACTGTCCTGGAGATCATTTACTGTTTTTAGATGAATTATGCGGGTTATTGTGCAGGTATTTCTATGGATGAAGTTAGGAAGAAATTATTCTCTATGTCATTGTCTGGTAAAGCGGCGCATTGGTATAAACTGCTGAAGGATGGGCATTCTCTTGATTGGAAGGATATTGTGCCTCTCTTTTATTCTAAATTTTATCCTCCTCATGAAGTGCATATTGATAGGAATTACATTTATAACTTTTATCCTCGTGATGGAGAGAGTATTTCCCAAGCGTGGGGGAGATTGAAGTCACTAATGCTCAAATGTCCCATTCATGAGCTCTCCCGTAATGTTATTACTAATAATTTTTATGCAAGGCTTTCAGGACACCACAAGGACTATCTAGATGCCTGTTTGGAGGGATCTTTCACAAGCAAGAAGGTTGAAGCTAGATGGGATCTTCTTGAAATAATTCAAAGCAATACTGAAGATTGGGAGAATGACAAAGGTACGGAATCAGGTATAAACTACGAGTATGATTGCATTAAGTCTTTCGCTCAAACTGCTGATTTTCAAGAGCTTAGTGCTAAATATGGTCTTGATCCTCAAATTATGGTCGATTGCTATAGAGCCTTTGCTTCTCATATTAATGTTCCTAAAGAAAATTGGTACATGTATCATGAACCTTTCAAAGACACTTGTATAGAAAATGAAATTGTTGTTAATGATTGCAATGAACATGTTCAAACTTCTGAAAATGCTATTTCCTATAAGCATGTTAATTTTTGTGGAGTTCATAGACCTTGTGAAAATAATAAAACTGAAGAAGAATATTGTATCCATCATAGGAATGAAAAAACTAGAAAGTGGTCTAGGACTCTAGATGATCTTGGTAAAAAAGTTTGTGCCCTCTATCCTTTTATTTGTGAACTTTGCCATAGAGTGGGTCATTTTAATTTTCAATGTTCCTCCAATAATAATTCGAACCTTATGAGTGCTGCAAATTTGTATTGTGATGATGAAATCACTCCTAATCAGCATGATGAACTTACTTTATTTTTGGGTTGTGAAGAGTTGTTGAGAAAAACTTCTTTGGTGGATATGACTGCTCTTGATATTAATGGTGTCCTGCATGGGTGTCTTTCTTATTGCATTGATAATTGCCACACAAATACTTACATACAAAATATTTTAGAAGATGACACTTTGCCAAAATATGATAGGACCGCTGTGTGTTTCAAACTTATTAATGAAAAGGAGGAATCCTCCCAAGTTTCTTCTATTTTTTGGAAATAAATCAGGTTATGTGGAGAAGCCTCCCTTCAAGCCTCTTCCTCCTAAAGAAGGGAAAGGAAAAGAAGAAGAAGAAGAAGAAGAAGAAGAAGAAGAAGAGGGGAATAAAAAGAAAGAGGTAACGGCATATCCCCGCGTGTATGAGGTAACAATAGGTAACCGTAAGTATGTTGCTCCTAATGATTATTATGATAATGAATCTGAGTACAATGATCTTCCTATGCCCTTTACCCATATTAGTGATCATGATTTGGAAGAGCACACTACTTTTGATTTTGGAAATCTCTTTGGTATCGATTCTGAAAGTAATGATGTTAGCACTATTCATGTTCCCTCAAATGATGATATTGAAAGCTCTAAGCTTGGGGATGTTGTGCTTGAAGATCCTATATTTGAGACCTTTACTTTTAGTGAAAATGATGATATTATATATTCTGGTTTAGATAATCGTTATAGAGATGGATATGACACATGTTATAATTATCCTTATGAAACTTGTCATAGTTATGATGGGATTGCCAAAAACCATTCCCTTAGTATGCAACTTGTTTACCATGTTCAAATTCTTGATAATGATAATTTTATGCATATGAACCATGATAAGAATGTTTTAAGTGATGGTTATATTGTGGATTTCATCAATGATGCTACTGAAAGTTATTATGAGAGAGGGAAACATGGTTATATGCATCTTAATAATATTAAGTTTCCCCTCTTTATGTTGAGAATTTTGAAGTTACTCGTGTTTTGTCTTCCTATGCTTGCCACGTTGTTCTTCATAAATTTATTTGTGTACAAGATTCCTTTTCGTAGGAAGTGGGTTAGACTTAAATGTGTTTTGAATTTGCTTCTTGATGCTCTCTTTTGCTTCAACTCCTATTTCTTGCGAGAACATCATTAAAATTACTGAGCCCATCTTAATGGCTATAAAGAAAGCACTTCTTGGGAGATAACCCATGTTTTTTTTATTTTGCTACTGTTTTGTTGTGTCTTGGAAGTTGTTACTACTGTAGCAACCTCTCCTTATCTTTATTTTCTTGTATTGTTGTGCCAAGTGAAGTCTCTAATAGAAAGTTGATGCTAGATTTGGATTGCTGCGCAGAAACAGAATTGCTGTCTGTCACGTATTTGCGCAGAACTCTCTGTAAAAAAATCAAAAAAATCTACCAATTTACTTGCGTGATCCTCAGATATGTACGCAACTTTCATTAGTTTTGAGTTTTTACATCTGAGCAATTTAAGTGCCTCAGTAAAATTCGTCTTTACGGACTGTTCTGTTTGACAGACTCGCCTTTTATTTTGCATTGCCTCTTTTGATATGTTGAATGGATTTCTTTGTTCCATTAGCTTTGTGCAATGTCCAGAAGTGTTAAGAATGATTGTGTCACCTCTGAACATGTGAATTTTGATTATGCACTAACCCTCTAATGAGTTTGCTTTAAGTTTGGTGTGGAGGAAGTTTTCAAGGGTCAAGAGAGGAGGATGATATAATGTGATCAAGAAGAGTGAAAAGTCTAAGCTTGGGGATGCCCCGTGGTTCATCCCTGCATATTTTAAGAAGACCCAAGCGTCTAAGCTTGGGGATGCCCAAGGCATCCCCTTCTTCATCAACAACTTATCAGGTCACTTCTAGTGAAACTATATTTTTATTCCGTCACATCTTATGTACTTTACTTGGAGCGTCTGTGTCCTTTTATTTTCGTTTTGTTATTTTCATTCTCTGAATAAATTCATGCTCATGTGGAGAGAGACACGCTCCGCTTTTTCATATGAACACTAGTGTTCTTAATTCTTACTTTTAATGTTCAAGGGCGAAAGTTGATCGCTTCACTTGTTGCTATTTGGTTGGAATCAGAAAATGCTTCATATGGTTTGGAATAACTTGATACTTGGCAATTGTTTTGAGCTCTCATAGATCATGTTTAAGCTCTTGCATCATGTAGTTTAATCTATTAGTGGAGAACTACCGTAGAGCTTGTTAAAATTTGGTTTGCATGATTGGTCTCTCTAAGTCTAGATATTCTGGTAAAGTGTTTGAACAACAAGGAAGACAGTGTAGAGTCTTATAATGCTTGCAATATGTTATTGTGTAAGTTTTGTTGTACCTGTTCATACTTGTGTTTGCTTCAAACAACCTTGCTAGCCAAAGCCTTGTACTGAGAGGAAATGCTTCTCGTGCATCCAAACACCTTGAGCCAAAATACATGCCATTTGTGTCCACCATATCTACCTACTACGTGGCATTTTTCTGCCATTCCAAAGTAAATTACTTGAGTGCTACCTTTAAAATTTAATTCCTTTGTCTTTGCAATATGTAGCTCATGGGAAAATAGCTTAAAAACTATTGTAGTGATGAATATGTAGTTATGTGTCTTATTTCTTATAAGTTGCTTGTTGAGCGGTAACCATGTTTCTGGGACGCCATCAACTTTTTACCTTTGTTGGATATCATGTGAGATGCTATGCATGTTCGTCTTGTCTGAAGTAAGGGTGATGTCATGATCAAATGGTTTGAGTATGCATATGTTAGAGAAGAACATTGGGCCGCTAACCAAAGCCATGTATCATGGTGGAAGTTTTCAGTTTGGACATACATCCTCAATCTCTTATGAGAATATTATCTGTTGTTAAATGCTTAAGCATTAAAAGAGGAGTCCATTATCTGTTGTCTATGTTGTCCCGGTATGGATGTCTTAAGTTGAGATCTATTAAAAACGAGAAATCAAATGCAATTGATCTCCTTGGACCTTTGTACAGGCGGCATAGAGGTACCCCTTTGTGACACTTGGTTGAAACATATGTTATGCAATGATAATCCGTGTTAATCCAAGCTAATTTGGACAAGGTGCGAGCACTATTGGTATTCTATGTATGAGGCTTGCAACTTGTAGGAAGTATTATGCATAGCACATATGAATTATTACTACCGTTGACAAAATTGTTTCTATGTTTTCAAAATAAAAGCTCTAGAACAAAAATAGTAATCCATGCTTCCCTCTGCGAAGGGCCATTCTTTTACTTTATATTGAGTCAGTTTACCTACCTCTTTCTATCTTAGAAGCAAACACTTGTGTTAACTGTGTGCATTGATTTTACATGTTTACCTATTGCACTTGTTATATTACTCTATGTTGACAAATATCCATGAGATATACATGTTACAAGTTGAAAGCTATTGCTGAAACTTAATCATCCTTTGTGTTGCTTCAATGCATTTCTACTTTGAATTTATTGCTTTATGAGTTAGCTCTTATGCAAGTCTTGTTGATGCTTGTCTTGAAAGTACTATTCATGAGAAGGACGTCGTCTTCATCAACACCGAACGTGTGACCGAGTACGGAGGTGCTGCCCGATTGTGGCACCGTCAAGATCTTCTACGCGCTTTTGAAAGCGGCAAGTGATCGTCTACCGCAGCAACGAGAGCCTCCTTGTAGGCTTTGGAAATCTTCAAGGGTTAGTCTCGTTCATCCCCTCGTTGCTCCCATCTTCTAGATTGCATCTTGGCTTGGATTGCGTTCTCGCGGTAGGAAATTTTTTGTTTTCTATGCTACGAATCCCTTCACTCTTCGCCTATAAAGTCCCTCGCGACCTAAAAACCCGATACGAATTGACGAAACTCCAGAAAGACTCCAGGGACGCCGCCGCCATCGCGAAACTCCGTTTCGGGGGACAGAAGTCTCTGTTCGGCACGCCGCCGGGACGGGAATTGCCCCCGGAGTCATCTCCATCGACACCACCGCCATCTTCATCGCCGTTCTGTCTCCCATGATGAGGGGGAGTAGTTCTCCCCCGAGGCAGAGGGCTCTACCGGTAGCTATGTGGTTAATCTCTCTCTCATGTACTTCAATACAATGATCTCATGAATTGCCTTGCATGATTGAGATCTATATGATGAGCTTTGTATCACTATTAGTCTATGTGTTACTCTAGTGATGTTATTAAAGTAGTCTATTCCTCCTCCATGATGTAATGGTGACAGTGTGTGCATCATGTAGTACTTGGCATAGGTTATGATTGTAATCTCTTGTAGATTATGTAGTTAACTATTACTACGATAGTATTGATGTGATCTATTCCCCCTTTCATAGTGTAATGGTGACAGTGTATGCTATGTTAGTACTCGGTCTAAATTGCAAAGATCTATTATGCTCTAAAGGTTACTTAAATATGAATGCTGAATGTTGTGGAGCTTGTTAACTTCGGCTTGAGGGAGCTCTTGTAGCCCTACACAATGAATGGTGTTTGTTATCAAACAAGAGTATATGTAGCACAAGTGAGGAGAAGTTATTTATTTATTATGTGATTAATGTTGAGAGTGTCCACTAGTGAAAGTGGGATCCCTAGGCCTTGTTTCCAAATACTGCAAACATCGCTTGTTTACTGTTTTACTGCATCTTTACTTACTGCAGTATTACCACCATCTATACCACCCGTGTTTTACTATCTCTTCGGAACTAGTGCACCTATACATCTGACAAGTGTATTAGGTGTGTTGGGGACACAAGAGACTTCTTGTATCTTAATTGCAGGGTTGCTTGAGAGGACTATCTTTGACCTCTACCTCTCTGAGTTCGATAAACCTTGGGTGATTCACTTAAGGGAAACTTGCTGCTGTTCTACAAACCTCTGCTTTTGAAGGCCCAACACTGTCTACAAGAATAGAAGCACACATAGACATCAGAGCTCTGCTACTGAAAAAGCGGGCATTGGTGTCATCATCAACATGCATGACAATGAGCACTGCCAGCAAGTTCAAGTCTCTGCCCTGGCTCCACCGGCTTCTTCTCCACTTGAGGCCGAGGCATATGGTTTGCACCTTGCAGCCAAACTAGCAGACCTAATGCACATCTATGAACCCCGTTTCCACACAGGTTGCTCGGTGCTTGCTTCAGCGATAGCAGCAGCAACTACGGATATTTTTACTGCTCTAGGGCAGTGGGAGGTTAGGCCTTTGCTAGCACAGATCCAATCATGCCCCCTCCTTTAGACGCTACAGGATTTCTCACATTCATAGAAGCAAGAATGTAAAAGCTCGCCATCGAGGAAGACTAGCTCTGGATTAATAAAATCTTTAGATGTTAAAAAAAAGGTCTGGCCTGGCCTGGCCATCGGGTCAACAACATAGTTACAGGCTGTGGGCCGGGCTGGCTGTGGCGAGGAGGTGGGTTGGGTTCAAATTGGCGCGACCTTTCACGTGAACCCTAGCAGCCGCGCAGTCAAAAGAAAAGGAAGGAAAAAAGACCATCCCTGCCGCAGCCTGCCACCACACCCACACGACACCTGCCCTTCCACCACGCCTGCAGCAGGCGGAGTATCAAATAAATAAATATAAAAGAAGGGAAAGCTGAGAAACTTAATCCGACCTCTCTTCTAGCCTAGGCTACGTACCTGCCAGTGCCAGCCAAAAGGGTCCCAGTCCATAGAGTGCCCTACATGTCAGAGCGCAGACTGGGTTCGTAACGCGTGGCAATCAGACGGCAGTCCTTCCTTTGCCGAGAAGAATCACGAGGCCGGCCGGAACGCCCTCCCCACTCCCACAGTCCCACTCCCACTTCCAACCCAAAACCCCCGGCCCGCAAACCCCCATCCCCCCATCCCCCCCCACCCAAAATGGCCGGCCGCTCGGCGCCGCCGCGTCGCCGCCGCAACCGAGGCTGGAGCAGCCCGTCCAAGTCCTCCCGTAGGCCGCCGCAGTCCCCCTCCACGGCCCCTTCCTCCGAGGCGCCCCTCGCCCAGAAGCCGCCCCTCGCCCCCGGCACCGAGGTCGAGGTCCGCGTCGACGACGACGGCTTCCACGGCTCCTGGTTCGAGGCCGTCGTCGACGGCTTCCTCCCCGCGCGCGGCCGCGGATACCGCCCCCGCTACTCCGTCACCTACACCCACCTCCTCTCCGACGATTCCGGCGGCACCCTCGTCGAGCCCTTCGCCCCCACCCACATCCGCCCCCGCCCCCCGCCCCCGCCCTCCAACCCACACCCGCTCCGCCTCCACGACATCGTTGAGGCCTTCCACAACGACGGGTGGTGGTCCGGAATCCTCTTCGCCACCCACCCCCTAACCGCCGCCTTCCCCATCACCCGCGAGGTCATCACCTTCCAAGATCCCCGCCACGTCCGCCCCCGCCGCGACTACGTCGACGGCCACTGGGTCCCCTCGCGGGTCGCGGTCTCCGTCAAGCCCAAGCGGGCGGTTAAGCTTTACGACGTCGGGGACAAGGTCGAGGTCGTCAGGGACAGGGAGGTCTACGGCTATTCCTGGTTCCCAGCCACCGTCGCCAAGGTCATCGATGGCCTCAGCTACATCGTCGAGTACACCGATCTCGAGGGAGACGACGGTGGGGGAAAGCCCATGGAGTACCTGCATTGCCTCTTCATCAGACCAGATGTGGAGCACTCTCCAAGGGAGAGCGAGTTCCAGCTCCGCCCTGGTGCAGCTGTCGAGGTATACTGTGACGGGGCATGGTCACCAGGGATCGTCAACAAGGCAATTGCTGAGGGGGAGTATGAGGTTCGTGTCGATGGAAAGGACCAAGAGCTGCTGCTAAACAAGGTGCCAGAGTTGCTCAAGCCGCAATACAAGTGGGATGGAAAGCATTGGAGGATTGTAAGTCCCAAGGTAAAAATACATACACATTTCACCTCTTCTTTAGTCACTTCAGAACTGTAAAAAAGACAAATTTGTGCACACATTGTTAATACACATGAAAAATATGGACAACAGTTTCTTGCTACTGCTCTCACTTCTCCGTCAGGTTGATTCATAATATAAATTGCTGGTTTGAATGCTTGGGATATTTGTACTATTTGGATGAACTATATAACGTGTGCTTACTTGTGAGTCCCATATTCATTCTCTGTATACGCAGCCGTTTGGATTACTGATTAATTGTGCCTTGATTTTTCAATCATGCTACTATGTTTGAATTACGTGTCCATATGCATCTATTTGTATATGACTTGAAAACGTTTTTATAACTGTTCTGTCGATATAATATTTGATGTTCCTTTTGTTATCTATTTTACCATTGGATGTATTTCAATTTATATGACCCATTCTGGAAAATTCTTTACTTATGCAGAGACAAGGTAACAGGCGTCAGTCTGTATCAGGAAAGCGTCCATGCTCAGCTGTTAAGGTGGCATCCGGTGATGATGAACATAGCAATCATGCTCAATCTTCAGCCACAAAAAGGTCAAGGAAAGAACTGTCGCCAAAAAACCTTAAAGAGTTAACTGAAGGTCCTGAACATGCATTGGAGTCTGACATGGACACTACTGTATCTGCATTACGCAAGTTACTAGCAAGCAGTTATTCTCCCAAATCCTGCTCTCCGAGCTCTGGAAAAAATAACTTTCAAGTTCTTTCAAAAAGGATAGTGAGTTCTTGTGCAGCGCCGATAAAGGGGCTTGGGCTTCTTGATGCTTCCCCAGAACATCCAACCCTGCAGAATGAATCAAGAGCACATGGTATTGTGGAAGTTGTTATTCAAGAAATCCCGCTTGACATGATGCATTCAGATGGTCAGTTTAGTACACCTGACGGTGGAACAAGTGCTGATGAAACCCACGCTATGGTTTTGAGTGCAGGGTTAAGAAAACAGAAAATGGATTCATCTTGTGTAGATAATGCTGTTGAGGAACCACTGGACAGCCCACTCTTTGTCCAGCCACTCCAGGTAGAGAAATGTACTGTCAAGCATAAAGGTGGGGAAGTGCATCCTATTCGAGCACTTCAGGGAAACAGCAACACATTTGATAATGTGAGTTTCTGTCATCTTGTTTTGTTGTTGAAGTAACGTATACATGCAATGCATCTATAGTTATTGATCATGTCGATCTTTCTCATGTGCAGATTCAGTTGAAGGGTAATGACAATAGCTCTGGTAGGGACATTGTTTGTGCTTTGACTGCTTCTACGTGCGGCACACCTTCACCGCTGGATAAACATATGAGGGCGTCTGATGCAGTATGTCTTGTTACTGTTTATGTTAAACTCTTCAGTTATATTATCCATATTCATTTGCATTACCTGTTCTGTCTGTCAATCTGTTTGCAGGTGTCAAGAGGGACTGATAATGCCTCAACCACAAAGGTTTTTGCCTCTAAGAAATGTAAGTAGTTCGTCTTCACAGTGATACATCAAAAAGATGGTTTAGCAAAGTCTAAATATTGCTGTGTAATCTGCAGCAGCTGAAAAGAAGAGAGGTATAAAGAAAGTGCCAGGACAGAAAGAATGCTCCGTGGAGGTAAGAATGTTTTGTGTTCATGAGATAATTCTGTTCTTTGGTGTCTTTCTCACCTGGGTAATTTGTTCAGAGACAAGTGGAGAAGAGAGGACCCCATACTTGCCAGCAGCTCAATGGAAATTTGGAGGAAGAAGTGAACGTGAATGAAGTAACAAATCAAGAACTGTTTCCTTTAGTACCTCCAGGCTTCAAAGCAATCTGTAATGGACAAGGTATGTTCTGTGTAGACTACCTGTGGTAGAAACCTGCATTAGTTGTATGCTGTGTTTCACTGTAGCAGTTTATTGATGCCAGGTTTTCTTGATGGGGGAAAAGTGGACAAGAGACCAATTCAACTACAGATCCAGAATGCTGGGAGTTCACAGAGCACCATGGACAACACAATACTAAGGAGCTGCTCAGTTGTCGGGACTTGTCTGCACTCAACATTTCTTTCATGTCATATCTCTGGTGAGTGTGCTCCATTTGTAAAGACCTCGCCCATATGGGGTCAAATTGAACCACTGGAAGTGTTTCAGAAGGTACCACAGGAACCCCATTTCCTCCCACTTCAGCAATTTGTGCCAGAACTGCGTGAAGGAATGGCTATAGGTCTAATGGTGACTTATGCCAGCTTAGTTGAAAGTGTGAAGAAATCATGCATAAAAGACGACATTGATTTGTTTCAAAGGAAGATGAGTGCACTTGCCCATTTAGCGGAAAATGGATTTGATGTTAAGTCTTTGCAGCATAGCCTGAGCAAACTGGTCCAGATCAAATTGGAGCACACTCAACATCTTGGAGACCTGGGCAAGTTGAAAGAATTGCTTCCGGGGAAGGAGTCTGCCGTGTCCCAGAAGTGCGCACTACTTGATGAAAAGGAAGGAACAATATTTGAGCTTGAGCAGAGACTTGAGTACCTTCGTGGGGAAGCAGAGCAGATTGCAAGGGAGACAAGAGATGAAGATGCAGAACTGTGTAGGCTGAAAGTGGATGTTAACATGGCTCAGGAAGTATGTGGTGGCGATGAAATGCAGTTTCGCAGCACCCTAGCTGAGCTCCGTTCAAGGCTGCAGCTCTCCGACTGATATGAGCTCCGTTCACAGCACCCTAACTTTATGTTGTCGTAACTTGTGTTCCAGGGCGTTAGGCAAAGATTATCTAGAATTAGGACCTGATGAATGACATGCAGCTGGCGGTCAATTGCAAAACTTGCTGTTGCTTTATGTATTTTCTGATGCCTCCTTTTTCTTAGATTGCGTGATGCGTCTTGGGGGGCCAAGAATATGATGTGTTTCAATTGGTCATGTAACCAGATCCTGGCAGCGCTTAGGCTTTTAGCAGGTGGTTCAGTAAAGTTGCATTTGCAGCGGATGCAGGTGCTTATCCTTGACGCGTAGAGTAAGCCTAGGAAGGCATATGTTTGTTTTGCTTTGAATCATGAAAAATAGCGTCTTCTGTCATGGGCTTTTGGCCGCATTCCTTGTGTGGATGTATACCAGCAAATTATGCTGATGTAGCAATCTTGTAGACTTCTCCGTCTGTACCTATCCTGTGATGAATAAATTACTCCTCGCAGCAGCAGGTCCAGTTAGAACGGACATAGTGAACACATCAACAGCATTGAGCCAGCCGGCCGGCCCATCCATCTGCCGAGGAGAGCACAGATGCTTCCGTCTTCTCGCCCGTCTGCGGCGTTCACGCAGCCGCAGCTGAAGCAGCTCAGGGCACAGTGCCTCGTCTTTGTCGCCTTCAGGTACCACGACCCAACCCTTTCAATTCTTGGATGTTTGCATAATCGTGTGGTTTTTTTCTTTCCGCTTGTGTAGGAACCAGCTGCAGCCCAGGAAGGTGCACCTCGAGATTGCGCTCGGTGGATGCGCTCCTGCAGCACAAGGTGAGAGCGAGATTCGAGCGGAGGAAGTAGCCGCGGAGACGAGCTCCCGTTCTCAAGCCTCGTCCTCTGCTGCACGGTTACCCCTGCTGCCCATATCCTCGCTGCGGCTGTCGTCGACGCCGGAGAGTCACCACCACAACAGCGACGACCCTACAGAACATGATGAGTAGTCGTGTCTGGTTTTATCCTCTAATAACTAGGCAATTTGCCAAGAATCATCTTTTCGATTTAGCCATGTCTCAGGAGCCCTCGTGTCTGTTTTCAAAAAGGATTTGCTTTATTATTATACAGTAGTATATATATAAGATGTGCTGCAAACTCAGCTGCTTTCTGAATCCAACTTGACATCTATGGTGGCAATTAGCAGCATGTCTCGAGCCAATATCAACTGCAAGGTTGCGAGATGGGCAGCTAGTTCACGTACAAACTGAGAAATTCCAGTCACAAAGCAGATACCAAGCCGCAGTAACACCGTAATAACACCCAAGGAGGATGCAAGACCCTAGGAAAAGGTCGAACAAACAATGCAGGCCCTAGTAATTAAGATACACCGAACCTTTAATTAACTAGCCTCCGACAACGGAGGCAAGCAGCCCATGCAGCCTGCGGGTTCCCCCGCCGGAGTGCCGCATCCCGAAGCACAGGGTTGACCTTGCGTCCCCGTCGCCTTCTTCTTCTTCTTCGTCGTCCACCCTTGACGTCGACGAGAACGACGACCGAGGACTATCCACCATCCGCTTCCTCCGGCTGCTCTGGACCAGGACGCTCTCCTTGTTGGACGGCGAGGGAGACGGCATCGTGTGGCTCCTCCTGAAGATTTTCGGGACGAGGCCGGCCGGCTTGGGCGATGGCAGCAGCTTCTTGGATGACTTGGACTTGCTGGTCTTGCTGTAGTAGGATGGCGGCGGCGTGAGAGGCGGGAGGTCCGCCGACGAGATGCACTTCTTGGGAGTGCCCGGCGCCGACTCCCAGAGGAACGGCACCGAGCCGGCGGAGGCAACGCCGTAGTAGTTGCGGAACGACGGGTTGGAGAGGGAGGCGTCAGGGGCGAGGAGGCGGCTGGCCATGCCCGTGATGCTCGTCCTCTCCTCCAGCATCACGTCTCGGAGTGTCTTATGGCTCGAGCTCTTCCGGAGCATCCTCGCCTTCCCTGCCTAGCTAGCTACTTTTGCTTCCTTCTCTCTTCAGATCGAAAGCAAGATCGGAATGAATTTAGTTGGATACTACGAGTTTCGTTGAAAATCTAACATGTAGTACCAGAGGGAAAGAGCCAGCATGTGATCCTCAACTGATACCACATGCATCCAGTAGGTTTACCTCTGACTTTTGGTATTTAATCATTGCAATTTAAGCATATTGCAACCTGGCCGATGCACACGTTAGTCAAAGAAGCCTGATGAGCCACTATCGCGCAGCGACCATGAACAATGGAGCTGTCAGCAATTGATTATACCACCACGTCATCTTCTAATCTGGATGTCTTAGAGCAATTCCAATAGTATAGCCAACTGTTGGCTATAACAAGATGCCATGTCATTTGTAGTCACCATATAGCTAACATGTAAAATAGTTGGCTATAAGAATGAACTTTACTAACACATGGCACCTTTCACTCTCACAAAGTGCCTTGCAGAATATTGATAGTAGCCCTCTCTTCTCTCTCCTCCAACTCATCTAAGATATATTATTTAATGTCTTATAGCCAGCTGACTGGACTCTATTGTACTTGCTCTTAGAACAACTACAATAAGTTTAGTCAGCTGGCTATATGGTTTAAAATAATATATTTTTGCCTAGTTGGAGGAGGGAGAGGTGGAGAAAGAAGATAAGTGGGCTCTCATGCAAAGCCAACTCTAGCACATACTTCTAGGCATGGTGTGGGCTCTCACTATTGTATACTTAGTATGTTGGTTCTAAGATAGCTATAGATGACATGACATTGCTTATGGGCATGCTTATGGCCAGCAGCTGTCTATATACTATTAAACTTGCTCTTATCTATAATCTCTAAAAATAGGAGATCTCCACTAACTTTCTCTAGACATGCAGCTATGCTACATCAGCAACCTTCCATGTCAACCCTCTACATGCTTAGCATTTACCTTTTTTTAGTGGGTCACAACCGCTCAATTTTCACACCTGTGTCCTAGCGCATATATCTTCAGGCCTCGATAAATGTTTTTCTTCTACCTCTTCGGCCACCAGAACCGAGCAGGTGAGCGGCCACAAACGTTTCCTCTTCTTACAGAATCACCGCGAAAATCAATGGCACTTGCCATTAATTCCCCTCCCATCTCGCCTCCCAATTCTTGCACACCCGCTGCTTCGTTCATCTTCTCATCTTGCCTGCAAGTGTTGGATAATTAGGCACAATTTCCACGATTAATTCCAGAATATAAAACATGATGACAGCAACTACTAACATGTGAAACTCGAACATACTAGATGCATTAATCAACATGAGTAGCAGCAGCGCAAACGGTAAAGCATCCATCGCTAAACAGATCTTGATATGTCGCACGTACCGATCTGGTGGAGGTGGCGGTGGAGGTGTAGCAGATGATGTCGCAGCAGAAACGTTGTTGATGACAACGTTGTTGACGACAGGGACGACGGGTCGAAGTAGACGGCGTTGAAGACGACGGAAGGCACCGCCCGACTTGGACGGAAGGCGACCCGTGATGAAGAACTTGAGTCGCGCAGAGCGCTTCCCAAAACCTAATTCGCCCTCTCCGTACAGGATCGCAAGGACGAGCGGTTCCGAGACCGCTCTCCCGTTCGCCGATGCACGTCGGCGCGCGGGATGGAGTAGGCTACGATGGCGGCGCAAGCAGAGAGAGGTGGGAACCCTAACTCGTGTATTCGGTGTGTTTCTGCGGTAGCCAGGCAAGAGATTATATAGGCCACGCCCACGTCGCACGAACGTTTCGAGTTGGTTACAGATAGCCCACGATCCGGGAGCGACCCGAACCGACTAACTGTGACGCGTCCGTCTAGAACTCTGTTCGTTTTCCGAGCTGCAAAAAGGAAAGTCTCGGCTCGAGGCTCAATCCACTCACCACGAGCGCGGCGCGCGTGACGTGTCGAGTCGAGTCGAGACGAGACGAGCGAGCGAGGAGGAGGAGGAGCGCGCGTGTAGCACTCCTATTCTCACTCACTTACTAGTGGTGAAACAACCCACCTTATAAGGTGGTCTAACTTCCTCCCAACTTTCCATGTGGGACTAAACTTCCCACCTCTTGCCACTCACTAGTGAGCTGCCACCAACTTGGGCTCAAACTCACAAGGCTGCCACTATGTGGGCTTTGAGATTTATAGGGAAAACTGAAATCTAATTTGGGCCACTAAAAGTGGGCCCAATATTTCAACAATCCCCCACCAGATCTCAAATCCCCATTTAGAGATTTACCAATACTCGCTGCTTGTTTATATACCAGTGTTTCAGCGGAGACTGTTAAGTTGAACTTCCGCCTAGAACCTTAAGCTACATCCATTCACACTTGAACAATGGACTAAGCCTTGAATTGCAAGTTTTGCGTGAACAGGGTTTCACTCAAAGTCATGACCAGTACATGGCTGCCAGTAGCCTACCCCGCGGGTGAAGCATATGTGTCATACTTCATGGTCTCTTCATGAGTTTACTAGAGATCACCCAAATCTCATAGATTGCGACGTTTAACAATCGGACTCATATAGGTGTGTTATTTCAAGAATGCTCTGTAGGACAGCATCTTTGCTATAATAGCCAACATAAACACATTAAGGCTTGTCGCCAACCTGCCTTACAGCAATTGAGAGTTGTGCATCTTCACATAGAGAGGGTTACATAATACTCTCCTCAATTAAACCACTAGTTTGTTCTTCCCAGGTCCTAATTCACGGGATCTCCGATCACAAAGGTTGGGTTACCACTATGGTGTAACATCAACGGGTCTCAAACCCATCTCCCTCGATGCACTTTCTATCACATTACGTGATAGTCCCTTTGTAAAGGGATCTGCCAGGTTTTTGTCTGTTTGAATGTATGTAACAGTTATTACTCCGGAGTTTCGCAATTTCCTGACAGACTTCAAACGTCTCTTGACGTGTCTTGATGACTTCGCGTTATCCTTAGAATTGTTCACTTTGACAATTACAGTTTGATTGTCACAATTCAAAAGGATTGCCGGAACAGGTTTTTCAACCACAGGCAAGTCCATCAAAAGCTCACGCAACCATTCTGATTCAACAGTGGTTGTGTCTAAAGCAGTAAGTTCTGCTTCCATAGTTGACCTCGTCAATATGGTTTGCTTGCAGGATCTCCATGACACTGCGCCACCTCCAAAGGTAAATACATACCCACTTGTGGCGTACAGATCAGCTACATCTGAGATCCAATTCGAATCACTATATCCTTCAAGCACAGCTGGGTGCCCTGAATAGTGAATCCCATAACTCATTGTACCACATAGGTAGCGCATGACCCTATCAAGTGCATGCCAATGATCAGTACCCGGGTTTGACATGAACCTACTCAACTTGCTAACAGCAAAAGAGATGTCGGGTCTAGTCGCGCTCGCTAAGTACATGAGTGAGCCAACGATCTGAGAATATCTCAATTGATCTATGGCGATTCTCCGGTTCTTGCGTAATGTCACACTGGGATCATAAGGTGTTGAAGAAGGCTTGCTATCAATATAGCCGAACCGGCTCAAGATCTTCTCAACATAATGGGATTGCGTTAGAGTAATCCCACTCTCGTTCTTAATCAGCTTGATGTTCAGAATCACATCAGCTTCTCCCAGATCTTTCATATCAAAGCTCTTTGACAAGAAAGACTTGACCTCGTGTATTACTTTCATGTTTGTACCAAAGATCAGAATATCATCCACATACAAACATAATATAACACCTTCGCCCCCACCATGGCGATAGTAAACGCACTTGTCAGCCTCATTGACAACAAAGCCTACAGAAGTTAAAGTTCTGTCAAACTTCTCATGCCATTGCTTAGGTGCTTGTTTTAGGCCATATAAAGATTTTAGCAACTTGCACACCTTTCTTTCTTCACCTTTTACTACAAACCCATCAGGCTGATCCATATAGATTTCCTCTTCCAACTCTCCATTAAGAAAAGCTGTCTTTACGTCCATTTGATGAACGATAAGACCATAGGAGGCAGCCATGGATAGTAGTACTCGAATGGTGGTAAGTCTAGCGACAGGTGAATAGGTGTCGAAGTAATCTTCGCCTTCTCTCTGTGTGTAGCCTTTCGCTACAAGCCGCGCCTTGTACTTCTCAATAGTACCATCAGGTCTTAGCTTCTTCTTGAACACCCATTTGCAGCCCACAGGCTTGCATCCATGGGGTCGTTCTGATAGCTCCCAAGTTCCATTAGAAAGAATCGAGTCCATCTCATTATGGACAGCTTCTTTCCAGTCATCTGCATCTGGAGATGCATATGCCTCTGCAATGGACGTGGGAGTATCATCCACAAGGTACACAATGAAATCATCACCAAAGGATTTTTCAATCCTTCGTCTCTTGCTCCGTTTAGGAGCTTCATTGTCATCCTTCTCAATAACAATCTCATGTGATTGTTCAAAATACTCATTAGATGTACTAGATTCAGGAACTATCTCAGTAGAAATTCTAGCAATGCTATGCATATCTTTCATAGGAAACATATTCTCAAAGAATGTTGCATCACGAGATTCCATAATAGTGTCAACATGCATATCAGGTACTTCAGATTGAACTACTAAAAATCTATAGCCTACACTCCGCGGAGCATAACCTAGAAAGATACAATCCACTGTCTTTGGTCCGAGTTTGCGCTTCTTAGTAATTGGAATATTGACTTTCGCCAAACATCCCCATGTGCGCAAATACGAAAGTGATGGTTTTCTCCCAGACCACTCCTCGTAAGGGGTTTTATCTTTATTCTTGTTAGGAACTCTATTCAGGACATGACATGTAGTCAACAAAGCCTCCCCCACCATGCCTTTGATAAACCAGCAGTGGCTAACATGGAATTCACCAAGTCAGTCAGCGTGCGGTTTTTCCTCTCGGCAACCCCGTTTGATTGGGGCGAATAGGGAGGCGTCCTCTCATGAATAATACCATGTTCCTCACAGAATTCATCAAAGATTTTAGGAAAATATTCACCACCACGATCAGACCTAAGACGCTTGATCTTTCTCTCTAGTTGATTTTCAACTTCGGCCTTATAAATTTTAAAGTAGTCTAAGGCTTCATCTTTAGTTCGCAACAAATAAACATAGCAAAATCTAGTCGCATCATCAATCAATGTCATGAAATATCTCTTTCCACCTTTTGTCAACACACCATTCATCTCGCATAGATCAGAATGTATGAGTTCTAGAGGTGCCAAGTTTCTCTCCTCGGCCGCCTTGTGAGGCTTCCGAGGTTGCTTTGATTGCACACAACTATGGCACTTAGAACCTTTGGCAATGGTGAAATTCGGAATTAAACTTAAACTGGATAGCCGAGACATTAAACCAAAATTAATGTGACATAAACGAGAATGCCAAACACTGGTATCATCACTAACATTGCCACAAATATGGTTCACAGACTTATTACTGAAATCAGAAAGCGAAAAGCGGAACAAGCCTCCGCACTCATAGCCTTTACCAATAAATTGTCCAAACTTGGAAACAACTACTTTATTCGACTCTAAAACAACCTTAAACCCATCTCTACATAGAAGGGAGCCGCTAACAAGATTCTTGTTCATAGTAGGGACATGCTGCACGTTCCTCAGCTGCACGATCTTCCCCGAAGTGAACTTCAGATCTACCGTGCCAACACCACGAACAGAAGCATGTGACCCATTCCCCATCAAGACGGAAGAATCCCGAGGCGACCTGGTAAGAAGTGAACATGGATATGTCAGCACACACATGAACATTAGCACCCGTATCAATCCACCAACATGGAGATTGAAATACCGAAAGAACAGTAAAGAGATTACCGTACCCATCAGCATTGCTAGCGGTCACCGTGTTGACTTGTCTCGCCTTTTTCTTGCGGTCTGCCCTCTCTGGACAGTCCTTAGAAAAGTGGCCAGTCTCTCCACAGGTAAAGCAGCTCAGATCTGCTTTATTTATCATCTTCTTCTTCTTGAAGGTTGTAGTCTTCATAGGCTTATTGAAGGAGGGCTTGTTATTCCCTTTGTTCTTGCTGTAGGGTTTCTTCTGCACCATGTTGGCGCTAGACTGACCCTCTCCTTTCTCAGTAGTATCCTTAGCCCGAGCTTTCTCCTCAACATCAAGAGACGCTATCAGATTTTCAACTGATATCTCCTGTCTCTTGTGTTTGAGAGTTGTGGCAAAGTTCCTCCATGAAGGGGGCAACTTAGCAATAATGCATCCAGCCACAAACTTGTCAGGTAAGGCACACTTAAGGAGTTCAAGCTCTTTCGCAATGCACTGTATCTCATGAGCTTGTTCGACTACAGAACGGTTGTTCACCATCCTGATGTCATGGAAGCTCTCCATGATGTACAGTTCACTGCCTGCATCGGTTGCACCGAATTTAGCATTCAGTGCATCCCAGAGCTCTTTACCGTCTACTATGTGCATATACACATCACATAGACGATCAGCAAGAATACTCAGTACGCATCCGACAAAGAGAGTATTGTCTTCCTTGAACTTGTTCTGATCTTGGTCAGATATAGTTCCTTCAGGAAGACCATTACTCACATGGAACACTTTCAGATGAGTAAGCCAGAGCGTGGCCTTAATCTGCCACCTCTTAAAGTGCACACCGGTAAACTTATCCGGCCTCAGTGCATCAGCAAAACCAGCCATAGTTAACTCAGGAAATTTCCTACAATTAGGTTTTTGGATTGTTGGATAATTAGGCACAATTTCCATGATTAATTCCAGAATATAAAACATGATGACAGCAACTACTAACATGTGAAACTCGAACATACTAGATGCATTAATCAACATGAGTAGCAGCAGCAAACGGTAAAGCATCCATCGCTAAACAGATCTTGATATGTCGCACGTACCGATCTGGTGGAGGTGGCGGTGGAGGTGTAGCAGATGATGTCGCAGCAGAAACGTTGTTGATGACAACGTTGTTGACGACAGGGACGACGGGTCGAAGTAGACGGCGTTGAAGACGACGGAAGGCAGCACCGCCCGACTTGGACGGAAGGCGACCCGTGATGAAGAACTTGAGCAGTGCGCAGAGCGCTTCCCAAAACCGCCCTCTCCCGTACAGGATCGCAAGGACGAGCGGTTCCGGAGACCTGCTCTCCCGTTCGCACGTCGGCGCGCGGGATGGAGTAGGCTACGATGGCGGCGCAAGCAGAGAGAGGTGGAAACCCTAACTCGTGTATTCGGTGTGTTTCTGCGGTAGCCGGGCAAGAGATTATATAGGCCACGCCCACGTCGCACGAATGTTTCGAGTTGGTTACAGATAGCCCACGATCCGGGAGTGACCCGAACCGACTAACTGTGACGCGTCCGTCTAGAACTCTGTTCGTTTTCCTGAGCTGCAAAAAGTAAGGAAAGTCTCGGCTCAATCCACTCACCACGAGCGCGCCGCGTCGCCGAGACGAGCGAGGAGGAGGAGGAGCGCGCGTGTAGCACTCCTATTCTCACTCACTTACTAGTGGTGAAACAACCCACCTTATAAGGTGGTCTAACTTCCTCCCAACTTTCCATGTGGGACTAAACTTCCCACCTCTTGCCACTCACTAGTGAGCTGCCACCAACTTGGGCTCAAACTCACAAGGCTGCCACTATGTGGACTTTGAGATTTATAGGGAAAACTGAAATCTAATTTGGGCCACTAAAAGTGGGCCCAATATTTCAACAGCAAGTCAGCCCAGACACTGCCCTCTCTATCTACCGATTTACTGAATCAGGTACCTCGCAGTCCGTCCAAAGGGTCGACATACTATGAGAAAAAGCAGCAATGCGTTTTGCGGCAACGGGTTTCTTTCAGTGGGAAGAGATGCTGGCGGTCCAGATGAAAATTTTCGCTCCTTTCTTCTGTGAGATGATATCGATGTATCATATTTGCTCCATATATTTTATCAACCATGGTGGTAGCGGAAAGCGATGGTATCATGCCTTGGAGGTAACTAATTTTCCTTTACTTCATTTCCTGGATTAGATTAATTTTGCACTGCTTTTAGTATTTGATATTGCTGATGACATCTCCAAAGAAGTGTGTGCTGTACGCCCGCCGCCTTCAGTTCAGATTGGCAAGGTGCCGCCTGAATCGTGATCACAGTTTGTCCGGAAATTTCAAATGGCCCCTCACCTTTTTGGTTAACATGGCCTCTCATCTGAATTGGTGTTACCTGATTCTGAATTATATGCAATAATCGGTCTGGACTTTCTCTTGGGTTTTCTCTGTTTGTTGGCGGAAGTTGTCTGGTCCGCACCCCCGCCTGCCGGTAATGGGTCAAATGGAACTGCATCAGGTCTCACAGTAAGGCATTATAATTATTTCCAAGTTATTCCCCTTTCTATCTATCACATATTGTAGCGGGATGTGGACTGCAACCTTCAACTCGGAGCTACATGCAACTTGATCATGGACTTTGGGTTTTCTTTCAAGTGCGCAATGTCTGATGATTACTTATAATTGCAGAAGAAGTACATTCAACGTTTAATGTTCAATGGTCGAGTCATTTGCACCCTTTGATTGTTCAAGTCAACATGGTTGCAAAAAATTACAAAATGGCCACCATGCCCTTTCTGTTCATCTCACTTTAATGTTTCCATTCATTTGGTTTTCTGTCCATGCAAGGTGCAATAATTTTGTTGGAAGACCAAGAAAGTGGGACGACCCAGGCAGCAATATACATGTCCCTATTTTGTATTCTGTAAGCACAGTTCATATAGAGCTGCACGCACATGAAAATATTCTGCAACTGAAGTCCGCGGTTCGTTTGGATTTACATTCATATCCTTGTCCAATATTTTTTTCCACGAATATATGCTAACTTCACTTTATAAGTAGAATTCACGCGTATAAGATTTCCTAATAAACAATAACAATTGTTTAGGTTCATAATTAATTTATATAATTATTTGGATGATTATTTCAGTTTAGTTATGAACAAAGTAAAACAAAAAATTTAGCAATTGTTCTGCAGCAACGTGCGGCCGGGGTATCATCTAGTGAAACTAAAAAGTTGAGATATTTAAAAGTTGAGAAAGAAATTTCTAGTTTCAGAAACAACCATTCCCATCTGGGATTATATACTAGTGGAAAAGATGGCTTTAGTCCATGTTCGTTTGGAGCTTTAGTCCCGGTTGCGCAACCGGGATCACGCAATCGGGACTAAAGCCCCCTAGTCCCAGTTGAAATACAAACCGGGACTAAAAGGTCCTCCACGTGGTGCGACTAGAGGGCTCGGGGTGGAGGAGCTTTAGTCCCGATTCGTAATACAAACCGGGACTAAAGGTCAAGCGCAGGGCACATGCCGTTTCTCTGCCGCGGCAGAGAAAATAGCTGTTTCTCTGCCGCGGCAGAGAAAATAGCTGTTTCTCTGCCGCGGCAGAGGTTTAGGGTTTTATGTTTTTCATTTAAATCTGCATGCATACATCATTCAAGGAATCATTACACAACATTGTCATGAATATATAGACATCGTCATGAAATACAGTACACGTAATGCATATTACAATATAAATCCTCTTTACGATCTCTATCGTCTATCGCTAATGTCTAAATATAAAGCCTCGATGGTATTCTCCATTTGGAGTTATGACCTCCCTAGCTAAGAATACAGCCAATTCCTCTTAAATTGCTCGTACGTGATCCTTTGATAGAAGAGTGTCCCGTAGGCGTTCCATCTAATTTTAAAAAAGGAGATCAAAATATATGAATGGAACTCAACACAATCGATGGTAATAAAATAAGATTGTGAATATTCCTTACGTACATGAAGGGCATGTATAATTCTTTCCGCCCCTGATGATAGGCCATCTCGCGAATGAACTCGTAGACGTAGTATCACATAAATTATTCCTAGCATTTTGCTTCAAACACTTTACAAAAATATAGTTCGATCAAACTAATAATCAAGCATGATAATGCATGGTATTGAAACAAAAATCAAATAGATTCGACATTGCTATAGTACTACTTACAACGCGATCTTGAAATGTAATCTCCGGTTTTCCATTCACCCCTAGTTGTATTGATGAACCGTTTCCAAACCCTGCCCGACAAAGAAAAAATGAGTGAAGGAGTTATTAGTTACTTGATATTAGAAGATGCCGATATAGGGCGATAATGATTGAAATTACCTCTGGAGCATTGCACTCAGGTCCGCCCATTGCCCATGGTCTTTACGTTTCAAATCCCAAGTACTACTCCTTTGTCAAGCTGAATGATTAGCAGAATATAGTGAAATCTGCGTATGCATAACTCGGAGGATTATTTAGACTTAACATCGAGTAAGCGAAATCAAATGTGTATAAGATAGTAACACTCACTCGAAGTTTAAAGGAAAGAATATTTCCGATTTGGTTTCTTGTTTTTGTAAAAAACATTAGCAAGTTATCCTCTGTGTCCTTGGGGAATTGTTGTGTCGTAACTTGATGAACGATATTTGGGTCAATGAACCCAATGTCATAGATTAGTCCTCTTTTGCACTCGAGAATCTTCATTCTGCA
This sequence comes from Lolium multiflorum, assembly GCA_030979885.1. Classification (NCBI taxonomy): domain Eukaryota; kingdom Viridiplantae; phylum Streptophyta; class Magnoliopsida; order Poales; family Poaceae; genus Lolium; species Lolium multiflorum. The sequence goes on from CM061750.1 coordinate 248,601,845, forward strand.
TTATAGCGTATAAAAGAATATAGTGAGGATAATTATTAGTGCAATGAACGAGCTGAGCTAGAGACTTGATTACAAAAATAAATCACTTACAGACACTAGCAACTCTTGACAGTTTTATCGAGGGGGTCTTGATTGAATAACTGAAATAGTTCTTCAAAGTCAATGTTTATCTCCTCGTTTTCACGGAAGTAATGCTCATCTCTAATTCCCACTATGAGCATGATGTTTGACTCCCTACAGGCTTGCATGTACCAGTCATGCAATTTTCGCATTTGTGTTTGTAGATGCGGGAGCTGGTTAGGTTTGACGAGATGCTGCCCGTATGTGTATTTGTATGCTAAGTCATCCACGCGAAAGTAACCTTCGTATTGAACGCTTGTACCAAGTTATTTAGCCAACCGTGTGACCATTCCTGCCGTCTCCAGGTCATCATAGGAGTGCACGATCAAGGGGGTACCGATTTATTTTCCTGTTCTCTGAGCTGGGCAATTGTTTTCCCTTTTGCTGGTCAAAATCCGCTCTCAAGGACCGTGTAATAGAGCGGTCATAATCTGATGCCAACTCAGCTGGCTTTTCTCGCGTCTCGGCAAAGTGCCTCAGTGTATGCGGTGGTATATACTGCTCGGACGGGGCTTCTTGGGTGCAAAATGCACCTTCACCTCGGCCATTGAGATAGCATCGCTTGGCTCACCTGTCCTCTCGTATGGTAACATGGGAGGATACTTCTTCGTGGCTGAGGATCTCTTCATAGCTGTAGTACTTGCAGCCGAAGCGGCGGTAATCTTCCTCTTTTGTCGAGTCTTCTTAGGCGGAGGAGGCGACGGAGTCTCCTGACGCGGAGGAGGTGGCGGAGTCTGCTCACGCGAAGGAGACTGCAGAGGCGCCAGAGGCGGCGGAGACGATAGAGAATGAGCTGGAGGTGGCATTCACTAGTGGAAAATGGGCTAACTGTGGCGCACCATTTTTTGTTTCTGTGGCGCATATGCACATCGCCACTCTTGCAACGCGACTAGTATTTGGATTCTGTGGCGCCACAGAAGTTTTGAATTCGTGGCGCATTTTGCCACATGCGCCACAGAAAGTCAGACAATTGTGTGGCGCATCTGCGGACATGCGCCACAGAATTTTGAACCAGATTCTGTGGCCCATATTTGTGGATGCGCCACAGAATGTTTACCATATTTTATGGCGCATTACCCTTATATGCGCCACAGAATTGTTTTTTTTTTTATTTTCGAATTTTTCCATTTCTGCAGTATATATATACTCGTATTACACAGGAAATATACAGGTATATACAAGAAATACATAGCAGTATCCAGAAATAACATGAATACTCACAAATGACACACAAATAACATGATACACACAAATATTCATCATTAGATCCAAATTATTACACAAGTACAAATGTTCATCGTCGCATACACATGCATGTCCTAGTCACTGGCCACCTAGACTAAAGTAAAGTAGAGTACAACCGTGGTGGTGGTGAGTAAGAGGAGGACCAAAAACTTCAGCCGGTCTTTCCCACGTGTGCCCTCCACTGTGCTACCGCCTCCTCTCTAGTCGCGTATCCCTTGTAGCCGTTCCCGCTGAACTTATGCACCTGTTCGAGACAGTCCTACCACTCCTCGTAGACACCTGGAACCCGACCCTTGTACACAACGTACGTCGGCATCTCTATTGATAAGGCATATTAGTATATCATATTAGTACATCATGCATATATGTTGATAAATATTAGAGCAAAGCATATAGTAAAGTTTAACACGGCAACAACGACCATTTAAGTTTGCGATGCGCACACACAAGACGACGTCCATCGATACACATGAACCGATGAACATAGTACTTAGAGTTTACGACCCACACACAAGACGACGTCCATCGATATATACAAACTAACCGATGAAGATAGTACTTAGAGTTTATCAACCACACACACTAAGTCAAGGAGCAGCAGCCTCGCACGGCTCCGGGAACAGCTTGTACAAATCTTTCGTATTCCACGTCCTCCTGTCACCCTGCGCTTTGAGACGATTTTCGATGTCCCTCTTGCATAACGCTCTACCCTGGTGTAAGAGCCCCCCTTGTGATGACGTCTTCAAGGATGATATGTGATAACTTGACCTGGGTAGCATGGAAGTCTTCTCTGAGATCATCATCGTTGATCCGCGCCAACTTTTCGGCCCATCCTCAGAGAGCAGATGGCAGCAAAGTCCTGGCTATCCCGGACAAACCCTTTTAGGTGATGCATGACGTAGAAGGCCTCCAGAGTGCTGTTTTCCGGCTGCTTGACACAGGGGAACTTGAACACGTGCTTGAACTTGTGTTTGCCATCATCTCTGAAACATTCCGCCTTTTCTTTGAAGGCGCCTCCATTTTTTAAGTACCCTCGAGAGCATCATCTAGCACACCCCTTATTCTGGCGTAGTTCTTCCTTTTCGCACTCCCCGAGTCGAAATAGGTGGCAAGCGAATACTTCGGGGAGATGGAGATGAGTGTGCAGTACGTGTCTCTGCGCAACACAAAATTGGAACAAGATGTTGGAAAAGAGCAATGGAAAAGAAATATATTACAGGGCTAGCGGATGTGTACTTACTCGGGAAAGTAAGCCAAAAGGATGTTGTCCTTCCTCTTGTTGTCCAAGAAGAACTTCTGTAGGTACAACGTCGCCTGGGCCCGTACCGCTGATAAGGCCAACTGGCTTTCACGCATGTAGAAGAGATCCGCTATCGCGACGTATGGGGTACCCTCTCTCTTGATCTTCATCGCCAGATTGAGCACGAATAGGCGGACCAAGTTATAGTCCAGCCTTCTCGAGTGGAATAGCTTGAAGATGTCCTCGTACGCTATAAAGAACAGATCCGCGGGGGCATCAGTGACGAAGCCCGCATCCGTTGTCACCCTGACCGTGAAGACCGGGTAATTCAGATCTTTGTCCTTAAGAAGGAATTTCTCTAGGTGAATGATATTGTCCTGCAGACGCAACATAGCTCAGGAAGCGAGGTGGCGCAGCTCCGAACCCATTATTGCTTTGCCAGCTTCATGCATTCTGGTCAAGCCATCCTCGTGGGGAGGTACAATGGAGTCCTAATGACGGATCGTCGGAGGTGGCTGGCTCGCAGCCTTCTCCTTGTTGTTCTTAGTAGGTATCTTCCGGGGCTTCTTCGGAGCAACGGCCCCTGACGCTTCAAACTACTCGTTGACCTTCTTGATTAGCGTATTAGGGCTGAAGATGTTTGCGGTGGATGCCTCTTGTGTATCAGCGGTCGGAGGCGTCTATTCAAAGAAGCCGCGGAACACCATGCGCTATTTGGTTGCCTTGGCCAGACCAGCTTGATCGTTGCGAGCGCGGAATGGTTCTTCATCCGCGCCCGACATGTAAAATTCGTCTATGTCGGCGCCGGTGTTGAGGTAGGCATCGACGTCGACCGGTCCAACATCATCGATGTCATCATCCTGGGGTGGTGGGAGGGGCGATAGCGGTGCAGCGGCCTTGCCTTTAGGCGCCGCCGGTGGCGGCTGAGGTGTAGACGCTCCCAGCAGTTTCTTGTGGCAGCTTGTTGTGGCGGCGACGACGGGGGCTGCCCTCTGAGTCGGCCGGACGATCGAGGTGGCGCCGGTGGAGCGACCCCCAAGATGGATCTGGGTCTTTGGCCATACCATGGTATAGCCATGGCAGTTTTCAAGGGCCAGGCGCTCGTCGGCTCCCTCAGGTTGTATTGGGGTGTCCATGTCTTCGCACCCCTGCAACACCCGACCCAAAGTGACCTTCATCACGTTAGGGTCCATAGCCACGGTGTGCAACGTGGTGCTCTTCTTTTGTATGATCATGCTCGTGGCAACATCCTTCAACTCGCCGCTGGGCGCGCAATGAAGGAGCACACAAGGAGTGTCCCGAGTAATGTTGGGCATCAATAGATCTTCGGATATCAAAACGCATGAAGGAGATGGCATGGAATAAATAATTAGTTAACTACCTTGGTGATGGCGTTGAGTTGTGCTAATGTCGAGACAGGGGCGGCGGCGGCCGGCCGACCAATCTTCTCTGGCTCGGGTGCATTATGAAGCACCACCGTCGCCGGCTGCGCCTTGGTAGCCTCGAAAGGAGGGGCACCGGTTCATCCAACTCCATCGGCTCCGCCGCGGCGATGGTGGGCGGCGGGGTAACCAGATCCGGAGATGGCGACATGTTGAAGCTCGAGTTGCTGCCCCCGGTGCTAGGCACTTGTATCGGCCCCACCTGACCGGCCACATTCCACGCAGCTATCCCCTTCATGAGCCGAGGGGGTAGGAAATCGCGGAGCTTCTGCTCGAGTAGCTTGTCCACGTCTTCTTTATCCATCGAGGTTGCATGTTTTTCCTCCAGCATGGAGACCTTGTGCCTCAGCTCTTCCACCTCGTCTTTATCGTGTGACGACATCGCGCTCCTCCTCTCCATTCTCTTCTTGGCGTCCTCTTTGTAGTACTCGCAAAACTTCACGCTTGTACCAAAGCCGTAGACACGGCCAGCCGACGTCGGCGGCTCAGATAATGGCCTCTTCTTGTAGGCGTTCAATGCCCTGTTGAAAGTCGTGTCCCACGGCTCCATCGAGCCCTGGGACGACGAGTCCTCAGGGCTATCGGCCGCCGCCAACTGCTCGTTCTGCAGACAAGGAAAGGTGGACACATTTAGGGCATTGCCTTCACCTCATATATGTAATATGAACGCAATGGACCGCGCGGGTAAATTCCTTACCAGCTTTTCCTCAAACTTCTTCACTTCGTTATCCTCGGTAACGAATTCCATGGTCTTCCTGTCCAGATAGTAGCGGGCCTGGAAAAATGTACCTCACCTGTAAGTTGGTCATTTTCAACCATGGGTTCGGTTTGCCAGCACGTGCAAGCTCTTCGTCCTTCTTTTCCCAAACGGGAATCTTTCCTCTATAACCGCCGCTTCCAAGGCGGTGTTTACCTAAGTTCAGCTCATGCATTTGCCTACCCCACTCCTTCCATGCTTTGGAATCATCACTTTCCACCTCCGCCTTGAATATCTGGAACTCTGCTTCATCGAGCATCGGCTCACCCTTCTTAATACTCTCCCAGCTTTCACCTTTGTCGATCTTGGTCTTCACCCGGCTTTTCCAGCTGCTCAGGGCGTTGCTCATCTTCGTGATGGCCAATCTATTCACCTTGTTGGATGTTGACAAGGTATTGTATGGCGTCGGGAATGTGTACCATCGGTGAAGCTTCCGAAGGCAGAGATCGACCAAATTCGCATTTTCTTCACCTCGGAGGTGCTGCGTGTTGATCTCCATGCTTTCCTGGACAATGCAGCCGAGTTTCATGCCGTACCCAGCGGCAACTTCCGGAGGCTCTAAGGGAAGCCCACTTTCCGAGACCTGAGTGATCTCGGTGGTGGTGTTGGCGAGCACCATCGGCTTCCGATCCTTCCACGGCTTCTTCTTCTTCTTCTTCTTCTTCTTCTTCTTGTTCTTCTTCTTCTTCTTCTTCATCTTAGCGGTCGGGTTGCCGCTGCCGTCATCCTCCGTGCGGTTGGCAAATCGGTGGAGTCACTCCTGCCCGTGTGGTCGCCGCCGTTGGTGGTGGTGGGTTCATACTCCTCCTTCCCGGCTTCACGCATCCGCCGGTCAGCTCCGACTTCCTCTGCCGCCAAGTCCACCTCCACCTCCTCTTGTCGACGGGAGGGGACTTCCCAGAACCTGACATTCGCCGCTCTGGCTTCCTCTTCGAGGCTTATGGCGGCCTTAGAAGTGCCGGCCACATTGTCGTTGGCCGACATGTTTGCACGTTCTATAAAGATGATGAAATTTATTAGTACAGTTGTCGGCCGGAAAATTCGGCATGACCTTTGCTAATTTTTGGACATAGGAGCCCCATTTCTCAACCGAAACGGAAGTGAATCAACGTTTCGGGAGAAATGGGCAGCTCATTTGAAATCCCTGCATCATTCACATAAAAAAATACCACCAACAACAATTCACAACACCATGCATACCACCAGGTCCATACCACCATGCATACCACTAGGTCCATACACAGTACCAATTCACATACGAAAATGCCAGCAACATCCAGCAATTCAAATGTACCACTAAGTGTACATACACACCATGGATACCACCATGCATACCACCTGCAAGTCCATATATATCAGCAGCAGCCAGCAACAACAGCTAGGCAAGCAACATCACCAACATCACCAGCAAGCAACAATAGCATGTAGTATGTACTTATCAATGCATAATCAGCTAAAAAATGGCACTGCACATATGTACTTATCAAAGAATAGTTTCCAGGGAACTCAATATTCTCTCTATTGATACTACTGGCACTCAATATTCTCAACACCATCAGGAATGATCAAGATTCCTTTCTATCCCTTCCCGAAGTCTAAACTAATACTACTGGCACTCACTGCTTACCAAAAAATTTCTGTTTCCAGGGCCCCAACACCATCAGGAATGATCAAGAATAGTTTCTGAGGCTCACCAGGGGAGAGAGGAGGGCCGGGGAGAGGGGAGAGGATCACCAGGGAGGTGCGGCGGTCATCGACGAGGCGAGGGCGCGGGCGGTGCCCTCCTGCTCCTCCTGTGGGCTTCTGAGGCGCCCTCCTGCTCCTCTTGTGGGCGCGGGCGGCGGCGAGGCGAGCGGTCCTCCTGCTCCTTTTGTGGGCACGGCAGCGGCGACGAGGCAAGGGCAGCAGCGGCGAGGTGAGGAGAGGGCAGCGTGGAGCAGTGGCGAGGAGCGGAGAGGCGGCGCGGCTAGGCGATGCGGCGAGCAGGGGCGAGTTGGGGAAGAATGTGTGCTAGGGTTGGGGGAAGAAGAAGGGCGAACCGCTCGTATATGGCTAAGTGAGGGAATTCTGTGGCGCACAAAAGCCAACATGCGACACATAATCTTGAAATTCTGTGGCGCATGTTGGCTTTGGTGCACCACATAATTCCCTCACTTTGCCATGTAGTACCCGTGTGGGCTCAGTGTGGAATATGCGTAAGTGTGGAATTTCTCTGGCGCACCAATCGCCACATGCTCCACAGAAATTCCACACTTAGGCATATTTCTAAATCCCTGCATCATATGTCCCTAATAAAATTAGTGTTTTATTAATTTTTAAAAGTATTTCCTTTAATAGATTCCTAGTGTTTTATTCAAGAAATAAATGTTATGCAAGTTAATGAATATAGATAATTCAAAAAAAAAACATCGCAGCACACACATGCATGGATGCTTGTGTCATACATAGACACATGTTTTTGCCAAAGTAAATATATGTGTGCATTAGAGTACACAAAAAAGCCACAATGAACTTCTCGGTTCTGATCGTTGGCTTGCTAGCGTTTCTTGACAATGTTCTTGTCCTTCTTCATCGCGTTGTTAAATATTTTAGCCCGGACACCTTGAGATTTCTTCTCGTGTACGCGCAATCTTTAGCCGGTAGGGTGGTCTTCCTTCTTACTTTAGAATAAGTAGTAGGTTTGTCGAAGTACTTGTCGAATTCCTCTTCGATCTTTGGATCGCAGTTCTTGTCGATGTCTTGCTTGTCGGCGGCTCCTTCCATTCCGATGATGCTCCTCTTGCCCCTCCTCACGACCACACGGCTCGGCTTTGACGGGTCGGTAATGAAGAAGCATTGGTCAACTTGGCTAGCGAGCACCCATGGCTCATTTTTCACGGAGGGGGTCTTCGATTTGGCATCGGGTATAACCATGGTGGTGAAATACCGTACATATTTTTCGACGCTCTTGGCCCATATCACACGGAACATCGGCATCGTCTCTCCAACGTAGTCGAGTTCCCAAATCTCCTCGATCCTTCCGTAGAATCTTTCCTTGACATCAGTCTTGTCATCGGTGTAGGATAGCACATTTACTCCTGAGTTTTGATATTCACTATTCTTGTCCTCCTCGGTGTAGAATCTATAGCCGTTGATGTCGTACGATTGATAGGTCCGTACGTTGTACCCGGGTCCCTGTGATAGGGAGAATATGAGCATCTGCTCTTCAGTAGAAGGCGTCGGCGTGGGACTTTCCAGTAGACTTTTCTTGAATCACCCCGTGAAGCTGGAGTTGTGCTCTTTGGTAACGTCCCCCGTTATCCTCGGCCGTACTAGGTCGATGAACTTCTGCTCGATTAAGCTTTTGTGCTTATCCACCCAAGGGCTGACCAATTCTATGTGTTGAAGTGTGACTCGGTGTGCCCTGTCAAAGTCTGCGTGTCGGCCAACGATGCCGACATGCATTGCGCAGTAGCCCTCGCGGTGACCAAACCCTGTGAGCCTGCCGATGTTCTTCCTGGTGGGCAGACCGACATCCTAGTTCTCGGTGCTTAGGTAGTTCTGGCAGAAGGAGGTGCACTCGTAGGTGAGAAAGCCCTTGGCTATGCTTCCATCTGGACGGGCCCTATTGCGAACGAATCCTTTGATGACACCGTTCAACCTTTCGAATGGCATCATGTTGTGGAGGAATGTTGGCCCGAGGTGGATGATGTCATCCACTACATGGACAAGCAGATGCACCATGATGTCGAAGAACGCAGGCGGGAAGTAAATCTCGAGCTCACATAGTATCTCGACGATCTCTTCTTGTAGCCTATTGAGCTGCTTAATGCCGATGGACTTCTTAGAGATGACGTCGAAGAAGTTGCAGAGGCCAAACAAAGTCTCGCGGACGTGGTCGTCCATTATCCCTCGCATCGCAACGGGAAGTATCTGCGTCATCATCACGTGACAGTTCGGGGTGGGAGTTCGGTTCCACCGAACCGTTCGGTTCGGTGTTTCGGTGATTTGATTTCTTCGGTTCCCATAAAATGTTGACCGATCGGTGTCTTAGATTTTACAGAACCGAGGCTTCGGTGCCTGGAATTTTCGGTTACATATCCGGTTCTGACCGAACAGACCGAAGTGGCCCTATGGGAAGCTGTTGCGCTGGGCTGAAGTAGCTGCTGCTACAGCCTGTGAGTTTGTGTGGGCCAGGAAATACACGTGAGAGACACAACTACATAGGTTCCACTCAATAAAATAATTTGGTAACATCAATCGATATCATAAAGTCTAGGACGTAACATGCAAACATTTGCATGGCTTCGTTGCTCGGTCTATTCGGTTGACCGACGGCCACGATCGAAATCACCGAATTAAATTTGGTTATCCAGAAACAGTGACCGAGTTTAGTACCGATAATTTCAGCCTCGGTTTGTTCGGCTTCGGTTCAAGTTAATACGGTTCGGTAAATCGGTTCTAGGTTAAAATGCCCACTCCTAGTGACAGTCACGAGACTTCATCCTACTCAACCTCTTCTTCGCTATGTCCATACATCTGCTTATCTTCCCAGAGTAACCGTGAGGAACTTTGACTCCTAGGAGGCACCTGAAAAACCCCTCGAGCTCCTCCTCGCCCAGAGTGAAGCAGGAAGGTTTAAGCACCACCACCTCATTCTTCTGATCCCTTTTGTGGCGAACCTGAGTCGTTTCCGTCTGTTAATCATCATCATCACTATCGGTGGGGTACTAAAGTTCTTTCTTCAGGCCAAGCAATTTCAGGTTGGTTCTTGCTTTCGGGCCATCCTTGATCCTCTCCGGCATGTTCATCAGAGTGCCAAGTAGGATCTCGGTAACGTTTTTCGTGATGTGCATGACATGGAGGCTATGGGGCGTGTGGAGAACCTTCCAGTATGGCATGTCCCAGAAAACGGACCTCGCTTTCCATACGCCCAGCAGCGGCGATTCCCTCAGTCGCTTCTTTCCCGGTGCGGGGCACTCTTCCCAATTTCCAAAAGCTCGTATATTTCTTCGCCGGTCCTTGGTAGTGGGGATTTTCCGAGCTCCTCTTCGCCATTGAACAGGTCTTCTCGTTTTCTCCACGGGTGATCGAAGTGAAGCCACATTCGAGTCCCTTGGAACATAGTTTTAGAAGACCCGAGAACCTTCGGCAGCTGCAGATGCAGGGTCTTATCCATGCACTTGACACATGCCTTGAATCTGTGGTTCACCTGGCACGATACGTATGCGTAACCAGGATAGTCCTACACTGTTGTCGAGGGTACTCCCCGGCAATGCCCTCCGTATGGGGCTTAGGGTAGATGGAATCCTGTAGGCTGACACGAGACATCGATGATCAAACAAGCGGGGAGAGCGATTTACCCAGGTTCGGGGCCCTCGATGAGGTAAAACCCTTACGTCCTGCCTGTTTGATCTTGATTGCTTGAAATATCGATTACAATGGGGTGCCGAAGGTTTCGACTATGACTTTCGTCGAGTGGATAAGCTCTATCGTGACCTAGCTCTAGACTTACGGTGGTTATCGCTGTTATGATTGTGTGTCCCTCGACAGCCCCTCTCCTGGCCCTTATATTTGGAGCCAGGTCCCAAGAGAACTGTCCGGGTACGAATAGGTTACAAAGAGTCCTGGATCTAAACTTTCCTTATAATCTTCGTCTTCTTTCCTTGTTCTTCAAGAATTCTTCTTTTAAACCGACGTAGCGGCCCACCTGGCCATCAACTACCTTCATGGGCCCCTAGTTAGGCCGCAAGAGGTAGTGCAACATTAGTTACCCGGAGGGTAATGCCCACATCAGTAGCCCCCGAGTGACTGGCGAAAGATACTTCGGGCAGGGACTAAGTGCATGTCTTCTCTCGAATGTTCGCCTTCAGCCGATAAATCTTGACTTCCTTGTAACAGTAGCATCTCCTTTTATCGGGTGCGCGTTCAGCGTTCCCGATGGGAGTAGCCCCCGAGTCTAGGTACGGATGCTTGCAACCGTGCGTAGACTCAAGAATGTTTTCTTCTGCCGAAGCTTCCTACAGATCATCAGGATCATCCGATACATTTTCTTGTATCGAGATTTTAATATCTTTAAGCAAAGTTTAGTACGTAAAGGATATCGAGTAACGTGCCCAGCTTTGCCGGTTAACTGCCGATGGCAAAACAACGTTACCCTACACAGAATCAAGTCCCCGGGCATGACCCTGGACCTGAAAATTCTTCGAGTTCAAATTTCATCGGGTGCGCGTTCAGCGCTCCCGATGGGAGTAGCCCCCGAGTCTAGGCGCGGATGATGACAACCGCGTGTAGACTTAAGAGTGAACCACTCGATTGTTTCAGTTTCATTTGAATGCTCCAATCCAAGTCGGTACTCCTTATGATATCATCAGTGACGTGATCACTGTTGCGTCCTGATTGACATGACATGACTTGACGGGCCCACTTCCGTGCGGTCAGCTTTGGAAATGACCAGTGTTTGCACACCGTCCAAGGCGCCCCCTCGATTTCCGCGCGTAGTGGAGCGAAAGATTCCTTAAAACGACACGTGGTGACCTAATTCCAGGCCCCCTTCACTTGTTCTTTTAACTTATAACCGCGAAGGAAAAAACATCTCCCCCATTCTCTTTTCGCAGTTCTTCTTTCTCAACCATCCTCTTTCTCCAAAACTACCACGCCGCCGCCGCCGCTCCTAGATCTCCTTCGACGATGGTGAAGAAGAGGAACCTCACCCTCGCTGCGAGCGCCACGGTCAGCGGCGCCGCCGCCAAATCTTCGTCCAGCGCGCTCTGAGAGGGAAATAATCTCTTTTGTACGCGTCCCACGTACGGGCCGGCGTCTCCCATAGCGTGGCTAACTCATCTTTCAACAGATCGAGATACAGATGCATGCCGATACCCGGTTGTTTCAGCCCCTGAATAAGAATACTCATGTGTACGTACCGCTGCTTTGTGCACAGCCAGGGGGGAGGTTGTATGGCCATACAAACACGGGCCAGGTGCTATGCGTGCTACTCTGGTTTCCAAAGGGATTGAGTCCGTCGGTGCTCATGCCCAGACAAACGTTCCTCGGTTCTCTCCCAAACTCATCTACGAACTCAGTGTCCAACGCATTCCACTGGCTAGCGTCTGCAGGGTGTGTCAGGATCTTTCCCTTCTCCGGATCATCTGCGGGCTTCTCCCTTTCCGCGTGCCATTGCATGAGCTTTGCTTCCTTAGGGTCTACGAAATACCGCTGCAGACGGGGAGTGATAGGAAAGTACCAGACAACTTTTCGAGGAACTTTCTTGTTCCCTCTCTTGTACCGTCCTTGGCCGCACACCGAACATGTGGTTCTGTCCTTGTACTCATCCCTATAAAGTGCACAATCATTGATGCATGCGTGGTACTTTACGTGCGGTGGGTCGAGTGGGCAAACTATTTTCTTGGCCTCGTCGATACTTGTTGGCAATGTGTTGTCCTTGGAAAGACGAGCGTGCCACGATTTCATGTTATCGCTGAAGCTGCTAGCGGTCCATTTGTGTTTCGCCTTCATCTTCAGACACTCGAGCATTACACTCAAGCGTGTATCCTCGGGCCGGCACCCATGATACAATGGAGTGATCCCGTCTACCTCCATTTGCGCCAGCTTGTCTTCAGGTTTGACGTTGCCCGTGTCCTTCAGGAGTAGTTCTTGAACATGAGGGTCCCGGAAGGCCGATGTTAGCGACGTCTGCGTGCTCTCGGCTTCTCCACCACCATCTGCTCCAGCATCATCATCTCCTTCATCGGCCTCTCCTTCCTCATGATTAACACCATGTTCGGGAGACTCTTCGTCTTCTTGGTCGATGTCGGCCTCTTCTTCATGACCAACATTTGCCGCCGGCTCCTCATTGAAGCTGAGCATGAAACCGCTCCTGAGGAGGTGTTCCTCCAGTTATCCATAATCAGGGTCGATCCATTGCCGGGGTCCGCATTTTCAACACGGACATCTTATCAGGGTCTTGTTGTTCCTAACCATGTCCGCCTTCGCGTTCACCTTGTATCTAACCACTTGGTCTTCCCTCATATGGAGGACCATGGTTGCCTGCGCGTCATACATAGAGCAAAAGAGAGTTAACTAGAACAACATACACCATGCACAAACACACATGCATGCATGATCGCCAGAAAATTTCGGCATGACCTATCCTAAAAGTAGGACATATGGCTAGTGCAAAAATTTGCCGAAATGGAAATTAATCAACATTTCGGCAAACATCAATGCACCACGCTGGCACAAACCAACAACACGAACAACAAAAATAAGCTTCTTCGCAAGCAAACATTCAACCACAACACAAAGCTCAACGTAGAAACATCATCGTCTCGCCACCGCACACCGTCCAATAGCGCAATAATCTTCACCTACAAAACATCCATACACACAAAACATGCATCCAATAGTACTCAACCTCTCACAAATCTACCAACCATGGTGGGGTGGTGGAGAGAAAACAATGGAGCATGCAAGAGGGAAAGTGGAGGAGGGAAAGAGAATTGTGGTTTTTAGTACCCTCTACAAGTTGTGTGGCTCCCCCTTACAAATATGCCCACCAAAATAGGCTTAGAGCTATGAACAATGGAAAAAAGTATGACCAAAATGGAGTGGGAGAGAGGAGCAACACGAGCTGGTTGGTGGAGACAAGAATGGAAAGGGTGGTGGGGTGGAAGAGAAGAGGGGAAAGCTGCCCTAAATCCTAGATCTACTGTGCACATTCTGTGGCGCATATGCTGATATGCGCCACAGAAACTTGAACTTCTGTGGCACATATCAACATATGCGCCACAGAATCTTGGCCTCGTGAAGTCGGAGGTGGTCCCCACAGGGTATTCTGTGGCGCATGTACCAATATGCGCCACAGAAATTTAAACTTTTGTGGCGCATATTGGTACATGCGCCACATAATATCCTTCGCCCATGTGCAGTGGTGGACCCTGCGTGGGCGCCACAAACTTTCTGTGGCGCACCAGTGCACATGCGCCACAGGATGGCCACTTTCTGTGGCGCATATGCTGCAAGTGCGCCACAGAATTTCCAGAAATAATGTGGAGCATTATTCAGCATGCTCCACAAAAATAATTTTGTGGAGCATGCACGTTTTAATGCACAACATGTGTTATTTCTACCTATAATGGTTTTCCTACTAGTGATTGTCTTCCAATTTGAAAGCACAATGTTTTCCTTTCGCCATAGAACGGTGCCTCTAATGGCTTCAGCCAGATCCCAATCTTCACCTGTAGGGAAGTCAAGCTTCACCGGCTCAAATCCTAGAATGACTTCATCCACCCCGGCAATAGCATAGCCATCTGGAACCGGACGACAATGGTAAGTTGGTGTAGGTCGAGGGCGTAAGACAAAGCCGACCTCCGCCTTCATGGTTATGTTCACAAATTTCACATGCACCTCACAATGTTGGCTCTCTGTGATATCATCCACGGGGTAGCGAGGAGCCAACATCACCGGATCATCATTGCTCCGTGGAAGCCATGCTGCTTTTCCGCTGAGATTGCGGGCCGGTAGCATCGAATGCAGGATCTTCATGATGCCGCTGAGATCGTTGGCTAAGTACTTCGTTAATTTCCTCTTGTTGTGACCTCATTTGTTCCTCCTGCGACCTCAATATTTCTTCTATCTCCTCCATTCAGTCTTCTTCCCTTGCCTTTCTCCTCTCATGGCTTTTATCAGGAAATCTCTTCCTTTCCTCGGGAAACCCAAACTTCCACGGAAGGGAGCCTGTCCTGCCTCATGTTCGTCCGCCGTGTTCAGGATTCCTAAGGGCTCGTGTCAGCTCATTTTTCTATCTTTCGGGATGGAACTTCCCCTCCCGCACCTCCTTACGTGCATTTTTAAGGGCGTCGGCATGTTTTTTGATATTTTCTTTTGTATAAATACACATCCCTATTTCTGGGTCCAACTTTCCCCAACCCTGTAGAACCACTCCTTCGCTCGTTTAGTCCAATCCGATGTCTCTGGATTGATACCTTTGTTGATCAGTTCCTTCTCAGCTTTCTCTCACTTAGGCCAATTAGACTTGTAGCCACCTGGACCGGTAACATGGTGATATTTCTTCAACTTTGCATTTGCCTTATTTATTTCTGACATTTTCTTAGCTTCATCTGAATTCTTGAACAACACGAATTCGTCCCAGTGATCTTTTAGCTTCTCATTCGCTCTAGTGAACCGTGGAGTCTTGTTTTATAGGATATAGTCATGGTACAATCCTTGTGGTTCTTGAATTGGTCGGCCATCTTCTTAAGAGCCCAGGCCTTGAGTTTTCGCTATACCTTTTTGGCTAAGGGATCCTCCTCTGGAGGTATGGTGAAATGTGCCATGAGCGTATTCCAAAGGTGATCTTTGGATATATCCTCAACATAACTAACTCCTTTAGCCCTTTTCTTGTTCCATTCTCGAACGGTGAACGGGATGTTGGCCATTACTCACCGACTTCATCGATGTTGAACCTAGCATTATCACTCAAGTTTTTGGCCGGGCCTCGTTTATTTACATAAGATAGGCTCGATCCTCAGGGCTAAAAGAAGAAATAATTAATCATCAATATATATACAAATCAGTTAATGCATCTAGTCAGCAGCGGCTTAATTTATATACCTCGTTGGACTTTTTAATAACTAAGGTTCCACCGGAGCCGTCATCTTATCTCTCACCGGAGCCACCATCTTCTCCATCACCGGAGCCATCTCTTCGCTCGATATCCTCCGCTTCCTCACCGGAGTCATTCAAATAAGTTGAGGTGTTATCTTCTCCACCGGCTATGATGTTCGCCATATACTCTTCTTGTACTTCATCTATGTCGCCATCCATACTTTCTGCAAAGACTTGCAAGTTATATCAATGCTATGAACACATCAAAGCGCCAAGGAATTAAGGACACTGAGCGAAATGGTTGATGATACACAATAACATCTCAAAATTTTAATACACAACAACATTACAAATAATTATTTCCAAAATTTTAATACACAACAACATCTTATGTCCAAAATGAAATCATATATAAAACTAACATATATGAAATTCCGTGGAGGTGGCGGCAGCAGGCAAAACTAACACTATTTCTATTTCTCCTAATAATATATAAAACAAACATATATAAAATTACAACTACAACTATTTCTATTTCTCCTAATAATAGTATTTCTATTTTTCCTATTTCTATTTCTCCTTATAATACAAGTATTTCTATTTCTCCTAATAATAGTTCATATATAAAATTTCATATAAAACTATCATATAAAATTAATTTTGTTTTCACTATTTCACTAACTATTTCTATTTCTATTCCTCTACGACTATTTCACTAAATATAAAATTCACTAACTATATATAACTAACATATAAATTCACTAACATATAAAACTACAACTATTTCATATACAACTATTTCTATTTCATAATAGTTCATATACAACTATATAACTGTAACATATAAAACTATAACTATTTCATAATAGTTCATATACAACAATTTCACTAAGTATAAAATTCACTAACTAGTCATTTTAAGAAAATACATAAAAACTAAAAATTCTAACTATTTGAACTATTTCACTAACTATAATTATTTTCTAATAAAATATATATGTTAGTAAAATTTATATTTTATTAAATTCTCAAATTTATATGTTACTAAAATTCACTAAGTAGTTATTTTCTATTTCACTAACTATAATTATTTTAGAAAATATAAAAATAACAATATATGAAGCTTATTATAACAAATATATGAAATTTATATGAAACTAAAAATATAAAACTAGCAAATATATGAAACTAACAATATTATTTTCACTAACATATAAAAAACAAAGAAGAAAAAATCTTGTCCGGAGGCCGGGGCCTCACTGGCGGTGGGTTGCGACGTCTCTGGGTGGTCGCGGCGGCATCTTCGGCGGGGCGTCTAGCGTCGGCGATGGCCGGTAGCGACGCGCCTGACCAGAGAGGTGTGCGCGCAGCGATGGAGGAGGGAGACGATGGCGGCGTGTGCCAGCGGAGGAGGACGGCGGTGAAGAAGGAGGGCGGCGGCATCGGCGACGGTGATTTGGGCAGCATGGCGACGTATGTGTGTCCTTCTCCGTGTGAATTAATTTAAAACCATTTATGTTTTCTAAAATAATTATTCTAACTATTTAAACTATTAACCAATTTTCCATTTTTAATTTAAAATACATTAACTTATATCTTTTGCATATTTTCTATGAAATTTTGTACGCGGGAAGGGAGGGGGTGGGCATGATGCTACCCTGAATTTGTGCGACCCCAAAAAACTTGCAAATACGAGCGGTGCATCCAAAAGAAACACACTCGTCCCCTACCCCCCACAATTGATTTTGACCTAGACTTGAAATTAGTCCAAAGGTGGTTCAGACAAGGCAATTGAAAATCATGGATTGTTCATCGTTTTTCTTCATAGCTAGGGAAAATACCAGACATGCCATACCAATTTAGAAAATAGTCCTTCAAATAGTTTGGCAACATGTTGGACTTCGTCCAGCTTAATTTCTTCTTATGTCATATAGTAAGCATTCAAGTTGATAAACAAGGTCTACCCCTAACCCTAAACTCTGTCTTATGAAGTCAAGCATGAAGAGAAGTTGTTTTGGGTTTCAAACATGGAAATTTCAGAAACCTCCCAAAAGCTTCATTTTAGAGTGACTAAGAAGGATCTAGACTTACCTTTTCATTGTCATGTTTTAAACTTTTTTAAACCTTGGTCAAACCTAGGATTTGACCAAGATTCAAATGGGCATAAAAATTCAGAAAAAAATCAAAAAAATGAAAAACCAAAGCACATATATGGCCTTCTTTTGTCATATAGTAAGCATTCAAGTTGATAAACAAGGTCTAAACATATTTAAACCAAAAAAATCATGTATCTACCCCTAACCCTAAGCTCTGTCTTATGAAGTCATCCAGGCTTACCTTTTCATTTTCATGTTTTAAACCTCTTTAATTAAATCTTGATCAAACCTAGGATTTGACCAAGCATTCAAATGGGCATAAAATTCAAAAAACAAACAGCAAAAATGAAAAACCAAAGCACATAGTCTTCTTATGTCATATAGTAAGTATTCAAGTTGATAAATAAGGTCTAGAAATATTCAAACCGGACAAATCATGTATCTACCCCCTAACGACCCTAAACTCCGTCGTATGAAGTCAAGCATGAAGAGAAGTGGTTTTGGGTTTCAAACATGGAAATTTCAAAAACCTCCCAAAAGCTTCATTTTAGAGTGACTAGAAGAATACAGACTTACCTTCTCATTTTCATGTTTTAAACTTGTTTAAACCTTGGTCAAACCTAGGATTTGACCAAGATTCAAATGGGCATAAAAATTCAGAAAAAAATCAAAAAATGAAAGACCAAAGAACATATATAGCCTTCTTATGTCATATAGTAAGCATTCAAGTTGATAAAAAAGGTCTAGACATATTCAAACCAGAAAAATCATGTATCTACCCCTAACCCTAAACTATGTCTTATGAAGTCAAGCATGAAGAGAAGTGGTTTTGGGTTTCAAACATAAAAAATTCAAGAACCTCCCAAAAGCTTCATTTTAGAGTGACTAAGAACGATCCAGGCTTACCTTGTCCTTTTCATGTTTTAAACTTGTTTAAATCTTGTTCAAACCCAGGATTTGACCAAGATTCAAATGGGCATAAAAATTCAAAAAAAATCAGAAAAATGAAAAACCATAGCACATAGTCTTCTTATGTCATATAGTAAGCATTCAACTTGATAAACAAGGTCTAGACATATTCAAACCAGACAAATCATGTATCTACCCCTAACCCTAAACTCTGTCTTATGAAGTCAAGCATGAAGAGAAGTGGTTTTCAGTTTCAAACATGGAAATTTCAAGAACCTCCCAAAAGCTTCATTTTAGAGTGACTAAGAAGGATCCAGGCTTACCTTTTCATTTTCATTTTTAACTTGTTTAAATCTTGGTCAAACCTAGGATTTTGACAAAGATTCAAATGGGCATAAAAAATTAGGAAAAAAATCAGAAAAAATGAAAAACCAAAGCACATAGCCTTCTTATGTCAGATAGTAAGCATTCAAGTTGATAAACAAGGCCTATACATATTCAAACCAGAAAAGCCATGTATCTACCCATAACCCTAAACTCTGTCTTATGAAGTCAAGCATGAAGAGAATTTGAAGGTTTCAAACATGGAAATTTCAAATACCTACCAAAAGATTCATTTTACAGTTACTAAGAAGGATCCATGCTTACCTTTTCATTTTCATATTTTAAACTTGTTTAAATCTTGGTCAAACCTAGGATTCGACCAAGATTCAAATAGGCATAAAAATTCAGAAGAAAAAAAATGAAAAACCAAAGCACATAGTATTTTTTATGTCATATACTAAGCATTCAAGTTGATAAACAAGGTCTAGACATATTGAAACCAGACAAATCATGTATCTACCCCCTAACCCTAAACTCTGTCTTATGAAGTCAAGCATGAAGAGAAGTGGTTTTGGGTTTCAAACATGGAAATTTCAAGAACCTCCCAAAAGCTTCATTTTAGAGTGACTAAGAAGGATCCAGGCTTACCTTTTAATTTTCATGTTTAAAACTTGTTTAAATCTTGGCAAACCTAGGATTTCACCAAGATCCAAATGGGCATAAAAATTCAGGAAAAAAAACCAAAGCACATAGCCTTCTTATGTCATATAGTACGCATTCAAGTTGATAAACACGGTCTAGACATATTCAAACCAGAAAAAGCATGTTTGGTTTAAAAATGGGGTTGTTTGGGCTACCTTTGGGGCTCTTTTCTAGCTCATTTTGGACGACTGGTTGCTTGTTGAAGATTGTTCACGTTTAGGCCAAAAGCCCTATTTCAAATATTTCAAACTTATTCAAATTTCGTTCAAAATTGAAAGACATACAAGTTATAGAACACATAGTGCATACATGTTCACACATACTGCACTAGATGCTAACCCTATAGATTGAGGTCATTTGGATGAGGTCAGAAAAAATGCTTGGATTATAAATGGGGATGTTCGAACCATGTAGTTGGAATTTTTTTTGAACTTTATCTGTAGTACTGGGCAAAACCCTAGTTTAACCTATTTAATCATAGATTCGTAGGTCGATTTTTTACTTTTTATTATTACTATGCAGCACATGTGTGTTTGCCTGTCTAGTGAAACTCGGAGGAAGAGGGATCACACAGAAGGAGAAGAAGTAGAGCAGTCACGAGGCCCCTCTTATTTATGGTGCCTCCCCTTTTTCGGGTGATGTTGACTGTTGTGCAGGGTTTGTCAGTGCGCAGGGTTTTTTCAGTGCGCAGGAGGTGCGAGCGAGCTAGTCGAGCGAGGCCGAGAATGAGAGAGATGTTTTTTTTTGCGTGAGGGGGACAACCGAAGGATCCTGAAGGACCTACAGACTTCTAGTACGCATCCTGATGCGTCTTCTCTAGACAAGGAAGATGGCTAGGAGTTTGCATACCTATTGCACGTGACTTGTGCTCACTGAAGTGTGGGACCTCACGCATGGGCACCACACGTAAGTGACAGACCTGTTGGTGTAAAAACTCAGGTGATTATTATACTGTATTAGTACAAATTTTCCTATGGATTCAAGGGTAGGAAAGCCAAGTTAACTCATTTACATGACATTATTTGTTCCATCAAGCCAAGTTAACTCATCTATCAATTGGTACATTTTGGCGTGACTAAGAAGGATCCATGCTTACTTTTTCTTTTTCATTTTTTAAACTTTTTTAAATCTTGGGCAAACCTAGGATTTGACCAAGATTCAAATGGGCATAAAAAATAAAAAAAAATGAAAAACCAAAGCACATAGTATTCTTATGTCATATAGTAAGCATTCTAGTTGATAAACAAGGTCTAGACATATTCAAAAAAGAAAAATCATGTATCTACCCCTAACCCTAAACCCTGAATTTGTGGGACCCCCCAAAACTTGCAAATACGAGCGATGCATCCAAAAGAAACACACTCGTCCCCTAACCCCCATGATTTTGACCAGATTTGAAATCATGCCAAAGGTGGTTCAGAAAAGGCAATCGAACATCATGGATTGTTCATATTTTTCTAAATTTATAGCTAGGGAAAATACGAGACATGCCATACCAATGTTTTAGAAAATAGCACTTAAAATTGTTTGGCAACATGTTGGACTTCGTCGAGCTTAATTTCTTCGCACATGTGATCTTGGTACTACTATAGTACTACTACACAAGAACCATACATGTAAAACTTTTGAATCATGGCCAACATGCATTTTATGTATATATTCACAACTTTTAATGCATGCATGAAAAATGAACAAAATATGTGCATTTTGGGTTGTCGCAGATAAATGTGCTTTTACTTGTCTGCCACCAAACCAATTTTCATTTGAGGGGAAACATGACACGATGGCCATTTCCAATGTTTAATGAATTATCTCAATTTGCATCCATATATGTGCCTGGTTACTGCAAGAACCAAGGTGAACTTGAAACTTTTTCATTTTCATGTTTTAAACTTGTTTAAATCTAGGTCAAACCTAGGATTTGACCAAGATTCAAATGGACATAAAAAATTCAAAAACATAGTCTTCTTATGTCATACAGTAAACATTCAAGTTTATAAACAAGGTCTAAACATATTCAAACAAGAAAAATCATGTATCTACGCCATAACTCTAAACTCTGTCTTATGAAGTCAAACACGAAGAGAAATGGTTTTGGGTTTCCTACATGGAAATTTCAAAAACCTCCCAAAAGCTTCATTTTGGAGTGACTAAGAAGAATCCATGCTTACTTTTTCATTTTCATGTTTTAAACTGGTTTAAATCTTGGTCAAACCTAAGATTTGACCAAGATTCAAATGGGCATAAAAAATCGAAAAGAAAACAAAAAAAATGAAAAACCAAAGCACATAGTCTTATGTCACATAGTATGCATTCAAGTTGATAAACAAGGTCTAGACATATTCAAATAAGAAAAATCATGTATCTACCCCCAACCCTAAACTTTGTCCTATGAAGTCAAGCATGAAGAGAAGTGGTTTTGGGATTTAAACATGGAAATTTCGAAAACCTCCCAAAAGTTTCATTTCGGAGTGACTAAGAAGGATCCATGCTTACTTTTCTTTTTCATGTTTTAAACTTGTTTAAATCTTGGTCAAACCTAGGATTTGACCAAGATTCAAATGGGCATAAAAAATTCAAAAAAATCAAAAAATGAAAAACCAAAGCACATAGTCTTCTTATGTCACATAGTAAGCATTCAAGTTGATAACACTACAAGAAAAGTTGCCATGGCTGACGAAGTTGAAGTCGCGCCGTGGTTGCTGGTGCACCATGGCCGACGATTTTTGGTCTCTCCGTGGTGCATGTAAAAACTTTTTTTTTCTCGTTTTTGAGGCCACCTAGCCCGACGAAAGCGGCCAAAACGTCGCTTATGGTGGCCCGGGACGTGGTGCATCACGAATTCTTGGGTTCGCCGGCCGAGTCAACGCAAATCCGCACCGCCCAGGGATGTAGGGCCCAGATGGCATCCTCTCTAGCATTGTTTTTTTCTCGATCGCGCCATCTCGTTCAACGCTCTCCGATCGAGCCGTTTACGATGCAGGATCATGGGTCCCGCATGTCATCCTCTATGAACCAAAATTCTTTCTTTTCTTGGATTTTTTGACCCCGATTTCTGGCTACTTCCTTTTTCTTTTGATCCTGTGCCGCCTTGGAAACGTTGAGATCGCTGCAGCTAAATGGGACCCGCATGTCATCCTCTATGAGCAATCAACTTTCTTTTCTTGGAGTTATTTTTAGCACCTCATATTTGGTCACTTGCCTTTTTCTTTCGATCCCCTGCCGCCTCTCAAACGGTGATACCGCTGCTGCTAAATGGGACCCGCATGTCATCCTCTATCTACTATAAAACTTTCTTTTCTTGGATTTTTTTGGCACCTCATACTTGGTCACTTGCCTTTTTCTTTCGAGCCCCTGCCGCCTCTCAAACGGTGATACCGCTGATGCTAAATGGGACCGCATGTCATCCTCTATGTACTATAAAACTTTCTTTTCTTGGATTATATTTGGCACCTCATATTTGGTCACTTGCTTTTTTCTTTCGATCCCCTGCCGCCTCTCAAATGGTGATACCGCTGCTGCTAAATGGGACCCGCATGTCATCCTATTGTACTATAAAACTTTCTTTTCTTGGATTATTTTTGGCACCTCATATTTGGTCACTTGCCTTTTTCTTTCGATCCCCTGCTGCCTCTCAAACGGTGATACCGCTGCTGCTAAATGGGACCCGCATGTCATCCTCTATGTACTATAAAACTTTCTTTTCTTGGATTATTTTTGGCTCCTGATATTTCGTTACTTGCATTTTTCTTTCGATCCCCTGCCGCCTCTCAAACGGTGATACCGCTGCTACTAAATGGGACCCACATGTCATCCTCTATGTAAAACTTTCTTTTCTTGGATTATTTTTGGCTCCTGATATTTGGTCACTTGCCTTTTTTTCTTTCGATCTCATGCCACGTTTGAAACGTTGAGGAACCTGCTGGCTCATGAGACCCGCATGTCATCCTCTATGCGCTATAAAAGTTTATTTTCTAGGGTTTTTTTCACTCTCTGATTTTTGGCTATTTCCTTTTTCTTTTGATGCCCTGCCGCCTTGGAAACGTTGAGTAAGATGCTTACTCATGGGACCCGCATGTCATCCTCTATGTACAATCAAGTTTCTTTTCTTGAATTATTTTTGGCTCCTGATATTTGGTCACTTGACTTTTTCTTTTGATCTCATGCCACGTTTGAAACGTTGAGGAACCTGCTACTAAATCGGACCCGCATGTCATCCTCTATGTACTATAAAACTTTCTTTTCTTGGACTATTTTTGGCACCTCATATTTGGTCACCTGACTTTTTCTTTCGATCCCGTGCTACCTCTCAAACGGTGATACCGCTGCTGCTAAATGGGACCCGCATGTCATCCTCTATGTACTATAAAACTTTCTTTTCTTGGATTATTTTTGGCACCTCATATTTGGTCACTTGACTTTTTCTTTCGATCCCATGCTGCCTCTCAAACGGTGATACCGCTGCTACTAAATGGGACCCGCATGTCATCCTCTATGTACTATAAAACTTTCTTTTCTTGGATTATTTTTGGCTCATGATATTTGGGCACTTGCGTTTTTTTATTTCGATCTCATGCCACGTTTGAAACATTGAGGAACCTGCTGGCTCATGGGACCCGCATGTCATCCTCTATGTGCTATAAAAGTTTATTTTCTAGGGTTTTTTTTTCACTCTCTGATTTTTGTCTATTTCCTTTTTCTTTTGATGCCCTGCCGCCTTGGAAACGTTGAGTAAGCTGCTTACTCATGGGACCCGCATGTCATCCTCTATGTACAATCAAGTTTCTTTTCTTGAATTATTTTTGGCTCCTGATATTTCGTCACTTGCCTTTTTCTTTCGATCTCATGCCACGTTTGAAACATTGAGGAACCTGCTTGCTCATGGGACCCGCATGCCATCCTCTATGTGCTATAAAAGTTTATTTTCTTGGATTTTTTTCACCCTCTGATTTTTGGCTATTTGCCTTTTACTTTTGATCCCCTGGCCCCTTTGAAACTTTGAGTAAGCTGCTGGCTCATGGGACCCACATGTCATCCTCTATGTCCATCAACTTTCTTTTCTTGAATTTTTTTTGACCCACTAATTTCTAGCTACTTTCTTTTTCTTTTGATTCAAGCCGCATTTCAAACATTGAGACCGCTGCTGCAAAATGGGACCCGCATGTCATCCTCTATGTACAATAAATCTTGGATTATTTTTGGCACCTCATATGTGGTCACTTGCCTTTTTCTTTCGATCTCATGCCGCCTTTGAAACATTGAGTAAGCTGCTGGCTCATGGGTCCCGCATGTCATCCTCTACGAACAATAAAAGTTTCCTTTCTTGGATTTATTTTTTACCCCTAATTTCTGGCTATTTGCCTTTTTCTTTTGATCCCCGCCCCCTTTGAAACGATGAGGACGGTTGGCAGGTCGGTCCCACATGTCATCCTCTATGAACAATAAAAGTTTCCTTTGGTGGATTTATTTTTGACCCCTAATTAATTTCTGGCTATTTCCTTATTTTTCTTTTGATCCCCCCCTTGAAACGTTGAGGATGTGCCTCATGGGTCCCGCATGTCATCCTCTCAGAACGATAAATGTTTTCTTTTCTTGGATTTTTTTACCAACTGATTTTTGGTTTTTTATTTTACTTTCGATCCCCTACCGCCTTTGAAACGTTGACGACGCTGCTGGCTCATGGGTCCCTGATGTCAGCCTCCCCTTACAAGAAACATGTGATATGTTGATTATTTTACAGACAATAAACAGTGTATTTCGCTCTGAGCTATTGCAAACAGATAAATTAAATCTTTATTTTTACATAAACAAACTTATATGTTGAATGTCCTTGTTTTTTGTTTTTGCGAAGCATAGGACTTTCCTGTTTTTTGAGAAAAATCCGAACTTTCCTGTTTTGGAGTGGGCTAAAATTGTACGAGTCAAAAGGCCCAGCAGGATAGTTCGAAGGCCCAGATGTCCAGATGCAGCCCAATTGAAATCTTTCTTTTCTTGGATTTTTTTCACCCCCTGATTTCTGGTTACTTCATTTTTTTTGGTCCTGTGCCGCCTTGGAAACGTTGAGATCGCTGCTGCAAATGGGACCCGCATGTCATCCTCTATGTACAATAAAGTTTCTTTTCTTGGATTATTTTTGGCTCCTGATATTTGGTCACTTTCCTTTTTCTTTCGATCTCATGCCACGTTTGAAACGTTGAGGAACCTGCTGGCTCATGGGACCCGCATGTCATCCTCTATGTACAATAAAAGTTTCTTTTCTTGGATTTTTTCACCCTCTGATTTTTGGCTATTTCCTTTTTCTTTTGATCCTCCGCATGCCGCCTTTGAAACGCCGAGTAAGCTGCAGCTCATAGGTCCTACATGTCACCGTATGAACGATAAAGCTTTCCTTTCTTGGAGTTTTTTTACCCCCTAATTTCTGGCTACTTTCTTTTTCTTTTGATCTCAAGCCGCATTTGAAACGTTGAGACCGCTGCTGCTAAATGGGACCCGCATGTCATCCTCTATGTACAATAAAGTTTTTTTTCTTGGATTATCTTTGGCTCCTGATATTTTGTCACTTGCCTTTTTCTTTCGATCTCATGCCGCCTTTGAAACGTTGAGTAAGCTGCTGGCTCATGGGTCCCGCATGTCATCCTCTCGAACAATAAAAGTTTCCTTTCTTGGAGTTATTTTTGACCCTAATGTCTGGCTATTTGCCTTTTTCTTTTGATCTCCTGCCCCCTTTGAAACGATGAGGATGTTGTTGGCAGGTCGGTCCCACATGTCATCCTCTATGAACAATAAAAGTTTCTTTTGATGGATTTATTTTGAACCCCTAATTAATTTCTGGATATTTCCTTTTTTTCTTTTGATCCCGTGCCCCTTGGATCGTTGAGGATGCCATGCCTCATGGGTCCCCATGTCATCCTAAATGTTTATTTTGTTTGGATTTTATTTACCAAATGATTTTTGGCTTATTTTTTCTTTCGATCTCGTGCCGCCTTTAAAACGTTGAGGACGCTGCTGGCTCAGGGGTCCCACATGTCAGCCTCTATGAACAATAAACCTTTCCTTTGTTTGATTTATTATTGACCCATAATTTCTGGCTATTTGCCTTTTTCTTTCGATCTCATGCCGCCTCTGAAATGTTGAGACGCTGCTGGCTCATGGGTCCCACATGTCAGCCTCTATGAACAGTCAAAGTTTCCTTTTTTTGATTTTTTTACCCTAATTACTGGCTATTTGCCTTTTTTTATCCCCTGCCGCCTTTGAAACTAAGAGGACGCTGCTGGCCCATGGGTCCCACATCTCAGCCTCTCTGAACGATAAACCTTTCCTTTCTTTTTTTCGATCCCGTGCCGCCTTGGAAACGGTGAGACGGCTCCTGCAAAACGGGACCCATATGTCATCCTCTATGTACAATAAAAGTTTATTTCCTTGGATTATTTTTGGCACCTGATATATGGTCACTTGCCTTTTTTCCGATCCCCTGCCGCCTTTGAAACGTTGAGGACGCTGCTCGCTCGTGGGTCCCATATGTCAGCCTCTAGGAACAATAAACATTTTGTTTCTTGGATTTATTTTTGACCGCTGATTTCTGGCAACTTTGCTTTTTCTTTCGATCCCCTGCCGCCTTTGTTAAAGTTGAGGACGCTGCTGCAAAATGTGTCCCACATGTCAGCTTCTCTGTACGATAATTGTTTCCTTTCTTTGATTTATTTTTCCACTGCTGGCCAATGGGTCCCCGATGTCAGCCTCTATGTACAAGAAATATGTGATTTCTCGATATATTTTAACCCGAGATATGTAGGATACTTGCTTTTTTTCGATCCCTTCTGTTTGTTTTTACCTTCAAATGTTGAGGGACGCTACTGGCAAATGGGTCCTGCTCTAGCATTCTCAACTGAAGGAAAAACTGAAATATTGCCTATTCATTTGTTTTTCGTACTCCATGCATCTAATCCATACTAATTGTTGATCCGGGTTTTAGTTCAACTTAATTAGATCAAATTTGATCTACGAGGGAGTATGTAATATATTTTGGGTTCACAACACTGCACTTGTTAACAACAATCTGATGAAGAGGTTTGTCATTTTTTTAAAACTACAAATACACTCTAAGATCTTGCAAACTGATAGAATAAATCTTGGAACTTTATATAATTAATGAAAATTTTGAAATCGACTATATGAATATATCAAAATATAGAGCCCATGTAGATGCGCATACTGGCTATGCGCATTTAAAAAGAATCATAATCATAATTGATACGAAATAAAAATAACTTTATATGTAGAATCTCGGTTTCTAGAGGGCCAATCATAGGATCTCCGTGTTTAAATTAGGAAGGGCCCCAATGGCATGAGTCGGAGGCCCATTAAATGTTTTTGGATTGTTATCAGCGAAGTAAGCAGGCTGACAGCAATCACCATGTACATGGCCGGCGGCAGCCCAAAAGTACAAACAATTGGCCCATGCAGGGAAGGTAGTACTTTTTTTATTGGGAAGGTTGTCTGGCTAACCCAAAAAAAAAGTGGTGCTACATGGGGTAATACTTGAACCCGGAATGAGATCGAGTGCCTTGATGAAGGCGAGGCACACATAAATAGTACTCCGTACCATGCCTTGCCCCTCCCTTTCAACCGTTGGATAAAAAATAATTAGACAGATGACTATGAACTAGTAACTGCTACAGTACCAACCAATGTACAGGACATGTGCTACAGTACGTCGTCCACAGTGCATGTGCTTTAGAACCATGAACAGTACATATGCTACATGCTACAGTACTTAGATCTTAGCTATCTATTTTCAATCCAACGGCCAAATCTACAAGTCACCGTACTGTTCATCTGTGCCTTGCTTATGTCAAGGCACTGGATCCTGGACACTTGAACCCATGATCGTTGCTGAGGGTTGCCTATTTGCGCATAATATGTTTTGTCAGCGGGCACTTCACTAGTTTGTGCAAAACATATCCAGCGCAGGATTCAAAAAAACATCACGTTTTTTTCTTTACGTAAACAACAAAACATCTCATGTTCATCACAATCCAGCCAACATAAGCACATAATAATTAATAGTACAACTAGAGAGCTGTACACATAAATAAGGTTTGTCAAGCTTCATGCACTAGCCAACGCAACCAAAAGTCCGAACTGATGGAAAGGGCTAGGCAATCCACTTATACATCTCAACACCCCTCCTCACGTGTGACCGGAAGAAGGGAAGAGGTCAACACAAGGAGACTCAGAGGTATAGCTCAAGAGGCATATACGTGGACTCCGAGGAGGGCAACGGAGGGCAGCACCAATTTTTAGGATAAATTACGAAAGCCAGGTCTCGAACTCGAGACCCTGGGCTCTGATACCATGTCAAGCTTCATGCACTAGCCAACGCAACCAAAAGTCCGAACTAATGGAAAGGGCTAGGCAATCCAATTATACATTTCAACATCCCCCCTCACATGTGACCACAATCCAGTAATGGTACCATCATGTTCACCACAATGCATCATTAAAGAGAGCAGTATACTATTATAGACCAGCTCTCTCTACAGAACATTTGTAAGACAACTTAATACAGCTGTGATTCATATTGTTGCCCCAGCGATGGGTGATAACCTGAACACCATATAACCTTCTCACAACAATTGTAACCAAATATGAGCACCTGCAATGATTTGGTGTCAAGCTTCTTGAAGGTCAGGAGGTATCCTACCTTCAAGTCATGTGCTTTGACAAACTCTGGCCATCCTGCGTCCATTAAAACATTGCCATCTTGTTGCTTCAGGTCCACAATCCAGGTGCATGCAGTGGACATCTTCAGGTTGATGGACTCTGGACACCCACCGTAAAACCAGGGTAGAACACGACTGGGGATGGAAATCACCTCTAACTCCGATGTACATAGTACCTTGCAGAAGCTGTCAGGGGTATTCTCCTCATCGATGCGCCCAAACACCTTGCACACTGGGGCTGGCTCTACAGATGTCTCCTTCCATGATAAGCTCTCTCCAAGCTTGAGCTTCTTGTTTGAACACTGCAAAAAAGAGGCCTCAATTAGATAATGCCTCTAGCTTCTGACCGTAATTCCAAGCAAATGCATAATCAAAGGCACCTAGCAAACTCAGCGGATCATTGTTCTTATCAAACACACAGTCTGAACAATAAGCTTCTGAATCTAGCTAGGCTGATATGTACAACCTTGTATCATCAAATTATTCAGCATAGTGTATCATTGTATCGCAGAAGCCAAATCGATATAAATAGTAGCTATGAGAATAGAAATCAAGCTAGCATGAGCCATGCATGCTTGCTGGCTATGTCTAGCATCAGAGTAATGCATCTGCAGTTCATCATCCGCCAGTACAGATTGACCAAGCAAACAAAAAAAATCAGCGTCGGCCTAAAGAGTCCACAAGCCAGACATGCATGCTCGGTGTCCTCATATGTGATCATCGGCCGTGGATTGACCAATATCATATTTGAACGATTATTACTGCACACATTAGATCCAGTCCCAACCTAGCTAGCATGCGTGCATGTGTAACCCGAGTCTTTACCAGAGGATTAATATATACACTGGATGAGAGAAATACTGTATATCAAACAATGCTAAGCAACCGGCAATACAGCTTAGATATAATAAAGATGTGACCGGCAACGCTAGTGATTCGGGGGAAACATACCGCCATTGCAGCCATGGACCGAGAGAATCGGGGATGCCGCGCCGCCTTAGTGGAGTTTTTAGATGCGACGTCGCCGCATCCGTAGAGGATGGAGTCCAAGCCGCGTAGTCCGAGCGGTGGTGGACGCCGGTGGTGTAGGGAGAGGACTCAGGGGAGATGGACGGCGAGGGATCTGGGGAGATCTGAACATGAGGGGGCTGTGAGAAACTGAGAATGATACATCAGCAAGGGAATAAATGCGCGTGTCCCCCCGGTCAAAAAAATGCGCGTGTCTTGGAGGAACGAAGCCAGGTACGCAGGAATCCACACACAAAACTTCACCCGGCGGGTCACTGGGCTTTATCAGTATCTGGTGGGGTCCGGACCTACATACCAGTGAGACATGTCGTGTGGGTTATGATCCGTTCAGTGTGCACACAGAAATTGCATTCAGAGCTCAGGGCTTCAGGCTACGTTGTACTATACAGTAATATCCATTTCTTTTGGTAAAATGAAAACGATACTCCATCTGATCCTCATTACTTGATGATAAAATGGATGTCTCTACAACTAATATGTGTCTAGATACATCTATATGAGAGCGTCTGTGTTTGTACTGTGTATCTAAAAAAATGGATCGGAGGGAGCATTAAGAGGTGTCAAAAAAAACTGCAAACAAACATGGATGTAAGCAGTTGAGTATTAAACCAGTGCGTAAAATACCTTTATATCTCGACCATGTAACAATGAATATGAGAAGTTTTTGGGGTTTGACCATCTGCACTTGTGTTCGCTACAATCAGATCAAAAAATTGGTCACTTTTACACTTTCTAAAATAAAATGTATTTTTCCCTGAGATTTTACAAGCTCGTACAAGATAGCATTGACTACATCTGGGATATATCACATTTACACTTACAAATCTATGAATATTTCAAAATATTGAGCTCCGTGTACCTAGATATAATACAAATCATCAGACCGCACATTGAAACTACCGCAGCATATCACAGTAAATTAAAGTAAAATAAAACAAGTCTAACATATACTATATTAGCTAATTAACAAAGTCTCATCACAGTGTATCTGATCCCCAGTTCAGCTTAATACAAAAACCAAGTTCAGCTTGAACATCAGCAGGGCAGTAACCCAGGTCCAAAAGCAGCATCTAGTTAATTCAATAAAATATTGAGGTGATTCTGATCCCCTCTTCCTAAAAACACTGCAGATCATGCATGCAACTAAGGGTGATCAGCACAAAATATTATCCTCTGGGTGGAGGTGTTACTGTCGTAGATCAACACATTCATCAAGGAAGTGTCTTTCACCTCGAAGACGAGAAGGTCATCAAGCTGCAGTTCATGCGCCTCTGCAAACCCGAACCAACCATCCTTCAAGACCAGTTCACCCTGGTACTCATCGATGTGCACATACCAGGCGCAGCCTACGCTGGTCTTGAGCTTGATAGGCCTGGGAAGAATCCCTTTCAGACATTGCTTGAATTCTCTGGGGATGACCAACATATACATGTCATCGTTGCCGTCCAGTTGCACATAGAAGCGCGAGGGCTGAGGAGGGTCCGCCGAGTGACCAACCCGTTTAGGGCGGCCTTTCCCTCGCCCTTTTAATATACAACGTTGAATTGTTGCATCACGCCTGCCCGTCACCTTTGGCTTTTTGGCTAGTGAATTTCTTTGAATTCTGAACTCGGGGCGGTGCAGAGGACATGTACAATCGACAGTCCTAAGACGTAGTTGCTCATTGACGTTGGAGCGAGTTTGCTTCTGCATCTAGTTAAGCACGGTATATATCAATCAACAACATATAAATCAGAACGTAGCATACATGGAGAAAATGCATCTAGCTATCTCTTTAATTAGTTTGCACAAAATCTAGCAGCAGCAAGACAATTTGATTTTACAGGTACTGAGCAAGCTTTCAGACTTTCTGAAACAGGTAACATGGAGCATATATTTGTATGTTCAGACTGCGAAACCCTGCTCTGTGATGGATACTATTACTAAACATCTTTTTTTGCCAGAACTAGTACTTAACATCTACTGTTTCCCGTCATTAAAAAAACATTTGCAGAAGAATACTACTACGGTTTCCCGTCATTAAAGAAAAAAGAACTTGTTTAAGATCCCAACTATCATTGACTACTTACACCTGCATCCTAGTGAGTTCAGGACAACTTACAGCCACTTTTGGTGGTGCCGCCACCGGAGAAGACCGTGCCGCGGGGGTTGGGGTCGGCGCAGCCGGAGAAGCTGGTGCCGCCGCCAGGGAAATCAGTGCCGAGCCAGATGGTGCTTCCAGCGGAGAAGAAAGTACCGCGAGAGATGGAACCGACGCTGCCAAAGGGTAAGAAACGGATGTACTCGTAGATCCTTCTCTAGTCACGATCTGGATAGAAGAGACTGGACGTCCATCAAGCTGCTGGAGGATGCGGTGGATCAAATCGGCTGAGTTCAGGAAATATCGGTGATGTTCATCTGTGTCGGCGAAGCAGCTGCCGGTGGAAGGAGGAGGCGAGCCGTTCATGGCAGTCATTAGTGTAAAAGAGGTGAAGTGGGTGGGAGAGATAGAGGGTTCGGGACTGAAGTAATTGTAGTCTGCTCTCTCTTTTTTACAAGCATGCGTCCTCAGGCTGATTTTTTTTAGATACGTACTCAGGCTGCTTTGTCAAACCAGGGCCTCAATGAAGCCCAGTTAAGCAAGGTTTAAAATAACAAGCTATTTCTCCGCTAATAGCACGCTATAGCATATCTAGAGGGTCCACGCTTAGTAATTTTGCTCGCTGTGGCGCTATTTGCGAAACAGCATGCTATATCGCCCTAAAACTTCATAGCGTTAGCGCGCTATTTTTTTCAGGCAAGTTGCTTTCACTTTTTCGTGGTGATGAACTACAATCTGTTGGTTCCACTTCTAAATCAGAAGATAATATCGCTAATGCTAATATTTTTATACTATGTTGTTGCCTTGTGAAATGTTGATGTTAGCCTTCTTAAATACTTGAGATCTATTTCTATATGTGGTTATGTATGTATGATTCAGTCACTTTTGGACTATATATATCTATTCGTTCTAGTAAAATTATTTATTTTTAGGCTATATTTAGTATTATTTTGAAAATGCTATTTAAAATATACCACACTATTACCACGATATAGCGTCCATATCGTTTGAAGGTGGCTGCCGCTAATTCATTTAGCACGCTATTTTAAACCTTGGTTAAGACGCGTTTGGCGGCCTGCATCCAGGCTGGTGGGGAAATACCGTACCCAAGTGCTTAAAAGATTGCATCTTTTAGCTGGAAAACATTAGGGCATGTCCAACACAGGCGCTACTGCAAGGGCGCTAGGAATTATTTCCTCGTCGTTTGGCGGTTGGAGAGGTGAATCCCAGCGGTAGTCCTAGCGTCGACGCAAAAGAAAGCAGGGGCGTGAAACTCTTTTCACCTGTCCTAGCTAAAGCACCGGAACCAACAGGAAGTCAGTCTGCCATCAGCAATTAGCGCTGCAAGGAGAGTACCTGGAGGATTTTACAATCTTTTGACATTCATTTGTTCTCTATTAGCGCCATATAGTATATAGCATTGTAATGCCCTTATACTCCTCTCAACATTAAAAAAAGGTGTGCATATACTAATAACAGTTGCTGAAATGAAACTAAAAATAAACAGACATGCACGGTTTACGAAGGATGGAAATACAGAGTTCATCACCATCCGTTTTAAATTATAAGATTAGATTACTTCAATGTGGGCTACATACGCACTAAAATGAGTAAACAGACACACTGAAATGGGTCCAGGTATATAAGATTCAGAAAAAAGGAAGAGCATCTTAAGATACAGAACAGGTTACTAAATTGTTCAAACATATCGTACAAAAAAGATTATTTGCTCCAGAAAGATTCATGGCTCAGTTTAGGGTTGCATCAACATGCGGATATTTTTCAGACTAGGCTTAAACCACATTGTCGCCTGTCGGGGAAATCCCCAACCATCTTCTGGAAGGGTGATAACTCCCATGAGCTCATTTTCCCCTTGCTGCAGGTTACAACGACAAATACAACTAAATGCTGGTTCCCGAAATGCATAGTACGCGATGTACACACAATTTGACCTCATGAATGGAGTCAATGTTCCATCAGGAGCATTGCCATCATTTATCTTCAGGTTCATTGGATAATTCAGTCCAATGAACAGAGAGTGTGTGCCAAGGCTGTCAACTCGACTCCAATTGGGTCCAATCAGGGATAGATCTTTCTCAAAAACATGTATGACAGGGGCAGGACACTCCCGCAGGATAAGGCCATTACCATGATGCAGAACTTCTGCAGGCTCAAGGTGATCATTGCTACGTATATACCGATCTTCATGGATGATCATCAAGCGCTTGCCATCGGCTGATCGAGCTAAAAACCATCTGCCAGATGGTTCCTTCATCGGTGATGGGATCACGAATGGCGGGGCAAGGTGTGCATCTGCATTGTAAACGGAGACAACAAAAAATAGTGTTTGAATGGCTCGGGAAGACAATAATACCAGTAGCTGCAACTTCACATTTGTAGGATCAAATGGAGGATGCAGTCATTATACTTGTATAAAAACTCGAAGAAATAAAATTGTTCCCATTTGAGATGTATGTTAATTACACTCATATTCATTGATGGTAGATACATGTCTCAACCTTATCTGATCCATGATTGTAATGCTTTGAGTACATCGAATATTCAAATAAATTGAAAGTTTGCATGCATCAATTGATGAAGAGGCCAGGGCTAAGCTCCTTATTCATATTCTGACAAGAGCATGCAGTAACTAATTCAGGAATGCATTCATATACTGCAATAATCTGGTTTGGGTTGACAGATTAGTGCACAGCATATACTACTGTAATTCGTTTGTAGCAATGGTTCAGTCAGGTTAGGATAATTTAATGGTGCACAGTCATTTGAAAGGTGAAAAAAATCTTATTGAGCAATTAGTTAATTCAGTTACAATATATCATGAATGGGCTTGATATTAAAATTTATTGCGAAGTATATCATATGGATTGAAGAATTACCGGCCTGTGATTGATCCCAGCAATATGTGGTGCCGGTCCACCCATCCACCGCAACAATGAAGCCGTTGTGCTCGATGGCGTCACTGTAATCTACACCCCAACTAGCAAGAGAGAATAACCTCCACTCCTGGCTACCATTAGCCAGGTAAGCGAGTCCAGAATTGAATAGAGCGATGAGCTTGTAATCTGAGTAATGTCCAGCTTTTGTGGGCACTTCGCAAATTACAATCTTCAACAAAAACATGGCACGCCCATACGTCTTGTACCTTTCAGGAGGCAAGTCGGGGAAGCCAATCCATTCCTCCCGAAAAATGTTGCAAGTTTCCGACGATGGTAGGGAGATTTCTTGGTGCGTGTAGATGTTCGCGAGGAACCAGTTCCCACCACTGTCCACGCCGGCGATCCAGTCGCCGTTCATGCCAACCCAGAATCTATTGTCCATGAACGGCAGGATGGCTGTGCGCCGAGGATGGTCGAGGGGCACAACGTGGTACACCGTGTGGTGCGCACTACTATCATCATAGTGCCAATGGGCAGAATCGGGCATCAGCAAGCAGGGTCCATCCCAATGGTGTAGATTCATGTTGTCGGCGACATGGCGGCACATCGTTTTGGAGCATGCGGCCAGCCGGACGTCGACTGTAACGTCCAGACTCTGGGCAATGAGATTGAACAGCTCGGCGGGGAGCTTCCCCCAGTCGCCATCCAGCTGGTCGTCGTTCGATGCCGCCATGGAGACGAGATGGATTTAAGAGGGCGGATGCAAGTATGTGTGATTGGAGTTTTGTAGGAGAGTCGAGCGGGAAGGAGGAGTGCTGCGGTTCTGCGGAGGGGTGAGGAGAGAAAGCTATGACCCACAAGTATAGGGGATCGCAACAGTCTTCGAGGGAAGTAAAACCCAATTTATTGATTCGACACAAGGGAGGTAAAGAATACTTATAAGCCTTAACAACTGAGTTGTCAATTCAGCTGCATGGAAAAGCACTAGTAACAGGGGTGATGTGAAAGCAGCATGAGAGCAATAGCAATAGTAACAAACACAGCAGCAGTAACAGTAACACAGAGGCAATGGCACCAGAAAATAGTTGATACTACTTCCAATGACATATAGAACGAGTATAGGATGATAAGAGATGGACCGGGGTTCCCAGCTATCTACACTAGTGGTAACTCTCCAATAACAAGTGTTGGGTGAACAAATTACAGTTGGGCAATTGATAGGATTGAAATAGCATTAACACAGAACATCAAGTCTATTAATCATGTAGGCATGTTTTCCATATATAGTCATACGTGCTCGCAATGAGAAACTTGCATAACATCTTTTGTCCTACCAGCCGGTGGCAGCCGGGCCTCAAGGGAAACTACTGGTAATTAAGATACTCCTTTTAATAGAGCACCGGAGCAAAGCATTAACACTTGGTGAAAACATGTGATCCTCATATCTAAGCCTTCCCCTCCAGTTATCCCAGTTGCTGTCACTCTGGGGCCTCGGGTTCCGGACATAGACATGTGCAAACAACTTGTAGATACAATCTAAGCAATAATTATAGAGCTTAAATCTAAGATCATGCCACTCGGGCCCTAGTGACAAGCATTAAACACAACAAGATTGCAGCAACAATAACTTCACAAACTTTATAGATAGACTGATCATAATGTAACAATTCATCGGATCCCAACAAACACAACACCGATTACATCAGATGGATCTCAATCATGTAAGGCAGCTCATGAGATCATTGTATTGAAGTACATGGGGGAGAGAATACCAACTAGCTACAGCTAGAACCCGTAGTCCATGGGGGAACTACTCACGGAGCATGATGGAGGCGGTGGCGTCGATGGAGATCGATGGCTTCCGGGGCACTTCCCGTCCCGCGGCATGCCGGAACAGAGATTCTGTCCCCCGAAACAGAGTTTCGCGATGGCGGCGGCGCCCCTGGAGTCTTTCTGGAGTTTCATCAATTGGTGTCGAGGTTTTAGGTCGCGAGGGGTCTTATAGGCGAAGATGCGGCACAAGGAGGCGCCTAGGGGGGCCACCCCATAGGGCGGCGCGCCCCCCTTCCAGGCCGCGTCGGCCTATGGTTTGGGGGCCCCAGGCCTCCCCTCCGACTCTCCTTCGGTGTCCTGGTCCGTCTCGGTGAATCATGATGTTTGGTCTTTGTTTCGTCGAATTCCGAGAATATTGCCCGAACAGCCTTTCTGGAACCAAAAACAGAAAACAGGAACTGGCACTGTGGCATCTTGTTAATAGGTTAGTTCCGTAAAACGCATAAAAACATTATAAAGTGTGAGCAAAACATGTAGGTATTGTCATAAAAAAAGCATAGAACATCAGAAATTATAGATACGTTGGAGACGTATCAAGCATCCCCAAGCTTAGTTCCTACTCGCCATCGAGTAGGTAAACGATAAAAAGAATAATTTCTGAAGTGACATGCTACCAACATAATCTTAATCATACTATTGCACAGCATATGAGATGAACGAAGTGACTCAAGGAAATGATCTATAGTTTGCTAATAAATAGATAACATATAGCAAAACTTTTCATGAATAGTACTTTCAAGACAAGCATAAAAAAGTCTTGCATAAGAGTTAACTCATAAAGCAATAAATTCAAAGTAAAACGCATTGAAGCAACACAAAGGAAGATTTAAGTTTCAGCAGTTGCTTTCAAATTTCAACATGCATATCTCATGGATAATTGTAAACACAAAGTAATATGATGAATGCAAATAAGCAAGTATGTAAGAATCAATGCACAGTTGACACAAGTGTTTGCTTCTAAGATGGAAGGAAGTAGGTAAACTGACTCAACATAAAGTAGAAGAAAGGCCCTTCGCAGAGGGAAGCAGGGATTAAATCATGTGCTAGAGCTTTTTAAGTTTTGAAATCATATAGAGAGCATAAAAGTAAAGTTTTGAGAGGTTTTTGTTGTTGTCAACGAATGGTAGTGGGTACTCTAACTACCTCATCAACCAGACTTTCAAGAGCGGCTCCCATGAAGGACGTTATTTCTACCAGCAAGTGTTACCCTCCAAAACCCCCCGACGGGCTTTGGTTAAGAAACACGAAGAGCCGGGAGGCTCCTAGGGCCGCTTAGTGGATCCCTGGCACCTCGCGTCGTCCCGCAAATCTTCCGCGCGTCCTGGCGGTTGCTGGGCGTGCCACCTGACCTAGACCTGGTCAGGAAGGTGTTAGTGCTTCGATGGTTCCTGCATGGTAGACACGTGCACATTAAATACGAGCCTTATCGGCTCTCAGGTTTCCCTGTGGATCGGCTCAAAGAGCCGATCGCCCCATGGTCCTTGATGGATTAGCAATGGCATGGGGATCCTGCTTGATCAGGACAAAGCTAAAACGATCCACGACAGTTTAGAGTTTTCACCGCATAATCGGAACGTCCTACGTGCGATCGGGCCTAGCAGCTACGAGAGACGGTGCAAACTACCCCTACGAGAGGCCTAAAAACCAACATAACGTTGATCCCCGGAACATCCCTCGCAGGGACGGTAAACAGCATCTAACGCACCACCGGATCCTCCGACCCCAGCATAAGGCCTAACTATGCAGATATTAAACTAATCCCTGCAGATGCAGGGAGCAACTATAACGAATCGGATCTACTAAGCATGATCAAGCAAGATGCTGCCCTTACGTCTGGATAGACGTAAGGGCAGCTAGATATGCAAGGGTTGCACTACGATAGCATATTACGTGAAGAACAATGCTAACCCTAACACATCTAAAGATAACTACGTTGCTCGCCATCAAAAAGGCTTCAGTACGAGCAACGCATGAACAATACTAAGCTTACGCTGCCTAGATCGCGAGATGCGATCTAGGCAGCATGATGCTTACCGGTAAGAACCCTCGTAGGAAAGGGGTGGCGATGCGCCGAGATTGGTTTGTTTTGGTTGAACGGTGATTGTCCCGCTTTTCCGATAACCCTAGATAGATATTTATAGTCCAAGGGACTTTCTAATTGAGGCGTGCACCTAACCGTGCACGGGCCGGACTCTATCTCTTTAATCTAAATTACAATACGATCTAATATGTTACAGATACATAGGCAACTTAGCCCAAACTCTCAGCGCAAGGCCGCTTCGAAGATGTTCCACGTGTACGTCCTTCAAGTCCATCTTCACTTACGGCCCACCTCCTGATTTGGCCAAAATCGGGTGGTAACACATGCCCCCCTGGTTTTGATAATGATAATTGCAAAACCATCTGCATTCTTCGAAAGGTCATGTCGTGGCAGAACCGTCGCAGTTTTCTTCATGATGACGTCTTGCCTCCTCGCCTTCTCTGCACGACTTGACGGTTCTGGCACCGTGTCCTCGGGAACTGCTTAGGCATTAAATCGTTATTTCCCTTTTTATCTGGCCACATCCTGTGGTTCCTCTCTTCATCCCCCTGCTCCACAGTAGCCATCGGCAAACCCAAAAAACCTCCTTATCCGCCATGTCTTCTTCCTCATCGGGCCCTTCCTCCCAATCCTCCACCTCCCGCGAGCCAACGCCTGAATGGGACCCACAGGAGGCCCACGCGGTAAATAACCGCCGTGCCATAGCCGACGGAGACGAGTCGACCCACGACTCCTTCGTCTGGTCTGAAGACGACCAGTCCTTAACGGACGGGGAGAGCGACCTTCGCTTCCTTGCCGTCGGGCAATCGGAGGAGGAAAGCGACGACGACGGCTTCTCCTGGGACGGCTACTCCTCCGCCGAGGAGGTGAAGGAAGAGGAGGAGGACACCACCTCCTCCGACGAACCGCCGGCCAAGCGTCTCTGCCCTTGGGCAGGCAACACCTGCGACTTCGACAGCGACTATGGCGACGCTAGCGAAGAAGATGAAGACAAAGAAGGTTCCGCCGATGGTCACTATAGCAGTGACGACGAGCCGGCCGGGAGCAGCGCCAATAGCGGCGACGGCGACGATGAGGACAGCAGCGGCCCTTAGATAGGATAGAGTTAGGATTAGCAGATGGGGCAATGTTCCCCCTAGCAATCCCTTTTGGGAGCAATCAGCTCTTATGTAAGAAATCCTCGTTTATCAATGAAGAATTCCCCATTTGATTTTACTGATTCCTTATTGACGATTTAGCCAATTGCCCTTCGTACTGAGTCTGCCGATTGTCGCTTCGGTAGATGCTCAAAGAGCCGATGGCAAAGCATCAGCTGTTCCAATGGATTGCAAAACAGGTCGATCCAATCACCTTTTTCAAATATTAACTTGCAATCCATGAAATTCAGACCTAAACCTCCAACCGGACAGGTCCACGTGCAGCTGTGAAACCCCTAGATCCTTGGACTTTAAAATCATCCGATCGTAGTATTCGTCCTGACAGCAAAACTCCTGGATCAATGCTTCCAGGAAAGCTCCTTAGTCCGTTGCTGACAATCTTGATCTCGAAGCCGATACCCCTGTAAAACAGGTGTCACTCGTTCACAGCTTCCCTCGTGACGTTTGTTCTTTGCAGCAACGGATTGGTCTAGAGCCTGATCAACGATGATGGCCCCTTCTTCCAACTCCTCCCGTCAACCCTGACGGTTTTACTCTGCAAGAGCCCTCCTGTTCAGCATGGCTAGGACGCAGAGATAGCCAATTTCAACACCACTGGCTCTTCAGGATGCGGAATCTTTTAAAGCTAGCTGCCCCCCGAGCCTTGGTCAAGGCGAGAATGAAGGTGCACCAACCGCATTGGGCCACTGCCAGCTTCTCAACTGTGGTGCAGCGTCAGCCGATTCTGACCAAATCGGCTGTCAATAGCAGAGAACCTCCAAGGTGAGCTGCCCCCCGAGCCATTCCAGCTTTTCATCAAAACTTGGCAGGGAGGCTTATGCCTAAGGAGACAGTGCACTAGGACGGCTCTGAAAGGATCAGCAGCTCCCTCGAACTAAGAAGCCTCACACGCAGTGGCCCTTGAACTCTTCCTAGCTCCATTTCCTGCTGCTCAGATCACCTCGAGCAGGCTAACGCAGTTCCTGGTGATGCTGTCTGATAAAGTTGTCACCTTGGTCAGGCCCTCGGTGATTGCTCCATTAGGCTTCTGCTTGTAACCGTTGTATCCCTCGAGTCGATGGCCGTGCATCGGCTTTTAATCCTTAAGTCGATGTCTGCGCATCGGCTGTGCTCAATTTTTTTTGGATTTTCCACTTTTAAATCCATCTTTAAATCTTGAGCTGCTGGGCATTGATGGGCATTTGGCATGCGTTCCCAGCTTCGTATCCTCGTATCTCAGCTTCGTATCCTCGTATCTCATCCATCTATGTGCCCCCCGAGCCGATTCTGTCAAATAATTGATGGTATCGGCTCTTCAGGCATCTGTTGGATCAATTCTGAACACAGACGAAGGTATGTTGAGGATAATTTTGGCCGATTGCGGGAATCGGCCTCCTTTTCCGTTGCAATGCTTTGGCGATGGTTTGCAACTTCTTGGATTCTACTGTAGCTACGCATGCTGGAGATAAGATCCTTTGCTTTTCATTTTTTGAGGGCCGATCGCAGGGATCGGCCTTGCCACGTATGTCCAATGTCTTGGACGTGCTACTCTGTCAGAACCACGGACACCATGTTTGTGTCAGCCGATGCGTCTGCATCAGCATCAGCCGATGCCTGTGCATCGGCTTTCGCCTGTTTAGGGCGCCATACTTTCCTTGGCGGGCGCGCCTTCGTCTCCGCTATTTGCTGGATTTTCGCGGCTAGATCGGGCCGCGCTCTTCTCAACGTGTAGGTACGTGCCTCGGCTTCTTCCAAGTTTCGCAGCCGCTGCACCCGGCGCTTCCGAGAATGGCTGAGTCCATCAGGGCACCACCTTGGTCGGTGATACCTATCTTCTTCTCCATCCGACTCCTCGAAGTCTTCTTCTTCAGATGACTCAGCTCGTTTACTCCGAGGTGGGAGAGGTCCTAGACGTTTGAACACTGAAACTTCGCTTGCCCCCCTTCTTCCTTGCTGTTTGCATTCTGGGCAGTTCTCGATTGTTGGCAATCGGCTCATTCCTGAGTCCC
The DNA here is from genome assembly GCA_030979885.1 of Lolium multiflorum. Lineage (NCBI taxonomy): Eukaryota > Viridiplantae > Streptophyta > Magnoliopsida > Poales > Poaceae > Lolium > Lolium multiflorum. Next base: position 248,644,011 of record CM061750.1, read on the forward strand.
AGCAATGTTTGAAGAAGGGACAGTTCCAGTGCTTGTCCACGTTGTCTTGCTCCTTAGACCTCCCTCTAGCGCGACGTTCGTACCCGTCATTGTTGCCGCTGCTCTGACGATACCTCCTGTCCTCCGCATCAGACCGACGATGTTTCTCATCGTCTTCGTCGTAGCGTCGACGTCGGTCGTACTGCTGCTCATATTTGTTGAGGAGATGCACGGATAATGGGCGTTGATACCGTATGCTTCTCACCTCCTCCTCGGTCAGGTATCGTCTATCGTCGTCTTGGGGCCGGTCGCGTGGAACGGCCTCCTCTTTATCCTTGCCACGAGAATGGCTGCTCTCTGCTTTGTCCGCGCCATGGCGGATCACGAACCCTGCCATATTGACATCGAAAGAGAACCCTGGTTCTCTTATGGAGTGGCTTAGGTCCACCATGTTGACGTCCGGAAACGGACGCCTGTCTACCTTCATGGCAAACTGTCCGAAAGTTAATCGGCCTGATTCTATCGCCATCTGAATTTGTGCGCGCAACACTTTGCAGTCGTTGGTGGTGTGCGTGAACGTATGATGCCATTTGCAGTATGGCCTCTTATTCACCTCCTGTGCCGTAGGGATCTTGTGGCCTTCGGGTAGCTTCAACTGTTTCTCTTTCAGTAACAGATCGAAGATCTGTTCGGTTTTGGTCACGTCAAAGTCCAACCCTCTTGGAGGCCCTGGTGGATTCACCCATTGGCAGGACACACACGGCGTCCGAGTCCACTCGGCTACCGCAATTTCCTGATCTTCCGCGGCATCTTCATCCTCATCGGCACTGACCATGCTGATCACGCGCTTGAACTTGTCTTGGTACAGTTCTGGATGGCGCTGCTCATATAAGGTCAGCCTGTTGACCAAGTGCGTCAGCGAGTTGTACTCAACTTGGAACGTTAGATCCTTGAACGACGCCGCAAGGCCTGCCACGGCCAGCTCGACTGCCTCTTTCTCAGTTATATGAACCGAATAGCATCGGTTCTTGACAGTTCTGAAACGTTGAATGTATTCAGCCACTGTCTCTCCTCGCTTTTGCCGAACCTGTGCTAGTTCGGCAATACCAGCTTCAGTAGTCTCTGAATGGTATTGGGTGTGGAACAGTTCCTCCAGCTGCTTCCATGTCTGCACTGAATTTGGCTGCAAAGAGGTGTACCACCCAAAAGCTGGACCGGTGAGGGATTGCGAGAAGCACCTCACCCGTAGCTGATCCGATGCCGAAGCCATGCCCAGCTGGGCCAGGTATCGGCTCACGTGCTCGATGGAGCTCGACCCTTCTGCCCCACTGAATTTGTTGAAGTCCGGAAGCCGGTACTTGGGCGGTAGTGGGATCAGGTCGAACTCATTGGGATACGGCTTGGAATAGCCGATTATCTCTTCTTCGGCAAGATGCCGAATTGATCTCTCAGGACTGCGCTGATCTGATCTGCTGTGGAGGTGGTAGCAGCTGAGCTTTCTCGAATTGGTGCAGTGGCGTACTTGGCTAGCCACGCTTGTTTCTCAGCTTCTGCTCCTAGACTCCCCGCTGCTGCAGTTGTCCTTCCTACCGGAACAATTGCTCCTGTTCCGGCAATCCCTCCTGGTGGAGCTTGGATCGCCTGCGTCCAGTTGTTTCAGTCCGGCACATACGCACACACGTATCCGTGTGGGATTTCCTTGGGCGGGTCAGGTAAGAACTGGTAGTCGCCCGGGTCACCCCCATCCTTGTAGACGACGTATGCCGGTGAGCCTTGTTGCTGTGGAGCCGCCATTGTGTACGGCAGAGGCGGCCTGGTGTGGAGTTGCATCTCTCCCTGGTGAGTCCCTAGAACAGGTCCTGAAGGGGAGTAGCGACGCTCCATGATCTCTTGCACCACCCGGAGCGCAACGCGCTCCAGAGTGTTCACCAGGCTCTCAGAGTGCCGATGCAGTGAATGGGCCACCATATAGTTGATCTCCTGACGCAGGGCTCTGGTACGTTCCTCTGAAGGGAGAGATAGATCCAACCCATCGAGGATGCCTTGTGGTGCGAATCCTTTGAACCTGACGCCGTGCGACCGGGTCTTCTCAAAGGAGCCGATGAGTTCGGCCTCGAGGATGACCTTCAGGTCATCGTACTTCTTCTTGTGTTCCGTGGGGAGATCCTCATACGTGATCGGTTTCTCCGCCACCTCGGATGTCGATGCTGACATGGATGTTGAAGAAGATGTCCCACCGGGCGTGCCAGAATGTGTTACCCTCCAAAACCCCCCGACGGGCTTTGGTTAAGCAACACGAAGAGCCGGGAGGCTCCTAGGGCCGCTTAGTGGATCCCTGGCACCTCGCGTCGTCCCGCAAATCTTCTGGCGCGCGTCCTGGCGGTTGCTGGCGTGCCACCTGACCTAGACCTGGTCAGGAAGGTGTTAGTGCTTCGATGGTTCCTGCATGGTAGACACGTGCACATTAAATACGAGCCTTATCGGCTCTCAGGTTTCCCTGTGGATCGGCTCAAAGAGCCGATCGCCCCATGGTCCTTGATGGATTAGCAATGGCATGGGGATCCTGCTTGATCAGGACAAAGCTAAAACGATCCACGACAGTTTAGAGTTTTCACCGCATAATCGGAACGTCCTACGTGCGATCGGGCCTAGCAGCTACGAGAGACGGTGCAAACTACCCCTACGAGAGGCCTAAAAACCAACTTAACGTTGATCCCCGGAACATCCCTTGCAGGGACGGTAAACAGCATCTAACGCACCACCGGATCCTCCGACCCTAGCATAAGGCCTAACTATGCAGATATTAAACTAATCCCTGCAGATGCAGGGAGCAACTATAACGGATCGGATCTACTAAGCATGATCAAGCAAGATGCTGCCCTTACGTCTGGATAGACGTAAGGGCAGCTAGATATGCAAGGGTTGCACTACGATAGCATATTACGTGAAGAACAATGCTAACCCTAACACATCTAAAGATAACTACGTTGCTCGCCATCAAAAAGGCTTCAGTACGAGCAACGCATGAACAATACTAAGCTTACGCTGCCTAGATCGCGAGATGCGATCTAGGCAGCATGATGCTTACCGGTAAGAACCCTCGTAGGAAAGGGGTGGCGATGCGCCGAGATTGGTTTGTTTTGGTTGAACGGTGATTGTCCTCCTTTTCCGATAACCCTAGATACATATTTATAGTCCAAGGGACTTTCTAATTGAGGCGTGCACCTAACCGTGCACGGGCCAGACTCTATCTCTTTAATCTAAATTACAATACGATCTAATATGTTACAGATACATAGGCAACTTAGCCCAAACTCTCAGCGCAAGGCCGCTTCGAAGATGTTCCACGTGTACGTCCTTCAAGTCCATCTTCACTTACGGCCCACCTCCTGATTTGGCCAAAATCGGGTGGTAACACAAGGTAGATCATCCCTCTTCTCTTTTGTTTACACATGTACTTTAGTTTTATTTATGGATGACACTCCTCCCAACCTTTTGCTTACACAAGCCATGGCTAACCGAATCCTCGGGTGCCTTCCAACATTCACATACCATGAAGGAGTGTCTATTTGCAAAATTAAGTTGCTTACTGATAGATCAGGGCAAAACATGTGAAGAGAATTATTAATGAAAGTTAATTAATTAGGGCTAGGAACCCCATTGCCAGCTCTTTTTGCAAAATTATTGGATAAGCGGATGAGCCACTAGTCCATTCGTGAAAGTCTGTCAGAAGTAAATGACAAGATAGAAAGATAAAACACCACATACTTCCTCATGAGCTATAAAACATTGACACAAATAAGAGATAATAGCTTTTGAATTGTTTAAAGGTAGCACATGAAGTATTTACTTGGAATGGCAGGAAATACCACATAGTAGGTAGATATGGTGGACACAAATGGCATAGGTTTTGGCTCAAGGTTTTGGATTCACGAGAAGCATTCCCTCTCAGTACAAGGCTTTGGCTAGCAAGGTTGTTTGAAGCAAACACAAGTATGAACCGGTACAGCAAAACTTACATAAGAACATATTGCAAGCATTATAAGACTCTACACTGTCTTTCTTGTTGCTCAAACACTTTTACCAGAAAATATCTAGACCTTAGAGAGACCAATCATGCAAACCAAATTTCAACAAGCTCTACGGTAGTTCTCCAATAATAGGTTTAAACTACATGGTGCATGAGCTTAAACATGATCTACTTGAGAGCTCAAAACAATTGCCAAGTATCAAATTATTCAAGACAATATGAAGCATTTTCTGTTTCCAACCAAATATCAATAAGTGCAACGGTTTTCAACTCCGCCATGAACATTAAAATAAAGCGAAGAACACCAGTGTTCATATGAAAAAGCGGAGCGTGTATCTCTCCCACACAAGGATTGCTAGGATCCGAATTTATTCAAACATAAACAAAAATAAAAGCACACAGACGCTCCAAGTAAAGCACATATGATGTGACTGAATAAAAATATAGTTTCACTAGAAGTGACCTGATAAGTTGTTGATGAAGAAGGGGATGCCTTGGGCATCCTCAAGCTTAGACGCTTGATTCTTCTTGAAATATGCAGGGATGAACCACGGGGCATCCCCAAGCTTAGACTTTTCACTCTTCTTGATCATATATCATCCTCCTCTCTTGACCCTTGAAAACTTCTGCCACACCAAACTTCTCATAAACTTCATTAGAGGGGTTAATACTCAAAAAACTTTAATCCACTTTGGTCCTGTAGTGACACATTGCAAGAACTCAATAAAACATTAGCTACAGCTCTCCACGTCTAGAAAGCCTTACTTAAAGTCCACAAGAGACAATGCAAAAAATTGAGACAGAATCTGCCAAAACAGAACAGCTAGTAAAGAAGAATTTTTAAGAGGTACTTCCGTTGCTCAAATCAGAAAACTCACAACTAATGAAAGTTGTGTACCTATCTGAGGAACATGCATGAAAATTGGCAGATTTTTCTGAGTTTCCTACAGAGATAGCTACTCAAATTCGTGACAGATAGAAATCTGTTTCTGCGCAGAAATCCAAATCTAGCATCAACCTTCTATTAGAGACTTTACTTGGCACAACAATGCAATAAAATAAAGATGAGGAGAGGTTGCTACAGTAGTAACAACTTCCAAAACACAACAATGCAGTAGCAAAATAAAGACATGGGTTATCTCCCAAGGAGTGCTTTCTTTATAGCCATTAAGATGGGCTCAGCAATTTTAATGATGCTCACATAAGGATGAGAGTTGAAGCAAAAGAGAGCATCAAAAAGCAAGTTCAAAACACATTCAAGTCTAACCCACTTCCTATGCATAGGAATCTTGTACACAAATAAATTCATGAAGAACAAAGTAACAAGCATAAGAAGATAAAACAAGAGTAACTTCAAAATTTTCAGCATGTAGAGAGGTGTTTTAGTACCATGAACATTTCTACAACCATATTTTCCTCTCTCATAATAATTTTCAGTAGCATCATGAACAAACTCAACAATATAACTATCACATACAGCATGCTTTCCATGATCTACAAACACATAATTTTTATCAAGCCCAAAAATAGTGGAATCAAAACTTTCAAACCCACTTTTATCAATAATATAACAAGATGATTGATCAATCTCAAAAGATATGGGACTCCTAGATAAAGTCAAGACTTATCCAATCCCATTTTCATTAGTAGTACAATTAATATTATCAAGTAACATAGGACCATCATCTAGAGATTTATCATAAACATTTTCTAAGCAAAACTCTTTAGTACCATGCATTTCGGTATCAGGCACAAACAAAGCATTATCATAACATTTTTCGAAATAGCATGGATTATCATAGATAACAGTAGCATAATTATTCTTACAAGTTGTACTCGTAGGGAATATTTCAAGAGAATCCACAAGCATATAACATTCATCCTCCTTTGGTAATCATGGAGGACAATCAAATAGTGTAAGAGATAAAGAGTTAGAAGGTTGGCATGGGTAGCTAATCCATTCTTCCCCCTTTTGTTCATCACTCTCCTCCTCTTTTTCATCCAATGAGCTTTCAGGTTCATCAATTTCCTCCTCTTTTTCATCCAATGAGCTTTCAGGTTCATCAATTTCTTCTTTCACAGGTTCCTGCAAATTGTGAGTGCATTCTTGTGCATTAATGAGTCTCTCTTTATAATCAATGATATAAGGATTATTATTGGGGTTCGTTGCATAGAAAACAAAAAATTTCCTACCGCAAAGACGAATAAATCCAAGATCTAATCTATGGAACACCCAAGATCTAATCTACAAGATCGAAGCAACGAGATTGATATGAGACTAACCCTCGAAGATTTCCAAAGCCTACGAGATTAGATCTCGTTGTTGGTGTAGACGATCGTCCCCGGTGCTGCAATCCGGCAGCACCTCCGTACTCGGTCGCGCGTACGGTGTCGATGAAGCCCTTCCTCTCCCCGTTCCAGCGGGCAGCGGAGGTGTGGTAGATCCCCTCGGAATCCCAGCACGACGGCGTGGTGGTGGAGGTGGAGGAGAAATTCCTGCAGGGCTTCGCCAAGCCTGCGCAGGAAGAAGAAGGAGGGAGAGAGGGGCGGCTAGGGCTTGGGGAATGATGTGTTGCGCCCCAGCCCTCCCCTCCCTCTTATATAGGCGTGGGGGGCTGCCTTGGCCCCCCTCCAAGCCTTTGGGTCGGCCAAAACAAGGGGGGCAACTTCCCCCCCAAGTTAAGCCCCTATTTTCAAGGGATTTGATCTTATCCACTTGGTACAGCCACATGGGCCTTGGGGGGCTGGTGTGCATGGCCCATGTGGGCCTATGCGACCCCTCCGGTCCATGTTGGTCGTCCGGGATAGGTGGGCCCCACTATGGTACCCTCTGGAACCTTCTAGAACCTCCGGTACAATACCGAAAAATCCTGAACTTTTCCGGTAACCCTGAAAATGACTTCCCATATATGAATCTTATTCTCCGGACCATTCCGGACCTCCTCGTGATGTCCTGGATCCCATCCGAGACTCCGAACAAACTTCGTCTCCATACCATATTCCATATCTACTTATGCGACATCGAACCTTAAGTGCGTCACCCTACGGTTCGCGAACTATGCAGACATGGTCGAGACTCCTCTCCGAGCAATAACCAATAGCGGGATCTGGAGATCCATAATGGCTCCCACATATTCAACGATGACTTAGTGATCGATTGAACCATTTACATACGATGCCAATTCCCTTTGTCACGCGATATTTTACTTGTCCGAGGTTCGATCATCGGTATCTCCATACCTTGTTCAACCTCGTTACCGAGAAGTACTCTTTACTCGTACCATGGTATGTCATCTCTTATGATCCAATCATATACTTGCAAGCTAATCAGACGACATTCCACCGAGAGGGCCCAGAGTATATCTATCCGTCATCAGGATGGACAAATCCCACTATTGATCCATATGCTTCAACTCACACTTTCTGAATACTTAATACCATCTTTATAACCACCCATTTACGCAATGGCGTTTGATTTAATCAAAGTACCTTTCCGGTGTAAGTGATTTACATGATCTCATGGTCGAAGGACTTAGGCAACTATGTATCGAAAGCTTATAGCAAATTGAACTTAATGACTTGATCTTATGCTACGCTCATTTGGGTGTGTGTCCATTATATCATTCACCTAATGACATAACCTTGTTATTAATAACATCCAATGTTCATGATCACGAAACCATGATCATCCATTAATCAACAAGCTAGTTATATAAGAGGCTTACTAGGGACTCCTTGTTGTTTACATAACACACATGTATCAATGTTTCGGTTAATACAATTATAGCATGAGATGTAAACATTTATCATGAACACTAAGATATAACAATAACTAATTTATTATTGCCTCTTGGGCATATCTCCAACAGTCTCCCACTTGCACTAGAGTCAATAATCCAGTTTACATTTGAAAAGATATAACACCTTGGCCTTCTGGTGCTTATCATGTTTTGCTCACGGGAGAGATTTTAGTCAACGGATCTGACTGTTCAGAAACGTATGTATTTTGCAATTCATTTGCGTCTCTATGCATCACTCATTTTCCAAATGAGTCGGCATTAATTGTATATGCTTAGTCCTCTGGTGGAACCTTAATTCCGCGGTCTGAAAATAAGTCACTAATATTGTCATACACAATATAGCTTCAAAGTTCTGACACTATCGGAACTACACCAAGTTCTCAAAGAACTCCTCGACTTAACATCCTCAGTCATTGTCAAAACAATGACATACTCTGCCCTTGTTTGTAGAATCTGTCACAATATTTAGAACTGATCTAAATCTAGCATAGACTTCTTCTAGCTCATTGTGCTACCTTTTAAACAACACTTAGCCTAATTGAGATTGAAATTTTATTTTTATATGTGATCAAACTAATATCGGTGCAACACCTTACAGTGATTTGTTTGTCATTACCCCATACAAAAACTATATATATATATCCTTGGTTCTTCTAAAGCACTCAGGGATATTCTTACTATTGTCCAATGATCATTACATGAATCATTCTGGTATATGCTCGTAACACTTTAGAGCACAGGACATCTGATTTTGTACATATTATTCGTGATCTAAAATCACTCATGTGTTTTTACTCATCGAGTGTCAAATACACTGAAGTCCTGTTAAACCTTCACATGAAAAGAACACCTTCTTAATATTTTTATATTGAACCACTTCAATATTCATTCTATGTACTTTGACTTAAACTTATCATGTGTTTCAATCTATCTTCATAGATCTTGACACTAAATATGTTTGAGTCCATATCCTTTCATTGAAGTTAATTCTCAATGAAACCTTTTAGTCACATCAAGTATATAATTACATCAATTACAATCAATGATATGTCATCCACATATAATATTATAACTATGTCTCAGTGCTCCCACTTATTTTTTTGCAAATGCAAGCATCTTCATCGTTTCTGATGAAATCACAACTCTTTGATTATTTCATCAGGTGAAGATTCCAACTCCGTGATACTCACTTCATCCAATTGAAGTTTGTATACCTATCTAGTATTCCACGGACCAGCAAAACTCTTGGTTGTATCTAGTATACATCCTTCATACACACTTCTGGTAAGGAATGTATTTCTGCCATCCTACTATCATATCTCATAAAAGAAATATGTAGCGATTACTAGAATAATCCACATAGACTATAAGCATTGCCACGGAAGATCTAATCTTATCGTAGTCAACTCTTTGAACTTTGTCGTAAACAACTTTTCGATAAGTCAAGCTTCTTTAAGGATATTCCATCCAAGTCCATCTATTTTATAGATCCATTTACTTTCAAAAAGTATTCACCTATCTTGGATTTCATGGCGCATAGCCATTTTAACGGAGTCAGGGCCCATCATAACTTCTTTGTATGTAGTTGGTTTATCATTGTTCAAAATCAATCCTTTGTCCACAAATCATTCATTTGATCACAAAGTAAACCAATCTACAAGGTTCAATAAGTACTTTGATCTCCATGACTATAACACTTTGTAGACATGGGAGCCATGATCTTCGTAGCTGCTTCCGGAACCATTTCCGATGCTGTGCTACTCTGATCATCATGCTCAGGTTCATGAACCTTATCAAGTTTCATTGTCCTCCCACTCAAATACTTCGCTAGAAACAATTTCTTTGAAATAAGTAAGAAACATCGACAAACACTTTTGTCTTTGACTTTATAGTGGAAAGAATTCCCAATCAATTTTATGGGACAATCAACAAAGACATTTATCCGATTTTGGTTGTAAACTCATTTACTTATGCTATGCATACCAAAATTTAAGAAATGACTATTTAGGGTTTATACCCATGCCATAACTCATATGGTGTCATTTCAATGGATCATGATGATGCTCTATTCAGTGTAAAAGCGGTAGTCTCTTAAGCATAATCCACAAAAAATATAATGGCATCATTTTATATTATCTCATCATTAATCCAACAAGGTTTGGATACATCTCTTGGATACTCCACCATCATTATGATACTCCAAGAAATTTGAGTTGTAGAATAATTTCATGACTCTCTTAGATGTTCGCTAAAACTCGTAATTCAAATATTTCCACCATGATCCAATCATAGATATTTGACTTTTCTATTACGATGATATCCACTTCATGCTGAAATTTATTTGAATCCATTCAAATGTTTCAAACTTCTTTCTTATCGAATATATCCACATATATATAATCAATTCATTGTTGGAAGTTTTCATGAAGTAGAAGAATCTCCCGCACACAACTATGCCCAATGAACCACATACATCATCATGTATGTTTCCACTAAGTTAGTTGCCCGTTCAACTCTTGGCCTATGAACGGTATTTTAGTCATTCTCTTTAGAAAAGATTTGCAAGTGCCAAACGATTCAAAAATCAAATGACTCCAAAAATCCATCTGCATGGAGTTTCTTCATGCGTTCCTTTCTAACATGACCTAAATGGCGGTTCCACAAATAAGTGGAATTCAAATCATTTGCCTTATGGCATTTTAGCGTCAGTGTTATGTATGTGTGTTTCACCATTAAGATTTATAATAACTTATCCATCATACATGGAGTAATGTCATAATTTGAACAACTCATTGTTTTCATTTGACCAGAGCAAAATAACAATTATTAAGTTCTTTATTATAAATTCTAAGGGCTAAGTAGAATGCCAACGACAAACATAATAACACTTTATTATGTTCCACACGTGCATTATTACCATATTCCTTATCATTCACTTAGGCCATCGTATTCTTGTATTGCGTTGTATTGTATGACATCTCATACTAACCAATATGGTACAAATACCCAAGAATTTCATTATGTGACAAAACAAGGAATACATCCATAACATGTATATCATGTATATACACCTGAGCTAGACTTTCTAGTCTTTTCTTTCTTTCTGCCAAAATATCTTTTGTAGTTTCTCTTTTAGCTCTCCTCATTCTTAGAAAACACTTCACCTTCAATAACTTCTAGATCCATTGGTCAAATACCAATAACCTTGAGGTTCTTACTTTGAAGTTGATCATCATATGACAAGTGTTCTAGATTTCACTATTAGTAACTTTGTAATATGATGAACAGTTTCACTCATAATCATATCATGACGACTTTCCGAGACCATGTCTGTACATGCTAGGCTCGTAAAGTTTAACCTTAGTATTCGCATGTGCAAATCTGGCTTGCACCCGTTGTATGCACACGTAGAATCTATAACACCCGATCATCACGAGATGCTTCAAACGACGAGTCTTAGCAACGGTGCATACTAAGGACGATCACTTCATGGATATGCGAATATTGTTAGTGCCCCAATAGTTGGAGGATTGGGACGTCTAGCGTCTTCAACCTTCGTACATTCCCATAAAACTTATGAGTTTATGTAGTCTCACTAGATTATATTCTATCATCTTGCAATAAGGTCTTAGATATCAAATATATCTCATACCTTGCTTATTTCTGAAAACAAAATTTCCAGCTCCTTACTTTTCAAACGGATTTGAACTTCAAGTTTCACGGAGACAAGATGATTTAAGGTACTAATTGAAACCATTGCTCTTTGAATCATCAATGTGAGGTTTACTAAAAGTTTGCATTAGGACTTAATCATATCTTGATTCTTTAACAATACGGTACCAGTCCGTAAAGTTACTTGTCAGACTTAAAGTATTTCTATCTCAATTACAAGACTAGCGCATGGTAGATAACGGATGCCAATTCTACAAATTTAATTCAAAATACTATTCAGACTATGTTCATGATAATTAGTTCATGTTTTAATATAATTACTAATGAACTCCCACTTAATACAACATCCCTCATAGTTGTTAAGTGGCACACGATCCACATCCACTACACCAAAACCGATCATCACGTGAGATGATGTAGCTTCAATGGTGAACATCAACATGTTGATCATATCATCCATATGACTCGTGTTCAACCTTTCGGTTTCCGTTGTCCCGAGGCCATGTCTGTACATGCTAGGCTCGTCAAGCAAACCCAAGTATTTCCGCGTGTGCAACATGGCTTACACCCATTGTATGTGAACGTAGAATCTATCACATCCGATCATCACGAGATGCTTCGAAACGACGAACTGTAGCAACGGTGCATACGAGGGGAGAACACTTTATTATCTTGATATTAATGTGAGGGATCATCTTATAATGCTACCGTCGCGATCTAAGCAAGATAAGATGCATAAAGGATTAACATCACATGCAATTCATAATATGTGATATGATATGGCCTTTCTTCTTGTGCTTTTGATCTCCATCTCCAAAGCACATGAGCATGATCTCCATCATCACCAGCATTGCACCAAGGTCCATGGCGCCGCTTCATGGTTGTCCATCACTTATAGCTACTACAACAACTACTTGAAATAAAGCTATTACATGATGAATAGACACGCAGGTCTTAACAAATTTAAAGACAACCATTAGGCTCCTGCCGGTTGCCATAATACAATAATGAACATCTCATACATCAAATATAATCATCATCACATCATGGCCATATCACATCACCAAACCCTACAAAAACAAGTTAGACGCCTCTAATTTGGTTTGCATATTTTACGTGGTTTAGGGTTTTCGAGTAAGATCCAATCTACCTACGAACATGAACCACAACGGTGATACTAGTGTTGACAATAGAAAGTGCAAATTGGAATCTTCACTATGGTGGGAGAGACAGACACCCGCAAAGCCACTTATGCAATACAAGTTGCATGTCAAGCGTGGAGCAAGTCTCATGAGACGCGGTCATGTAAAGTTAGCCCGGGCCGCTTCATCCCACCATCCCGCAAGATGCAAAGTACACAAACTAAAGCAAAAAAGCATCAACGTCCACAAAACCATTGTGTTCTACTCGTGCAACAGATCTATGCATAGACATGGCTCTGATACCACTGTTGGGGTTCGTTGCATAGAAAACAAAAAATTTCCTACCGCAAAGACGAATAAATCCAAGATCTAATCTATGGAACACCCAAGATCTAATCTACAAGATCGAAGCAACGAGATTGATATGAGACTAACCCTCGAAGATTTCCAAAGCCTACGAGATTAGATCTCGTTGTTGGTGTAGACGATCGTCCCCGGTGCTGCAATCCGGCAGCACTTCCGTACTCGGTCGCGCGTACGGTGTCGATGAAGCCCTTCCTCTCCCCGTTCCAGCGGGCAGCGGAGGTGTGGTAGATCCCCTCGGAATCCCAGCAGCACGAAGGCGTGGTGGTGGAGGTGGAGGAGAAATTCCTGCAGGGCTTCGCCAAGCCTGCGCAGGAAGAAGAAGGAGGGAGAGAGGGGCGGCTAGGGCTTGGGGAATGATGTGTTGCGCCCCAGCCCTCCCCTCCCTCTTATATAGGCGTGGGGGGGCTGCCTTGGCCCCCCTCCAAGCCTTTGGGTCGGCCAAAACAAGGGGGGCAACTTCCCCCCCAAGTTAAGCCCCTATTTTCAAGGGATTTGATCTTATCCACTTGGTACAGCCACATGGGCCTTGGGGGGCTGGTGTGCATGGCCCATGTGGGCCTATGCGACCCCTCCGGTCCATGTTGGTCGTCCGGGATAGGTGGGCCCCACTATGGTACCCTCTGGAACCTTCTAGAACCTCCGGTACAATACCGAAAAATCCTGAACTTTTCCGGTAACCCTGAAAATGACTTCCCATATATGAATCTTATTCTCCGGACCATTCCGGACCTCCTCGTGATGTCCTGGATCCCATCCGAGACTCCGAACAAACTTCGTCTCCATACCATATTCCATATCTACTTATGCGACATCGAACCTTAAGCGCGTCACCCTACGGTTCGCGAACTATGCAGACATGGTCGAGACTCCTCTCCGAGCAATAACAAATAGCGGGATCTGGAGATCCATAATGGCTCCCACATATTCAACGATGACTTAGTGATCGATTGAACCATTTACATACGATGCCAATTCCCTTTGTCACGCGATATTTTACTTGTCCGAGATTCGATCATCGGTATCTCCATACCTTGTTCAACCTCATTACCGACAAGTAATCTTTACTCGTACCATGGTATGTCATATCTTATGATCCAATCATATGCTTGCAAGCTAATCAGACGACATTCCACCGAGAGGGCCCAGAGTATATCTATTCGTCATTAGGATGGACAAATCCCACTATTGTTCCATATGCTTCAACTCACACTTTCCGAATACTTAATCCCATCTTTTTAACCACCCATTTACGCAATGGCGTTTGATTTAATCAAAGTACCCTTCCGGTGTAAGTGATTTACATGATCTCATGGTCGAAGGACTTAGGCAACTATGTATCGAAAGCTTATAGCAAATTGAACTTAATGACTTGATCTTATGCTACGCTCATTTGGGTGTGTGTCCATTATATCATTCACGTAATGACATAACCTTGTTATTAATAACATCCAATGTTCATGATCACGAAACCATGATCATCCATTAATCAACAAGCTAGTTATATAAGAGGCTTACTAGGGACTCCTTGTTGTTTACATAACACACATGTATCAATGTTTTGGTTGATACAATTATAGCATGAGATGTAAACATTTATCATGAACACTAAGATATAACAATAACTAATTTATTATCGCCTCTTGGGCATATCTCCAACAATTATTGCTGTAACTTTCTATGCAAAAATTAAGGATGGAAGAGACATAATCTTTAAGGTTCTTACAAGCAACACAAGTTTCATAATTTTTAGACATGAAGGATTCTATTTCAGAAGCTCCCATAAATAAGACAAATTGTTCTACCTCTTCGAACCCAAAATGAATATAGTTATTCCAATTATAGTTCATAATTAAAACTTCCTCACTAAAGCCACATTGAAATTTAAGATGTTTAGTGTTCTTTTTAGAGCAACAGTTTATATCATGGCGTTTAAGCAAGATTTTAGCAATTGTATTCAATTTTTCTATCAAAGCACTTATGACTTTACCCGTTCTTGATTCTCTATAATTATTATATAATTCTATAAGCTCCAAATAGGTTGTGGGTTCTCCCATAACAACAGTTTTTAATTTTTAGGTTTTTCAATTTTTTATGGATTTTTGGGTATATGAGGAAAATAAAACAAGACAAAAAGAAACTAAGCAAAAGTAAACTAGGCAAAATAATACTAGACAGAAATAAACTAAGCACAAATAAACTAGACAGAAATAAACTAGCAAGACAAAATAAAATAAAAGCAGAGAGAGAGGTAGAGTGTACTCCCCAGGTGAACTTATGAGTAGAGCTATGCCTCCGGCAACGGCGCCAGAAAATAGTCTTGATGACCCACAAGTATAGGGGATCGCAACAGTCTTCGAGGGAAGTAAAACCCAATTTATTGATTCGACACAAGGGGAGGTAAAGAATACTTATAAGCCTTAATAACTGAGTTGTCAATTCAGCACCTGGAAAAGCACTAGTAATAGGGGTGATGTGAAAGCAGTAATATGAGAGCAATAGTAACAGTAACACAGCAGCAGTAAGAAACACAGAGGCAATGGCACCAGAAAATAGTTGATACTACTTCCAATGACATATAGAACGAGTATAGGATGATAAGAGATGGACCGGGGTTCCCAGCTATCTACACTAGTGGTAACTCTCCAATAACAAGTGTTGGGTGAACAAATTACAGTTGGGCAATTGATAGGATTGAAATAGCATTAACACAGAACATCAAGTCTATTAATCATGTAGGCATGTTTTCCATATATAGTCATACGTGCTCGCAATGAGAAACTTGCATAACATCTTTTGTCCTACCAGCCGGTGGCAGCCGGGCCTCAAGGGAAACTACTGGTAATTAAGGTACTCCTTTTAATAGAGCACCGGAGCAAAGCATTAACACTTGGTGAAAACATGTGATCCTCATATCTAAGCCTTCCCCTCCAGTTATCCCAGTTGTTGTCACTCTGGGGCCTCGGGTTCCGGACATAGACATGTGCAAACAACTTGTAGATACAATCTAAGCAATAATTATAGAGCTTAAATCTAAGATCATGCCACTCGGGCCCTAGTGACAAGCATTAAACACAACAAGATTGCAGCACAATAACTTCACAAACTTTATAGATAGACTGATCATAATGTAACAATTCATCGGATCCCAACAAACACAACACCGATTACATCGATGGACCTCAATCATGTAAGGCAGCTCATGAGATCATTGTATTGAAGTACATGGGGAGAGAATACCAAATAGCTACAGCTAGAACCCGTAGTCCATGGGGGAACTACTCACGGAGCATGATGGAGGCGGTGGCGTCGATGGAGATGGCTTCCGGGCACTTCCCGTCCGGCGGCGTGCCGGACAGAGATCACCTCCCAAACGGAGTTTCGCGATGGCGGCGGCGCCCCTGGAGTCTTTCTGGAGTTTCGTCAATTGGTGTCGAGGTTTTAGGTTGCGAGGGGTCTTATAGGTGAAGAGGCGGCGCAAGGAGGCGCCTGGGGGGCCCACCCCATAGGGCGGCGCGCCCCCCTTCCAGGCCGCGCCGGCCTATGGTCTGGGGCCCTGTGCCTCCCTCCGACTCTCCTTCGGTGTCCTGGTCCGTCTCGGTGAATTATGATGTTTGGTCTTCGTTTCGTCGAATTCCGAGAATATTGCCCGAACAGCCTTTCTGGAACCAAAAACAACAGAAAACAGAACTGGCACTGTGGCATCTTGTTAATAGGTTAGTTTCGGAAAACGCATAAAAACATTATAAAGTGTGAGCAAAACATGTAGGTATTGTCATAAAACAAGCATAGAACATCAGAAATTATAGATACGTTGGAGACGTATCAGAAAGCTATGCAAATGGGAGATCTAGAGGATGAAAAAACTTGCTAGCAGCGGTTGGCGAGTGGAGAACGATGATGGAAGTGGAGAGCCAAGGATGGAAACGATGGAGGTGAAGAGTAGGAGTGGATATGACTTTTTTTATTCTTCAGCAGCTGCATCGAGGCGCCGAGTAAAACTTCGGCTAGGATAGCACGCCACTACGTCCTGGTGCAGTTACTGTCCCGTCAAATCAGTTTGACCACATAAATGGTTTCTTTATTACAGTATAACTTAATTTTTTCGAACAATATATACTACTCCATTTAATATACTCACTCCGATTCATATTACTTGTCAAATGATATGGATGAATCTAGAACTAAAATGTTTCTAGATATATCTATATTATAGTCAACTAATATGAATCCGAGTTTGTTTGGTTCAAAGGATTTCTAAAGGTATCTTGTACGGAGTAGGATTTTTACACATAGGGATTTTTCCTATAGAGCTTGCTTGATTCAAAGGATTGAGAACCCTCCAAAATACCTATGGATTGCTTTCTCTACAATCCTATCTCTTGGTAATATTGCTATGTGTCTATAACAACTATGAAATGAACTCAATCTCAATAGAAATTTCCTTTGTCTTTCCTAATCAAACAACTAGTTATTTTATGTCTTCGTTTACAAATTAAGATAATTTTTAGGTTATAGGTAATCGTCGAGCTTATGTGATCATCTTTTATGATCAAACTTACTTGATCAGCCGCGGAGGCGCAAAGGAGCAGTGGTGTGCATTAATACGGCCGCATGGGGAAGGCACAGCTAGCGACGATGAGACGTATCGCCAGCATTGGCCTAGGGAACCGTCGCCACCATTAATAAAAGCTATCCCTTTGGGCACCATGTCTCCCACTACTCGTGTCACACGCGCATGTGGGTTACGGATGGATGGGCTGGGGAAGCCGGACAGAAAACATGACAACCAGGGGGAAAATGAATAAAAATAATACAAAGTCGAAAATATTTCGAAAAATAAACTTTGTAAGAAACTCCATGCGTTTAGAAAATGCGAAGGCAATATGTTGAAACACGTCTAGACCACGTCTAGAACCACTTCCCAAAGCTTAAGGATTATATTGATTTTTAGAAAGTCAAACTATGTTAAGTTTGACTAAGTTTTTACCAAAAGCATTAATATGCAAGATACAAAATCAATATTATTAGATAGAAAATAAATTATATTTTCATATGGTGTCTACAAAATATTATATGTGCTGATAGATTCTTCTAAGAGTTTGGTCGAACTTTACTTGGTTTGACTTTTCAAGAAAAATATACTAAGCTTTAAGCATTGGAACGGAGGTATTTTTCGAAGCACCTACATGTCTTTAGAAGACAAAAGAAAACATGGAGTAAGGTTGTTTTTTGTGCAAAAGTTTACGTCAAAATCTGGTTATTTGTGTAAAAAGAATCTCAAATTGTGTTATGTGCAAAAACTGCACCAAGAAGTGGTGGTATGTGCAATTTCCTCCGTCACACAAAAGGCAAGCCATTGATACATACTTAATTGTGAATAATTACAAAAGTAGTAGGCAGCTAATAAGCGCACATGATTAAACTGCTATGCGAGATCTTCAGCCACCAGAAGTCGTTCCCGCGCCTCTCTAGCATTGAAAATCATGCGTTCTGCGACTTCCATCAAAGAGACAAGCTGAGCTTTGATCCGTTCTCCCAGATGAATGGCCTCGTCACAACTCCTACGAGCACAGGCCGTGATCTCATCCACTTCTAGGAAAGACACCGCCTGCCTGTACCGAAATATCTTGATCCCTAACTCTCTGTTCTCCTCCCGCATGCTGGCAAGATCCAACTTCATCCTCCGACAAGATAAGCAAGGGGAGTGATCCTGCCAAAGGTAACAACAAACATATCGAGCGTTACCGGCAAACGAAGGGCACAAATTGGCTGATTAACGAATGTGGTCACTAACATGTAGGACAGACTTAAGTGGTGTCTACATGTCAGTGACTCGAAGTACCCAAAAACCAGCAACCCAAAGTCAGCTAATATTAACCTCCGTCTTCAGCTCCTTCATCCTCTTGAACGGCGGGGAAGCTGGCAACTTATCTTCTTCTACGACCTCTCGCTGGAACCTGACGTCGAAGGATGAGAGATCCTGCGAACGGATGTGCTGCGCCTGCGCGTGCGATTCCCCAGGGCGCTTCTGGCGTAACTCGGAGTTCTCCGCGCCGAGATGCGGAAGTTCCGCTCCCGGGGCCTTGTTGACCCTAAGCCGAGATAGCTCCTGTGTAAGCCGACGAAAAATGTTCAAAATGTTACAGATCAGGCATATCATTACCAGTGCAAACGAGGTAAGTGAATCTCCGGGATCTCGCCCAACGACCGCGGTTGGTCCAATGCCACCACATCTTCTCCGAGATTGACTAACTCCTTTACATCATCTTCTCCGACATTGACTATCTCCTTTACATCATCTTCTGCTCCGAGCTTGACCATCTCCTTTACATCATCTTCTCCTGCGAGCTTGATCATCTGCCTCACATCATCTTCTCCGGCGATATCGACCCTCTCCTGCGGAAGATAACAGATATAAGTCCGAGTATTACCAGCAAAACGAAGGTAATTAAAAGAGGCGTAGTAACCCTTGTGTCCTGGCTAATCAATGGCGGGGACGCTGAGCCCGCATCGTCTCCTCCGAGATCTCCCTTCGCAGGCAGGATTGTTAGAGACAGTGTACTTCTGGTAGTAGTATTTATGCGTGGGGCGCCAGGGGGTCGAGAAGCTAGGACTGCATCTTCTCCTCCGAGCTCTTCCTTGGTAGACATGACAAATGAAACGAGGTGTGGGGGCGTAAAAGGTATAAAATGGCGGACGGCCGCCCCGCCTCGGCCCTCCAAGGCTTAATTTTTTTGCCTTACTAAACTAAAAACCCTATTTTGCGTCTCACACGGACTGCCCTCAGAGGGCTGCAGGGTCCCATGCGTGCAGGTCCCACACTTTAGTGAGCACAAGTCATATGCGGTAGGTAGGCAAACTTCCAACAATCTTCTTTGTCAAGTGAAGACACGTCGTCAAGACTCTCTCTCTCTCTCTCCCCCTTTTGTCATTGAAAAAAAAAGAATATTAGACGGGCGCGTAGCCTGCACTGCAGGGGGCGATTTTGACAAAAGTAATCCTTTTGGCGAAGAAAAACACAGAATAAGCCACACAAAAAGGTTAGTCCAGTGAAATAGATTGCTTAGAGGGTCAGTCCGTGCTTTTCTTTGCCAAAAGGGTTATTTCTGTCAAAATCGCCGCACTGCAGGTTTGCAGCACTGAAAAACCTTGCGTGCCAGTCAACATCACTTCCCGGATAGGTTGAAGCATTTCGAGGCCGTGACTGCTCTCCCTTCCTCTTCTCCTTCCGTGTGATCCCTCTTCCACCTTTTATCCTTTGCAACATTTGCAAAAAATTGTCCGTGACTTGTGCTCACTGAAGTGTGGGACCTCACGCATGGGAACCACACGTAAGTGACAAACATGTTGGTGTAATAATTCGGGTGATCATTATACTGTATTAGAACTCCGTACAAAGTTTCGTATGGATTCAAGGGTAGGAAAGCCAAGTTAACTCATTTACATGACATTATTTTTTCCATGAAGCCAAGTTAACTCATCTAACACTTGGTACATTTTGGTTATATATTCGAAATTTTACTTGAAACTTGTTGGTCATGCCATTTTACTACTCGCCTAACACTTTTTCCGCGCGTGAAGGGATGGGGTGGGCATGATGCTACCCTAAATTTGTGGGACCCCAAAAAACTTGCAAATACGAGCGCTTCATCCAAAAGAAACACACTCTTGTCCCCTACCCCACATGATTTTGACCTAAATTTGAAATCAAGCCAAAGGTGGTTCAAAAACGGCAATCGGAAATCATGGATTGTTCATCTTTTTTCTATATAGCTAGGGAAAATAGCAGACATGCCATACCAATGTTTTAGAAAAGAGCCCTTCAAAAAAGTATGGCAACATGTTGGAATTCGACCATCTTAATTTCTTCCCACGTGTGAGCTTTGGTACTACTACTACACAAGAACCATGTCAAACTTTTGAATCATGGCCCATTTTATGTATATATTTGCAACTTTTCATGCACGCATGAAAACTTTGCAAAATATGTGCATTTTGGGTTGTCGCACATAAATGTGTGTTTACTTGTCTGCCACCAATTAATCCAATTCTCATTTGTGGGGAAACATGACACGAGATGGCCATTTCCAAAGTTTCATGAATTATCTCAATGTGAATCCATATATGTACAATTTTTGGGGGCTAAATTGCTTAAATGCAAATTTGAACAGTGGATAGATGAAGTACATATCAAACAAATAACTGAAAAAAATACAGGGGTGTGTGGCCCGAATGTCTGGAGCCATGGTACAAGAGATATAATGGCTAAACACACGAGCACCATCGTCCAACTAGCTAGCACAAAACAAGGGTGAGCGTCGTGAGATTGATCGACGTCAATTTCAGAACATGCCAAAGTTATTGTGGGGCTTGATAGAAAAAAGCTCGAAACAAAGCATGAATATCGAGTCATATCATTTGTGGTTTACATACTACCTCTATATATATATATATGACAACATACCAAATGAACATGGCATATATATACACTTGTATATCCTCTTTTAGAAGAACCCTGCACAGTTTTCGGCACCACATGTGTTTGAGTACACATTCCACTCACTTCCCAAAAGTGTGGGAGCATTGTATTAAGTACTACAAGAAAACAATGGCAAACCTTTGAATCTCATGACTGATTTTTTGTTGTAGTGATATATAGGTTTATAAGTGTTTAGGGTTAGGGGGTTTTGGGTTTATAGAGACGATGCACATATTTTCAGTTCACTTTTGTGATGTACAATACTACATAGGTAAGAAATTAAACAAGCATGACCTTTGTTAGAATAACATTTAACGTGTTCTCTCACCATTCATATATGTTGGAGTTTGCCTTGCTTCTTCAATTTCCCACGTG
The DNA here is from genome assembly GCA_030979885.1 of Lolium multiflorum. NCBI lineage: Eukaryota > Viridiplantae > Streptophyta > Magnoliopsida > Poales > Poaceae > Lolium > Lolium multiflorum. The sequence continues at coordinate 248,665,854 of CM061750.1, forward strand.
CACACGTTACTACAAGAACCAAGGCAAACTTTTAAATCATCGTTGGGACTGGCAAGATGCACCACCATGCCCAATTTGGGCACATTATAATAAAATATGCCACAAATATGGCCATAACTATATCATTCGGCTTGAAACCCATGAATCTTCATACACGATAGTCCATTTTGTGAAGACATTTTGTTTTTTATTACCCTATCACCGGTTTCTTATTTTCCCTGTCAACTAGTACACCTATATATGAGCACTCAATGCGGAAGGGTTTCATTTTTGAGGTTTTCTTCATTTTCATTTTTTATTTCAAAACCACGTCAAAATGGTCGACATGATTATCCATGCAAAGGGGTTGAATATTTCAGTACTATCACTGGTTTATGTATATAGTAAGTAATATGTATCTAAAAATGATTTTGGGGGATTTCTATGACCAAGTTATAACACACCTACATTTCAAATTTGAATTACTTCCAATAAATCAACATATAGTCATTTAAATGTGTGAAACGGGCTAAAAATCACTAAAAATCGAAAAGAGTTAGGAATTGGCACTAAAATATGGCCTAGTTTATCTTAAAAATGTAGAGGCGCCATTTTGACCCGTATCTTATGTACCTCATTCACAAAATAAACCTATTTTGTCATCTATAAATAAAAAAAACGATTTTTTATACCGAAAAAGTTGAAAAGTCTAGTCAACAATATTGTTGGGAATGGCAAGATGCACCACCATGCATGGCCAATTTGGGCACATTATAACAAACTATGCCACAAATATGGCCATAACTATGTCATTTGGCTTGAAAACCATGAATCTCTTCATATATACACGATAGTCTGTTATTTTGTGAATTGAAGACATTTTGTTTTTTACTAGCCTATCACATGTTTCTTATTTTCAAACCAGAAAAAGCATGTATCTACCCCCTAACCCTAAACTCGATCTGTCCTATGAAGTCAAGCATGAGGAGAATTGGTTTTGGGTTTCAAACATGAAAATTTCAAAAACCTCCCAAAAGCTTCATTTTAGAGTGACTAAGAAGGATCCAGGCTTACCTTTTCATTTTCATGGTTGACCAAGATTCAAATGGGCATAAAAATTCAAAAAAAATCAAAAAGATGAAAAACCAAAGCACATATATAGTCTTCTTATGTCGAGCCCATGTCACGCGGATTGTATGATCTAACGGGCAGGCGGATAACCCCTATCTCTCTCTCTGGTCGGGGCCACCATCCTCTCTCTCTCTCTGTCGGTGGTTAGCTTCCACCCTCTATGTATGCTAAAGGGCGGTTACCCAGTACGCTAAAGTTTGGTTTTCTGCATTATTTTTCACGAGCTAAATTATAAACTCTTTTAGGCATTATTTTTCATGCAAAAAATGATAAACCATCACCGATTTGTTGTACCATTACTTTTCGCGAAAAAATGATAAATCATCACCCTTTTGTTGTAGCCATTACTTTTCACGCAAAAAATGATAAACCATCACCGATTTGTTGTAGCCATTACTTTTCATGCAAAAAATTATAAACCATCACCCATTTCTTGTAGCCATTAATTTTCACGCAAAAAATGATAAACCATCACCGATTTGTTGTAGCCATTACTTTTCACACAAAAAATGATAAACCATCACCGATTTCTTGTAGCCATCCCTCCGGTCTTATTTAATTGACTCAAATTTAGTATAAAGTTGTACTGAATCCAAGTCAATTAAAAGAGACCGGAGGGAGTACTTTTCACGCTAAAAATGATAAACAATCACCGATTTCTTGTAGCCATTACAGTAAAATGATAAACTATCACGAATTACCATTTCTTTTAGGCATTACTTTTCACGGTAAAATGATAAACTATATCACGAAGTTCCATTTCCGTCAAGATAGTCCGCATTACTTTTTTGTTGAGATATAAACCCCCACAACGGCCATCTCCTCCTTAATTTATTGTGTAAACCCCCACAACGGTCACCTCCTCCTTAATTTATTGTGTAAACCCCTACAACGGTCATCTCTCCCTTATAAACAACCACAACGGCCATCCCTTGTGTCAATAGGTTCTGCCTCTCTCTTCTTCGTTCACATACACTTGATCCATTGCCATGGCTTCCACGTCTCGGACGCCGACCGGAAGGGGAAGGGGCGGCCGGGGTGATGGATCATCATCATTGCCACCACCACCGTCAACACTGCCTTTGATCATAGAGGAGTTCTTCATCGTCGTCTATGAAGACCCTTTGGTCAAGAAGGTACGTACGCGTTCCCACATATATGATGCATGTGATTAATTATGGGCATGTTCTAAAAAACCTTTAATTTCAAACGATCGGCGCTCGATCTCTTTGCAGGCTCTCCCAAAAAAGTTTGCGGACTATCTTGACGGCCAGGAGCCAGCTAAGGTGTATCTGCGAGCAGCTGACTGCGGTCCTCGTCTCTGGACCGTGGAGGTCCTATTTGACGGACAAGGCCGGATGTACCTCGACAAGGGCTGGGAGAATTTCGCCATCGCGCACGGTGTGGATTTCGGCTGCTTCGTACACTTCAAATATGAAGGCGATGATGTGCTCACAGTGAAGGTGTTCGACGGAACAATGTGCAGGAAGTACTACTACTCGGACGACGAAGATACTGACGATGAAAGCGACGACGACGTGAAGCCATGCATCCATCCCCTTTAGATAAGGGGATTATGACCAATAATATATATGTAGCTTCATATGCATCGATTTAGAGATCTAGCTATTTTCTATATATTATGCATGTAAAAAATAATATCGCAATTTCCACCGTGATTCGAGCACCACAGCCTCCGCCCAGATTGATCCTCGTCGCAGCCGGGGACGAACCACTTAGCGCGACCAAATCGCCATTGCTACAGTGCATGCACACCATGGCCTCCGAGCTGAGCTAGAAACGCCCTGCCAAAACCGGCAGCCAGCGGAGGTGGATAACTGGAGAGAGAGAGGGAGAGAGAGATAGAGAGAGGGGGAGTCTTGATGCGTCTTCTCTTGACAAAGAAGATGGGAGTTTGCCTACCTACCGCACATGACTTGTGCTCACTGAAGTGTGGGACCTCACGCATGGGAACCACACGTAAGTGACAGACCTGTTGGTGTAATAACTGGGTGATCATTATACTGTATTAGTACAAAATTTCCTATGGATTCAAGGGTAGGAAAGCCAAGTTAACTCATTTACATGACTTTTTTTCCATGAAGCCAAGTTAACTCATCTATCAATTGGTACATTTTGGTTATATTCGAAATTTTACTTGAAACTTGTTGGTCATGCCATTTTACTACTCGCCTAACACTTTTTCCGCGCGTGAAGGGAGGGGGTGGGCATGATGCTACCCTGAATTTGTGTGACCCCCAAAAACTAGCAAATACGAGAGAGGCATCCAAAGAAACACACTCGTCCCCTACCCCCCCCCAATTTGAAATCCAGCCAAAGGTGGATCAAAAAAGGCAATCGAAAAGCATGGATTGTTCATCTTTTTCTATATAGTTAGGGTTAGGGTTTATGGTTTATAGAGATGCACATATTTTCATTTCACATTTGTGATGTACAATAATACATAGGTAAGATTCCAAGCATGACCTTTGTTAGAATAACCTTTAACGTGTTCTCTCACCTTTAGTTTCAAATGGGCATAAACATTCAGAAAAAATCAAAAAATGAAAAACTGACGCACATATAGTCTTCTTATGTCATATAGTAAGCATTCAAAAGTTGATAAACAAGCATGTCTAGACATATTCAAACCACACAAATCATGTGTATCAAACCCCTAACCCTAAACTTTGTCTTATGAAGTCAAGCATGAAGAGAAGTGGTTTTGGGTTTCAAACATGGAAATTTCAAGAACCCCCCAAAAGCTTCATTTTAGAGTGACTAAGTGACATAGGCATCCCCAATGGGCCTGCCAAAGATGGTACCCGGGATTTATTAAAGGCCCAGGACTCGAAGAATAAGAAGATTCGGAAGCCCATTTAGTGTTAAGGAAATATAGTTTGTATTAGGAAAGATAGAGATTTGTAATCTTACGGGTTGAGTACGAAACCCTCCCGAACTCTGTAATTTGTGTATTACGAAACCCTCGGCTCCGCCTCCTATATAAGGGGAGTCGAGGGACGAAGAAAGGATCGAATCTCTGTCAACGAACCCTAGTTTTCATAATCGCCGAGTACTTTTTGAAACCTTCGAGATCTACTTGCCCTCTACTTCTAACAAAACCCTAGTCTACAATCTGTAGGCATTGACAAGTTAATCCTTTGTCAATTGGCGCCGTCTGTGGGAATTAGAGGTTGCAAGGAGCTGATCTCGATGGCACGTTCAAGATCGTCGACTTCGTCGGAGGCAAGCAATGCGATGGATAGAGGTAACAAGGAAAAAACTGATCTAGTCAATTTTATTCCTCACCCGCCCTCCCGTATGGATGCATGTGCCTATCTGGAGGAGCCCATCATCATGACGTTCGGAGAATTCCGATTTGGCGTCAACAAGGAAGGATCCTACCGTCTCGAAGTTCCGATCTCGTCGGAATTTTCAGCGGTCGATTCTAACTTTTCGTCGAGTGACGAGGAGTTTTCGTCGCCACGCTTCGTCGACAGCAAGGCAAGCGGAAGGCTCGCCAAGATCTTCAGCAACACATCCTTCGAGTCGTCTGCGGACTCCTTTATAAGCAGCGACTCCGACAGCGTCGACAGCTTCAACTTCATCGACAAATCTGCTGCCATCGGAAAGGTCTTCACCACTCTATATGATGGTGTCACCAATCCTGACAAAAATCAATACGCAAAATATCATCAGATCTATGCAATCGAAGAGGCAGGCCGATCAGAACCAGAAACGTCAGAGGCTTTCGACGATTTGGGAAATCCATACGTTGATCCCGCTGATCTCAGACACGGTCTAGGCACTAAATACGTCGGGTCTTCACCTCGAGAAAGAGTACAGCTCCCGCAAGAAGCGTGGGATAGGGCTGCAAAAGCCATGGATGGTTCAGAACCTATGACCACCACTGCTACTGTACAAGAACTTCAAGCATATCAATATAGACTTGCTCGGGTGAGCAGAGAGTTGGAAAAACAGACAACATCCCTGAATAGGAGAAGAGAAGCAGCTTCTGCGTCAAGCAGACGCCGAGCAGAGTTAAGTCGCCATTCAGGAACTTCGGGAGATAGTCACAGAGAAGCTCGGAGGAGAGCAATGTCTCGGCTGCAAAACATACCCGAAGCGGAAAGAGGAAACATAATCCAAAATCTCGACATGTCCTTTATGTCGATTGATGAAAGAGGAAATATCATCCCAAAAATGCCAGAAGCAGGTTACATGGCAACACAAGCTTACATCCTGGCGTCCAGACCACCTCCTGGGGACCCGAGAGAACCATTGTTCAATATGGCGATGGCTGGAGTAGGAGTAATGGGAACAGCGTTTGCAACAACGCCTCCCGAAGAAAATCCTAGGCAAAATAGTCCAAGACCCACCGCAGCAGTTCAAGACCCCCCAAGAACAAGTGGAGCAAGACACACAGCAGTCCAAGTAAGGGTGGACAGAGCGCGAGAAGAAAGAAGGGAGCGTCAGCACTCACCAGAAGTTGCCGACGAAGATATGTGTGGGCTCCCGTGTTTCACGAGAAGAGTTCGAAAGACTCGAGTCCCAAAAGGATTCAAGCTACCCGAAAATTTCAAGAAATTCGACGGCTTGCAAGATCCCGAGGATTGGCTCGTGGATTATCTCGAGATGGTGAAGCTGGTAGGAGGAACCAGAGCAACAGCTATGCAAAGTATCCAAGTTCACTTGAGCGGTGCCGCGAGATCTTGGATAAAGAAACTCCCCCCAAATTCCATCGACAGCTGGGATAACTTTGAGGACATCTTCGTGAAAAACTTCCGATCCACCTGCAAGAAACCTGCGTCATTGGAAGAGTTGAGGGCATGTCGACAGAAACACGACGAGTCGATGAGGAAATATATACAGCGGTGGAACATCATAAAGAACTCGGCGGAAGATATATCTGATGAGAGGGCAATAGATGCGTTCGTGGCAGGAATTCGGCGAGGAGATTTTGTCGAGGACTTAGGGAGAACTAACCCTAAGACTATATCAGCACTCATGGAGATAGCCAATAAATGGGCAGATGGAGAAGACGCAATATACAACAAGCGACACAGGTCGCCAGAGGAGGATCGTGGTCGAAATTATCAAAATAGAAGGCGATTTTCTCGCCAGTTCTACAACAACGATGCTCCTGGCCACATATCGGCTGGCTTTCGAGGAAATCCTGGAGGAAACAGTCGAGATGACTATCAAAGGAGTAACGAGCATCAAGGCGACAATAGAGGCGATTCTCGCGGCAACAGACAAAACAGTGGACCAAGGTTTCAAAGACCTTACGTGTCCCCCGAAGAAATGATGAACGGTCCGTGTCAAATGCACTTTTATCTTGACAATAACGGAAAGAGGCAGTCAGGGCATCTCCAGAAAGATTGCCGAAATTTTCAGGCAATGTTGCGAGCAGCAGGAATCGCAAATGCCCAAGCCACAAATAGAAACCCCCAGGGGCCAAGGAGCGAGATCCACCTTCCACCTCCTCCCGCAATTAGTGACGAAAATCGGCACCAGCTTAGAATAGCGGCAGCACCACACCCACCTCCATATGTTGATCCCAATTCTAACGGTGCGGTCTCGATGATCCAGAAAGCTAGGCCATCAAACAGGGCGCAGAAGGTAATCTCACGACAAGTGTTTATGGTAGAGAAGATGCCTCCACCAACAGTCGAGTACTTAAATTGGTCAGGGCAAGACATTGGCTTCACAATCGCGGACCATCCGCAGCAAGTTCCTCGACCAGGACAATCAGCACTCATTTTACCCGCAGTAATCGCTGGTTTTGACGTGTCGAGAGTTTTCATAGATGGCGGCAGCAGCTTAAACCTCATGTATGCAGATACATTGAGGAAGATGAACATATCCCTGGCAAACTTGAAACCAACCGACACACGTTTCCATGGGATTACACCAGAGCCAAGTTACCCGTTGGGCAAGATCAACCTCGACGTTCAGTTTGGAACCCGAGAAAACTACAGGATAGAGAATTTGGAGTTCGAAGTTGTGGATTTCCCGTCGCAATATCACGCTGTTAGGACGACCAGCGTATGCCAGATTCATGGCAGTGCCGCATTATACATATCTGTTGTGGAGGTTGCCCGGGCCCAAGGGACCTATCACAATCAAAGGAAGTTTCGCGTTATCGATAAATGCGACAAGGATTTTCATCGACTGTCAGAAACTTTCGGGATGCGGCACCAAGGTTCACCGATTATGATGTGCTGCCAGAGGTAGGGAGATCTTCTAAGGAGCCAACTTTCAACACAACCAAGGATTCAAAAGAGGTACAGATCCACCCGACAGATCCAAAGAAAACGACATCCATTGCCGCAAACATGGATGTCGCATAGGAAAGCGCGCTCGTCGAGTTCCTCCGTGAGCACTGGAAAATCTTCGCATGGTGTCCAGCTGACATGCCAGGAGTACCCAGGGAACTTGCCAAGCACCACCTCAATTTGGATCCTCTCGCAAGACCAGTAAAGCAACCTTTGCGGCGTTTTTCGGAGCCTAGCCGCAAAGCCATGTTATCAGAAATAGATCGACTCAAAGATGCTGGTTTCATCAGAGAAATATCTACCGAAGCCACATGGGTAGCTAACCCAGTGATGGTGCCGAAAAAACACACAATAGTCCTTCGCATGTGTGTCGACTTCACGTGTCTCAATAAACATTGTCCCAAGGATCACTTTCCCCTCCCAAGGATCGATCAAATCATCGACTCTACGGCAGGATGCGAACGTCTTTCCTTTTTGGACGCATATTCTGGTTATAACCAGATCAGATTAAAAGAAGAAGATGAAGCCAAGACAGCGTTCATCACACCTTACGGCGTGTTTTGCTACAAAACAATGCCCTTCGGTTTGAAAAACGCGGGAGCAACATATCAACGGATGATGCAGAAGTGCCTAGCAACACAGATTGGAAAAAATGTACAAGTCTACATCGACGATGTCGTAATAACATCAAAGAAGGGCTCGACTCTGATCGAAGATTTGAAGGAAACCTTCGACAACCTTGACAAGTTCTGCCTCAAGCTAAACCCGACAAAATGCTCTTTTGGAGTTCCAGCAGGAGAACTTCTCGGGTTCTTGGTATCAGCAAGGGGGATCGAAGCCAACCCCGAAAAAATCCAGGCCATCGTTACTATGAGAAAGCCAACAAAGTTAAAAGAAATACAACAGTTAACGGGGCGAGTCGCAGCTTTGAGCAGATTCGTCGCCAGGCTAGGGGAGAAGGCATTACCGTTTTATGCACTGATCAAACAGAGAGAAAAATTTCAATGGAACGAGGAAGCAGATAGGGCTTTCGAAAACCTCAAGCGGACAATTTCGACACCGCCAATCCTGGTGGCGCCAAAAGAGAAGGAACCTCTCCTCCTATACATTGCAGCCACACCTCAGGTGGTCAGCACAGCCCTAGTAGTCGAAAGAGAAGAAGAAGGCAAGCTTCATGGAGTCCAGAGGCCAGTATATTTCATCAGCGAAGTACTTTCACCCTCAAAACAGCGGTACCCGCAATACCAGAAGCTGGCATATGGAGTATTCACGACAGCAAGAAAATTGCGACACTATTTTTCGGCACACCCGATAATAGTGGTCAATGAAGCTCCTCTGTCAAACATATTGAATAACCCAGAAGCTACGGGGCGTGTCTCCCTTTGGGGAATAGAACTTTCCCCTCGGGACATCACGTATGAAAAAAGAAAAGCAATAAAATCGCAGGTTTTACCAGATTTCGTTGCAGAGTGGATGGAACTACAAAACACGGGGCCCCCAGATTTATCGAGAACTTGGACCATGAACTTCGATGGGTCCAAAAGGTTGGAAGGCGCTGGCGCAGGCGTGATATTGGTATCACCCGAAGGCGATAAGTTGAAATATGTTTTGCGGATGACGTTCCCAAACGCGTCAAACAATGAAGCAGAATATGAAGCCCTCATACGCGGGATGAAGATGGCGAAAGCTTGTGGTGCAACTCGATTGAAAATTTTCGGCGACTCACAATTGGTGGCTCAGCAAGTTATGAACCAATGTGATGCAGCCAACGAAAGTATGATAGCATACAAAGAGGTATACAATGAGCTGGAGAAATTATTTGATGGATGCGAGGTAAACCACATCAGCAGGATGAGTAACGATGAAGCCGACGTTCTTGCAAACATCGGGTCACAGTGTCTCGCGATTCCTCCAGGCGTGTTTTGGGAAGAAATAAGCGAGAGATCAACAAAGCCAGCGAAAACAAAGAAGGAGAAGAAAGAGAAACCCTCGAGTATCACCAACGACATAGTAGAAGAAGAAGAGGAGCAGGAGCTCGTCATGATGGTGCAAATTCCATGGATGCAGGCTTACATATCATACATCCTAAGGAAAACGATACCCGACGATCCAGTTGAAGCAAGGCGAATAATCAGGAGATCAAAAGCTTTTACTGTAGTAAAAGGGGAGTTGTACAAACGAAGTATTTTGGGCGTGCTACAGAGATGTGTTACACCCGAAGAAGGAAGAATCATCTTGAAAGATGTGCACGAAGGAATATGCGGGCACCACGCAAGCAGCCGAGCTATTGCGGCTAAAGTTTTCAGAGCAGGATTTTATTGGTTAACAGCAATTGAGGACGCGAAGGAAATAGTGAGAACTTGCGACGCGTGCCAAAGATTTGCCGCCAAACCTCACTCTCCTGCAGCAGAACTTATGCCAATCCCATTGTCTTGGCCTTTACACAAAGCTTCGCCAGGAGGTTATGAGTATATGCTCGTCGCTGTCGACAAATTTACAAAGTGGATCGAAGCAAAGCCGATAAATTCACCGGACGGTGCGTCAGCGATTAAGTTCGTGAAAAGCATCGTCTTCAGATTTGGAGTTCCTCATAGCATTGTGACAGACAACGGCAGTAACTTTACGTCCAAGGAGTTCAAAGCATATTGCGCAGAAGTGGGCATCAAATTGAGTTTTGCGTCTGTTGCGCATCCACAGACCAACGGTCAAGTCGAGAAGGCCAATGGCATCATATGCAATGGTATCAAGAAACGCCTACTAGGACCATTGGAAAAAGCTCGGCATACTTGGCCGGATGAGCTGCCAAGTGTGTTGTGGAGTATCCGAACAACACCAAATACGGCGACGCAGAGACGCCGTTTTTCTGGTCCATGGAGCCGAAGCAGTCTTGCCGATAGAAATAGAGCATGATTCTCCAAGAGTCACAGAATATGATGAAGAAACCTCGAGAAAATCTTTGGAGGACGACGTCGATGCACTTGACGAAGCTCGAGACGAAGTCCTGTCTCGAGTCGCTAAATATCAACAGGACCTGAAGAATTACCACAGTCGACGATTGAGGCCAAGATCTTTTCAAGTTGGTGACTTAGTTTTGCGACTCAACCAAAAAAGTCATGAAAAACTCGAGTCACCATGGCTTGGACCCTACATCGTCACAGAAGTAATCGAAGGAGGAGCATACAGAATCAAGGACAAAAAGACGGGGAACGTTGAGCCAAATCCTTGGAACGTGGCGCAGCTCAGGCGTTTCTACGCTTAGATATTGAAATATAGTCTCCTCTGTAAACATACAATGTACTGAAACGCTCGCGAGTTTTCAGACGCACTCTTTTCCTTTTTCGGGGCACCGAGTGGGGCCGGAGAAGGTTTTTAATGAGGCGGGCTCGCGGTGCTGCAATATAATAAAGATAGTGGAATTATATATCTTTTTCTCGACAGGCTCGGGGGCTTCCCCCTAAACGATACAATATATATATACAGTGTCGATAGACACAAAAGAAACATCCTGCCTTGGTATAAAAATACCTCGCCAAAACAAAAAGAGATATCGACAAATAGCGGTCAAACAAAAAGCTCGGGGGCTCGCACCCGCAAAAAATAGTGCACAACATACATTATTTTGCCTTGGGACAACCTCGCATTATGACAAACAAAAATACTGCAATCAACACGCCCGGGGGCTTGGCGATAAAAGTAAAAATATAATGACTTTACAATATAGGTCATATACACAAGATACAATCTTCGGAACAAGTTTATCTTCAGGGATTTCCCAATATATTGTCTATGGTTAAGCGCTCATTATTTACAGAACGAGTGCTATGCTCAGCGTAGCTGCCCTTCACGAAGAATTCGGAATCCATCCGAAGAAGTTCATCCATCATATCTTCGGCAAAAGGAGTAACAATATCATCATATTTGCCGAAGTTTCTTTTCCTCTTCGACATCTTCTCCAAGCACTTTGGAACAATCTGCCCCACGTCTAACTTCGGGTAGCAGATCTTTACCATGATCATCGCAAACCTTGCGCCAGCAGCTAGTTGGGCTCGTACAAAGCCATGGATGCGAGGAGCATCTCGAAATTTATCCATCAATGCAGGAAGGGTTTCTGGCATCTTATTGCGAGGAAACATGGTACCATAGACCAGAGACAAAGTCCTCGTACAGAAGTCAAGATACTCGCGAACCTGAAGCGGGCGATCTTGAAATCTGACAATTTGGCGAGTCCGCTCAGGCGTGCCCCAAAAAATCGAGCCATGCTCACGTGCAAGCCGAAGAAGAACACTGGAGCGAGCTTCGACACGCTCATCTTCAGTAGCAGCATCTAGAAAAGCACCTATTGTCTCCCGAAAAAAGTCAGTAAGTAATAAGGAAATAAGCAGCAACGAAAAAGAAGAGGCACGACAAAGATAATGAAACATACCTGCCATATCCAAGCTAGCATCTATCATGAGCTGGAGCATAGAATTTTCTCGAGACGTAGCTGCAGCAGATTCAGCAACAGCAGAGTCCTTCTCAGCGATGGCAGCTTGAGCTTGTTGGAGTGCAATTTTTTCCCTTTCAGAAGATTCTCGAGATTGTTCCATGAGCATAAGCGATTGCTTCTTCACGGATTGGAGTTGTCCTCGAAGTTCTTTCAATTCTTCTGTCAGATCCGTACTCGCAGAATCATCGACAAAATTAACAGGGACAGAGGACTTCTTCGGAAGGGATGAAGGAAAAACTTCGGAAGGACCAGGAATTGATGTATAGTTGTCAAAAATTAACTGAAAAAATAGAAAAACGTCGACATCAATCATTGAGACAGATAGATTTCCATTGATTCTCATAATATATACATGTCTGTTACAAAAGAAGGACCCCTAGAAGACCTAATCATCGCCAGGAGAACTAAGGCGACAACATCAAAAGATAGAAATAAAAAAAGACAAGGTGGTCTACTTGACCTCCGGCTTGGATGCGCTTGGAGCAGGTGCTGGTTTAACACCAAGGAAGGAGAGGATGGGTCTTGCAGAAGGTTTGGCAGCTCTAATTAGAGATTGCCATTTCTTTGTTTCCATTTCCCCTATATTGCCAACCTTGGTCCAGTCGACGTCTTGTTGACTATCAGCAGTTAGCGCGATGGTGCCTTCAACGCCAATTTTCAGGCCTTCTTGGCGAAGTTTCAGCCCAAGATCTTCGGGTCCGTTGAAGGTTTTTGCGAGCTCCACAAAGGTAGAGGGGGTCTCTTTCTTCGGAAAGAAGTAGGGGAAAAGCTTCAGCAAGCCAGCTTCAGCATTTTCAAGACCGTCGCGCGCTTCATCCCCATGAATCTCGACAAGGGTCAGCGCGTCGAGAAGATCGTCACCCACAGGACCGTCAACCTCATATTCTTGATGCGTCCGCCCTACAAACAATCAGAGAGCCGTATAAAAAATAAAGAATACAGGTGAAACGCAAGATAATCCGAGGAAAAGCAAAGATTCAAGAACTTACTAACAAAACGCCGAGCTTGCGATTCCAAGCGGGAAAGAATCTCTGCCTCTCGAGCTGATTGCTGAGTTATGTTATCACTCAATGAAGTTTCAGCTTTATGAAGCCTCTTTCGAAGATCTTCAATGGTGGCAGCATCCTTTTCAGCTTTTTGGCGAGCTTCTTCGCTCTGCTTCAACTTAACAGCAAGAGCGTCCGCACGTTTGTTGCTTTCCGCAAGATCTCCTGGAAAAATTGCGGCAGATAAATACTATGATAAAATCATGGTACACATGCAGCAAAAGAACAGGACAATAATACCTTCGAGCTTCTTGGTGTAGTCACGATACCCGACAAATTGGGTACCAAGGCGAATAAATTCCTTCATCAAAGGCTGAAAAAACGATCAAGGAGGAAAAAGAAGTCAATATAACCAATATAAATTTGGCAACATTCAGTATGATTGAAGTATTGAAATATTTAAGGTTTACATCATCCAATGAAGGTGTCGAAGATCCACCAGGGAATTGGATAGAATCTCTCGATGGTTCAATTCTCGCTCCTTTTAATGGAGAGGCTCGGGGGCTCTCCACTAGCGATGGTTGCACGATGTCTTGTTGGGGAGGAGAAGATTCATCTCCATCATGTTGAGCTTCCGACACAATCAAAGTACGCGATGTACTCGTTCGTGCAGTAGCATCAACAGCTTGTTCTTCCTCCTCATCACTACAATAAAATGGCGGCGGTATAAGAAGCAAGAGACAAGAAACATCAAAACAGGAATAGTAAAGAGTAAGGAGTAACTCACGAGCTGACGAGGGCATCAGTGTATGGATTAAAAGCTGCCTTTTTATGTGAAGGCTCAGCTTCTTCGGCTTTGGAAGTGCCGGAATCTTTTACGTCATCTCTCTTCCTCTTTGAAGCATGAGGAAGAGAGTGTGTCGAGGCAGTGGCCTCTGACTCAGCAGAAGCCGCAGATTTGTGAGAACCCGCGATTTCAGTGGCAGGGCGAGTGGTGCTTTGGTTGTCATCATCGACAACGGCACGCTCCTCCACTTCTCCACCTTCAGGAAGAGGAGGAAGAGAAGCAAGAACGGGGTGGTCCTGAGAAAAGGAAAAATGTCGAGAAAAAAAAGCATTAACAAAATAGTGATCGACAAAATAACAAAACCCGAGGAAACAAATACAGTTAATAAAAAGAAATTACCTCGGGGAGGGGTTTGGCGCTACTGTATGGCGCGACACGGCAAGAAGTAGGAATTAAATCCTTCTTGTTGAGCGATGAGATTTTGCGGATAAGTTTTTCAAAGTCCTTCAAGGGAAGATCCTTTGAGAGTCTGTCAGCATCTTCTTCACCAGCATATTTCCAGAAGGGGTTTTTGCGAGCCTGAAGAGGCTGCACTCTAGTCCTAAGGAAATAGGCGGTAATCTCAATACCCGAAAGTTCTTTCCCGCGGGTGTTCTGTAGCTCGTGAATGCGAGTCATCAGCGCCTCTGTCGCCAATTTCTCCGCTTCGGTAGCTTCAGCATCCCAAGAACGGCGACGAAAGATTTTAGCTTCTCCGTCAAAAGGGGCGATGTTCTCTTCCGCCGGGTTGGAGCTTTCTTCATGGATGTACAGCCACTTTTTCCGCCAGCCTTGGACGGAGTCGGGAAATTTGACATCAAAATAGTCGACTTCCGACCGAACACATATAACAACGCCGCCAATATTGTAGGCGACGTTGTGGTGGCTATTGCGGCGAATGCAAAAGATGCGTTTCCACAGGGCCCAATTGGGTTGGACCCCGAGAAAGCACTCACAGAGTGTGATAAAAATTGAAATGTGGAGGAGAGAGTTGGGCGTCAGATGATGCAACTGAAGCCCATAGACAAAAAGGAGACCACGCAGAAATTCGTGGATTGGGGGAGAAAGTCCTCGGATGAGGTGGTCAACGAAACTGACCCGGTAGTTGATTGGAGGCTTTGGGTAGCTCTCCTCCTTGGGGAACTGGAGCGCGTTTTCCTTCTTGTTGAATCCCATCTTCTTCAGCATGTTGATGTCTTGGCCTGAGATCTTGGATCTCTCCCACTCGGCACTTCCCAGATCTGTTGATGTCATCTTCGATTCTGGTGTGCTGTGTCTAGTCAAACGAGCGCGCGGCGGCATCAACGGGCCTCGCAGAGAAGGGAGAAAAGTGCTCGAGCGCTAGAACTAATGGAAGCAAGGGAGCAGTTGCAGAGGAGAAGCAGAGGTGCGGCGTGAGCGAAAGTGCTCAAGGAGGAAGACGATGGCTTTATATAGCGGTGTGACGGATCGTCGCAACCGTTGGATTGGCAAAAGTAAGGATGTAGATGGCAACCACGTGGACAAGGGGTAAAAGTGTATTTTTACCGAGAAGTGAACAGGCAGGAGATACAGTAATAGTGCCAGAAAAAGCGGAGGACGTGTGTCCCCCACTTGCACGACGTGTCAACTGGATAGGAAAAAGGGACCCACATGACAGTGACACATAGCGGTTTTCGCGTATTTCCAACACAGAAATCGTGGCTATCATCAGCAATGATGTCATGTGGAAAGATAAAAGCTCGACTAAAAAACCGAGCGAGAATATCGACAATGCAAGATTATTTCGAGAGCCTTTGATCAAATACAAGTTTTTTCCCAAATGCTCGGGGGCTACTTTGAAAAGATAAAAATTTCGAGTATGGCAAGATAGAAATGGCGAGAGCCTATGACCAAATGCAAGCATTTGTTCATAGCCTCGGGGCTACTCCCATCGGGAGCGCTGATCGCGCACCCGATAAATGTAAAACTGTCGAGAAGGATTATAAATATAGCGGCAACGGATACTAATCTGTGGAGCCTACACCCAAGCACAAGTCCTTGGCTGTAGCCTCGGGGGCTACTCCCATCGGGAACGCTGTTCGCGTGCCCGATGAATTTTTATCAAAATAAAGAAACAGAAGTGAGTATATTTCGAGTTACACAGATAACTCTACATATACTCCCATCGGGAAGGCAAAATAAGTCATCAAATATGACTCGATAAAATGTGCTATTCCAGCAGCCGAAAAGCACTCGACAAAATATTCTCAGAGCGCTAAAAGTCGCGAATAAATCTCTGAATGCCGCAAAACTTTGCGAAGGTAAGACCCCAGATCCGTTCGAGCGGCGTGGCACCGTCTCTGCGGATTGCTACTATTATCCGTATCAACAGATACGAAGAAAAATCCTAACGGACGCGTTAGGTACCCGATAAAATATGACTCTGACTCGACAGAATGGTAAGACCTTAAGCGGCACCTGTCGAAGTTTACACCAGTATCCCGAGATCATGTCCAGGGACGTGATCTTGAAGTAGGTTTTTGCGGATTGCCACTAGAGCAGTTAACTAGTACCTGATCCGTCAGATGAACTAGCCCCAACTACCGTTATCCCTGTACAAAATAGTGCTTGCATATCGAAAGATTATGTGATGAGTAGAGTTGGAGATTTTCCTTGATTCTTCGGTTCAAGAAAAATCTCGGGGGCTACTGACATAGGCATCCCCAATGGGCCTGCCAAACATGGTACCCGGGATTTATTAAAGGCCCAGGACTCGAAGAATAAGAAGATTCGGAAGCCCATTTAGTGTTAAGGAAATATAGTTTGTATTAGGAAAGATAGAGATTTTTAATCTTACGGGTTGAGTACGAAACCCTCCCGAACTCTGTAACTTGTGTATTATGAAACCCTCGGCTCCGCCTCCTATATAAGGGGGAGTCGAGGGACGAAGAAAGGATCGAATCTACTGTCAACAGAACCCTAGTTTTCATAATCGTCGAGTACTTTTCGGCTGAAACCTTCGAGATCTACTTGCCCTCTACTTCTAACAAAACCCTAGTCTACAATCTGTAGGCATTGACAAGTTAATCCTTTGTCACTAAGAAGGATCCATGCTTACCTTTTCATTTTCATGTTTTAAACTTGTTTAAATCCTGGTCAAAACTAGGATTTGACCGATATTCAAATGGGCATAAAAATAAAAAAGCACATAGCCTTTTTATGTCATATAATGAGCATTCAAGTTGATAAATATGCATGGTCTAGACATATTAAAACTAGAAAAATCATGTATCTACCCTAGCCCTAACCCTAAACTATGTCTTATGAAGTCAACCATGAAGAGAAGTGGTTTTGGTTTTCAAACATTGAGATTTCAAGAACCCCCCAAAAGCTTCATTTTAGAGTGACTAATAAGAAGGATCCAGGCTTGGCTTTTCATTTTCATGTTTTAAGCTTGTTTTAATCTTGGTCAAACCTAGGATTTGACAAAGATTCAAATGGGCATAAACATTCAGAAAAAATCAAAAAATGAAAACCAAAGCACATATATATCCTTCTTATGTCATATATATATAGTAAGCATTCAAGTTGATGAACAAGGTCTAGACATATTCAAAACAGAAAAAGCATGTATCTACCCCCTAACCCTTAACTTGTCTTAATGAAGTCAAGCATGAAGAGAAGTGGTTTTGGGTTTCAAACATGGAAATTTCAAAAACATCCCAAAAGCTTAATTTTAGAGTGACTAAGAAGGATCCAAGCTTACCTTTTCATTTTCATGTTTATGCTTGTTTAAATCTTGGTCAAACATAGGATTTGACCAAGATTCAAATGGGCATAAACATTCAGAAAAAATTAAAAAATTAAAAATCAACGCACATATAGTCTTCTTATGTCATATAGTAAGCATTCAAGTTGATAAACAAGAATGTCTAGACATATTCAAACCCGACAAATCATGTATCTACCCCCTAACCCTAGACTTTGTCTTATGAAGTCAAGCATGAAGAGAAATGGTTTTGGGTTTCAAACATGGAAATTTCAAGAACCCCCCCAAACTTCATTTTGGAGTGACTAAGAAGGATCCATTCTTACCTTTTCATTTTCATGTTTTAAACTTATTTAAATATTGGTCAAACCTAGGATTTGACCAAGACTCAAATGGGCATAAAAAATCGAAAAAAATCAAAAAAATGAAAAACCAAAGCACATAGCCTTCTTATGTCATATATAGTAAGCATTCAACTTGATTAACAATGTCTAGACATATTCAAAACAGACAATTCATGTATCTACCCCCTAACCCTAAACTCGGTCTTATGATGTCTAGCATGAAGAGAAGTCGTTTTGGGTTTCAAACGTTTAAGCCAAAAGCCCCATTTCATATATTTCAAACTTATTCAAATTTGGTTCAAATTTGAAAGACATACAAGTTATAGCACACATAGTGCATACATGTTCACACATACTGCACTAGACTTGTGTTTGCCCGTCCAGTGAAACTCGGAGGAAGAGGGATCACACGGAAGGAGACGAAGGGAGAGAAGTGAGGGGTGATACGTCTCAAACGTATCTATAATTTCTTATGTTCCATGCTACTTTTATGACAATACTCACATGTTTTATACATACTTTACATCATTATTATGCATTTTCCGGCACTAACCTATTAACAAGATGCCGAAGCGCCAATTGTTGTTTTCTGCTGTTTTTGGTTTCAGAAATCCTACAAAGGAAATATTCTCGGATTGGACGAAATCAACGCCCAGGGTCTTATTTTTCCACGAAGCTTCCGAAGACCGAGGGGATACGGGGGGGCCACGAGGGCCGATACCAGGGCGGCGCGGCCTCCATGGGGCCCGCGCCGGCCTATGGTGTGGGGCCCCTGTGCCCCCTCCAACGCTGCCCTTCCGCCTACTTAAAGCCTCCGTCGCGAAAACCCTATTACCGAGAGCCACGATACAGAAATACTTCCAGAGATGTTGCCGCCGCCAATCCCATCTCGGGGGATTCAGGAGATCGGCTCCGGCACCCTGCCGGAGAGGGGAATCATCACCGGAGGGCTCTACATCATCATGCCCGCCTCCGGATTGATGCGTGAGTAGTTCATCCTTGGACTATGGGTCCATAGCAGTGGCTAGATGGTTGTCTTCTCCTCTTGTGCTATCATGTATAGATCTTGTGAGCTGCCTAACATGATCAAGATCATCTATTTGTAATGCTACATGTTGTGTTTGGTGGGATCCGATGAATATAGAATATTATGTCAAGTTGATTATCAATCTATCATATATGTGTTGTTTATGTTCTTGCATGCTCTCCGTTGCTAGTAGAGGCTCTGGCCAAGTTGATACTTGTAACTCCAAGAGGGGGTATTTATGCTCGATAGTGGGTTCATGCCTCCATTGAATCTGGGACAGTGACAGAAAGTTCTAAAGTTGTGGATGTGCTGTTGCCACTAGGGATAAAACATCAATGCTTTTTCTAAGGATATTTGTGTTGATTACATTACGCACCATACTTAATGCAATTGTCTGTTGTTTGCAACTTAATACTGGAAGGGGTGCGGATGCTAACCCGAAGGTGGACTATTTAGGCATAGATGCATGCTGGATGGCGGTCTATGTTCTTTGTCGTAATGCCCTGATTAAATCTCATAGTGATCATCATGATATGTATTGAATCTTTATTTGTCAATTGCCCACCTGTAATTTGTTCACCCAGCATGTTAGTTATCTTATTGGAGAGACACCACTAGTGAACTGTGGACCCCGGTCCATTCTTTTACATCTGAATACAATCTACTGCAATCATTGTTCTCTACTGTTCCTCGCAAACAAACATCATCTTCCACACTATACGTTTAATCCTTTGTTTTCAGCAAGCCGGTGAGATTGACAACCTCACTGTTAGGTTGGGGCAAAGTATCTTGATTGTGTTGTGCAGGTTCCACGTTGGCGCCGGTTTCACTGGTGTTGCGCCGCACTACACTCCTCTACCAACAACCTTCACGTGTTCCTTGACTCCTACTGGTTCGATAACCTTGGTCTCTTACTGAGGGAAAACTTGCTGTTGTACGTATCACACCTTCCTCTTGGGGTTCCCAACGGACGTGTGCTTCACGCGTTATCAAGCTCTTTTTCTGGCGCCGTTGCCGGGGAGATCAAGACACGCTACAAGGGGAGTCTTCCACATCCAATCTCTTTACTTTGTTTTTGTCTTGCTTTACTTTATTTTACTTTCTGTCTTCTTTGCTTTATATCAAAAATACAAAAAAAATAGTTGCTTTACTTTCTATATTGTTTACTTGCTCTATATCAAAAGACAAAAAAATAGTTACTTGTCTTTACTTTATTCTGTTGCTTAGTTTACTTTTATTACTGCTACAATGGGTACTCCGGAAAATACTAAGTTATGTGATTTCACTAGCACAAATAATAATGACTTTATAAGTACTCCTATTGCTCCAACTGCTACTACAGCAGAATTCTATGAAATTAAACCTGCTTTACTGAATCTTGTTATGAGAGAGCAATTTTCTGGTGTTAGTACTGATGATGCTGCTGCCCATCTTAATAATTTTGTTGAACTTTGTGAAATGCAAAAGTATAAGGATATAGATGGTGATATTATAAAACTGAAACTGTTTCCTTTCTCATTAAGAGGAAGAGCTAAATATTGGTTGCTTTCTTTGCCTAAGAATAGTATTGATTCATGGACTAAATGTAAACATGCTTTTATTGGTAAATATTATCCTCCTGCTAAGATTATATCTTTGAGAAGTAGCATTATAAACTTTAAGCAATTTGATAATGAACATGTTGCTCAAGCATGTGAGAGAATGAAATCTTTGGTAAAGAATTGCCCTACCCATGGACTAACTACTTGGATGATCATCCAAACCTTTTATGCAGGATTGAATTTTTCCTCGAGGAACCTATTGGATTCAGCTGCTGGAGGTACTTTTATGTCCATCACCTTGGGCGCCGCAACAAAGCTTCTTGATGATATGATGATCAATTACTCTGAATGGCACACTGAAAGAACTCCTCAAGGTAAGAAGGTAAATTCTGTTGAAGAAACCTCTTCTTTTGGTGATAAGATTGATGCTATTATGTCTATGCTTGCAAATGGTAGATCTCATATTGATCCTAATAATGTTCCTTTAGCTTCATTGGTTGCTCAATAAGAGCATGTTGATGTGAATTTCATTAAGAATAATAATTTCAACAACAATGCTTATAGGAATAATTATGGTAACAACAACTATAGGCCATATCCTTCTAATAACGGTAGTGGTTATGGTAATTCTTATGGTAATTCTTACAACAATAATAAGAGTGTACCCTCTAGTCTTGAAGTCATGCTTAAAAAATTTATTAGTACACAAACTGCTTTTAATAAAACTGTTGAGGAAAAGCTTGGTAAAATTGATGTTCTTGCTTCTAAGGTTGATAGTCTTGCTCTTGATGTTGATCTTTTAAAACAGAAAGTTATGCCTAATGAAGTTAAAGATGCTAGGTTTGCTAAAACAAATGCTATCCAAGTTCGAATTAATGATAATATTAGAATGTTGGCTGAATTGCATGCTAGGTGGGATAGAGAAGAAAAAGAAAAACTTGCTAAAGAGAATAATGTAACTAAAGTTTGGACTATTACCACCACTAGTAATGTTGATTCTTCACATGTTGCTACACCTCCTACTATCAATGGTAAAATAATTGGTGTTGGCAATGTTTCTACTCCTAGTGCAAAGCGTGTAAAATTGCTTGAAACTGAAACTGTTTGTGATAAAACTGCTGAAATTTTTCAAAATATTGGGGACAATGATCCCATTGCTGTAGATCATAATGGTTTAGATTTTGATGATTGTCATATTACTGAAGTTATAAAGTTCTTACAAAAACTTGCTAGAAGTCCTAATGCTAGTGCTACAAATTTAGCCTTTACAAAACATATTACAAATGCTCTCATTAAAGCTAGGGAAGAGAAAATAAACTTGAAGCTTCTATTCCTAGAAAGTTGGAAGATGGTTGGGAACCCATCATTAAGATGAAATTCAATGATTTTGAATGTAATGCTTTATGTGATCTTGGTGCAAGTATTTCTGTTATGCCTAAGAAAATTTATGATATGCTTGACTTGCCACCATTGAAAAATTGCTATTTGGATGTTAATCTTGCTGATAATTCTCTAAAGAAACCTTTGGGGAGAATTGATAATGTTCGCATTACGGTTAACAATAACCTTGTTCCCGTTGATTTTGTTGTCTTGGATATTGAATGCAATGCATCTTGTCCTTTTGTCTTGGGAAGACCCTTTCTTCGAACTGTTATTGATATGAAAGAAGGAAATATTAAGTATCAATTTCCTCTCAAGAAAGGTATGGAACACTTCCCTATAAAGAGAATGAAGTTTCCTTTTGATTCTGTTATTAGAACAAATTATGATGTTGATGCTTCCTCTCTTGATGTTACTTGATTTGCACTTTCTGCGCCTAGCTGAAAGGCGTGAAAGAAAAGCACTTCTTGGGAGATAACCCATGGTTTTATTTTATTACTGTATTGTTGAGTCTTGGAAGTTGTTAATACTGTAGCAACCTCTCCTTATCGTGTTTTTGTGCCAAGTAAAGTCTCTATAGTAAAGTTGATGCTAGATTTGGATTTCTGCACAGAAACAGAATTGCTGTCTGTCACGAACTTGCGTAGATCTCTCTTTAGAAAAATCAAAAAAATCTGCCAATTTACGTGCGTAATCCTCAGATATGTACGCAACTTTCATTATTTTTGAGTTTTTCCATCTGAGCAAGTTAAGTGCCTCAGAAAAATTCGTCTTTACGGACTGTTCTTTTGACAGATTCTGCCTTTTATTTCGCATTGCCTCTTTTGCTATGTTGAATGGATTTCTTTGTTCCATTAACTTTCAGTAGCTTTGTTCAATGTCCAGAAGTGTTAAGAATTATTATGTCACCTCTGAATATGTTAATTTTTGATTATGCACTAACCCTCTAATGAGTTTGCTTTAAGTTTGGTGTGGAGGAAGTTTTCAAGGGTCAAGAGAAGAGGATGATACAATATGATCAAGAAGAGTGAAAAGTCTAAGCTTGGGGATGCCCCGTGGTTCATCCCTGCATATTTTAAGAAGACTCAAGCATCTAAGCTTGGGGATGCCCAAGGCATCCCCTTCTTCATCGACAACTTATTAGGTCACTTCTAGTGAAACTATATTTTTATTCCATCACATCTTATGTTCTTTACTTGGAGCGTCTTTTTGTTTTTGTTTTTGTTTTTGTTTTGGTTTGAATAAAGTTGGATACCACAATCCTTGTATTGGAGATATTACACTCCGCTTTTTCATTTGAACACTTGTGTTCTTAGTTATGCTTTAATGTTCATGGCGAAGGCTGAAAATTGCTTCGTTGATTGCTATTTGGTTGGAATCAGAAAATGCTTCATATGGTTTTGAATAACTTGAAACTTGGCAATTGTTTTGAGCTCTCATAGATCATGTTTAAGCTCTTGCATCATGTAGTTTAATCTATTAGTGGAGAACTACCGTAGGGCTTGTTGAAATTTGGTTTGCATGATTGGTCTCTCTAAGGCCTAGATATTTTCTGGTAAAGTGTTTGAACAACAAGGAAGATAGTGTAGAGTCTTATAATGCTTGCAATATGTTCTTGTGTAAGTTTTGTTGTACCTGTTCATACTTGTGTTTGCTTCGAACAACCTTGCTAGCCAAAGCCTTGTACTGAGAGGAAATGCTTCTCGTGCATCCAAACACCTTGAGCCAAAACCCATGCCATTTGTGTCCACCATATCTACCTACTATGTGGTATTTTTCTCCCATTCCAAAGTAAATTACTTGAGTGCTACCTTTAAAATTTCATTCCTTTGTCTTTGCAATATATAGCTCATGGGAAAATAGCTTAAAAACTATTGTGGTGATGAATATTTAGCTATGTGTCTTAGTTCTTATAAGTTGCTTGTTGAGCGGTAACCATGTTTCTGGGGACGCCATCAACTTTTTGCCTTTGTTGGATATCATGTGAGATGCTATGCATGTTCGTCTTGTCTGAAGTA
This sequence comes from Lolium multiflorum, assembly GCA_030979885.1. Taxonomy (NCBI): domain Eukaryota; kingdom Viridiplantae; phylum Streptophyta; class Magnoliopsida; order Poales; family Poaceae; genus Lolium; species Lolium multiflorum. Next base: position 248,689,580 of record CM061750.1, read on the forward strand.
AGGGTGATTTATCATGATCAAATGGTTTGAGTATAAATATGTTAGAGAAGAGCATTGGGCCGCTAACCAAAGCCATGTATCATGGTGGATGTTTTCAGTTTGGACATTCATCCTCAATCTCTTATGAGAATATTATCTGTTGTTGAATGCTTATGCATTAAAGAGGAGTCCATTATCTGTTGTCTATGTTGTCCCGGTATCGATGTCCTAAGTTGGGATATATTAAAAACGAGAAATCAAATGCGATTGATCTCCTTGGACCTTTGTACAGGCGGCATAGAGGTACCCCTTTGTGACACTTGGTTGAAACATATGTTATGCAATGATAATCCATGTAAATCCAAGCTAATTAGGACAAGGTGCGGGCACTATTGGTATTCTATGCATGAGGCTTGCAACTTGTAGGAAGTATTATGCATAACACATATGAATTATTACTACCGTTGACAAAATTGTTTCTATGTTTTCAAAATAAAAGCTCTAGCACAAAAATAGTAATCCATGCTTCCCTCTGCGAAGGGCCATTCTTTTACTTTATGTTGAGTCAGTCTACCTACTTCTTTCTATCTTAGAAGCAAAAACACTTGTGTTAACTGTGTGCATTGATTCTTACATGTTTACTTATTGCACTTGTTATATTACTCTATGTTGACAAATATCCATGAGATATACATGTTACAAGTTGAAAACAACTGCTGAAACTTAATCATCCTTTGTGTTGCTTCAATGCATTCTACTTTGAATCTGCTTTATGAGTTAGCTCTTATGCAAGTCTTGTTGATACTTGTCTTGAAAGTACTATTCATGAAAAGTTTTGCTATATGATTCAGTTGCTTAGTCATTATCTCTTTGTTAGCAATCTTTTGCTTCGAATCACTCCATTCATCTCATATGCTTTACAATAATGTTGATCAAGGTTATGTTGGTAGCATGTCACTTCAGAAATTATTTGTTGTTATCGTTTACCTACTCGAGGGCGAGTAGGAACTAAGCTTGGGGATGCTTGATACGTCTCAAACGTATCTATAATTTCTTATGTTCCATGCTACTTTTATGACAATACTCACATGTTTTATACATACTTTACATCATTATTATGCATTTTCGCACTAACCTATTAACAAGATGCCGAAGCGCCAGCTGTTTTCTGCTGTTTTTGGTTTCAGAAATCCTACAAAGGAAATATTCTCGAATTGGACGAAATCAACGCCCGGGTCTTATTTTTCCACGAAGCTTCCAAGACCGAGGGGATACGAAGTGGGGCCATGAGGGCCGACACCATAGGGCGGCGCGACCTGCATGGGGCCCGCGCCGGCCTATGGTGTGGGGCCCCTGTGCCCCCTCCAATGCTGCCCTTCCGCCTACTTAAAGCCTCCATCGCGAAAACCCTATTACCGAGAGCCAAGATACAGAAATACTTCCAGAGACGCCTCCGCCGCCAATCCCATCTCGGGATTCAGGAGATCGCCTCCGGCACCGCCGGAGAGGGGAATCATCACCGGAGGGGTCTACATCATCATGCCCGCCTCCGTATTGATGCATGAGTAGTTCATCCTTGGACTATGGGTCCATAGCAGTAGCTAGATGGTTGTCTTCTCCTCTTGTGCTATCATGTTTAGATCTTGTGAGCTGCCTAACATGATCAAGATCATCTATTTTTAATGCTACATGTTGTGTTTGGTGGGATCTGATGAATATAGAATATTATTTCAAGTTGATTATCAATCTATCATATATGTGTTGTTTATGTTCTTGCATGCTCTCCGTTGCTAGTAGAGGCTCTGGCCAAGTTGATACTTGTAACTCCAAGAGGGGGTATTTATGCTCGATAGTGGGTTCATGCCTCCATTGAATCTGGGACAGTGACAGAAAGTTCTAAGGTTGTGGATGTGCTGTTGCCACTAGGGATAAAACATCAATACTTTGTCTAAGGATATTTGTGTTGATTACATTACGCACCATACTTAATGCAATTGTCTTTGTTTGCAACTTAATACTGGAAGGGGTGCGGATGCTAACCTGAAGGTGGACTATTTAGGCATAGATGCATGCGGATGGCGGTCTATGTTCTTTGTCGTAATGCCCTGATTAAATCTCATAGTGATCATCATGATATGTATTGAATCTTTATTTGTCAATTGCCCACCTGTAATTTGTTCACCCAGCATGTTATTTATCTTATTGGAGAGACGCCACTAGTGAACTGTGGTCCCCGGTCCATTCTTTTACATCTGAATACAATCTACTGCAATCATTGTTCTCTACTGTTCTTCGCAAACAAACATCATCTTCCACACTATACGTTTAATCCTTTGTTTTCAGCAAGCCGGTGAGATTGACAACCTCATTGTTACGTTGGGGCAAAGTATCTTGATTGTGTTGTGCAGGTTCCACGTTGGCGCCGGTTTCACTGGTGTTGCGCCGCACTACACTCCTCTACCAACAACCTTCACGTGTTCCTTGACTCCTACTGGTTCGATAACCTTGGTTTCTTGAGGGAAAACTTGCTGTACGCATCACACCTTCCTCTTGGGGTTCCCAACGGACGTGTGCTTCACGCGTTATCAAGCTCTTTTTCTGGCACCGTTGCCGGGGAGATCAAGACACGCTGCAAGGGGAGTCTTCCACATCCAATCTCTTTACTTTGTTTTTTTCTTGCTTTACTTTATTTTACTTTCTGTCTTGTTTGCTTTATATCAAAACTACAAAAAAAGAAGAGGGGACGAGGAGAAGGAGAAGAAGAAGAAGAGGAGGAAGAAGAAGAAGAAGAAGAAGAAGAAGAGGGGGAATAAGAAGAAAGAGGTAACGGCATATCCCCGCGTGTATGAGATAACGATAGGTAACCGTAAGTATGTTGCTCCTAATGATTATTATGATAATGAATCTGAGTACAATGATCTTGCTATGCCCTTTACTTACAATGATCTTGCTATGCCCTTTACTTATATTAGTGATCATGATTTGGAAGAGCACACTACCTTTGATACAGAAAATCTCTTTGGTACCGATTATGAAAGTAATGATGTTAGCACTATCCATGTTCCCTCAAACGATGATATTGAAAGCTCTAAGCTTGGGGATGTTGTGCTTGAATATCCTATATTTGAGACCTTTACTTTTATTGAAAACGATGATATTATATCTTCGGGTTTAGATAATCGTTATAGAGATGGATATGACACATGTTATAATTATCCTTATGAAACTTGTCATAGTTATGATGGGATTGCCAAAAACCATTCCCTTAGTATGCAACTTGTTTACCATGTTCAAATTCTTGATAATGATCCTGCTCCAATCTATCTATTATTATATTATTAAAACAAAAGGCAAATAACGGCTCAGATTTAACACTTCAAAAAGAACGTCTAAGATTTAAAAGAGAGCCACGCCACAAAAAACTACGAAGCGTAACATGTACCAGCATCTATTATTTTGCACGCAAAAACTGTCACGTTGATACCTCAACGGATTGGAAGTTGATTATACGTGTCCTCCACGTTTATCTGTACAACAACCCTTATCTCTTCTAGAAAAAACACCTATATATTTTCCCATATAAGCCACGAGTCGGGCGGCTATCTCAGAGACTCAGATCAACCATCGCGTATTAATGTTTGCGGGCTGTGCACCCAATAAATTAAGGCGGCGGCGGATGGCCGTGGCTTGCCAACACCGGTAGAAGCAATCGAACATCGGTGACAAAGGATATGCTATGCAGCAGCAACCACAATGGCTGTTGCCTAAATCAGATGGCAGCGTCACCCGGCAACGACCCCGCATGATCTTGCTCCGACGAAGCGACAAAGGCTTCAGAGTCTACAATATGCAGAGGTAAGATTTTGTATCGAACCGCTCAAAAAAAACATAGGATCCATGGATGCCATGGATGGAAGACACAGCAGCGGCAGAGGATCTGGTGAAAGTGTGAAACTGACCGCCCGTTGCATGACGTCGATTAAGTAGCTTCAGTTTTCTACTTTTTTTTAGACTTAGCTTCAGTTCTACTTGATACATCGGGTGGCGGATGCGTTGGTCATCAGAGGATTTGATGAAGGTAAAAAATAGATTCTTTTCCGTAGGTACAGACAGAAACACGACGACGGGCAATAAGCATATGCACAGCGATCATGGTGCCATAGGAGGTTAAGATAGAAAAAAGAAACAAGGTATTGTGTACGGTGTACCTCCACAGACTTTGAAATATATTTGCATGATTGATCGCCATTGCTTGATGATGTTTATGACCTTACAGATAGACCAGTTTCCTGCAGAAAATATGTTATTAGTGGATTCTTATGATAAAGTATACGAAACATGAAAGTTGAATCAACACAGGAACAATTAAGAGGAGTCAGCTACGAAGAAACTGAAGTGAGAGAGAATGTCGATTCTTAAAGTCATATTACATAGGTACACCTGAAATCAAGGCTGTAGGTTTACTTATTTTTAGAAAAAGCTATACCCTATGCAGGTTAAATTCAGACAAGATATAAAAATGACATTGCTAGAAAAAGATTGATAAGATGTGCGCAAAACTTACAGCTGAAAAGATACCTTGAGGTGATGAAGAGCGGATTAAAGAAGAAGAATATGAAGGTTGGTACTAAAACCAATATATGATCTTACGTCCATCGCCTATTTGTTAGAAATCAACGTATTTGTCAACAGATTAGTAAATTAATATACATGCTTTTATAATTTCTCCATGGGTATGATCGTGTTTGGCAGTTACAATTTTAGCTGCAGTCTATTTCAGTAACATATAATCAATGAAAATTAAATCGACCGTGAGATCAATAAGCTCGCAGACAACATATTCCCAAATATAACCTCTGTTCAGAAATATGTGATTCAGATTTTTCTATATTTGAGAGTACCTACATACTAAATCGCGTTTGACACATGCGAATCAATCCGAGGTACCTATTTTCGAAAGGAGCAAGTATAATATAAAGTACAATGTGAAACAATATCTGATTGCGAGATGAGATAACTGTGGGAGCATGAATGCTAAAATAATAATAATACATAGTAAATATAGCCGCGCAAATGCTATGCGCGGGCGCGGCGTTCTCTGGTCGTCCTGGAGCATTCGACTAGGCGGTGCGGCACAACGGCAAGATTGCACAGGCCGTCTACATAGCAGGTCTCCACTTAGTAGATGCATCGACGAAGAATTGGCCATGGTTGGCATCTCACCGTCCCGTCCCCTCCCTTCTCCTGGTGAGCCTTCTGCAGATCATTGCCTCTCCCCGTGTCAATTCATTCTTAACGCTTGATAATCATTTGCGTCTAATCAAGCATCCTATGATCTGAGTTTTATGTAGAGCGTTGGAAACTACGGACGCCTGTAGCCTTGCCATCACCGTACGTCTCCCGCTGCAGCCCTCGCTGTCCGTGTGAGGTCAGGTAGCCGAAGCCCCATATGTTTGGGTCTCAGTTATTTTGTGTACAGTTTATTCAGCTCATCAAATGGAAGAAGCTAAGTCTGTATTGCTGGCCAGTACATAGCGCGTTACGTGTGTAGAGTTTATTCAGTTCAGCTCATCAGTAAGAGATCTTCTAGGCGTGGTTTCTGGATTATAAGAAATATTGTAGTTTGGTATCTGGAATCTAAGATTGAGTATGGTGTGTTTGCGAGAGAGTCGAGCATAGATTTATAAGATCTGATTTGTGCCACATCATGATTTTGTTCTCTTTGGCTCGATTGGTCCCTCATGTTCTTTGTTGTTATACCGGCAGCAGCAGGATCACCGCTACCTATGTTACGCCGCAATGGACTGTCGAGAGGTCAGCGGAAGCGCGATGCAGCCTGCAGGTACTTTCTCCTGTTCTTTGCCCAGTTTCTTTGCCAAGTATGCCACCAATTCTACTATAGAACGGTAAATATTCCATGTACTATTTCCTCTCTTTACTCTCTGATTTTTTTGGTGGAGTTGCAGCATGACAAGACACTGTAAGAAGTCTTAGAGATGAGGTTACACAGGACTTGCAACAACTGTATGAAACAGAGAAACGAGGTGCGATTATTTTTGATAAGCTATCATGTTTAACTACAGGAAGGAAATGAACGATTCGTTCAGGTTTTTTGATCTCTGTTTGACTGTTTGTTTGATTGTTATAGTTCTATTCTCTCTCTGTAGTGATGGGATAGCTAGAGAACAGCTAAACTATATCGATTTATTACCAGCTGTCTATGATTTTCATCGTACGAGATGAATTTAACAAATCTATACACATATCGATTCATTACCAGCTGTCTATAACAGGAATTCAGCCTCAGGTTATTGCAGGAATTTGTGGATTGATCACAATACAAGATTTGGACCTTAAAGAAAAGAAACAGTATACCGCTTTTTTAACCTCCACTTCTCATTTGAATTGAACGTATAACATAAGAAGGGAAGGGTCAGCCATGGGGATACTATATTGTTCCCACCGGTCTATCAGATTTATTCCAAATATTTGTCAGTCTAGGATTTGATAAAAATGGCTTTACCAAATACATTTACTTGGTGCAGCGATAGTTATTTCCTGGATTAGTCAATGCTAATGCCAGCACTAACTGAAATATGTTTTCTAGCATGTGTTTATATACTCTGATTATATCTGTAGTAGATTTCAATCTATTTGTACGATAATTTACTTTGATAGAAAGTTTAAGAGTTGCATTCTTAATTTAAGGTGGAGGATGCGGCGGATGGCACGCCATGTGGTAAAGGAGGCGCAGGTGACGCGTGGACTCTGGATATTTGGATTGGATAATGTAACAGAAAATATTTACTCAACAACGTATGAGCAACATTTATCCATCTATGTATGTAGTTTCTGTTTCATGTATGTAGTTTAATCTCTCCTACAGTTTGACGTGGAAGACTGAATTTTAGAGAAATTCTTCAGCTTTACTTGGTGAAGTTGCACCATGAAAGATGTTGATTTGTCTTAGATTTTTGGCAGGTATCATTCTAATACTAAAGGTAAAAATTTCCCAATTTATATAGCTTGCATTAGTTTTAAAACTTTACATACTTAGAGGTTAGGGGAAAATGGAACAAGCCGTGAAGTTTGTATTCGCAACTATTTTATGCACAAAGGCATAGCAAATTATTAAATTTTCACATGCATATTTTTACCTCATGTATAAATCTTTGCCACACGATATGGTGTAATTGTCCTCTATTTTTTCATAATAGCACGCTACGGCCGTTATATCAATGTTTTCTATAAAATCGAACAATCAAAAATGCGTTGTTGTTAAAGAATATGTAGTTGTTATTTTTCTATGCAAATATTGTTCATAGCAATATATATTTCAACCTTTTATTGATCATATAACCATCAGTATAAAGTACAACTAAAAGATAGTTATTGAATAAAAGGTGCGATTTAATGTTTATCAAATGTTACCATGAATATATATTTTCAATAATATACTACAAATCAATCGAAGCATAAAGAAAAATAAGAGAAGCAAATGAATGAAATGAAAAGGAATTCATTAGTTATGCCGATCACTCATAAAAAATCTAGCCGCGCAAGTGCGCGGGCCACTCCGCTAGTTACTATTAATGAGAAGAGTTTTTCTTATGCCAAAAATAATGATACTTTTATGCATATGAACCATGATAAGAATGTTTTAAGTGATGGTTATATTGTGTATTTCATCAATGATGCTACTGAAAGTTATTATGAGAGAGGGAAACATGGTTATATGCATCTTAATAATATTAAATTTCCCCTCTTTATGTTGAGAATCTTGAAGTTACTCGTGTTTTATCTTCCTACTAGGAAGCATTGGCGCGGCGACACGCCGCGCCCGTGCTGATTATCTGTTGCATACATGGCTAGTGCTATCTTTCTCTTCGGTCTTAATTTCGGAAATTCAATTCGCTTTTTTAGATGTTGGTGTTAGTTGTTCACGTTTAGATTCTTGCTAGGAAGAAATGGCTTGGTGGCACGCCGCGCCTGTGATGTCAATATGTTGACATAAATGGCTAGTGGTATCTATGGATACCATTTTAAATGCAATTGCAACAAAATTTAATAAATATCGGTAATTAGTTTTCATTCCTACACAGGAACTAAAAATAAAAATAGTTTTCACTTTCTATTTTCGGATAAATTTGAGAGATAATTTTGGTCATTTGGCCGAATTGTAAACCCAAATCACCAAAACTTAGTGATCTTAGCACTGGGCTGGAATATTTCCTACACTGAAATTTAAAACGATGTTGCTATTCTCTCTTCAGTCTTAATTTGTTTTTTTAAATGACAGTGTGAGTTTTATTTCGATTAAGAATGCCGGTGTGAGTTGTTCACATTTGGATACTTGTATGAGCTGTTAAGAAACAAAATGTCTCTGTTTTTAAAGGTTGTGTAATCTGATTGTTGTGATCAGAATATCGTACCAAATTAGTACTGACATGAGCTTCGCAAACTTGTTAGTATAATTTGCCTAAGTACCTGCTAAGAAGTGATTTGAGTAAACAATATGGGAGGCAACAATGAGGAAGCTTACCCTCTCTACGACTCTACCTACCGTTCCCTTCCTCTGCTCCATCCCCAAATCGGACCGACTCGCCCCCGTCCTCCCCGCATCGGCGCTGCTGCCCCACCTCCCCGCTCCGCGTCCAAACCAGCCTCGGGCAGGTGGGAAGCGTCTCTCTTCCCTCCCTTCTCCTCACCTGCTGTCCACCGGCAGAGCTCCATGCTCGTCAGAGCGCGACCGGCCACCAACACCGGAAGCAGTACCGAGCTGAGCCTGATGTCCCCTGCGGCATGGATCAGCCGGTGGATGCCCAGGTCGGTAAGCAGCGGCTGCATGTTCGCGTCGAGGAGGGTCAGCCGTAGGTCCACCGCAACATCACCATTCACCACCGAGGAGCTAGTGGTCATCCTTTTCGCAGCAGGAGCTGACCAACCCGCAGCTCCCGGCGGACGACGCGACCTGCATCAAGGTCAGCTAGGTCGCGCTGCAGCTGCTCCAGTGGGACGGCCTGGGTGGTCCTCGTTGCCACGCACGGCGATCTCGCTATCGCAGTCCTCTCCTGACCCTTAGGCCTACCTGACGGAAGGACGGGGCGGCGATGCGTTCTTATTTCATGGTTGCAGCCACAACCCGCATTGGCCATCGTGTGGATCGAGCTTCTCCATTCCATGCATTGCATGGACATGAAGAGGGTGATGCACCGAGGCTGCGCGCGGTGGTTCACGGTGGCAGCGGGGGTCGTGCGGAAGCGGCCGGGTCGGGTCGGGGTGGAGCGGGACACCTTGGCCGAGGTGGCGGCACGCGGCGCCTTGAAGCCGCAGACGAACGCGGGATTGGTGGATCCGGCGGCGAGGAAGTATTACAGTATTACTTCCTGTACACTGGAGCAAGTGCGGATATAATTCACGAAACCGGTATGTTATTTTGCCTCATGTACTTATTCTGACTAATATATGTAGCTATGACTGCATAATATCATAAGTGTTTTGTTTGATGTTCACTGCTGCCAGCAGGAAAACGTAATGCACATATTAGAATTGAAACCACCACACTCAGGAAACTGAAAACACCCTGAGACAAAATTTCAGTTTGCTAACTCTGGCAACTGATGTTCAGCTATGTTGATATCACTTCCCCCCATACTATCCGTAAATCTGAATGCTATGCTTATGTGAGGTAGGTGATAATATTTCTACTATGCCTAAATATTATTATGATACGCTTGGATTACCAAATATGGTCATGTGTACCTCATCTAGTAAGAAAGCTTTAGCAAAAATAGATGTGACTCCTATGTATGTACATATACCTCTTAATTTCATTTTTGTGGACATTGTTGTGCATTGTTCTTTGTTCTACTTCCATGGCCTCATGGGTAGACTCTTCTTAAGAAACATAAGTGCAATTATTAGTATGCCAGATCGCAATAGTAAATCTCAGTTCCCCAAAATAAAGCAATGGAGAACGCATACCAGCAAAGCTGTACTACAATTTTGAGGGACAACATGGAGACCTAAATACACATGGATCCATGACTACTGTCTTACAACATAACCTGTGAGGTACACATATTAAGTATAGAGTTTATGTAGGAATAGATTATGAAAAGGTCATCAGCTTTAGGCAAGTATTGTAAAAACATGGACTGGATAAACGTTTCTTCACCAAGATAAATATCATCATAAGCAGGGCAAACTTTACATACACGGTAGACAACTATGACGCGAATCTTCTGAGGCGATAAAAAGTAATACGAAGAAGATGAAATAAAGGAGACAATCTCTAATATATTGACTGCAACTATATACAACAACAGTACAACACACTGATACAACAGAACACTATGAAGTGTCAGTTTCCAGCGCACTAACTCAAAAGGTACACAGGTGCGAGCACACTAACTCAAAAGGTACAAAGATAACAGAGTAGTGGTTTCATAGTTCCTTTATCTAAATAAAGCCTACTATGTCTGCTGCTGAATGATCTCTCCAGATAGCAGAGTTCTTTGAAGGAGACGTAAAATTGGTAGCTTGCATACCAATCAATTTAGGAAAATGATCTCCACCAGCATGAACTTCCACTCCATCGGATCCACCGAGGCCATTTCCTGCCAATGGACGTAACAAAATTTAGAAGCTTGCAAATTTTATACCGAAGAAGTGGTAGAATAGTATCACGTTAAGACTAATATCATCTAATATTTTCCTCTATCGGTCCGATTCATTGCATATTTGATATGGTGGGGACACTTATGTTGAAGGAAGATCAACTGCAAGTTTCTTGCAGTATAATAAAAGGAAAACATTTTGAGAAAGGTAAATAGAGAACTGTATTCATGGAGTTGTTTCAGTGAATATTGTCCGGCCATAGTTTAATCTTAAAAGAAGATCGGTGCGGTAAATAACCAAAACCTGGAGCGGTGCGGTCCAGCCATAGTTTTATCCTTGATTTGTTCTTTAAGTTGCCATTAAAGATCACTCGAGACATGCCCTGCAGATGTGCACAACTTTGCAACACCTAGTATGACAATAGTTGCAATCGCTATGCTCTTTGAAAGTTGAGTAACAAAGAATCATCAAAATTACAGGAATTCATAAACTGAAAAACTGAAGCAAGAATTGTATGCGGACATATCCTAATCTGCTTTCTTGCTTTTAAGGTCCTGATATAAGGACAACATATCATTCTAGGAGGTGTAAAATTGGAAGGCAAGTACAAAGTTAGGAACAACAAAGTATGTTTTCAGATACCGGTTTGCAACAACAATCCAAATCGTACTCTCTAGTCCTCTATGTAGAACATCACTAATACCTTCCAATACCTAGAGGGAACATGCTTGCATTTACTGCTTAACAAAGGTGTACACTATCAGTACGCATGCAGTTTCATACCAGCCTGCTGAAGTATTGCTACCTATACCAAAAGCCATACCTGACATCTTTTAAGCGAATATGCCTCCTTGGCTCTTGATTCGTCTTCTATGAAATGATATCCATTAACAATCATCACCAGTCCAGCAACATCTGAAATCGATAGGAAAAAGGAGAGTTAATTGGATATAAAGAGCAGACAATTAAATATGAAATGTACATGCTTGTATTAACTGGAAACCCGATAGAACGATGGCATCCCCTGTGCGTGATTGCAGAACATCAAATGAATTCAAGTTATACGTGAACAGAGGAAATTTTTCAGGCTCCGGAATGGCTTTGATGACTTTTGTGCATTGAGCAATCTTGATCCTATGTGCATGATTTGTTGTCCAGTATTTGTTCAGCCCTTGCTGCTATAATGAAAGACTCAAAGGCTCAAAGCTGTAGATCAGACCTTCCTTTAGTTGTTCTCTGAACATGTATATTTGATTGGATGGCACGCAGCCTTCCATTGCGTTGCCCTGAAACATCAGTTAAGCCTGAGTACGTATTTCCAGCAGAGAACAAAAAATTTGTTAGCAAGTAAGAATCCAACAGATGGAAATCTAGCATTGGTTGGTTACATTGCAGAAAATTAATCAGCTGAAATATAAGTGCAGTACGGCAATATGCATGCGCATTCCTCAAGCTAATTGTATGCATTGTGTTTATAAGTGATAATAGATAAATGAAGTGTCTGAATATTTAGAAGGTACCTCCCAGTAATAATAGTGAAGTCCAGCTTACGTATTTCCAGCAGAGAACAAAAAATTTGTTAGCAAGTAAGAATCCAACAGATGGAAATCTAGCATTGGTTGGTTACATTGCAGAAAATTAGTCAGCTGAAATATAAGTGCAGTACGGCAATATGCGCATTCCTCAAGCTAATTGTATGCATTGTTTTTATAAGTGATAATAGATAAATGAAGTGTCTGAATATTTAGAAGGTACCTCCCAGTAATAATAGTGAAGTCCAGCTTGAACAAATTTTGCCAGCTCGCTTGATCCCTGTACCCTGGAAAATATTATTTTTAGTATTAGTTGGTATGAATGGTGGTATAAATCGTATTGTTCCAAGAATAGGGAAACCAAATGTAAATTGATCTTTATCATGGATTTTGAGAATAAAACACCCTAGGCCAGCACCTGTGTGAACAAAAAGATACGAAAAAGGTAAGATGGTGGAAAAGAACCTTAAGCTAAGGGGGGAAAGGGAATTATTAACAGGGAAGGGAAAGAAGTTCCCTGAGTTAAACGACGAAGAGTAGGCACAACAACATCCCTCAGCGCCTCAGGCAGTGCCCCCGTGCAGCTACGAATCTTGCAGTTCAAGCCCCCCACCGGGCGTCGCCGCTCGTCAAGACTTGGCCGCAGCATGTTACGGCATCGCGATGCATCAAGCCAGGGCCATGGCGGGCATGACCCTCGCGGCTATCCCTTTGCGTTAGATTTGGGGCCCAATCACGCCGCCTTCTGCATGGGGAAGGAGTGGAAATCCCCAAAATCCTCCTCCATGCCATCAGCCGCCTAGGTAGGTGGCACAGCGGCCGGATAGGGAGAAGAGGGCGCCGGCCCTAAGGAAGAATTTTGGCGATGGGGAGGAGGAGAGATGAAAGGTGAATCGGGGGCACCACTTTGACCATCCACCGCCTTGACTGGCCTAACCAGAAGTTAATAGATACTACCAGAAGAGATCCACCTTAATAGAAAGAAGAGAGAGAGGCCAACAGCCGGTAGCCGGTTGCCCCTGTGCCCCCCAAAAAAAAAGACGGAAATCAACTAACTGAGCAAACGATGGAGTGAAAAAAGAAAAGAGCTACGTGTCAGCCAGTAGCTGGCTGAAAGAGTGGATAAATACCATATCTACAGTAGCTAAAACATTGTGAGCGCCCAGATCTGCTCAGCTTTTATATAGGGTTAATGCTTGTCACTTTGTTCTTCATGAATTTATTTGTGTACAAGATTCCTATGCATAGGAAGCGGGTTAGGCTTAAATGTGTTTTGAATTTGCTTTTTGATGCTCTCTTTTGCTTCAACTCTTATTTCTCGCGAGAGCATCACTAAAATTACTGAGCCCATCTTAATGGCTATAAAGAAAGCACTTCTTGGGAGATAACCCATATTTTTATTTTGCTACTGTTTTATTGTGTCTTGGAAGTTGTTACTACTGTAGCAACCTCTCTTTATCATGTTTATTTCGTTTTTGTGCCAAGTAAGTTTCTAATAGAAAGTTGATGCTAGATTTGGATTTCTGCGAAGAAATAGATTTGTTAGCTGTCACGAATTCGCGTTTTTCTCTCTGTAGAAGAATCAAAAAATCAGCAAAAATTCATGCATGATCCTCAGATATGTGCGCAACTTTCGTTAGTTTTGAGTTTTTCCATCTGAGCAAGTTAAGTGCCTCGAAAAAATTCGTCTTTACGGACTGTTCTGTTTTGACAGATTCTGCCTTTTATTTCGCATTGCCTCTTTTACTGTGTTTGATTGGATTTCTTTGCTCCATTAAATTTCAGTAGCTTTGAGTAATGTCCAGAAGTGTTGGTATTGATTCTGTCCTTGCTGAACATGTGAATTTTTACTATGCACTAACCCTCTAATGAGATTGCTTTGAGTTTGGTGTGGAGGAAGTTTTCAAGGATCAAGAGAGGAGGATGATATGGTGTGATCAAGAAGAGTAAAAAATCTAAGCTTGGGGATGCACCCGTGGTTCATCCCTGCATATTTCAAGAAGACTCAAGCGTCTAAGCTTGGGGATGCCCAAGGCATCCCTTCTTCATCAACAAACTTATCAGGTCACCTCTAGTGAAACTATATTTTAATTCCGTCACATCTTATGTGCTTTACTTGGAGCGTCCGTGTGCTTTTATTTTTGTTTTGTTATTTTCATTCTCTGAATAAATCGGATCCTACCATGCTTGTGTGGGAGAGAGACACGCTCCGCTTTTTCATTTGAACACTTGTGTTCTTCGTTTTACTTTAATATTCATGGCGAAACCTGAAAGCCTCAGCATTGATTGTTATTTTGTTGGAAACAGAAAATGCTTCATGTGATAATTGGTATATTATCTTGAATAATTTGTTTTGAGCTCTCAAGTAGATCATGTTTAAGCTCTTCCATCATGTAGTTTAAATCTATTAGTGGAGAACTACCGTAGAGCTTGTTGAAATTTGGTTTGCATGATTGGTCTCTCTAAGGTCTAGATATTTTCTGTAAAAGTGTTTGAACAACAAGGAAGATGTAGAGTCTTATAATGCTTGCAATATGTTCTTGTGTAAGTTTTTGTTGTACCAGTTCATACTTGTGTTTGCTTCAAACAACCTTGCTAGCCAAAGCCTTGTACTGAGAGGAAATGCTTCTCGTGCATCCAAAACCTTGAGCCAAAACCTATGCCATTTGTGTCCACCATAACTACCTATATGTGGTTTTTTTCTGCCATTCCAAAGTAAATTGCTTGCGTGCTACCTTTAAAATTTCATTCCTTGTCTTTGCAATACATAGCTCATGGGAAAGTAGCCTAAAAACTATTGTGGTAATGAATATGTTGCTATGTATCTTAGTTCTTATAAGTTGCTTGTTCAGCGGTAACCATGTTTCTGGGGACGCCATCAACCTATACCTTTGTTGAATATCATGTGAGTTGCTATGCATGTTCGTCTTGTCTGAAGTAAGGGAGATTTGCCATGAGTTGAATGGTTTGAGTATGCATGTTGTTAGAGAAGAACATTGGGCCGCCAACCAAAGCCATGTATCATGGTGGAAGTTTCAGCTTGGACATTAATCCTCATGAGAATATTATTTGTTGTTGAATGCTTTAAGCATTAAAAAGAGGAGTCCATTATCTGTTTTCTATGTTGTCCCGGTATGGATGTCCTCAAGTTGAGATCTATCAAAATCGCAAAATCAAATGCGATTTATCTCCTTGGACCTTTGTACAGGTGGCATAGAGGTACCCCTTTGTGACACTTGGTTGAAACATATGTAATGCAATGATAATCCATGGAAATCCGTGCTAATTAGGACAAGGTGCGGGCACTATTGGTATTCGATGCATGAGGCTTGCAACTTATATGAAGTTTTATGCATAACACATATGAATTATTACTACCGTTGACACACTTGTTTCCATGTTTTCAAAATAAAAAGCTCTAGCACATGAGTAATCCCTCCTTCCCTCTGCGAAGGGCCTTTCTTTTACTTTATGTTGAGTCAGTTTACCTACTTCTTTCTATCTTAGAAGCAAGGGATTTCTATTTTCGTGCCCTCGGGTCGTTAGTTGTACTCAGTTTTCCCCAGCCCTTAGTTTTTCCTCAGTTTTCCCCTCCCTCTAGTTTGAAACCCGCAGAAGGAGCTCGACGGAAGGAATCCGTTTATTTGGACGTTCGGCCGGCGTGTTGCGCCGTCGTCGTGGGGCCGCGCGTGTGGGGCCACGTCCGGGCCGCGTCGCGTGGCCGCGCGCGTGGGGCTGGTAGAAAGGGACCGCGTGGGACAGACGAGAAGCGTTTGGTTGCACGTGAGCAGGAGCTGGGTTTTGTCTCTCTCGGCCCAAATTGGCATTTTTAAGAGCACCTTTTCCCCTCTTTCTCTCTCTGTCTTTTCACCAAATTAGTATCAAATCTAGAGAAGCTTCTATTTCTTCAATATGGCAGCAAATCTAGTAGCAAATCTCTGGGGTTATTTATGCCTTTTGGCCCTCGTTTTTTGCCCAATATGGCAGCAAATCTAGTACCAAATGTAGAAGCTAGTATATGATAAATTGACAACTGCATAATCAGAAAAGTAAGTATAATACATAGGGAAACTGCATACAGCAGCCAAAAGCAGCCAATAACGTTGTAATATACAAGACGCACGCAATGTATGGACAACAAGAAGATTATGATGAATGAATTTGTTCTTCATTCCTCCTCATATATTTCGTCGTTGCTCCAATCGTGCATTACCCGAAGGAAATATTCATTGAACTCCCTCCGTCTGCAGTGTGCGGCCAATACATCCTCCAAACGGTATGGCTTGTGTTCATTTCTCATACCGTAGTTTCCTATTCTATCCACACGTTCTGGCCACTCATCCCAGGCCTTTGTATCATGAGAGTACTCTCTGATATAACCCAAATCCGTGTAGTAGATGCAGCCAGGTCGAAGTGTCGGGTACACTCTGGTGTCGACGGAGATACACCGGATATAATTCACGAAGAAGGCATTACGCCAATGTTACTGACCGGATGGAGAGAGCGGCTCTGAGTGTCCACACGGTACACCAATGGTCTGCCCGCCAAAGCCACGCTGACCAACAACACAAGCAGCAGATCACCATCCGACTTCACGAGGTAGAACTTCTGATGTCCAAGTTCTGGAAATGAAATTAGTGTCTCCATCTTGACAGTGCTCGCGCGCTGCTGCAACTGTACATTGGTGCACACTATTCTTCCGTGCTCTAAATTGTCCACAGCTAGTGCATACAGTTCACCATTGAACGGTGTAATGCAACGCAGACAATGGTTCTTGATCGAAAATCTGTTTTCCCAATCTTTATCTATATCCTTAGTTGGAGTGCTCTCATCTACCCAACCAATTTCCGACGGGTAATGTGCGGTAACGAAGACCATAGTCGGGGATTTGATCACAGCGACTGATTTCAGGAAAATAGATGGCATCTGCGCCTCAAACATAGTGTTCGATTTCTTTGTGAGTGGGTTCAGAAGCCGTATCTTGTGCGGCGGGTTCTTCTGGGCAAGCACGATGACGCCACGGCAAAATCCGACAAAGTAGTATCTGGGCAAGCACGATAACATTCAGCACTAAGATGTTTAAGATTGAAAATAAAGAGGTAGATATGGAGGAACTTGAACCTTGTATGAACTTCCGATAGATCTATGGTGACGTAGCATGATGTGCCGAGTTGGAGGAAGGTGAACTCAGCGACGTGTGGAAGGGCGTGGTCTAGCATGATCCATTCGTCCAGGTGCACGTCGGGCTCAGTGACATAGGCATCCCAAATGGGCCTGCCGAAGATAGTACCCGGGATTTACTGAAGGTCCACTATCCGAAGAATAAGAAGATTCGGGAGCCCAAGATACATTAGGGAAAGTTAGAGTTGTAATAGGAAGTGTTATTTGTAATCTGGCGGGATGAGTTAGAAACCGTCCCGGACTCTGTAACTTGTACAATACGAAACCCTCGGCTCCACCTCCTATATAAGGGGAGTCGAGGGACAAAGAAAGGATCGAATCTACTGTCAACATAACCCTAGTTTTTATAATCGTCGAGTACTTTTCGCCTAAACCTTCGAGATCTACTTGCCCTCTACTTTTAGCAAAACCCTAGTCTACAATCTGTAGGCATTGACAAATTAATCCTTTGTCAATTGGCGCCGTCTGTGGGAACTAGAGGTTGCAAGGAGCTGATCTCGATGGCACGTTCAAGATCTTCGACTTCTCGACGCAACGCGATGGATCGAGGTAACAAGGGAAAACTGATCTATTCAATTTTATTCCTCACCCGCCCTCCCGTATGGATGCATGTGCCTATCTGGAGGAGCCCATCATCATGACGTTCGGAGAATTCCGATTTGGCGTCAACAAGGAAGGATCCTACCGTCTCGAAGTTCCGATCTCGTCGGAATTGTCAGCGGTCGATTCTAACTTTTCGTCGAGTGACGAGGAGTTTTCGTCGCCATACTTCGTCGACAACAAGGCAAGCGGAAAGCTCGCCAAGATCTTCAGCAACACATCCTTCGAGTCGTCTGCGGACTCCTTTATAAGCACTCCGACAACAACTTTCAACTTCATCGACAAGTCCGCCATCGGAAAGGTCTTCACCACTCTATATGATGGTGTCACCAATCCCGATAAAAATCAATGCGCAAAATATCATCAGATCTATGTGATAGAAGGGGCAGGTACATCAGAACCACAAACGTCGAGGCTTTCGACGAATTGGGAAACCCATACGTCGATCCCGCTGATCTCAGACATGGTTTAGGCACTAAATATGCCGATCCTCAACTCGCGCAAGAGTACAGCTCCCACAAGAAGCGTGGGATAGGGCTGCGAAAGCCATGGATGGTTCAGAACCTATGACCACCACTGCTACTACAAGAACTTCAAGCATATCAATATAGACTTGCTCGAGTAAGCAGAGAGTTGGAAAAACAGCATCCTTGAATAGGAGGAAAGAAGCAGCTTCGCATCGCGTACGCCGAGCGAGTTAAGTCGCCTTTCAGAACTACGGGAGACACAGAGAAGCTCGGAGAAGAGCAATGTCTCGGCTGCAAAACATACCCGAAGAAAGAGGAAACATAATCCAAAATCTCGACATGTCCTTTATGTCGATTGATGAAAGAGGAAATATCATCCCAAAAACGCCAGAGGGTTACATGGCAACACAAGCGTACATCTTGGCGTCTAGACCACCTCCTGGGGACCCAAGAGAACCATTATTCAATATGGCGATGGCCGGAGTAGGAGTAATGGGAACAGCGTTTGCAACAACGCCTCCCGAAGAAAATCCTAGGCAAAATAGTCCACGACCCAACACAGCAGTCCAAGATCCCCCAAGGACAAGTGGAGCGAGAGACACAGCAGTCCAAGATAGGGTGGACAGAGCACGACAAGAAAGAAGGGAGCGCCAGCACTCACCAGAGGTTGCCGATGAAGATATGTGTGGGCTCCCGTGTTTCACGAGAAGAGTTCGAAAGACTCGAGTCCCTAAAGGGTTCAAACTACCCGAAAATTTCAAGAAATTCGACGGCCTGCAAGTTCCTGAGGATTGGCTCGTGGATTATCTCGAGATGGTGAAGCTGGTAGGAGGAACCAGAGCAACATCTATGCAAAGTATTCAAGTTCACCTGAGCGGTGCCGCAAGATCTTGGATAAAGAAACTCCCCCTACCAGCTGGGATAACTTTGAGGACATCTTCGTGAAAAACTTCCGATCCACCTGCAAGAAACCTGCGTCGTTGGAAGAGTTGAGGGCGTGTCGACAAAAACACGACGAGTCGATGAGGAAATATATACAGCGGTGGAACATCATAAAAAACTCGGCAGAAGATATATCTGATGAGAGGGCAATAGATGCGTTCGTAGCAGGAGTCCGCCGAGCAGATTTCATCGAGGACTTAGGGAGAACTAACCCTAAGACCATATCAGCACTCATGGAGATAGCCAATAAATGGGCAGATGGAGAAGACGCAATATACAACAAGCGACACAGGTCGCCAGAAGAGGATCGTGGTCGAAGTTATCAAAATAGAAGGCGATTTTCTCGCCAGTTCTACAACAACGATGCTCCCGGCCATATATCGGCTGGTTTTCGAGGAAATCCTGGAGGAAATAATCGAGATGATTATCAAAGAAGTAATGAGCAACAAGGCGACAATAGAGGTGATTTTCGCGGCAACAGGCAAAATAGTGGACCCAGGATTCAAAGACCTTACGTGTCTCCCGAAGAGATGATGAACGGTCCATGTCAAATGCACTTTTACCTCGACAACAATGGAAAAAGGCAGTCAGGACATCTCCAGAAAGACTGCCGTAATTTTCAGGCAATGCTACGAGCCGCAGGAATTGCAAATGCTCAAGCAAATAACAGAAACCCTCGGGAGCCAAGGAGCGAGATCCACCTTCCACCTCCTCCCGCAATTACCGACGAAAATCGACACCAGCTTAGAATAGCGGCAGCACCACACCCACCTCCATATGTTGATCCTAATTCTAACGGTGTGGTCTCGATGATTCGAAAGCTAGGCCATCCAACAGGCAGAAGGTAATCTCTCGACAAGTGTTCATGGCAGAGAAGATGCCTCCACTAACAGTCGAGTACTTAAATTGGTCGGGGCAAGACATCGGCTTCACAATCGCAGACCATCCACAGCAAGTCCCTCGACCAGGACAATCAGCACTCATATTACCCGCAGTAATTGCTGGTTTCGACGTGTCGAGAGTTTTCATAGATGGCGGCAGCAGTTTAAACCTCATGTATGCAGATACATTGAGGAAGATGAACATATCCCTGGCAAACTTGAAACCAACTGATACACGTTTCCACGGGATTACACCAGAGAAGCCAAGTTACCCATTGGGCAAAATCAACCTCGACGTTCAGTTTGGAACCCGAGAAAGCTACAGATAGAGAATCGAGTTCGAAGTTGTGGATTTCCCGTCGCAGATCACGCTTTGTTGGGACGACCAGCGTATGCTAGGTTCATGGCGTGCCGCATTATACATATCTGTTGTGGAGATTGCCTGGGCCTAAGGGACCTATCACAATCAAAGGAAGTTTCGCGTTATCCGATAAATGCAACAAAGATTTTCATCGACTCAGAAACCTTTGGGATGCAAGGAATATGCGGCGCCACGGTTCACCGATTATGATGTACTGCCAGAGGTAGGGAGATCTTCTAAGGAGCCAACTTTCAACACAAACAAGGATTCAAAAGAGGTACAGATCCACCCGACAGATCCAAAGAAAACAACGTCCATTGCCGCAAACATGGATGTCGCATAGGAAAGCGCGCTCGTCGAGTTCCTCCGTGAGCACCGGAAAATCTTCGCATGGTGTCCAGCTGACATGCCAGGAGTACCTGGGGAACTCGCGAGCACCACCTCAATTTGGATCCTCTTGCAAGACCAGTCAAGCACCTTTACGGCGTTTTTCGGAACCTAGCCGCAAAGCAATGTTATCGGAAATAGATCGACTCAAAGACGCTGGTTTCATCAGAGAAATATCTACAGAAGCCACATGGGTAGCAAACCCAGTGATGGTGCCGAAGAAACACACAATAGTCCTTCGCATGTGCGTCGACTTCACGTGTCTCAATAAACATTGTCCTAAGGATCACTTTCCCTCCCAAGGATCGATCAAATCATCGACTCCACGGCAGCAGATGCGAACTTCCTTCTTGGACGCATATTCTGGTTATAACCAGATCAGATTAAAAGAAGAAGATGAAGCCAAGACAGCGTTCATCACACCTTATGGCGTGTTTTGCTACAAAACAATGCCTTTTGGTTTGAAAACGCGGGAGCAACATACCATGATGATGCAGTGCCTAGCAACACAGATTGGAAAAAATGTACAAGTCTACATCGACGATGTCGTAATAACATCAAAGAAAGGGTCGACTCTGATCGAAGACTTGAAGGAAACCTTCGACAACCTCGACAAGTTCTGCCTCAAGCTAAACCCGACAAAATGCTCTTTTGGAGTTCCCAGAGAACTTCTCGGTTCTTAGTATCAAAAAGGGGATTGAAGCTAATCCCGAAAAATACAGGCCATCGTCACTATGAGAAAGCCAACAAAGCTGAAAGAAATACAACAGCTTAACGGCGAGTCGCAGCTTTGCGATTCGTCACAAAGCTAGGAGAAAAGCCGTTCTATGCATTGATCAAACAGGGGATAAATTTCAATGGAACGAGGAAGCGGACAGAGCCTTCGAGAACCTCAAGCGAGCAATTTCGACACCACCGATACGGTGGCGCCGAAAGAAAAGAACCTCTCGTTGTATATTGCAGCCACACCTCGGGGTCAGCACGGCCCTAGTGGTCGAGAGAGAAGAAGAAGGCAAGCTTCATGGAGTTCAAAGGCCATATTTCATCAAGTACTGTCGCCTTCAAACACGGTACCCGCAATATCGAAACCGGCATACGGAGTATTCACGACAGAAGAAAATTGCGGCACTATTTTTCGGCGCACCCGATAATAGTGGTCAACGAGGCTCCCTTATCAAATATACTAAACAACCCGGAAGCGGGTCGTGTCTCCCTTTGGGGAATAGAACTTTCTCCTCGGGACATCACGTATGAAAAAAGAAAAGCAATAAAATCACAGGTCTTACCGGATTTTATTGCAGAGTGGATGGAGCTCCAAAACACAGGACCCCCAGATTTATCGAGAACCTGGACCATGAACTTCGACGGGTCCAAAAGACTGGAAGGTGCTGGAGCAGGCGTGATATTGGTATCACCCGAAGGCGACAAGCTGAAGTATGTTTTGCGGATGACGTTCCCAAACGCGTCTAACAATGAAGCAGAATATGAAGCTCTAATACATGGGATGAAGATGGCGAAAGCTTGCAGTGCAACCCGACTAAAAAATTTCGGCGACTCACAATTGGTAGCACAGCAAGTCATGAACCAATGCGATGCAGTCAACGAAAGTATGATAGCATACAAAGAGGTGTACAATGAGCTGGAGAAGTTATTCGACGGTTGTGAGGTAAACCACATCAGCAGGATGAGCAACGATGAAGCCGATGTTCTTGCAAACATCGGGTCCCAATGTCTCGCGATTCCTCCAGGCGTGTTTTGGGAAGAGATAAGCGAAAGATCAACAAAACCAGCAAAAGCAAAGAAGGAGAAGAAAGAGAAAACCGCGAGTATCACCAAAGACATAGCAGAGGAAGAAGAAGAGCAAGAACTAGTCATGATGGTACAAGTCCCATGGATGCAGGCTTACATATCATATATCCTAAGGAAAACGATACCCGACGACCCAGTCGAAGCAAGGCGAATAATCAGGAGATCAAAAGCCTTCACCGTGGTAAAGGGGAGCTGTACAAACGAAGTATTTCGGTGTGCTACAACGATGTGTTACACCCGAAGAAGGAAGAATCATCCTGAAAGATGTGCACGAAGGAATATGCGGGCACCACGCGAGCAGCCGGGCTATTGCGGCTAAGGTTTTTCAGAGCAGGATTCTATTGGTTGACAGCAATCGAGGACGCAAAGGAAATAGTGAGAACTTGCGACGCGTGCCAAAGATTTGCCGCCAGACCTCACTCTCCTGCAGCAGAACTTATGCCAATCCCATTATCTTGGCCTTTTGCTCAATGGGGTCTCGACATGGTGGGAAAACTACACAAAGCTTCGCCAGGAGGTTACGAGTATATGCTGGTAGCTGTCGACAAATTTACAAAGTGGATAGAAGCAAAGCCGATAAATTCACCGGATGGCGCATCGGCGATTAAGTTCGTAAAGCATCGTTTTCAGATTTGGAGTTCCTCATAGTATTGTCACAGACAACGGCAGCAACTTCACGTCCAAGGAGTTCAAATCATACTGCGCAGAAGTGGGCATCAAGCTGAGTTTTGCGTCTGTTGCACATCCACAGACCAATGGACAAGTCGAGAAAGCCAATGGCATTATCTGCAACGGCATCAAGAAACGTCTGCTAGGACCACTAGAAAAAGCTCGACATACTTGGCCGGAGGAGTTGCCGAGCGTTTTGTGGAGTATTCGAACAACACCAAATACGGCGACACAAGAGACGCCGTTTTTTCTGGTCCATGGCGCCGAAGCAGTCCTGCCGATAGAAATCGAGCATGATTCCCCAAGAGTTGCCGAATACAATGAAGAAATCTCGAGAGAAGCACTGCAGGACGACGTCGATGCACTTGACGAAGCTCGGGATGAAGTCCTGTCACGAGTCGCTAAATATCAACAGGACCTGAAGAATTACCACAGTCGACGATTGCGGCCAAGATCTTTTCAAGTCGGTGATCTAGTTTTGCGACTCAATCAAAAAAGTCATGAAAACTCGAATCACCATGGCTTGGACCCTACATCGTCACAGAGGTAATCGAAGGAGGAGCATACGAATTAAAGACAAGAAGACAGGGATTGCGGAGCCAAATCCTTGGAACGTGGCACACCCAGGCGTTTTTACGCTTAGAAGCGAAATATAGTCTCCTGTGTAAACATACAATGTACTGAAACGCCCGCGAGTTTTCAGACGCACTATTTTCCTTTTTGGGGCACCGAGTGGGGCCGGAAGGTTTTTAATGAGGCGGCTCGCGGTGCTGCAATATAATAAAGATAGTGTCAATATAACTTTTCTTTTATCGATATGCTCAAAGTCTTGACCCGACGAATGCCAATATAGTTGCTCGAAAAAAGAAAAACCTCGCCTTAGTATTAACATACTTCGTGAGTCAATAAAAACACAAAATAGTACTCAACAAGGCAGCTCGGAGGTTGATTTCAGACAAAACTACATAGTAAATAAATGCCTTGGTTTAAAACCTCGCATTATACAAATACAGCGAGCAGCCACCGAAAATACTCGGGGGCTAGACAAAAATAGACATATGATGATTGCTTCACAATATAGTCATAATCATGATTTACAAGGGAAAATTATCTACCAAAGGAAAATAATTAGTCTTGATTCAATATATCATCAAGGGTAACTCTGTTTTCCTCAGGGGCAGCGCCAAGAAAATCAGCATAATGACCGTCTGCAAAAAAGTCGGCATCCATCCGAAGAAGGTCTTCAATCATTTCTTCGGCTATAGGTGAAACCTTCGTGTTAATACGATCGACACCAACTCTTC
Organism: Lolium multiflorum; assembly: GCA_030979885.1. NCBI lineage: Eukaryota > Viridiplantae > Streptophyta > Magnoliopsida > Poales > Poaceae > Lolium > Lolium multiflorum. The sequence goes on from CM061750.1 coordinate 248,714,312, forward strand.
GGCGCCGTACCTTCGTGAACTTTCTCAACAACTTGGGTCAGATCAAGCTTTGAGTGGCAGATCTGAAGCATGATAAGGGCAAACGGCGCCAGCCACCAGTTGAGCTTTGACAAAGTTATGGATCCTGTGGGCATCCTTAAACTTCTCCACTAACTCGGGAAGAGTTTTTGGTTGAATGTTCCGAGGAAACATAGAGTTATACACCATAGACAAAGTCCTCGTACAGAAGTCAAGATACTCGCGAACCTGAAGCGCGCGGTCTTGAAATCTTACGATTTGGCGAGTCCGTTCAGGTGTGCCCCAAAAAGTCGACCCATGTTCACGTGCAAGCCGAAGAAGAACATTGGAACGAGCCTCGACACGTTCATCTTCAGTTGCAGTATCCAAAAAAGCACATATTGTTTCATAAAACAAGTCAGTGGGTAATAAAGGGGCAAGCAGCAAAGGAAAAGAAGAAGCAAGGCAAATATAATGGAACTTACCCGCCATATCCAAGCTAGCATCCATTAGGAGTTGGAGCATAGAGTTTTCTCGAGACGTAGCTGCAGCAGCCTCAGTAACAGCGGCGTCCTTTTCAGTCATGGCATCTTGAGCTCGTTGAAGTGCAATTTTCTCCCTTTGAGAAGATTCTCGAGATTGCTCCATAAGCATAAGCGATTGTTTCTTCGTGGACTGAAGTTGTTGTCGAAGTTCTTGTAAATCTTCCGACAAGGGTGTGCTGGAAGAACCTTCAAGGCAATTGTCATCGGTCCTTATTTTCTTCGACAAGGAAGACGCGGGAGCAGCATCGGGAGAAGAAGGATTCGCTGAATAATTATCAAATATCAACTGGAAAAGAAAATCCCCGAATCAAAGATAGCACCAAAAGGAATTTCATTGATTGTAGAAAATTTACATGGCCATTACAAAAGAAGTTCTCCTAAGGGACTGGCAGGGAACTTGTCGCCAAGACTAGAATGGCGACAATAGCAAAGGAAATAAAGAAAGCAAAAACTAGACCTCCGGCCTTGAAGAGCTAGGAGTCGAAGATGGCTTGATCCCGAGATAGGCCAGGATCTTCTTCGTGTTGAGCTTTGTCGCCTTGATCAAGGACCGCCATTTTGCTTGCTCTATTTGCTCCGTGTCGCCAACTTTGGCCCAGTCAATAGTTTGTTGACTGTCAGCAACTAGAGCAACAGTGCTTTCCACGGCAACCTTCATGTTCTCATGACGCATCTTCAGCCCAAGATCTTCGGGAGGATTAAAGCATTTGGCAAGACCAAGGAAAGTTGCGGGCTCCTCTTTCTTCGGGAAGAAGTATGGGAAAAGCTTCGACAACCCCGCCCTGGCTTCATCCATGCCTTCACGCGCTTCCGTCCCGTGAAACTCAAGGAATGAAACGGCGTCAAGAAGAACATCGTTGTCGGGATCCTCAAGTTCAAATTCTTGTGAGGTCCTATCTGACAAAATAAAAATAGAATTTTTTGTCAACAAACCAGTGCAAAAAAGGAAAATCCAAAGGGTATGCAATGATGCAAACGCTTATCGACAAAGCGACGACTTTGCGTCTTTATGCGTTTAGTGATCGCCGCTTCACGAGCAGATTGCGCAGTTATGTGATCGCTTAGTGAAGCCTCGGCGTCATGCAGACGTTTCCGAAGATCTTCGACACCAGCAGCATCGGCCTTAGCCCTGTCAGCTTCTTGCCTTCCGCTCGGCCTTCTTACGAGCCTCTTCACATTGCTCTAACTTTAGAGCAAGCGTGTCAGCACGTTCGATGGCTTCTGCCAGTTTCTCTGAAAAAAGGAAGGCAATATTAGCTATAAACGGCGACAAGTCAGGAAGAAAGGAAGCAAAGAATATTCAGGCATTACCCTCAGTCTTGCTGGCGTAATCACGGTACCCAACGAATTGGGCACCGATGCGAAGAAGCTCTTTGATCATAGGCTGTCAAGGGAAGACAAAAAAAGAAAATATTGGCATGGGAAAAATGAAAACACATAGAAGCAAACAGAGAAAATATAAAACAGCGACAAGAGTGTTAGCAACTTACATCATCCAAAAGAGGGTTAGAAGAGCTACTCGATTGAAGAGTAAGCTCTGGATTTATTTCAACCCTTGCCCTTTTTGGTGAAGGGACAAGGGGGCTTGCCGGAGGAGTAGCAGACATTCCGTCGAGGAGGCGACGTTTCTTCTCTTTCGACCGGCGTATCCGAGGCGACTAATGTATGTGACGTGCTGCTCGAGCAGCCACAACAGCAGTTGGTACCCCTTCTTCATCATCACTAGCAAGCGTCGACAATATAAAAAGCAAGATAGACAAGAATCTTCGAGTACAAGTAAACACGAAAAAAGGTACTTACGAACCGATGAGAGACTCGAGGGATGGATCAGCCTGCCTTCTGGGCGAAGGAACAGCTTCGTCGACTTTGGAGGTGCCGGAATCTTCGACATCATCCCTTTTCCTCTTGTTCCTTGGAGAAACAGCGGGAGGAAGAGATTGTGCCGACGCAGTGGCTTCGAGACATCCTCTTTTTCGTCGGATCCCGCATTTTCGAGATTCTGCGGGTTCATTTGCAAAGGAGGGGGCATCTGGGTTATCATCGGAGATAACAGCCCTTTCTTCGACCTCCCCACCTTCAGGAAGAGGAGGAAGTGAAACAAGATTTGGGTGGTCCTATATAAAAAGAGGGAAGGATGTCAGAAATGAATAACAACATAAAAAGCAAGGCAATAGACAAAATACGCAATAATGTTTACCTTGGGAAGCGCATGGGCGGCGCAGTATGGTTTCACGCGATAAGTGGAAGGGATGGAGTCTTTCTTCTTGAGGGATGAAATCCTTCGAATAAGCTTATCCAAATCCTTGGCTTCCAGATTCGTCGACAGGCGATCCGTGTCTTCATCGCCAGCATAATTCCAGAAAGGGTTTTTGCGAGCCTGAAGAGGCTGCACCCTAGTCTTAAGGAAATATGCCGTAATTTGGATGCCTGATAATTCTTTTCCACGAGTATTTTGCAACTCATGGATGCGAGTCATCAGGGCCTCTGTCGAAGTTCTTTCTTCCTCGGTAGCTTCTGCATCCCAGGAACGGCGGCGAAGGATTTTCTCGGCACCGTCAAAAGGAGGAATATTGTCTTCGGCACAGCCATTGTTTTCTTCACGGATGTACAACCACTTCTTGCGCCATCCTTGAACAGAGTCAGGGAGTTTGACGTCGAAATAGTTGACAGAGGAGCGAACGGAAATAACAACGCCGCCTATATTATAGGCGATATTGGCAGAGCCATTTCGGCGACAAAAGAAAATGCGCTTCCATAATGCCCGCTAGGTGGACACCAAGAAGGCTTCGCAGAGGGTGATAAAGATAGAAATGTGAAGGATAGAGTTGGGTGTGAGGTGGTGAAGTTGGAGACCATAAACATAAAGTAATCCCCGAAGAAAAGGGTGAATGGGGGCGGAAAGACCGCGGATGAGATGATCAACAAAACTTACCCGATACCCCATTGGAGGGGATGGGTAGCTCTCTTCACCGGGAAAGCAAACCGCTTTGGGTTTCTTGGTAATCCCCAGCTTCTTCATCAGATTGAGGTCCTGGTTCGTGATCTTGGACCTCTCCCACTCCGCCGCTCCTAGATCCGCGACAGCCATCGACGAGTCAGGTGTGCTGTGCCTGGTCAATCGACGCGGTGGCATCAACAATGGCGGAGGGGTGTAGCTACAAAGGGAAGAGCTTTGAGAGATGAGGAGCGCAGGAGGAAATTTTGCAGAGGACAGTAGGGGGACGGCGTGAACGGAAGTGTTCGAGGAAGAAGAAGACCTTATATACATGTGCGGTGAAACGGCGGAACCGTTGGATGAAAAAAGAATGCAGTAGATGATTGCCACGTAGATTCAAGGGCACAATGGTATTTTAACATTAACGAGGTTACAGAACGTGCGCCAGAAAAAGGGGAGAACATGTGTCCCCCACTTGCACGACGTGTCCGACAGATCAGGGATTGGGACCCACAAGGCAGCGAAACAAGGGGTAATGGTCAGTTTCCAAAATAGAGATCGTGGCTATCATCAGCAATAACGTCGTCAAAAATAAAGAAAAATTCGACTGCGAGTTTTCAAGAGTTTATCGACAACGCAAAGTTATCTCGGGAGTCTTTGATTAAATACAAGTTTTTGCTCAAATGCTCGGGGGCTACTTTGAAGAAGTAGAAAACTTCGAGTATGACAAGATAGAAATGGCGAGAGCCTATGATCAAATGCAAGCATTTGTTCATAGCCTCGGGGCTACTCATCGGGAGCGCTGGTCGCGCACCCGATAAATATAAAACTGTCGAGGAAGATTATAAATATAGTGGCAATGGATACTAATCTGGCCTACACCCAAGCACAAGTCCTTGGATGTAGCCTCGGGGGCTACTCCCATCGGGAACGCTGTTCGCGTGCCCGATGAATTTTATCAAAATAAAGAAACAAAAGTGAGTTTATTCCGAGTTACAGAGATAACTCTACATATACTCCCATCGGGAAGACAAAATAAGTCATCAAATATGACTCGATAAATGTGCTATTCCAAAGGCGAAAAGCACTCGACAATATATTCTCGAACGCCAAAGTTGCGATCAATTTCTGCCGCAAATTTGCGAAGGTAAGACCCCGATCCGTTCTGCTGGGCGTGGCATCGCCAAAGATGCTCTGCTACTTTTATCCGTATCAACGATACGAAGAAAATCTAACGGACGCGTTAGGTACCCGATAAATTTGACTGGGACTTGAGAATGGTAAGACCTTAAGCGGCACCCGTCGAAGTTTGCACCAGTATCCCGAGATCATGTCCAGGGACGTGATCTTGAAGTAGGTTTTTGCGGATTGCCACTAGAGCGGTTAACTAGTACCTGATCCGTCAGATGAACTAGCCCCAACTACCATTATCCCTGTACAATATAGAATTTTATGTGAAGGAGTATGGATAAAAGCTCTCGAATAAAAATAAACGGGATTTACTGAAGGCCCACTATCCGAAGAATAAGAAGATTCGGGAGCCCAAGATACATTAGGGAAAGTTAGAGTTGTAATAGGAAGTGTTATTTGTAATCTGGCGGGATGAGTTAGAAACCGTCCCGGACTCTGTAACTTGTACAATACGAAACCCTCGGCTCCACCTCCTATATAAGGGGGAGTCGAGGGACAAAGAAAGGATCGAATCTACTGTCAACATAACCCTAGTTTTTATAATCGTCGAGTACTTTTCGCCTAAACCTTCGAGATCTACTTGCCCTCTACTTCTAGCAAAACCCTAGTCTACAATCTGTAGGCATTGACAAATTAATCCTTTGTCAATCAGGCAAACCTGAGCGCCAATTTCTACAGACTTGCCTCATGGCAGAGTAGGTGTCGGCGTACTCCTCGTTCGCGCAAGCATTCGCCGATCTTGTGAAGTGGTCCATCAGCCGAGAGAGAGGCCCAGTTCACGGAGGAGCCGCGCTTGGATGCGCCGCCCTCGAGGCGACGCGCTCGGCGCGACGGCTCGCGCGACGGGCTCGCGGCGAGGGCTCGGCGGCGACCGCTCGGCGGCGACGGGCGCGGAGGCGACGGGCTCGGAGGCGACGGGCTCGGAGGCGACGGCCGCCGGCGCATTCTTCTTCTCCATCGCCGGCAGGGTAGCGTGCGACGGCGGTTGGGGTTTTTTCGATTTGGAGAAGTTGATGGGACGTGAGAGGGTGGTTTCGTGCGTGAGCGAGAATGAGACGACTGTGTGCGAGGGAGGGAGGGAGGGGCTTACGCGTCCTAAATGCGACCCGCGTCCTACGCGTCCACTATTTGCACGTCGCACCGCGACACGCGTCAACAATGGCACGTCTTCCACTTCGCACCGCAACACGCGTCCTCGAGTCTAACCCTGGAAATTTAGATATACTCAGGTATACCCTCGAGTCATATACTAGCATTTTTTGTGTGCTCAGTTTTCTCCTTGAGTGCTAATACTGCTAGTGCAATATACTCAGTTTTACCCTCAAGTGGCTGGTCAACAGAGAGTCAACAAATGGGATTAACTAGTTAAATGAGTTATTTAATGTGCAAAAAATCCGAAAAAGAGTGGCACTTACTCATGGAGTCTTTACCACAAATTGCCACTTCTCAAATCATAGATAAATCATAGATAAATCAAGTTTCACCACAAATTGCCACTTCTCAAATCACCTAGTAGCTATGAAGGTGCATGGTTTTCCATAATAAGCCCTACCCAAAACAACTTTCCCCAAAACATACTTTGTCTGAATGAGGCCATAATTTTCACACTCGTGTAGATTTGTATTACAGATAGTTTGAGGTAGGCCAAGATGGGTTTCATTGTACAAAACACGCATTTTCCAATTTTTAAATCTCATATTTCAATCCCTTAGTCTGTTTACTACTCACTTCCCTTCACACACTCTCACAGACGCCGAACATTGCCCTGATTGGTCTAGCCCATGTCACGCGGATCGTGCCCGATGACCGTTGATCGTATGATCTAACGGGGATAATCCCTATCTCTCTCTCTGGGGCCACCACCCTCTCTCTCTCTCTCTCGTCGGTCTGCTAGCTTCCACCCTCTATGTATGCGAAAGCGGTACCCAGTACGCTAAAGTTTGGTTTTCTGCATTATTTTTCACGAGCTAAATTATAAACTCTTTAGGCATTATTTTTCACGAGCTAAATTATAAACTCTTTTAGGCATTACTTTTCACGCAAAAAACGATAAACCATCGCCGATTTGTTGTAGCCATTACTTTCCACGCAAAAAACGATAAACCATCACCGATTTCTTGTAGCCATTACTTTTGTTTTAGCCATTACTTTCCACGCAAAAAAATGATACACCATCACCCATTTCTTGTAGCCATTACTTTCCACGCAAAAAATGATAAACCATCACCGATTTTGTTGTAGCCATTACTTTTCACGCAAAAAAATGATACACCATCACCCATTTCTTGTACCCATTACTTTCAACGCAAAAAACGATAAACCATCACCGATTTTGTTGTAATACTTATCACGCAAAAATATGATACACCATCACCCATTTCTTGTACCCATTACTTTCCACGCAAAAATGATAAACCATCACCGATTTTGTTGTAGCCATTACTTTTCACGCAAAAAATGATACACCATCACCCATTTCTTGTACCCATTACTTTTCACGCAAAAAACGATAAACCATCACCCATTTCTTGTAGCCATTACTTTTCTTTTAGGAATTACTTTTCACGGTAAAATGATAAACTATATCACGAAGTTCCATTTCCGTCAACATAGTCCGCATTTTTTTTTGAGATATATACCCACAACGGTCGTCTCCTCCTTAATTTATTGTGTATAAACCCCCACAACGGTCATCTCCTCCTTATTTTTTTGTGTAAACCCCTACAACGGTCATCTCTCCCTTATAAACACCCACACAGCCCATCCCTTGTGTCAATAGGTTCTGCCTCTCTCTTCACATACACTTTATCCATTGCCATGGCTTCCACGTCTCGGACGCGGACCGGAAGGGGAAGGGAAGGGGAAGAGGGGAAGGGGAAGGGGAAGTGGATCATCATCATTGCCACCACCACCGTCAACACTGCCATTGATCATAGAGGAGTTCTTCATCGTCGTCTATGAAGACCCTTTGGTCAAGAAGGTACGTACGCGTTCCCACATATATGATGCATGTGATTAATTATGGGCATGTTCTAAAAACCCTTTAATTTCAAGGGTTCCCTAATTTCAAACGATCGGCGCTCGATCTCTTTGCAGGACTCCCAAAAAAATTTGCGGACTATCTTGACGGCAAGGAGCCAGCTAAGGTGTATCTGCGAGCAGCTGACTGCGGTCCTCGTCTCTGGACCGTGGAGGTCCTATTTGACGGACAAGGCCGGATGTACCTCAACAAGGGCTGGGAGAAATTCGCCATCGCACGGTGTGGATTTCGGCTGGTTCGTACACTTCAAATATGAAGGCGATGATGTGCTCACATGAAGGTGTTCGACGGAACAATGTGCAGGAGGTACTACTACTCATTTACGAAGATAATGATGATGAAAGCGACGACGACGTGAAGCCATGCATCCATCCCCTTTAGATAATTAAGGATCATGACCAAGAATATATATGTAGCTTCATATGCATCGATTTAGAGATCTAGCTATTTTCTATATATTATGCATGTAAAAAATAATATCGCATTTCCACTATTATTCGAGCACCACATCCTCCAAACGATGCCGATGCCGATGCCGATATCGGATGGTCGAACGGCTATGTTCGCCGCCACTGCTAGGTCAACGCCGGGATGCACAATGTTTAGCATAAAAGTCACTTTAGATTAAGCTGCGAAAATAGTCACCTGCCATGGGCTGAGGCGGCCCCACAGAGCGGCTCTATATTATATTCTCTAAATAAAATAGACGACCACAACGGTCATTGACTGCGGAGGCCCCATGAGAGCGGCAACATATAATTTTTCTATAAATAAATAGACGACCCACTGGTCATTGGCTGCGCAGCCCCATAGAGCGGCCCCATTTGTCATTGGCAGCACCGCGTATACAATCAGGAATAAAACGGCCCACGCGTCAGCGGTAGATGGATCCACTTCACAAGCGAGACGGCCAGAGGAACCGACCTCACGGTAACTGTATGCCTTCTCGACTCGACTCGAACCCGCGTCGAGGGTTTCAAACTAGAGGGAGGGGAAAACCGAGGAAAAACTAACGAGCTGGGGAAAACTGAGTACAACTAACTAAGAGGGGCACGAAAATAGAAATCCCTAGAAGCAAACACTTGTGTCAACTGTGCATCGATTCTTACATGTTTACTTATTGCACTTGTTATATTACTTGACAATTATCTATGAGATATACATGTTACAAGTTGAAAGCAATTGCTGAAACTTAATCTTCCTTTGTGTTGCTTCAAAGCCTCTTATTAAGAATCTATTGCTTTACGAGTTAATTCTTATGCAAGACTTTTTGATGCTTGTCTTGAAAGTACTATTCATGAAAAGTTTTTGCTATATGATTCAGTTGTTTAGTCATCATCTTTTGTTAGCAAACTATAGATCATTGCTTTGAGTCACTTCATTCATCTCATATGCTTTACAATAGTATTGATCAAGATTATGTTGGTAGCATGTCACTTCGGAAATTATTTTTTTATCTACTCGAGGGCGAGTAGGAACTAAGCTTGGGGATGCTTGATACGTCTCCAAAGTATCTATAGTTTCTTATGTTCCATGCTAGTTTTATGACATACCTACATGTTTTGCTCATATTTATATCATTTTTATGCATTTTCCGGACTAACCTATTAACAAATGTCAAGCGCCAGCTCGTTTTTGCTTTTGGTTTCAATTCTACACGGGAAATATTCTTGGAATTGGACCCCACGAAGACAGAAGTCAATATTTTGCCGAGACGGACCTAGAGAGCCAGAGAAGAGCCAGATGGGGGCCAAGGGGGCCCCACACCATAGGGGGCGCGGGTGGACCCCTAGCCGCGCGGATATGTAAGGGCCTCGAGACCCCTCCGAGGCTGCCCTTCCGCCTATATAAAATCCCGAAAACCCTAAATCAATCGGTCTTCCTCCACGAAAGTTACGTAGGCGCCGCCATCGCAGGCCAAGTTTGGGGGACAGAATTGTTCCGGCACGCGCCGGACGGGGAAGTGCCTCTGAATCCATCTCTATCGACACCACCGCCATCTTCATCGCCGACTCCCATGATGAGGAGGAGAAGTTCTCCAGGGTGAGGGCTCTACCGTAGCTATGTGGTTCATCTCTCTCTCCCATGGTGATCTTTATGTGATCATGTTTGTAATCTAGTTGAATATGTAGATGTTACATTATGCACTCTAGAGGTTACTTTAATATGAACTCCGGAGTCACTCTCCACGGTGTGATGGTGACAGTGTGCGCATCGTGTGTGATTCCTTTATGAAGTTGTGGAGCTTGTTTATCTGTTTGAGGTGCTCTTGTAGCCCTACATAATGAATGGTGTTTGTTATCCAACAAGAGAGGTTTGAGAGCAGCATTTATTTATTCAATTATGTGATCATTGTTGAGAGTGTCCACTAGTGAAAGTATGATCCCTAGGCCTTGTTTCTAAGCATTGAAACACCGTTTCCAACAAGTTCTGCTACATGTTCCATTTTTATTTCAGATTGCAATTACTACTTATAATCATCCATATTACTTGTATTTCACTATCTTCGCCGAACTAGTGCACCTATCTGACAAGTGTATTAGGTGTGTTGGGGACACAAGAGACTTCTTGTATCTTAATTGCAGGGTTGCTTGAGAGGGATATCTTTGACCTCTATCTCCCTGAGTTCGATAAACCTTGGGTGATTCACTTAAGGTTCTGTCTGTGCCTACAAACCTCTCGCTCTGAGGCCCAACACCGTCTACAAGAATAGAAGCACAGTGACATCAGCCCTCTTATTTATTGTGTCCAACTTTTCAGTCATGTTGGCTCGTTGTTCTGGGGATTGTCCAGCAGGAAAGAGCGAGGCCGATAATGAGAGAGATGTTTTTTCTTTTTTGAGAGAGAGAGGGACAACCGAAGGATCCCAAGGACCTTGACTTCAATACGCACCAGAGCACAATACAACAAGACACAGATAAAAGAAATTACATCCAAATCCCTAACTTTTACCGGGAAGACCCCAAGCTAAAGCAAGAAATGCGATCGGGTCCTTAACAACACCGCCTCGATTGATCCTCGCCGCCGGGACGAACCACTCAACACTAAATCGCCATGGCTACAATGCACACCATGGCCTCCGAGCTGAGCTAGAAACGCCCGCCAAACCGGCAGTGGGCAGAGGTGGATAACGGAGAGAGAGAGGGAGAGAGAGATAGAGAGAGGGGGAGCCCTGATGCGTCTTCTTGACAAAGAAGATGGGAGTTTGCCTAACTACCACACATGACTTGTGCTCACTAATGTGGGACCTCACGCATGGGAACCACACGTAAGTGACAGATTCATGGTGTAATAACCTGGGTGATCATATACTACATTAGTACAAAGTTTCCTATGGATTCAAGGGTAGGAAAGCCAAGTTAACTCATTTACATGACATTATTTTTTCCATGGAGCCAAGTTAACTCATCTACCAATTGGTACATTTTGCTATATTCGAAATTTTACTTGAAACTTGTTGGTCATGCCATTTTACTACTCGCCTAACACTTTTTCCGCTCGTGGGGGGGGGGGCATGATGCTACCCTGAATTTTTGTGAACCCCAAAAACTAGCAAATACGAGAGAGGCTTACCTTTTCATTTTCATGTTTTAAACTTGTTTAAATCCTGGTCAAAACTAGGATTTGACCAAGATTCAAATGGGCATAAAAAATAATAAAAGCACATAGCCTTTTTTATGTCATATAATGAGCATTCAAGTTGATGGTCTAGACATATTAAAACTAGAAAAAGCATGTATCTACCCTGGTCCTAACCCTAAACTCTCTTATGAAGTCAAGCATGAGAGAAATGGTTTTGGGTTTCAAACATGGAAATTTCAAAACCTCCCAAAAGCTTCATTTTAGAGTGACTAAGAAGGATCCAGGCTTGCCTTTCCATTTTCATTTAATTGTCTAAATCTTGATCAAACCTAGGATTTGACCAAGATTCAAATGGGCATAAAATTTCCAAAAAATTAAAAAATTAAAAACCAAAGCACATATCTTACGTCATATATATATAGTAAGCATATTCAAGTAGGTAAACAAGGTCTAGACATATTCAAAACAGACAAATCTTGTATCTACCCCCTAACCCTAAACTCGGTCTTATGATGTCTAGCATGAAGAGAAGTTGTTTTGGGTTTGAAACGTTTAAGCCAAAAGCCCCATTTCATATATTTCAAACTTATTCAAATTTGAAAGACATACAAGTTATAGCACACATAGTGCATACATGTTCACACATACGCACTAGATGCTAATTAACCCTATAGTTTGAGGCCATTTGGTGAGGTCGAAAAATTATTGGATTAGAAATGGGGTTGTTCGAACCCCGTAGTTGGATTTTTTGAACTTGATCTGTAGTACTGGGCAAACCCTAGTTTAACCTATTTAATTATAGATTCATAGGTCAATTTTTCAATGGAGTACTTTTTATTATTACTATGCACCAGCTGCGTGTGGGAGTTAGAAATCCCTGAGGTATAACGGCGCCAAAAGTAGCTGCTTGTGACTGTAAAGCACACGTCCGTTGGGAACCCCAAGAGGAAGGTATGATGAGCACAAAAGCAAGTTTTCCTCAGTAAGAAACCAAGGTTATCAAACCAGTAGGAGATGAAGGCCACGTGAAGGTTGTTGGAGGAGTGTAGTGCGGCGCAACACCGGGATTCCGGCGCCAACGTGGAACCTGCACAACAAATCAAACTACTTTGCCCTCAACTTAACAAGAGGTTGTCAATCTCACCGGCTTGCTGAAAACAAAGGATTAAACGTATGGTGTGGAGAATTATGTTTGTTTAAAACAACAGAGAACAATGATTGCAGTAGATTGTATTTCAGATGTAAAAGAAAGGACCGGGTCCACAATTCACTAGTGGGGTCTCTTCAATAAGATAAATAGCATGTTGGGTGAACAAATTACAATAAATTGACAAATAGAGATGCATATACATATCATGATGACTACTTTGAGATTTACTTAGGGCATTACGACAAAGAACATAGACCGCCATCCATGCATCTAAAAGTCCACCTTCAGCATCCGCACCCCTAGTATTAAGTTGCAAACAACAGACAATTGCATTAAGTATGAATGTAATCAACACAAATATCCTAGACAAAGCATTGATGTTTTATCCCTAGTGGCAACATACATCCACAACCTTAGGGGTTGTTGTCACTCCCCCGCATTCAATGGAGACATGAACCCACTATCTAGCATAAATACTCCCTCTTGGAGTCACAAGTATCAACTTGGCCGGAGCCTCTACTAGCAACGGAGAGCATGCAAGAACATAAATAGTACATATATGATAGATCAATAATCAACTTGACATAGTATTCAATATTCATCTGATCCCAACAAACACAACATGTAGCATTACAAATAGATGATCTTGATCATGATAGGCAGCTCACAAGATCTAAACATGATAGCACAAGAGGAGAAGAAAACCATCTAGCTACTGCTATGGACCCGTAGTCCAAGGATGAACTACTCAGGCATCATCCGGAGGGGCATGGATGTAGAGCCTCCTGATGAGTCTCTCCCAGGTGCCGAGGCGATCTACTGAACCCTCCGAGATAGGGCTGACGCCGCGGCCTCAGTAACTTTTCCGTATCGTGGCTCTCGGCACGGGGGTTTTCGACGAGGAACAATAAGCGAAGGGGCGCAGAGGGGCGCCCCGAGGCCCACCCCATACGGGCGCCCTCTCTTGGCCGCGCCGCCATGTGGGGTGGCCACCTCGTGGGCCCTCTCCGTCTCCTCGTTCGGTGCTTCTGGAAGGCTCCGTTGAAAATAAGACCGTGGGCTTTTGTTTCGTCCAATTCCGAGAATATTTGTAAACTAACTTTTCTGAAATAAAAACAGCAGTAAAAATGTGGACTGGCACTTCGGCATCTTGTTAATAGGTTAGTTCCGAAATGCATAAAAACACTATAAAGTATGAACAAAACATGTAGGTATTGTCATAAAACTAGCATGGAACATAAGAAATTATAGATACGTTGGAGACGTATCAAGCATCCCCAAGCTTAGTTCCTAAACGATAAAAACAATAATTTCTGAAGTGACATGCTACCAACATAATCTTGATCAACATTATTGTAAAGCATATGAGATGAATGAAGTGATTCAAAGCAATGGTATAAGATGATAATGACTAAACAACTGAATCATATAGCAAAACTTTTCATGAATAGTACTTTCAAGACAAGTATCAAAAAGTCTTGCATAAGAGTTAACTCATAAAGCAATAGATTCAAAGTAAGAGGTTTTGAAGCAACACAAAAGAATATTTAAGTTTCAGCAATTGCTTTCAACTTTCAAAATGTATATCTTATGGATAATTGTCAACACAAAGTTATATAATAAGTGCAATAAGTAAACATGTAAGAATCAATGCACACAATGGACACAAGTGTTTGCTTTAAGATAGAAAGAAGTAGGTAAACTCGACTCAACATAAAGTAAAAGAAAGGCCCTTCAGAGGAAGCAGGGATTACTCATAATGCTAGAGCTTTTTTTTATTTTTTTGAAAACATGGAAACAATTGTTTCAACGGTAGTAATAATTCATATGGGTTATGCATAAAACTTCCTATAAGTTGCAAGCCTCATGCATCGAATACTAATAGTGCCTGCACCTTGTCCTAATTAGCTCTGATTTCCATGGATTATCATTGCATTACATATGTTTCAACCAAGTGTCACAAAGGGGTACCTCTATGCCACCCGTACAAAGGTCCAAGGAGATAAATTTGATTTCTCGATTTTGATAGATCTCAACTTGAGGACATCCATACCGGGACAACATAGAAAACATATAATGGACTCCTCTTTTAATGCTTTAAGCATTCAACAACAATAATATTCTCATAAGAGATTCTGAGGATTAATGTCCAAACTGAAACTTCCACCATGATACATGGCTTTGGTTGGCGGCCCAATGTTCTTTTCCAACAACATGCATACTCAAACTATTCAACTCATGGTAAATCTCCCTTACTTCATACAAGACGAACATGCATAGCAACTCACATGATATTCAACAAAGGTGTGACAGGTTGATGGCGTCCCCAGAAACATGGTTACCGCTCAACAAGCAACTTATAAGAACTAAGATACATAAACAAAATATTCATTACCAGAATAGTTTTTAGGCTACTTTCCCATGAGATATATATTGCAAAGACAAGGAATGAAATTTTAAAGGTAGCACGCAAGAAATTTACTTTGGAATGGTAGAAAAATACCACATAGGTAGTTATGGTGGACACAAATGGCATAGGTTTTGGCTCAAGGTTTTTGGATGCACGAGAAGCATTTCCCCTCAGTACAAAGCTTTGGCTAGCAAGGTTGTTTGAAGCAAACACAAGTATGAACCTATGTACAGCAAAAACTTACACAAGAACATATTGCGAGCATTATAAGACTCTACACCGTCTTCCTTGTTGTTCAAACACTTTCACTATAAAATATCTAGAC
This sequence comes from Lolium multiflorum, assembly GCA_030979885.1. Taxonomy (NCBI): domain Eukaryota; kingdom Viridiplantae; phylum Streptophyta; class Magnoliopsida; order Poales; family Poaceae; genus Lolium; species Lolium multiflorum. The sequence goes on from CM061750.1 coordinate 248,729,487, forward strand.
TTTAGAGAGCCCATGCTAATCCAAATTTCAACAAGCTCTACGGTAGTTCTCAACTAATAGATTTAAACTACATGATGCAAGAGCTTAAACATGATCTACGTGGAGAGCTCAAAACAATTGCCAAGTATCAAATTATTCAAGACAATATGAAGCATTTTCTGCTTCCAACCAAATAAATAAGTGCGGCTTTCAGCTTTCGCCATGAATATTAAAAACGAATAACACTAGTGTTCAAATGAAAAAGCGGAGCATGTCTCTCTCCAACACAAGGATTGCTAGGATCCGAATTTATTCAAACATAAACAAAAATAAAAACAAACAGATGCTCCAAGTAACGCACATAAGATGTGACGGAATTAAAATATAGTTTCACTAGAGGTGACCTGATAAGTTTGTTGATGAAGAAGGGATGCTTGGGCATCCCCAAGCTTAGACGCTTGAGTCTTCTTGAAATATGCAGGGATGAACCACGGCATCCCCAAGCTTAGACTTTTCACTCTTCTTGATCATGTCATATCATCCTCCTCTCTTGATCCTTAAAAACTTCCTCCACACCAAACTCAAAGCAATCTCATTAGAGGGTTAGTGCATAATCAAAAATTCACATGTTCAGCAAGGACACAATCATTCAACACTTCTGGACATTACCCAAGGCTACTGAAATTTAATGGAGCAAAGAAATCCAATCAAACACAGAAAAAGAGGCAATGCGAAATAAAAGGCAGAAACAGAACAGTCCGTAAAGACGAATTTTTTTGAGGCACTTAACTTGCTCAGATGGAAAAACTCAAAGCTAGTGAAAGTTGCGTACATATCTGAGGATCATGCATGAATTTTCGCAGATTTTTTTTTGATTCTTCTACAGAGAGAAAAACACTAATTCGTGACAGATAAGAAATCTGTTTCTGCGCAGAAATCCAGCATCAACCTTCTATTAGAGACTTTACTTGGCACAACAATACATGAAAATAAAGATACAAAGGTATTGATACAGTAGTAATAAGCACCTTGACTCAAATATAAAACAAAAATGCAGAAATAAAACAATGGGTTGTCTCCCATAAGCGTTTTTTTTTAACGCCTTTCAGCTAGGCGCAGAAAGTGCAAATCAAGTAACATCAAGAGAAGAAGCATCAACATTATAAGTTTTCTTAAAAACACAACTTGTCGCAAAGGGTACCTTAGATGATCCATTATCTAAATTTCCCATAGTGGTACTAAGGTTTTATCAATTTTAAGCTCGTAATGATTCTTTGGCTTTGGTCTCTTAGGACATACATGAATTTTTGCTCCTTTACCCACATAAGCTTTCTCCTTAAACTTAAGAGAGGAAAAAGTCGAAAGGTTCCCATAGCTTCCTCTAGTTCACCAATCCTATGGGTTTGATTACCATGGATAGCACAAGTTTCTAAAATAGCAATTTTTCATTAATTCCTCCTAGGATTTTATCAAGTTTATCAGTATTATCAAGTAATATCCCCGTTTTAGTCTCAACACTTGGAATCTTTTTCTATGGCTTCCAACTTTTTCATGACATCTTCAAGAGAGATTTCAATTTTAGCTTCATTAATAGGTGGTATTCCAACTAGACTCTCAATGACGCAACTAGCTTCTAAAGCAGGAGTACCTAGAAAATTACCCCCTGTAAGAGTATCAAGAACATACCTATTCCACCTAGAGATACCAACATAAAAGTTCCTAAGGAGGATAATAGTGGAGTGTTTCTTAGTGCACCTATGATGAGCATCACTAATTCTGTACCAAGCATCTTTAAAACTTTCTCCCGCTTGATTAAACGAACGAACTTCAACTTCAGATTACTCATTTTAGCAATAATAAAACTAAGCAAACCGAATTAAATAAAGTAAAACAAGTAACCAATTTTTTTTTGTGTTTTTGATATAACGAAAGTAAACAAGACAAATAAAACAAAATAAAGCAAGACAATAAACAAAAGAGATTGGATGTGAGAGACTCCCTGCGCCGTGTCTTGATCTCCCGCAATGCGCCATTGGAAGTAGCCGGCCAAGCGTGTGGGAGCTAGGAAATCCCGAGGTGTAACCCGCGCCGTAAAAGTAGCTTCCTTGTGACGGTAAAGCACACGTCCGTTGGGAACCCCAAGAGGAAGGTATGATTAGCACATCGCAAGTTTTCCCTCGCAAGAAACCAAGGTTATCAAACCAAAGAGTGGTTCAGAGGCCACGTGAAGGTTGTTAGCGGAGGAGTGTAGTGCGGCGCGCAACACCGGTGATTCCGGCGCCAACGTGAACCCGCACAACACAATCAAACTACTTTGCCCCACCTTAACAAAGTGAGGTTGTCAATCTCACCTGGTTGCTAAACAAAGGATTAAACGATGGTGTGGAGAATTATGTTTGCTTAAAGAAAACAAAAGAGAACAATGATTGCAGATTGTATTTCTCGGGGATGTAAAAAGAAAGACCGGGTCCACAGTTCACTAGTGGTGTCTCTCCAATAAGATAAATAGCATTTTGGGTGAACAAATTACAGCTTGGGCAATTGACAAATAGAGATGCATATACATATCATGATGACTACTATGAGATTTACTTGGGGGCAATAGGACAAAGAATATAAACCGCCCAGTATGCATCTATGCCTAAAAAGTCCACCTTCGGTTAGCATTCGCACCCCTTCCGTATTAAGTTGTAAACAATAGATATTGTATTAAGTACTGTGCGTAATGTAATCAACACAAATATCCTGGGACAAAGCATTGATGTTTTATCCTAGTGGCAACAACAGCACATCCACAACCTTAGGGGGTTGCTGTCACCCCACATTCAATGGAGACATGAACCCACTATCTAGCATAAATACTCCCTCTGGAGTCACAAGTATCAACTTCGCCCACAGCCTCTACTAGCAACAGAGCATGCAAGAACATAACAACACACACATATAGATCAATAATCAACTTGACATAGTATTCAATATTCTTTGGATCCCAACAAACACAACATGTAGCATTACAAATAGATGATCTCGATCATGATAGGCGCTCACAAGATCTAAACATGATAGCACAAGAGGAGAAGACAACCATCTAGCTATCGTTATGGACCCGTAGTCCATGATGAACGACCACGCATCGGGTCCGTGAGGCGGGCATGGTGATGTAGAGCCCTCCTGTGATGATTCCCCCGTAGGGTGCCGGAGGCGATCTTCCGAACCCCCGAGATAGGGTTTGACTACGCGGCGTCTCGCACCTTTCCATATCGTGGCCTCGCACCAGGGTTTTCGCGACGCGAGGCTCAACAGCGGGCAGCACAGAGGGGCACTGAGGCCCCATAGCTCGGGCGCGCCCCCTCTTGGCCGCGCTCGCCAGGGGGTGGCCAATCGTCGCCGTCTCCTCTTCGGTGTTCTGAAGGCTCCGTGGAAAATAAGACCGTGGGCTTTTGTTTCATCCAATTTCGAGAATATTTGTAAACTAACTTTTTTGAAATCAAAAACAGCAGAAAACAGAACTGGCACTTCAGTATCTTGTTAATAGGTTAGTTCCGGTAAAATGCATAAAAACACTATAAAGTATGGACAAAAACATGTAGGTATTGTCATAAAACTAGCATGGAACATAAGAAATTATAGATACGTTGGAGACGTATCAGCAGCACATGTGTGTTTGTCCGTCGAGTGAAACTCGGAGGAAGAGGGATCACTCGGAAGGGGAGAAGGAGGGATCACTACAAGAATTCCAGTCTACTGCAACAAAATCTATTGCAACAACATTTTTTTGTTGTAATAAATTGCAATATTACCACAAATTATCTATTTCTGGCAATAGGGCGCGTGTATTGCAACAATCACGGAACATTGCGTTAAATAAGGCTTTCGTCGCAATAGAAACTAGTTATTGCAACAAAATGTTAGATTGGTAAAACATCTAGGCAATGAACAAGTAGACAAGCGGTTCGACTGGTAAAACATCGAGATATGATCAAGTGAACCCGCGGTTCAACCGGTATAAAACTAGATCGACGGTCTCACCACCGCTCTGGTTTTTAAATATGGAAAAGAAACAGCCAATCTTGATTTATGAACATTTCTTTTCAGCCAATTAGAAGACAGAACCAGACTACCCATGAATCACGTCACCGAAGCAGATCTCAGGCTCTCAGCCGCTTCCTCCATCTAACGCCCGAATTTTTATCGTGCGGGTATAATCCCGCGCAGCCTCGCTGGCTCTTTCTTTCCTTTTTGTTGAGAATTCCCGCGCTGGCTTTTGGCTGAAACGCTGCGAAACAAACGTGAAAATGGGCCGACCTGCCCAGCCTGAGCCCCAACCCCATCGAACCACTCCATATTAAGAGCATCTTCACTCGTTTGCCCTCCCCACGCCGAAATCCGGGGAAATTTACGTCCGGATTGGACGTAAATTTGGTGTGTAGTTTCCCAGCCGCGATCTCAGGCGAAGACGGCGATCTAAATTTGAAAAACGAAAACTTGACAAACTACGGCATAAAACGGGCGAATTTAAACTAAATTTAATGATATTTACTATATAGAGGGCGAAGTTCATACATAGAGGCCGACCCGACTATATTTCTAATTCGGTTACGGATACAAATTAAAATATAAAACACGACGCTCTACATGCCGAAATGGTATGTAGAACACCGTGTGTCCATGTCGCCGTCGCCGCTATCGGTTGTCGTGAGTCGTCGTCGTCGAACTGCGGCGGCGCCGAAGCCCCCTGGCTGCTGCCTTGGCCGGCGTCTCCCCACCGGCCACTGGTGCGAGGCGGGGACGGGGATGGCTTGTACAGGTCGTCGTCGGAGGATTCGAGGTCGACGACGGGGACGGCGGCGCCGGATGGAGGAGTCGCAGGCCGGCGGAAGCGGGCGACGTCCTGGAGGAGCCTCGCCTGCCGCTCCGCCTCCTCCTTCTCCCACTGCTCCCTCGACCAGAGCGGGGACGAGGTCCTGGATGGACCTCGCGATGACGGCCTCAAGGATGGCCGCGTCCTCGGCGCTCTCGGCCTCCTCCACCTTCACCTTCGCCGGCTTGCGCTTCCGCTCGCCGGAGGTGTCCTGTTCGCGCTTCGGGAGGAGGCGTCCTTGTGCCGATGAGGGCTCGCGGATGACGATGCCGCCACGCGCGCCTGCGTCGATGGAGATTCTGCCTCCATTATCACCGGCGCCAAGGATGGCGCCGACCGGGAGAGCGTCCTAGCCGTAGATCCAGAGGACGACGAGCTAGCAGCCATGCGTCGTGGCTTCTAGATGTTTTCCCGTAGGGTGCTGGCCGATGCCCTCGATTGAGGGGGCATCGTCAGCACCGGGAATGTGCCGCCCTCGATGTGCTCGAGGACGTTCTCCAGCGACATAATCGGCGTGATCCAGCAACGTCAATGACCCCCTTTTGTTTTCCCACGGAGCCGGAGGTGGCGAGCCGTCGTAGGCCGCCATATCCCGCTACCCCAGTGGTGTAGTTGTAGGGGTGGTGGCGCGGGTTGGCGCGTTCTTCGTCCGTCATCGTCATCCACCAGCACTTAGCCGCCCCCCGCCACCGGTAGGCCTCGTGTCCGGCGGGCAGGTGTACCCCGCCTGGTGGAGGAGGTGCCCCTCCCACGCGTTGAGTACGCCATGGATCGGGATAGTGTAGCGGGGATACGCGTCGCGGCAAGTGGAGCGGGGTTTATAGGAGCGGATGGTGCCGGCTATTAAATGACATCTGGATTAGGCATGCGACGAGCGGAATGGCCAGAGTATAGCGCGTAACAAGGCCAAGGACACGGTTACAGGAATGCGGACAAGGCCTGACGGCGAGCCGACTGGCAGGGGCCTTTTACTGGGCACATGTAGACGATGCGTGCGTCAAACGATGCGTGTCAGGGCCGACCTGGCCGGGGCCACTCGCGACGCAAAGACGGAATGTAGGGCGCGTTGCAGAGAGATTTCTGAGCCACATATTTTCATCCCGAGTCCCGAGCGCCTCCCCGGTAGGCCGGGCTGGCGGGCTCGCCGGACGGATGAAAGCCCAAATCCCGCGAACGATGAACCGAGCACAAGGCGCCGCCATTTTTCGACGTCCTGATTTAAAAACGGCACAAGACGACGGTGCCTCTTCTATTGCATTTAAGCAGTATTTTTCCAACCTACCCCTTCATGGGGCCGCCTCCTCCCCCCTTTTTTTGCAGGGACCTCCCCTTCATTCACCTTCGCTGCCGGCCTAGATCCCGCCAACCTCCGGCCACTCCCTGCCCCGCCGACCATCTCCCCGAAACTCCATCCCTCCTCTATCCCCACCTCGCTGAACCACCAAACCGCACCTCCAACACAAACACTTGCCCGGGATCCTACATGTGCAAAGAGGAGCAGGAGGTCCCTGGCGCCGGCGGCGCCTCGGCAGCAGGTTATGGTGACCAGGATCGGCGACCAGATTCATCCCGCGAGGTAGATACGGCCGGACCTGACACTGAAGGATTCGGCGCCGAACCTGTCGCTGCCCGGTTTGCGTTCCTGGGTCGCATCAAGGCGCTCTTCGAACAGGAGTGCCCCGGCATCGTCTCCTGCGCCGACGTCCTCGCCCCGGCCGGGCGCGACGCCATTGGCGTAATCTTAAGTCGCACTTTCCCCTGCCCACCAGAATACATCGTAAACACAAGGTAGCACAATTGAGTGAGTACTGAGAGGACTAGATCGATATCTTTGGCCAAATATGTGCTTTTCCTGTCCTGGCGGCAACTTGCTGTCAAACTTTTCTTTTTAGGATTAAGTGCTCTCATACTGTTCATTGCAATACAGGGTAGCACACTATTGCACGGACAATATATTTTGTTCTTCAGAATGAGAGAGTTTTTTGAATTCCTGCATGTTTACATTGGTTTATTAAATCCTGCATGTTCATATTGTCAATCACAAAGTTAAATGTGTTCTTCCAATGACACAAACTAATGCAGAATTTTGCACTAATTTAATACTGAACTACTGGTATTCTTCCAATGATATTGAACTACTGGTATTCCTGTGGAGAAAAGGAGAATATACTGTCTTATTCTTGCTGAAACTTTGCTTGGTTGCTCTTGCAGACCCGATGGAGCGCATCAACCTTGGCTATGGTACACATGCGTGCAGGCTGGGAAGTAAATCTATACACAGGCTTTTTTCGATTATATACTAGACCATCTTAAGTCAGTTCATTCTTCTAATGTCTTGATGAGAAAACTGAAAAGGAATGTTGTTGAGTGATAACAACTCAAGCCATCCACCGGTTGTATTGTTTATTTGATCAGATCACGTAATCAACAACAATAATTTGGGAACTCAGTTTGTGTTTCAACAAAAATAAATTGGTTTATGTTTATAGCATAGATTTCAATCATTGGATAGACTGTTTGGTTTTTTTTAGCCTGGCATCCAGAGAAATAACATAATTATATTTTAATAGCTGATAATTTAAAAGTAAATTGCAGAGTGGCATATGTCAGTAGTTCTGGTAATATGGTGATGTAGCATAACCATCTCTCAGATCACATGATGCAGTACAACCCTATGCACTTATGTGCATCCACCTGAATGTTTTTTTCCCATATTACTTTCCAAGATGCTTCCAAAACTTTGTTGTACAGTAGATTTGAAGAGCAAATTTCAGCTTATACTTTCCTTGATTTATCCCTAGATGTTCCTTCTTTTGCTGTTGTGGACTATTATTTAACTAAATGAGTTAGACATCGTCTTTAAGATTAAGAAACAATTTCCTAGGAAAGAAATAACAATACCTTTATGGGTAAATCATTACTTTTAGCCATTTTCCACATGTCTGTAGCCATGCTAAGCTGTTAATTACCTATGATGTTGTATAGTGCCTGATGAGAGAATTAGTACATGTACAATCTCTTAACAGCGTAACTTCAAATTACTAAGGATACAACTATTGCCACAAATTAGTACATATTGCGACAAACATTTTCGTTGCAATAGACCCAAATCCTTGTAGTGAGAGCAGTCACGGGACCCCTTATTTATGGTGTCTCATCTTTTCGTGATGATGTTGACTGCTGTATGTGGTTTGTCGTTGAGCAAGGTGAAGAGCGAGCGAGTCGAGCGAGGCCGAGAGTGAGAGATTTGTTTTTTTTGTGAGAGGGACAACCGAAGGATCCCGAAGGACCTGAGACTTCCAATACGCATCATGATGCGTCTTCTTGATAAAGAAGATGGCTTGGAGTTTGCGTACCTACTTGACTTGTGCTCACCGAAGTGTGGGACCTCACGCATGGGCACCACACGTAAGTGACAGACCTTGTAAAAACTCGGTTGATTATTATAGTGCATTAGAACAAAGTTTTCTGTGGATTCAACGGTAGAAATCCAAGTTAACTCATTTACATGACATTAATTTTTCCATGAAGCAAAGTTAACACATCTATCAATTGGTACATTTTGGAGTGACTAAGAAGGATCCATGCTTATTCGGGGGATGGAGTTTTGGCTCCCGGGTCCAGATGATTCTGTAATCTGGACCACAGAAACTTGCGTGGAGATTGTTCAATTGGGAAGAAAAGCCTGCCATACGAGCAGCAATTAATATGTTATACAATGTCAGGTTTGTGTACGTTCCTATAGATGGCCCACATTACTTGACGATGCCGTGACGGTGGGGAGACGGGGCAAATGACGGAGCTATCAGCGCAAGAACCTGGACCCGCGGAACAAAGGATGTGGACTTGTCTTGGACTGGACATGAAGCGCTGTACAGAGCGCATCTCCGGCGAGCGCCGGCGAGCGCGGACTTCCCTCTTGATCCAGTGGGCAGTTCAGTACGTGTGAGATTTTGTTTTCGAGTCTCTGCAATTGCCATTTCTTCTCCCCTGCATTGACTCGGCTTCGTGTGTCCTCGAGTCTGCCCATCTACGATGGTACATCGGAGCCAGCCCCTACTACTGCGGCCGTGATAGAAGGTTCGTCCATGGTAGGATCTGTTGAGGCTGATTCGTCCATGGTGGGCATCGCCCAGGCAGTTGCCGCCGCGGCTGACCGCGAGGCAGATGGCAAAGCTGAATCCGCGAGAAATTTGGAATCACCTGAGCCGAAATGTACAAAGAGGTAATGTTCTTTGCATTACGCCGCAGCGGAAACTACAGGATTTTGTGTCTGGACTGATACTCCCTTTTGTGCATGCCTATGACAGTTGAACACACGCGTAAAGTTCTGTGTGAGATCTTTTTAATGAAATTAAGAATTGATAATTTGTTTTAGCAAATCTGCTTGGGGGTGGGCTGTATTTGGGTGTTACTCAGTGCAAAAACAGTGGGCAGGAACATGCTGAGAAGAGAAATCCATTGCCATCAGTGGGCGTATGTAGTCTGAAACAAATGGTTCAGAGCATCAGGAACATCTCCATGCTTACAGATAGTTTTGGAATATTATGTGATGCAGTTGCAGGGTGTTTGCAGAAAATCTGTAATTCAGTTTTCGATTTGCCGTTGAGGACATTAGCTTTGTTAGTGATCTGTAATTCAGTTTCCTATTTGCCATTCCGGACAAAAAAAAAGCTCTGTTACTGGACTTTAGTTTGCAAATATCACAGGTTGCAATGCTTGTAGCAGTTGTTTGCAGACGTATTTGATCAAGCAGTTTTTGAGAAAATTACAATAAATATGGTAGGATGGACAAGCGTACCATAAGGTGAATACTTGGAAGGCATGCCAACACCCCATGAATTTGAGGGGCAGATGTTTAAACCAGTAGAATCACATATAGTGGATTTGATGTGCACGAGTGGGGGATAGAAGGAGAGCTCTGAAGAAACCGATCATGGCAGCGCCAGACTGGTCTGCCTCTGCTAGCATCACCTCTGAAGGTGTTTTACTCATCCTAGAGCAACGCAGAGTCCCAGATGCAGAGGTATGGACTAGCAAAGAACTTGATGATTGATTTTGCCGAATCGTTGGTCATTCTGGTAGCTAACCACCTTACTGCTTGGAACCATGTATGTACAGCCAGATCAACGGAACAACTGGGAGTGGAGTGCATTTGCCGATCACATAAGCTCCGGCAGGGAGTGCGGCATTGGGGTCAGGCGATGGCGGCGACGGTGCTCGATTTGTGGGAGAGCGGTGTTGGGTCCTGGAATGGTGGGCTTATCTAGTTGACGCGTGCTGGCCCCAGCAAGCCGTTGGGCCTGTCAACAGTCGGTACAAGACACGCGGGCGTTAGTCCAGTTCGTTGGTGGCCCGTATGTACCGGCGTACGACCAAACGGCATCGTCGCAATCAATGTGCCGACCACTGGGACCGAAGTACTGTTCAATAATCGAAGTACCTGGACACATACGACGGGAATACTCGCAGGCACATCGCTCTGGACGCGATTGATTGGTCCATATAACAAGAGCATTTGAACCCGGGAGCCAAGACGGATTTCCGGCTTATTCGTTTTCACGTGTTAATTTTTTTTAAATCTTGCTCAAACCTAGGATTTCACCAAGATTGAAATGGGCATGAAAATTCAAAAAAAAATGAAATACCAATGCACATAGTCTTCTTATATCATATAGTAAGTATTCAAGATGATAAACAAGGTCTAGACATATTCAAACCAGACAAATTATGTATCTACTCCCTAACGACCCTAAACTCCGTTTTATGAAGTAAGGCATGAAGAGAAGTGGTTTTGGGTTTCAAACATGCAAATTTCAAAAACCTCCCAAAAGCTTCATTTTAGAGTGACTAAGAAGGATCGAGGCTTACCTTTTCATTTTCATGTTTTAAACTTGTTTAAATCTTGGTCAAACCTAGCTAGTATTTGACCAAGATTCAAATGGGCATAAAATTCAAAAAAAAATCAGAAAAATGAAAAACCAAAACACACAAGTTTTCAGTAATAAATAAAGAAGAGAGATATTTCAATTACTCAAATTTCACAACAAACAAAAACTTTTCTCATGCATATAGTGTTACATATAGTTTTATGCATAGGGTGCTTTTCTTTTGTGCAATTGCCATGATGAGTGTTTAGTGATGATCAAGTGTGCTTAAACCCTAAACCAAGATCACTCAACCCTAATTTGAGAAGAGGAAAAGAAATAGGAATTAATTCAATTCTCACTCACATACAACTTTGCTCAATTATTCAAATCATCACCAAAGGCCACCATTGCTTGGCTTAAGGTTTGTAAAAATCTTATATAACAAAAACAAACACAAATGCATAGAAGAAACAAAATTCAAATCAAAGGAAATCTCAAATTTAACATACATATTATAATGGTCATATGACCCATTTATAAAATCTTCACCTCTTTGCACCCCTGCAATTGAATTTTCTTAAACCAAACTTGGTCAACCCTTGACACCTCATCCAAGACCAAGTCAAGGTGGACAACTTCTCTGTTGACCATCCCTGCTGAAGTTGACCAGGTTGACCAGAAATGATTTGACAAAATAGGACTTTGAAACAAAGAGAAGATGACCCCCAATTTGAAATTTTGCAAACCTTTACCAAAATGGACACCACCACCACCATTCCATCACATTAAATATATGAATGAAGTTCACCAAAAAGAATTTCGAAATTTGAATTTTTTTCTTGCGGCCATTTCATCAAACACATGGCAGGCAGCATCTCAGTTTTGTGTTACACCTCATTATCCAGTGGGTTTTGGCCTAAACCACTTTTAACTCGTGATGATCATCAACTCCTGCAATCCCTGCATCAAGCCTAGTACTTGCCTTGGTCGATTAAAGTGAAGCAATGGCAGCAAAAGCTCCATGCCGTGCACCATGCCGGCCTCAAAGCCATTGATCGATCGAGCTCCTCCTCTCTCTCTCACCTTGTCTCGAGCATCTGGATCACAAGGACCTGCCATGCACCCTGCCCAAGCTCGCTGCACCGGCATTGGCCAAACGCGCACGCCCAAACCATGCCATAGCGACACGCGCTCACCGCGCTCTGGACGCGCCGAACGCTAAGCGCCGAGCACCCTCGCGCTCCCCGCAAAGCTACCACTGCGTCGAGCATCCCTCGCCACCCTCTAGCCAGGATAACCTCAAGTACACGCCACGCCGTCGCTGCCGTGCTCATCACCTTTCGGCCGCGCACGCCGTGGTGACACTTGCACGCGCTCGAGCCATTCCATCATGCCCTGGACGCGCTAGCTGCACCTCGAGCATCGCCATGATGTCGCCTACAAGATGCCGTCCTTACCTTGCCCTTTGGAACGCCGGAGACGCCGCGCCATGATCGCTCCTCCACAGCACCCACGACACCCTCACCCTCCTATAAAAGGAGCACTCCCTCGACCCAATCGCTCACACCATCGTGCTCACCTCTCTTCCCTGCCTCTCCTCGCACCACTAGCTCATCCAATTGACGCCGGAGCCGCCCCAATTTGACGATCGGAGCCGCCGCACCCGAGCTCATCGTCGACGATTGACGCCACCCCACGCCTCGCCGACGATACCAGGAGCTTCTCGTCCTCGACAACGACGCCTAGCACCTAGCAGAGCCTCGCGGGAACTCCGTACGCCCTCCGACCCCCTAGGCTCGCCGCGAGTTCGTCGTTCTCGCCGGAGACGACGACAGTCGTGCGCCGTTGATCTCCCTTCTGATCCAACGGATCTCATCGCGTACCGTTTCGCCCTTTAAGAACCACTGACGGGTGGAGCCCACGCCGTCAGGCGGCCCGCGTGTGCGCGTCACACTGCTGGGCCGGCCCAGCTCATTTTCGTCGATTTAGCCCGTTTAGCTTTCCCGCGCGGCCCAAAAAATTCAAATTGGATTTAATCTATTTAGTTCAAATTCAATACTGATATCAATTTCAAATTCGAATAGTTTAAAATCTACTACACCAAATTTAGCAAATTTTATATATTCAGAAAGCTCATGAAATTATCTAAACAATGCCACTGGCCTTATTTCCAAATTCACAATTAAATGAAATAACAAGGCAGGGCCTTTTATAACTTCAAATAATTATTAAAAATGATCTACAAATAATTTTGAGTTGATTCCAACTCTCATAAATCACATTTGATATACTCTAATTTATTATGCCAAAATATTGTATAGTTGTTTTACATGATCATGAACTAGAACTAAATAATGACTATGGAGCTATTTCTAGTCCATTTAACACATACACCTAAATTATTTAAGTAGTATGAGAGCTACTATCTCATTTAAATTGTGATCCTAAGTAATTCAAGTAGAGGTACTGACCTTGGTCTAATAAGCCTCATGCTTGGTTACTCAGAGACATTAACTCACTATCATGCTAGTATTAAAATGCATGAGGTGTAACACCTCATTTAATTTCAACTCTCAAATAATAGATATGAAGTGTTGAACTTGGTCAACTAATATTCATACCTTATTATTATTTGAAGAGATTAAATCTTAATAAGATTCAATGAGAGGAAATTATTTCCTCCAAAACATTAAAGAGCTATACTATTAAATAATAATAATGAGAGGAAATTATTTTGTTTAACATAAACAAAGCAAATCACTATGCTAATAAGATGTGATGCTAGCATAGGATTGTGTGCATTTTTGTTGTGTTTAGCTTAGCACTTAAGTTTGTGTGGTGATTGTATACCTCGTATTCGTGTATAGACGCTAGTAACGAGGAGTATCGAGAGAGGAAGACTACACCCAAGAGGAGGAGGAAAACTTTGACTCCTACCCCAACCAAGGCAAGCTAATATTCTTGCAATCCAACTTAACGCAAAGCTCTTCATGAGCAAGGCAACATTACATGTTACATTATGTTTAAAATCCTATCCCATGTTTTGCCTTATTATTATTTTTACCTATGGTATTTCAAAGTTTACTTTTTGATTCATGATTTACTGGGTTAAAATAGAACAAGAGTATCAAATATAGCCTAAGCAAAAAAAGCTAGATAGCACCCCCTCACGACTAGTTGCTATTGCTAAATAAATAAAATTGACTACTCTAGATGGGAACAAGGTGAAATGAAATGACTTTGAAAGATTTTGAAGGTGAATGTGACTTGAATGACTTGGTGAAATTTTGTGAAAACTGATGATTGGGTTCGGATGCGATACCCTTCCAATTATACAAGTACCCCCACAATACCTGATTATGGGTAGGGCGTAACTAGAAACTTATGTAGTTTAGTATGGGTTCCCTCTACACAAGCATCATAGGGGTTATGCTGAGGCTGCCTCCGTTACAATTGACATGATGTGAATATGAGGTGAATGTATGACCCAAGCCCTGTGCAGTTCCCGGGTTGACAGTTTGTTTTCACCGGGAGGCCAAGCTCATGGGGAGAGGTGCCTATACTAGGTTATTTAAGTGAAAGGTTATGGTTGATGATCCGCGTACCGAGATACGATGATTCGGGGTTATCCCCGACGGACATCAAAAGTTGTGGCACAAGAGTACAACCTCTGCAGAGTGTTAAACCTATTCGAATAGCGTGTCCACGGCAACACGATTGGAAAGGCCATACTGTTCCGTTGTCAGAACTTGTCTTAGAAAGGAATTTGAATGGTGACTTGAAATTTGAAAACACAACTGATGTTGTGGGAATGACACTAATGTTCCCACTTGAGTTAGTCTAGCAATTCAAGCATCTTTACTAAATGTTTATGAACTAAACTTGGCTTTACGCAAATAAACCTAGAGCTTAGCAAACCATTAAAATGGATAACTACTTACATTAGTGTTAGTTTGCGAGTACTTAAAGTACTCATGGCCGTGTCCCTGGCTATTCCAATGCCATATGAAGAGGAGCAACACTATGAGGATGATGGTCAGCAGGACGTCTACCAACTAGGATGCTTCTAACGTCAAGCGTTGGCCTGTGGATAGCTAGTTCCACCTACTATGACGCTTCCGCTACTTATTTATGTTTGTTGATCATTTAGATCAACTATTTGTGTAATATTGGATCATGTGATCTATGGATGTAAGACTCTACGTGTTGTAATAAATGATGACTCTGTGATATTCAACTATTATGTCTCGCAACAACATTATTTCTGGGATTGTGATGTACGACATAATAGGCATCCTGGACTTAAAAATCCGGGTGTTGACAAGTTGGTATCGAGCCATTGTTTGACCTTAGAAGCCCCTAGTTTAGAATGGACGTTTGAAACACTTAGATTTAAAGATAATAAAAGAAATAGTTATAAAAACATATTCACACTCTTACCTTTGAGATCCTTTGCAAAATAATAAGTTCATGTTTCCTTCTTACAATTAAATTAAAATTTTGAACACTCACACTTCTCTAACTTACTCATCCATACCTCTACAGATGGAGCATTATGCCCAGACGGAGTCCTACCAGCTGGGAAATGGGGGAAGTTTGGTTTTCGAGCGAGACTTGGACTTGGTGTCCGAGGAGCTTGAACGCCCACCTCCCGAGTTTCACGGAGTCCGGATCCACAACCAGCTCGGAGGGGAACCGCAGTGGATGATTACCGCTGACTTGAAGGGCAGGATGGAGCCTCCAATTTCTGAGAGGATCCTTTTCTCCTTCAAGGCAAGCAACTGGATGGACGGACTTGCTCGTGCCCTTCAGGAGTGTAACGGCCCAGGGTAGGACCCCTAATAGATTTGTCTGTTCCTTTCTTTTATGCATCATCATGGCATATGCATCATATCATCCACATGATTTTAACAAAATAAAAATATTTTAAATAAAAACTATTTTTGTTTCCTCTTCTCATATGGTTTTATTTGATAAACCTCCTCCTTCCCTGGCTCCCTTTTTCTCTTCTGGCCGTCCTCCTTCCTCTCTTCTCCCTCTGGCCCAACACCGTGCGGCCCGTACCTCTTCGATCCCTTTTGTTTCCCCTTGTCGTCATCCTCCACCGAGAGCGTGAGGAGCACGCACATGGCGCTGCCCGTGGTCCTCCCCCTCACCTGCTCCCTTCCCTCTCTCTAAAAGCCAAGCCGCGCCTCACCAAACCCTAACCATCTCCCTCTCTACCGCCGCCACCAGCTCTTCCTCCTTTTCCCCTTTTCTTCTCCACCACCGAGAGCCACCACCACGGGTCAGCCATGGCGCCGCTGTTTCCGACCACCCCGCGCGCCGCCGAGAGCACCAGAAGATGCACCACATCACCCTGAGCATCTCCACGAAAGGAATCGAGCCGCGGAGCCCCGCACGCGACGCCATCTTCTCCGACGTCTGCCACGGCCATCGGCGTTCTTTTCCGATTCCGACGACCACCGTCCATCTCCGGCCACGACGAGCTCTCCGTCGCCTTCCTGGTACCCTCGCGAACCTCCTGGACATGTTCCTCTCCCTTTTGCTTCCTGGTTCTCCTCTTCACCGTGTTGCCGATCCGTGCCCCGCAGATCCTCGCCGCCGTCCTTCCTCCGGCGTGCTCCAGGCCACGACGCCGCCCTCCTCAGATCCGCGCCGACGAGGCGGTTCCAACGCGCCCGGCCTCGCGTCCTGGGACGCCTCCTAGCGCCGGCGAGCTTCCACGCCGCCCCGCAGTGGCCGCCGCCCTCTGGAACGTGCCTGGCGTCGAACGCCTTGCGCGCGTGCCCGCATGGTTTGCCAGGTTGGCGCCACGTCGTCATCCGGGCCCCACCTGCCAGTCTCTGTGGCTAGCCCAGCCCCGGTGAGAAATCTCACAGATCCAATCTGGATCTGATCTTTTGCATCAAGCCCCCTGTAGTTCCAGTTCCCTCAACCCGCGGCCCCTGCTCCTGATGTTTTCCTAAAAACCCCCCTGCAGGTTCTTGTACCCAACCCGGGGCCCCCTTCTGTCCCAGTCAGCGCCGCGCCAGCCCTTGGCCCCAGCAGTCAGCCTCCGCGGCTAGCACAGCTTGGGTGAGAAAAGTTTTCTCCTTTTTCCATGTTTTGCAGAAATTGCAGAATATGTGTATATCTCGTATAAATCATATCTTTTAAACCGTATTTCGAAATAAAAAGTGTTCTATATGAAAATTGATCAGAAAAATGTGTTGAACATGAATATGCCATCTATGCACCTGTTTGCATCTCGCATCATATCGAACCATGATAGTTATGCATGTTCACCTCACATATATGCGGAGTATTTCGGATATCCACCTAAGGTTTTCCCCGCTCCGTTTAATTTTGAAGTAGCGCACCCTTGCCATGTTATGCTATGCTAATCAACACTTAACTTTGACGGTAGAAAATGCAACTCCAACCTAATTTGCTTGTCCGGGGTTCCGACTCCGATTAATATGGATAAGTTGCACCGCCGCATCATCCTTGCCATGTCATGCATATCATCTTGAGCATGCTGGTTCTTTATCTGTAGTAGTAAGATTGCATACGTTGTGTGTTCCAGCATTTGCTTCTTCCCGATAGGATCACGAAGTGGTGATGTGAGATACGACGAGTGCTCCGACAAGTTCTTCTGCAGCTTTTCACAGGCGAGCCCACCCCTTCACCTATTTTACATTTTACATGCTCTTTTGATCTATTGCTACCCTTATGTTGCGATTCTGTCGTGTCACGTGTCCTATCCACCTGTTACCTATATGTCCGAGATACACCTCCTCGCCCTACCTTTTGTTTGTTGTTTGCCAGCTTTGCGAGTCGTAGGCGAGTTTAGGGTTTTGTTGATATCTCGAATTGTTCGGCATATCTTGTTGGGAGGTTATCACATGCTATATCATTTGTTGGAGATAATCACACTTTACTTTATTGTTAACAACTAAAATTGTAAGCGAGGCATCTGTGAGCCCCTTTGCGAAAGCATCGAAACTTTGACTCACTAATGTCCCCTAGGACCCGAGTTCTTGTTATCTGTTCCGAGATTGAGCGCTCTACATACGTGGGGACGTTTATTGGGACCCCCTCACCCATTACCTTTTCTCAAGTCAGTTGAAAAGGGGGCCACAACCTTGGTTTTATTTGCCTATGCCATGTATGCCATGCTTTACTTACCGTTGCCTTCGGGTGTTTACTTCATGTTGCCTTCGTGTTTATATTTGTACGTACCCCGGAACGTTTAGCGAAGCGTGTGGTTTGTACGCCTAGCCGTTAACGCAAACCCCGAGTCCGCTTCGGAGTACGGATACACGGTAGCTTAGTCGGTGGCCCCCTAGACTTTCTTGTTGAACTGGGAACGGTCTTGTTGTGAGACATCCACCTGTCGTAAGGGTCGAGCATGCGATGGTTACATTTGGGCAACCCCTGCAGGTGTACATCTTATCGATGCTTCCGCGGTTATGGACGACTTGGAATTGTATAGCTCGATCATAGAACAACTTACACCTTTATGTTGTTGATAATAATTTGCTAATAACTTGATTAGTAATATAGCATTACTACAACCGATACCTAATAAAACTTGTCCATCGTTGAGTGCCTTTTACATTGCCTCTTTCGCTTTGTTGAAGGGGATATGTGTATTTGGCCGGGTTATGTTTGTGTAGTATTTATCTCTTACCTTGTGCGCTCTCTTATCTTCTCTGAGTAGACGGATGTTGTAGCGTGTCTCTATTGGATAGTAGCTTTGCTGCCGCTAAACTCCACATATAGCCGGGTGAAGTTTATACCGCCCACCAGCGAGCATAGCTGGTCTTGTCTCGCAAGTACGTGCCAATGGTACTTACCCTCGCCTTCCTTTCTTTTTGTCTCCTCCCCTTTTGTCGGCAACCGATGGCCCGACTTTGACAGGTACGAGATGACGACGTTAGCAAGGTTACCCTTCCGGCTTGGCCTGGGCAGGGTTATGGACGCCACGGTTATCTTCAGGACTCTTAGTCCAATTTGTATCTTGTCCGTACTCGGACGTATTTGATCTTCCGTATGATTTGGATCTTTGTATGTATCTATTTGTATCTTGACTCGTTGGAGTCGTTGTTGTAATATATGTATCTTGTGGGCTCTATTGTAATCCCGTTGTAATGTTACCGCTCGAGCACTCTGCATCACGTGTGTGATTCTTCGCGCACGTCGTGTCGGAGGGCGTCTCTGAATCGATATCGTGCGGATTTCGGGGATCGCTGGAATCCTCATGGTACCGGTTTCGGCGTCACAAGTTGGTATCGTAGCCTCAGGTTGACGGCCCCACTAGTCCAAATTGTAGATAACCTTGCCAACGGCGTTGAGTTTAGAGTGTCAAACCTATTTTCTAAAATTCGTTGGATAGATCCGATTAGCTCTGATTTTTTTCTCCTTACCGCTATTATTTCTAATCTTACCTTTGCGAGTTTTGGGTCTTCTCTCTTATCCGAGTTTCTCCGAGTCTTAGGTTTCGACGTGGGTTGGACGATCTATGCCTTTCACCTAATAGGACCGATCTCTGAAGACTTTCCGACAGAAGAACATCACCGCCGGCTAATCTTTGTCTTCTCCGTTTGACATCATCTTTGTTTATGTGATCCTTCTTCAAATCTTGTGCTTTGATCCCATCAAATCTTCGTTGACAACGCTTGTCAAGGACGCCAATCTGATTTCCTGGAGTTGGTTACACGATTCTCCTATTCATGTGCAGAGTAATACTTCGAGTGCGGGATGGAGTCATGACCATACTGACTACTCTTATTATTCGCTCTTGTTACAATGAATCGGTGGGTCCACATGACTGTTACCCCTTCCTTTGTTTCTCCGGAGTCATCATCATCGACTTGAGCAGCAACCCTTGTTGGTGGCGTCGTCGATCAAGATGGAGAAATACTTCTTGTTAGTGGTGTCGAGGAGCGACACGTCGCCTGAAGACCCGATAGTTCACCTCTCTCCCCCGTACCATGGCGTGGAACCTCGGGGCGAGGTTCCTTGTTAGTGGTGTCGATTGTAACGGCCCAGGGTAGGACCCCTAATAGATTTGTCTGTTCCTTTCTTTTATGCATCATCATGGCATATGCATCATATCATCCACATGATTTTAACAAAATAAAAATATTTTAAATAAAAACTATTTTTGTTTCCTCTTCTCATATGGTTTTATTTGATAAACCTCCTCCTTCCCTGGCTCCCTTTTTCTCTTCTGGCCGTCCTCCTTCCTCTCTTCTCCCTCTGGCCCAACACCGTGCGGCCCGTACCTCTTCGATCCCTTTTGTTTCCCCTTGTCGTCATCCTCCACCGAGAGCGTGAGGAGCACGCACATGGCGCTGCCCGTGGTCCTCCCCCTCACCTGCTCCCTTCCCTCTCTCTAAAAGCCAAGCCGCGCCTCACCAAACCCTAACCATCTCCCTCTCTACCGCCGCCACCAGCTCTTCCTCCTTTTCCCCTTTTCTTCTCCACCACCGAGAGCCACCACCACGGGTCAGCCATGGCGCCGCTGTTTCCGACCACCCCGCGCGCCGCCGAGAGCACCAGAAGATGCACCACATCACCCTGAGCATCTCCACGAAAGGAATCGAGCCGCGGAGCCCCGCACGCGACGCCATCTTCTCCGACGTCTGCCACGGCCATCGGCGTTCTTTTCCGATTCCGACGACCACCGTCCATCTCCGGCCACGACGAGCTCTCCGTCGCCTTCCTGGTACCCTCGCGAACCTCCTGGACATGTTCCTCTCCCTTTTGCTTCCTGGTTCTCCTCTTCACCGTGTTGCCGATCCGTGCCCCGCAGATCCTCGCCGCCGTCCTTCCTCCGGCGTGCTCCAGGCCACGACGCCGCCCTCCTCAGATCCGCGCCGACGAGGCGGTTCCAACGCGCCCGGCCTCGCGTCCTGGGACGCCTCCTAGCGCCGGCGAGCTTCCACGCCGCCCCGCAGTGGCCGCCGCCCTCTGGAACGTGCCTGGCGTCGAACGCCTTGCGCGCGTGCCCGCATGGTTTGCCAGGTTGGCGCCACGTCGTCATCCGGGCCCCACCTGCCAGTCTCTGTGGCTAGCCCAGCCCCGGTGAGAAATCTCACAGATCCAATCTGGATCTGATCTTTTGCATCAAGCCCCCTGTAGTTCCAGTTCCCTCAACCCGCGGCCCCTGCTCCTGATGTTTTCCTAAAAACCCCCCTGCAGGTTCTTGTACCCAACCCGGGGCCCCCTTCTGTCCCAGTCAGCGCCGCGCCAGCCCTTGGCCCCAGCAGTCAGCCTCCGCGGCTAGCACAGCTTGGGTGAGAAAAGTTTTCTCCTTTTTCCATGTTTTGCAGAAATTGCAGAATATGTGTATATCTCGTATAAATCATATCTTTTAAACCGTATTTCGAAATAAAAAGTGTTCTATATGAAAATTGATCAGAAAAATGTGTTGAACATGAATATGCCATCTATGCACCTGTTTGCATCTCGCATCATATCGAACCATGATAGTTATGCATGTTCACCTCACATATATGCGGAGTATTTCGGATATCCACCTAAGGTTTTCCCCGCTCCGTTTAATTTTGAAGTAGCGCACCCTTGCCATGTTATGCTATGCTAATCAACACTTAACTTTGACGGTAGAAAATGCAACTCCAACCTAATTTGCTTGTCCGGGGTTCCGACTCCGATTAATATGGATAAGTTGCACCGCCGCATCATCCTTGCCATGTCATGCATATCATCTTGAGCATGCTGGTTCTTTATCTGTAGTAGTAAGATTGCATACGTTGTGTGTTCCAGCATTTGCTTTCCCGGATAGGATCAATAAGTGGTGTGAGGTAACGACGAGTGCTCCGACAAGTTCTTCTGCAGCTTTTCACAGGCGAGCCCACCCCTTCACCTATTTTACATTTTACATGCTCTTTTGATCTATTGCTATCCTTATGTTGCGATTCTGTCGTGTCACGTGTCCTATCCACCTGTTACCTATATGTCCGAGATACACCTCCTCGCCCTACCTTTTGTTTGTTGTTTGCCACTTTGCGAGTCGTAGGCGAGTTTAGGGTTTTGTTGATATCTCAATTGTTCGGCATATCTTGTTGGGAGGTTATCACATGCTATATCATTTGTTGGAGATAATCACACTTTACTTTATTGTTAACAACTAAAATTGTAAGCAGAGGCATCTGTGAGCCCCTTTGCGAAAGCATCGGAACTTTGACTCGCTAATGTCCCCTAGGACCCGAGTTCTTGTTATCTGTTCCGAGATTGAGCGCTCTACCCGTACGTGGGGACGTTTATTGGGACCCCCTCACCCATTACCTTTTCTCAAGTCAGTTGAAAAGGGGGCCACAACCTTGGTTTTATTTGCCTATGCCATGTATGCCATGCTTTACTTACTGTTGCCTTCGGGTGTTTACTTCCTGTTGCCTTATATTCTGTACTGTACCCCGCAGAACGTTTAGCGAAGCGTGTGGTTTGCACGCCTAGCCGTTAACGCAAACCCCGAGTCCGCTTCGGAGTACGGCCGAACTTCATTACAGGTAGCTTAGTCGGGTGGCCCCCTAGACTTTCTTGTTGAACTGGGAACGGCCTTGTTGTGAGACATCCACCTGTCGTAAGTGGGTCGAGCATGCGTATGGTTACATTTGGGCAACCCTGCAGGTGTACATCTTATCGATAAGCCGTGTCCGCTGTTATGGACGACTTTGTATAGCTCGATCATAGAACAACTTACACCTTTATGTTGTTGATAATAATTTGCTAATAACTTGATTAGTAATATAGCATTACTACAACCGATACCTAATAAAACTTGTCCACCGTTGAGTGCCTTTTACATTGCCTCTTCGCTTTGTTGAAGGGGATATGTGTATTTGGTCGGGTTATGTTTGTGTAGTATTTATCTCGTTACCTTGTGCGCCTCTTATCTTCTCCGAGAGACTGTGTAGCGTGTCTCTATTGGATAGTGCTTTGCCGCTAAACTCCACATATAGCCGGGTGAAGTTTATACCGCCCACCAGCTAGCATGTCTTGTCTCGCAAGTACGTGCCAATGGTACTTACCCTCGCTTTCCTTTCTTTTTGTCTCCCCTTGTGTCGGCAACCGATGGCCCGACTTTGACAGGTACGAGATGACGACGTTAGTAAGGTTACCCTTCCGGCTTGGCCTGGGGGTTATGGACGTCACTGGTTATCTTCAGGACTCTTAGTCCAATTTGTATCTTGTCCGTACCTGACGTATTTGATCTTCGTATGATTTGGATCTTTGTATGTATCTATTTGTATCTTGACTCATGGAGCGTTGTTGTAATATATGTATCTTGTGGGCTCTATTGTAATCCTGCTGTAATGTTACCGCTCGTGTTAATTCCTCGGCATCACGTGTGTGATTCTTCGCGCACGTCGTGCCTGGAGGCGTCGGATCGATATCGTGCGGATTTCAGCGGGATCGCTGGAATCCTCATGGTACCTTTCCGGGCGCCACAAGGAGGCACTGCTCGTGTGTGCGATGCAACATCGCCGCACCCAGGACCCGCCCACTCACTTCGCGAGGCATGACACCGCCGGAGAGCCCATGGCTTTCTCTTCGATGCTCGCATCATGTGGAGCATCCGGACTTCATGCTTCACGAGACCCTGGATTCGGAGCATGCACGTGTCCACACCCACCGTGCTCGATGGCTTTGGCTCACCATGCCGATGCCATCAGTGCTGCTCGCCAAGGACCGCAGGTCACTCCGCCTGCAACGCGCCAAGAAGGACGCTACCATTACGCGTCTCCGCGCGAAGATACGCACCTTGGAGGCCACTGTCCGGTCCCAAGAGGACCAGCTGCAGGAGATGGAGGAGGACGGAGAAGACATCCAGGGAGGCGAGGCCTTCCTGAGTGACGACAACGACTATGAGGAGGATGGGTTCACTGAGGAGGAGGACTACGAGTTTCTGGAGTCTGGAGAGGATGGGATCATCCCCATCGATGTGGATGAAGATGACGAGGAGTAGTTGCACTAGTCACTTGTGTAGGTGTGAGTTGTACCCTCGCCCATTGTATCGTAGTTTGGTGAAAGGGTTCTTCAAACCCTCCGATGTGTTACCTTGTACTGTTTGCATCATGAATGAAATAAAAGTATGTTTATTTTCAACATGTCAAGAACTCAAGTTTTAAATGTTGAACTTACCCAAAATAAGCCCTAGAAATTTCCTCTCATCTCATGATCTATCTCAATGTCCAGAAGATGGCACCTCCGAGCCGTGCATCGCATGATGCTATGATGCAACTGCAGAATTTAATGGCAGATAGAGAGGCCGAAAGAGCTGGGAAAGGCAAGCCAACATCGCCGCACTACAAATGTATTGCCTGTGAGAGCGACAAGACAGAACTCCAGACTAGTGGAACTAAGAAACAAATCGGATGATATGCTAGCCAAAGGTTTGATTCAATCAAGTGCATCGCCCAGATCGCCAGTTTTGTTTGTGGACAAGAAGGATGGTGCAAACCGTTTATGTACGGATTAATGCAAGCTAATGATGTCATAATCTTCAAGAACAAATACCCCTCAAGCAAAAAAGATAGAAGATCTCGTTTGACCAAATCTGGACGGTGCCACGTGTTTTCTAAGACTGACCTGTGGACAGTTACCATCACCGAAGATCCGTGCACGGACATCCCAGCACTGCATTCATCACCGCATATGGGTTGTATGAGTACAACGTCATGTCGTTTGGACTGACCAATGCCCCGTTATCATGAATCTCATGAATAAGATCTTCATGAACTTCTTGGACAAGTTTGTCGTCATTCGATGGACATCCTAATCTACTCCAAGTCCGAGGAGGAACATGAGAAACATCTGAGATCATCCTAGAAACCCTTAGACAACACAAGTTGTACGCCAAGTTCAACAAGTGCGAGTTCTAGTTGAAGGAAGTAGGATTCCCGGGACACATACGGGCCATAAGACTCTGAATATCAGAAGCTGAAACTACTCTGAATGGAAACCCCAACCACTCGATCAAGTCCGTGTTACCTGATTGGCTGGATATTATCGCCGATTCGTTGAAGGATTTTCAAGCATAGCAAGACCTATGACTCAACTGTTGAAGAATGACAAGAAGTTTGAATGGACCAACAAATGTGAAGAGAGTTTCTAGAAGCTCAAGACCAAGTTGACCACAACCCCAAATATTGATCATGCCTGACATCACCAAGCCGTTTGATGTGTATCGTGATGCTTCCAAGATTGGTCTCTGGATGTGTGTTGATGCAAGAAGGCAAGGTAATCTCATATCTGTCTAGGCAATTGAAGCCACATGAGCAAGAATTATCCTACCCATGACTTAGAATTAGCTGCCGTTGTGTTAGCTTTGAAAGTTTGCGCCATTACCTCATGGGTAATCGATGCGAGATTTATTCCGACCACAAAAGCCTCAAGTATATCTTCACTGTATGAGTCAATATGAGGCAAAGAAGATGGTTAGAGTTAATCAAGGATTATGATATGGAAATTCATTACCACCCCCGCAAGGCCAATGTGGTAGCGATGCCGGAGTAGACCGCCGTGTCGCTGAACTCATGATCGCGAAGAGCAACCTTAGCCTCGCACTCAAGAGTTTGAGCGCTTTTAGAATGGAGCTCGGTTAGCGAAGGTTATCTCGCCAGGCATAGAACTACAACCTACCTTGATTAGTCAGATCAAAGAAGCCCAAAAGGGAAATGCTAGCATTGACGGAATCAAGAACAAATAGCTGCAGGAAAGGCACCAGGATTCACCGTAGATGAAGAAGGAGTACTTTGGTACAACAGACGCTTGTGCGTGCCGTCAGCTCGAGCTAAAGCAAAAGTTATTCCGAAGGAAGCCCATGACACCCTTTACTCCATCCACCTCGAGGTACCAAGATGTACCAGGATTTGAAGGAATAGTACTGGGCATGGAATGAAGCGAGAAATCGGGAGCTACATCGCCAAATGTGACATATGTCGAGAGTCAAGGCCGAGTATCAACGACCCACAGACTCCATACAAATTTCCCCGGCAGCATTCCCCGAATGGAAGTGGGATTCTATAGGAATGGATTTCATCACCGGATTGCCCAAGTCTAGTAAAGGAAATGATTCTATCCGGGTAGTGGTGGGTAGATTGACCAAAGTCGCCCACTTCATCCCCTTCAAGACCACCATCAAGGACCAAAGCTAAGGTAGGCCGCACACCAGACGCCACCCCGCACGAACCCCAAAGTCAACTGGGAGCCGGAGCAGAGTGATCTCAATTCACCTCAAGACTCGCGTAAGGTACATGAAGGACTAGGCACCCATCTAATGCCAAGCACCGCCTACCACCTGGCTGTATCTGGATGGGATGGGTGACTTAAAGAGTCAACTTCGATACTAGAGGATATGTTGAGAGCATGTGTGCTAGAGTATGGATCCAAATGGGAAGACTGTCTACCGTACACAGAATTTTCGTACAACAACAGTTACCAAGCTAGTTTGCAAATGGCCCCATTTGAAGCATTGTACGGAAGGAAGTGTCGTACCCCTCTGAACTGGTCAGAAGTCGGAGAGAGCCAAGTGTTTGGACCGGATATTCTCCGAGAAGCCGAAGAGAAGGTACACAAGATCCGAGAGTACCTCAAGACAGCCCAGTCAAGACAGAAGAGCTACGCTGACAAAAGACGCCGAGAGATGACCTTCGAGATCGGAGACTTTGCGTATCTCAAAGTGTCCCCTCTTAAAGGAATGCAAAGATTCCAGCCAGAGGAAAGCTTGCACCCCGCTATGTTGGACCCTGCAAAGTCCCGAGTCGCCGAGGAGAAGTGTCTTATCAACTGGAATTGCCGAAGAAATGGCGGCGGTGCACAATGTGTTTCACATCTCGCTACTTCGCAAATGCTCGGAAGTGCCGGGAGAAGACCAAGTGTTCAAGAACATCATCGATCACAGATCTCGTGGACATCAACTCGTATTTGACCTATCGCGGGCTTCGCCGATTCGCATCCCAGAAGAAGCTTTCCGAACCACTCGCACCAGGAGCATCAAGTTTCTCAAGATCCAATGGAGTAATCACAATCGAAGAAGAGCCACCCGGGAGAGAGAAGACTTCATGAAGACTAAGTACCCAAATCTCTTTAGTACCTAGTTTTTCTTTTAAGATCTCTGGACGAGATCTTTTGTAAGTGGGAAGGGTTTGTAACATCCCAAGTTTTCAAGAATAAATAAAGAAGAGAGATATTTTTGCCATCAAATTTCAGCAAACAAACAAAACTTTTCATGCATATAGTGTCATATATAGTTTTATGCATATGATTTTCTTTGTGCACTGCTGATGAGGTTTAGTGATGATCAAGTGTGCTTAAACCCTAAACCAAGACCTCACCCAACCCTAATTTGAGAAGAGGAAAAGAAATAGGAATTAATTCAATTCTCACTCACATACAACTTTGCTCAATTATTCAAATCATCACCAAAGGCCACCATTGCTTGGCTTAAGGTTTGTAAAACTCTTATATAACAAAAACAAACACAAATTCATAGAAGAAACAAAATTCAAATCAAAGGAAATCTCAAATTTAACATACATATGATAATGGTCATATGACCCATTTATAAAATCTTCACCTCTTTGCACCCTGCAATTGAATTTTCTTAAACCAAACTTGGTCAACCCTTGACACCTCATCCAAGACCAAGTCAAGGTGGACAACTTCTCTGTTTACCATCCCTGCTGAAGTTGACCAGGTTGACCAGAAATGATTTGACAAAATAGGACTTTGAAACAAAGAGAAGATGACCCCCAATTTGAAATTTTGCAAACCTTTACCAAAATGGACACCACCACCACCATTCCATCACATTAAATATATGAATGAAGTTCACCAAAAAGAATTTCGAAATTTGAATATTTTTCTCTTGCGGCCATTTCATCAAACACATGGCAGGCAGCATCTCAGTTTTGTGTTACACCTCATTATCCAGTGGGTTTTGGCCTAAACCACTTTTAACTCGTGATGATCATCCTGCAATCCCTGCATCAAGCCTAGTACTTGCCTTGGTCGATTAAAGTGAAGCAATGGCAGCAAAAGCTCCATGCCGTGCACCATGCCGGCCTCAAAGCCATTGATCGATCCAGCTCTCCCCTCTCTCTCTCACCTTGTCTCAGAGCATCTCTGGATCACAAGGACCCTGACCATGCACGGCCCAAGCTCACCCATGCACGACATTGGCCAGAACGCGCACGTCCAAACCATGCCAGTGCACGCCAGAGCATGCACTCACCGCGCTCTGGACGCGCCAGAACGCCAAGCGCTCGACCCTCTAGCCCGTAGACAACCTCAAGTGCACACGCCCACGCTGTCGCCGCCGTGCTCATCACCTTTCGGCCGCGCACGCCGTGGCAGACCTCGCACGCGCCCGAGCCATTCCATCACGCCCTGGACGCGCTAGCTGCACCTCGAGCATCGCCATGATGTCGCCTACAAGATGCCGTCCTTACCTTGCCCTTTGGAACGCCGGAGACGCCGCGCCATGATCGCTCCTCCACAGCACCCACGGCACCCTCACCCTCCTATAAAAGGAGCACTCCCTCGACCCAATCGCTCACACCATCGTGCTCACCTCTCTTCCCTGCCTCTCCTCGCACCACTAGCTCATCCAATTGACGCCAGAGCCGCCCCAATTTGACGATCGGAGCCGCCAGTACCCGGAGCTCATCGTCGACGATTGACGCCACCCCACGCCTCGCCGACGATACCAGGAGCTTCCTCGCCCTCGACAACGACGCCTAGCACCCAGCAGAGCCCCGCGGGAACCTCGGTACGCCCTCCGACCCCCTAGGCTCGCCGCGAGCTCGTCGGAATCCCGCCGGAGACGACGACAGCGCCGTTGATCTCCCTTCCGATCCAACCCGATCTCATCGCGCTGCACTGCTTCGCCCTTTAAGAGCCACCGATCGGTGGAGCCCATGCCGCCAGCGGCTCCACGTGTGCGCGCTACAATCGCTTGGGATTCGCCAAATTTGGCTGGCTTGGCTTAGCTCCGTTTAGCTTTCCTCTCCACGCGGCCCAAAAAATTCAAATTGGATTTAATCTATTTAGCTCAAATTCAATACTGATATCAATTTCAAATTCGAATAGTTTAAAATCTACTACACCAAATTTAGCAAATTTTATATATTCAGAAAGCTCATGAAATTATCTAAACAATGCCACTGGCCTCATTTCCAAATTCGTAATTAAATTTAAATGACAAAAATAACAATGCAGGGCCTTTTCTAACTTAAAGTAATTATTAAAAATGATCTACAAATAATTTTGAGTTGATTCCAACTCTCATAAATCACATTTGATATACTCTAATTGATTATGCAAAAATATTGTATAGTTGTTTTACATGATCATGAACTAGAACTAAATAATGACTATGGAGCTATTTCTAGTCCATTTAACACATACACCTAAATTATTTAAGTAGTATGAGAGCTACTCTCTCATTTAAATTGTGATCCTAAGTAATTCAAGTAGAGGTACTGACCTTGGTCTAATAAGCCTCATGCTTGGTTACTTAGAGACATTAACTCACTATCATGCTAGTATTAAAATGCATGAGGTGTAACACCTCATTTAATTTCAACTCTCAAAAATAGATATGAAGTGTTGACCTGGGTCAACTAATATTCATACCTTATTATTATTTGAAGAGATTAAATCTTAATAAGATTCAATGAGAGGAAATTATTTCCTCCAAAACATTAAAGAGCTATACTATTAAATAATTATAATGAGAGGAAATTATTTTTTTAACATAAACAAAGTGAATCACCATGCTAATCAGATGTGATGCTAGCATAGGTGTGTGCATCTTTGGTGTGTTTAACTTAGCACTTAAGTTTGTGTGGTGATTGTATACTCGTATTGGTGTATAGACGCTAGTAGCGAGGAGATATCAAGAGGAGGAAGGCTACTCTCAGGAGAGGAGGAAAACTTTGATTCCTATCCCAACCAAGGCAAGCTAATATTCTTGCAAGCCAACTTAATGCAAAGCTCTTCATGAGCAAGGCAACATTACATGTTACATTATGTTTAAAATCCTATCCCATGTTTTGCCTTATTATTATTTTTACTTATGGTATTTCAAGTTTACTTTTTGATTCATGATTCACTTGGTTAGAATAGAACAAGAGGATCAAATATAGCCTAAGCAAACAAAGCTAGATAGCACCCCCTCCTAACTAGTTGCTATTGCTAAATAAATAAAATTGACTACTCTAGATGGGAACAAGGTGAAATGAAATGACTTTGAAAGATTTTGAAGGTGAATGTGACTTGAATGACTTGGTGAAATTTTTCTGATGATTGGGTTCGGATGTGATACCCTTCCAATTATACAAATACCCACAATACCTGATTATGGGTAGGGCGTTAGAAGCTTATGTATTTTAGTATGGGTTCCCTCTAAACAAGCATCATAGGGGTTACGCAGAGGCTGCCCCGTTGGAAATGATGTGAATGAAGTGAATGTACGACCAATACTGTGCGGTTCCGGGTTGACGATTTGGTTTTCACCGGAGGCCAAGCTCATGGGGAGAGGTGCATACTAGGTTATTTAAGTGAAAGGTTATGGTTGATGATCAGCGTCCGAGTTACGATGATTCGGGATATTCGACGGATGTAATCAAAAGTTCTGGCACAAGAGTACAACCTGCTGAGTGTTAAACCTATTCGAATAGTCGTGTCCACGATTGAACGATTGGAAAGGCCATCTTGTTAGTTATCCGACCTGTCTTAAAAAGGAATGGTGACTTTGAATGATGACTTGACATTTGAAAACAGTGATGTTGTGGGAATGACACTAATGTTCCCACTTGAGTTAGTCTAGTGATTCAAGCATCTTTACTAAATGTTTATGAACTAAACTTGGCTTTATGCAAATAAACCTAGAGCTTAGCAAACCATTAAAATTGATAATTACTTAATAGTATTAGTTTGCAGTACTTAAAGTACTCATAGGTGTGTCCATAGCTATTCCAATGCCCAGACTATGAAGAGCAGCACTGAAGATGACGGGTCGGGCGTCTATCGGACGGATGCTTGCGTCAGCGTTGGCGTGGATAGATAGTTCCACCTACTACGACTTCCGCTACTTATTTGTGTTCGTTGATCATTTAGATCAACTATTTGTGTAATATCGGATCATGTGATCTATGGATGTAAGACTCTACTTGTTGTAATAAATGATGACTCTATGATATTCAACTATTATGTCTCATAACAACATTAATCCTGGGATTGCGATGTACGACATAATAGGCATCGGACTTAAAAATCCGGGTGTTGACACTTCTTTCAACATCACCATTTTGTTGAGGGTGTATGGAGCTGAAACTCATGCTTGATGCCTCATCATCAACAAACTCTTGCATAGTGTAGTTCTTGAACTCAGTGCCATTGTCAGTCCTTATCGCCTTGATCTCAGATTCATACATGCGTTGAGCTTTCTTGGCGAAGATGATGAATTCTCTATGGGTCTCATCCTTAGACTTAAGGAGTAAGACCCAAGAGTACCTTGAATAATCATCAACAATGACCAGTCCATACTTGCTTCCACCAAGAGTATCATAATGTGATGGCCCAAAGAGATCCAAGTGAAGGAGCTCCAAAGTCCTAGAAGAGGTGACTATTCTCTTGATAGGATGCCTCTTCTTGAGTTGTTTTCCCGCTACACATGCACTGCATACACGATCTTTCTCAAAAAAATGCCGGTTAGTCCAACAATGTGCTCACCTTTTAGGAGTTGTTTAAGATTTCTCATATTGACATGACCAAGGCGGCGATGCCAAAGCCAACCTTCGTCATGTTGGGCGCCATTAGACATGTGGAGGGAGGGGCTCTCTTTCGAGAGGTCAACCACGTAAAGGTTGTTCTCCACATATCCAACAAGGACCAATTTGAGATTATCACTCCTAAAGACTTTCACACAATAATTAGTAAAATATGAATTATAACCGGCATCCGCAAGGTGATATATAGAAATCAAATTATAGCCAAGGGATTCAACAAGCATAACCGTCTCAAGGCACAAGTCCTTAGAGATTGCCACCTTGCCATACCCAAGTACCTTTCCCTTTGAATTGTCACCAAAGGTGATGCTTGAATTTTGTTGACATCTTCTATGAATTGGTCAAACACACCTCTTCCTCCGGTCATATGATTGGTGCATCCACTATCAAACCCATTTTGGACCACAGAGGAATACCCCTACAAAATCAAGTAGAGGTTTTAGGAACCCATCGATTAATGGGTTCCCTAGTCATGACAACAAGATCTTTTGGTACCCAATTTGAGTACCCTCTATAAGCATAGCCATTACGAGGTCTAACATAGTTAGCATAAACATCACCATAATAATCAATAAATAAAGCATAGTGATTGTTTGGCCCCGTGCGGTCACCATTAGTGGCTTTGCCCTTTGAGGCTTTGCCATCATTAGTGACCTTCTTGTTATTTTCTTGAGCGGGCTTCTCCTTCTTGTAGTTGTTCTTCTTGTAGGACTTGGGAACATACCCAAGTCCAATATTTTGATTGTTTGACCTTTGCTTACTCAAAAGGTCATCCAATCCCATCTTATTCTTAGAGGTGGTGAACTTGGCAAATTCTTTCTTCAACCTAACATTTTCCTCAAGATTAGTTCCTTGCTCACAAGCCGATTCATTAGGATGATAGTTCAGACCATATTTGGTTACCAAGGATTCAAGATATGTATTTGTCTCAACATGCAAAGATAATTCCTCTTGCAAACGAACATGTTCCTCAACAAGTTTGGCATGCTCGCTAGTAAATGGGGTAGAGGAACTAGCAACATTTTTTTATCATTAATGGGATCATTCATTGATACAAGATCCTTCTTGTAGGTTTCTTGGAGTAGGTCATGGTTCTCTCCAAGTTTCTTGAGCTCATCCTTAACAAGCTTGTTAGCTCTTTCAAGGTGGTCAAGATCCCTAGTGAGAGAAGCATGAGCAACTTCAAGCTCCTTCTTTGAAGCATCGAGCTCTTGGGCCAATAATTGAGCCCTTTCAATAGTTTCAAGGTCCTTAACTTTATCTAGTTCAAAAGTTTCAATTTGTTGCTTAAGGCCTTGAGATATGCACCTTTCAGTTTTTAGTTCTTGTCTTAGGAGATTGAATCTCCGTTATTTCTCATTCAAATGATATTCTAATTCCTCAATGGGCTCATCCTTTTCTTTGAGGGAGTCCATCAAGTAATCAAACTTGACAAGAGCTTCACCACGAAGGGTGCATCTAACTTTGTAAAGTTCCTTGAGCAAAGCCATTTCTTCTTGATTTTCAGTTTCATCATCAAGAACACTAGATAAAGAAGGTGGGGATTCCATTACCTTTGTTTCTCTTGCCATTAGACAAGAGCCGACGGTTGTAGAGAAAGGTGAGTCATCGGAGTCATCATCATGAGTTGTTCTTGCCATGAAGGAAGAACCAATATCATTCTCCATGGAGTAATCCTTGGAGTAGTCATATGTGAAGAGTGACCGGGTTTGGAAAAAGGCAAACCGGCCACTCCGGCCTCCTTCTCCTCAACTTGTTCCTCTTCATCGGAAATGTAATCCCCAACAAAGGCTCTTCCTTTGTTCTTCTTGTATCTTTCGTTGATTGGGTTTGGCTTCAATCTTGGCTTGACCCCTTTGACAAACTTTGGCTTGTCTACCCTTTACTCATAAGGGCACTCATTTGCAAAGTGACTATCTTCATCACAGTTGTAGCATATTCTCTTCTTCTTCTCATTGAAGGACATTGGGAGTTTGTTCTTGTACTTCTTGGCAAAGAAGGCAAAATCTGTCACAATGTCACTAGTTGAAGTCATCTCTTCATATTCTTCAATTTCAAAGACTTCTTCCCTTTCTTGATCAGCTCTAGCCTTCAAGGCAAGGTTGTGTGAGGATTCATCAACACGGTTCATCGCCATGAGCCTTTCTCCTGTCTTGGCCATGTTTTCATTGGCTGCCACATAGGAGACTAAGTCATCTCTGTTTAGATCAGCTTGCTTGGTAAGGATTTGCAAGTTGAGTGCAATGGGTATATTCTTTTGCTTGACTCCAATCATGGCAATGACCTTGGACTTGACGAATTGTTCATTCATCTCAAAACCATCGTTGTGTTTTTCACATCCAAGGCCTTTGACCTTCACTCTAAGAGCACCAAGCCTTCCATAGGCATCGGCCAAGGATTCTCCTTCTCTAATAATGAACATAGTTGCCTCCGTCTTTGCGGACTCATAGAGAGCTGATTGGATCAGATCGGTTCCCTCTTGAAGTACTACAATCCGATCCCACAACTCTTTAGTGGAGTCAATGTCTTTGGCTTGATCAAGGAGTTTGCGATTGATGCCACTCCTAATCTTGTCACGTGCAGAAGCATTGAGTTGACGGTTGTAGAATTCGGTGGAGGTCAACCGAACGAGATCTTGTGGCTTCTGTATCCATCAACAATGATCTCCCACATCTCCACACTGCAGTTGTGAATATGAGACTCATAGAAGATTCCAAAAAGGAAAGTGAGTTCCATCAAAATGGGGAACATTCCCACTATGGTTTATATGAGGCATGGGTGAAGTGTTTTTGGGATAGTCATGGTTGACTTCATGAAAACTTCCTTGAGAGGGACACTAAGTCCCACTAGTCAGGTTTTTAAGCATGGCATTCATTTGTGCCATTTGGCTTTGGACTTCATCCTCCTTCAACTTTTCTCAGCATCATATACCGAGAACCTGGATTTCATCTCCTTAACTGAAAGGTTAGATTTTCATCCATACCCTCGAATAGTTTATCCATCTCACTCTTAAGGCTGTGAGGCCCTTAAAAGAGTCCAGGCTCTGATACCAATTGAAAGTTGGAGAGATGGTAAACCTAGAAAGGGTGAATAGGTTTCTACAAATTTTAATTCTTTCTTTGCAATATTAGGCTTTGCGAAATATAAAGTGAGCCTAATGCAAACTAAGTGAGGCACCCTATATGATGATACAAGTAACTCAAGCACGAAAGCTCACGAGTTATATCACAAGTAAGGAGTTCGGTTAGAGATAACCGATAGCACGTGAAACGAGGTTTATTCCCGTGTTCCTTCCTTTGAAGGTACGTCATGTTTGGAGGGTGGAGGTCCCACGAAGGATTACCCAACGCCACGAAGGCTCACCCTATTCTCTAGAGCCTATCCCACGAAGGAATAGCTCACTCACTTGTGGTAGACTTTGGGGGCCTCCAAACCTTCACAATCATGTCAGGAGCAAATCCACAGCCGGGCTTACCTCTCTTGCCCACCTAGGGTTTCCAAGGAACCCTAGAGAGCAGAATCTTGATGAATACAAGGGGAACAAGATTTTGCTTGGTGGAATGGTAGATCAAGGCCTCCTCTTTTCCCGGAGGATTTGAGTTTGGGTGGAGGAGGAGGGAGATCGGAGGATTTGGGAGCTCAACAATGGAGTATGAGAGAGAGATGTCTTGAGCTTTTGCACTAGTTTCCTTACCCCTTCAAGCTGGAAGAAGGGCTTATATAGGCGTCCCGGAAAAGTAGCCCGTTTCTAGCCGTTTTTCACTTGACTCGAGGCACCCGGTAGCTGATCCGGTAGTACTGGGCCACGTCCGGACTGCCCGGCAGCTGCACGGTGGACCGGGCTGCCTGCCGGATCCTCGGCCGGCTTCCGTCAGTCCCGTGCAGCAGGTGTACCGGGTTGGCTACCGACTTTTTCTAGCAAGCACCGGTGTACGGGCTGGCTGCGAGAATCTCCTGGCTTCGACTTCTTGGTAGTCCGTGCAGCACCCGGTGTACGGGCTGGCTTTTTCGTAGCAGCACCCGGTGTCTGGTGGCTGCTGATCTTTCCTTGAGCTTCAGAATGTCTTCGTATTCTCGGACCTTCTTCCTCTCAGCATTTTGTGTGTGGATTATGTGTATATGTGGCTTTGGCAAGTACTTCTTTAGAGACAAACGGTCGACACACCATCATTAGTTGAGAACAACAATTGGGGGTCTCTCTTCACCTCGCATCCTTGTGTCCGACTGAAAAACCTTTCTTGCCGCCTTGCATTCTCATATGTGGACTAAAACCTGTGTATACACTTATAGATACTATTAGTCCACACAATAGCACCGGTGTCATTGTTAACCAAAATAATGGTTAAGGGTAAAATACCCCACTTGGCTTGGTAGTACTTAAAGGCAATCCAAGATATGTGAAGGGCAAGCTACCTCTTTGGCATTGTAAAGCATCAGTAAACATTGCATTTTGATGGGGACAAGATTAGACTTGCTATAATTAACTCTAAGGCTAGAGATATCTCTAAAGACTTGAAGCAAATGTTTCAAGTGTCTTAGCTGCTGCACATCAGCCTGAAGAATAATCAGAGTATCATCTTCATACTGAAGTATGGGAAAGGATGATGTACATTGCAGACTTAAAGGTCTGGTGAGGAGAGCATTATTTAGTGCTTCATTAACCAGTGACTGAAGCACATCAGCAGCCAGAACAAAGAGCAAAGGTGAAAGGGGATCACCTTGTCTAACCCCTCTTTTGCAGTGAAAAGTATGACCAGGAATTCCATTCAAAAGAACAGAGGAGGTAGCTGACTTCAGAATTAAGCTAATCCAATTGCACCAGATAGCTCCAAAACCTTTTGCTTGCAACACAGAAAGAATGAAAGAATGTTCCACTTTATCAAATGCTTTCTCAAAATCTAGCTTCAATGAAATTACCTCCTTTTTGTTTTATGAAAATAATGGAGATATTCATATGCCCAAGCCAGACAATCTTGTATAGTTCTAGACTTTATGCCATACTGATTTTCATGAATGAGCCCCTGGATAATAGTTTGTAGACGATTAGCCAACAATTTAGTTAACAGCTTAAGAGTGCAGTTCAACAATGAGATGGGTCTGTAATCATTTACAGTCTCAGCCTGTTCTTTTTTGGAACCAAAGTTATATAGCATCCATTAATACTCAGAAGGCATAAGTCTCCTTGATGAAATTGATCACACAAGTCATAAAATCTTGTTTGATAATGGGCCAACATTTTTTGCATGAACTCTGCATTGGAGCCATCAGGGCCAGGGGATTTATTATGAGGAAAATCTTTAACCACTGCATCAATTTCATCATGTGTAAAAGGAGCTTCCAAAACAGATAGATCCATGTCTGAATGCAGCAGATGAGCAATGGATGCAATAGAGTTTGTGGAGCTAGTCTGACCTAATCTTTCCTTATAAGCTTGCAACAAAACTCTGGCCTTGTCATTATGGCCAGTGACTTGAATCCCTGCTGGATCAGAGAGGGTTTCAATATGGTTTTTCCTTTTCTGGCTAGAGGCCATAGAATGAAAAAAAATAGAATTTTCATCACCAATTGTTACCCATTTAATCTTGCATCTTTGCTTCCAATACACAAGTTGCTGCTGCAACAAATTTGCCAGATGCTTCTTCATAGCTGCTCTGAAAGATCTCTCCAGTCAGAAAGGTTTCTGAAGTTCTCAATGGCATCCAGCAAGTAAATGAGGGAATTAAGATCAACAATATCTTCTTTGATAGTTGAAATCTTCTTTGACCAAGTTTTGAGCTCTTTACGCAGAATCTTGAATTTTGCAGAGATTCTTTTGGCAGCATCAACATAATGGATGGAGTGTGTTCATGATAATTCAACTAGTGGTAAAAAAACCTCCATTTGTAACCAGTTATTTTCAAATCTAAAAACATTAGACTTTGGGATATCAGTCTCAGCAGAAATAATACAGGGAATGTGATCAGATGTTGTCCTAGCCAGAGGATGTGCCATGATATTTGGAAAATTTTCAGACCAGGCCAAAGAAGCAAAAAACCAGTCAAGCCTCTGCATTAAAGGAGCAGCTTGCATGTTACTCCAAGTATATTTCCTGCCCTTAAGAGGAATATCCACCAAGCCCAATTGGCTGATAGCTTCATTGAAAAGAAGCATCTCATTAACATTACCACCAGGTTTATTTCTATCTTGTGGAGATCTAATCAAATTAAAATCCCCAATCATCATGTAATTTTCATTAGGAGGAATATGTATGTTTTGCAACCATTGAAGGAATTGTAACTGCTCAGCATCCACACATGGGGCATATATATTGGTAAGGGTCCAAAAAGTGCCAGACTTAGTAGCATGCAGCTCAGCTGACAGTGCATATCTATTTTGGAAAACCTCCACACCAGAAAATACTGAACTGTCCAAAACAGTGATAATACCACCAGATCTGCCGACAGATGGTGCAAAGGCAAAGGAATCAAAATTCCTAGGGCAGAAATTTCTAAGGAATGTGATATCAACATTTTCTCTTTTGGATTCTTGGAAGCAAACAACATTACAACCACTTTCTCGAATTTTATCAAATATGAGAGTCCACTTTGCTAGGTCATTAAGACCCCTAATATTCCAGTTTAATATTTTCCAGAAGATCTTATGCATTGGAAACATTTAAGAGCAGAAACTAAACTAGCAACCATAGGCTGAGCAACTTTAAGCATCCATTACAGAAACTAGAATAATCCAAAATCAAGGACATAATCTGACTGCTAAGAAAGCAGTAGTTACAAAGGTGGATAATCATGCCAACACCCCATGCAAGGGGCCAAAAGCTATCTAAGCACTGCAATAAAGGACTGCAGTCCTCACTTCTTCTTGGATTTCTTATTTTGTCTTCCATTGGAACTCTTCTTGAAAGGATCTGCCTGCTTAGCACCAGCTGAACAACTAGATGCTCATCTTTTGCTTCCTCTTCATCAACATCCTTGTCTGATAAATCAAATTTATGATAGAGGTTTTTGACTACTAATTTTTTGATTGGTGGAGCAACTGCAGCACAAGCCAAATAATTCTTATCAAAACATGTTCTAGCCTTATAGCCTTTGTGCAAAGCTTTGATTCTTGTGCTCCTACTAACTTCACATCATGCCAGGGGAGTCTTGGAAGTCTTGACAATCTTCTTATTCAGATGTAATGCAGAAGTAGATGAAGGGGGCTGCCCCATCTTCTGCTTACTTGGAGCCTGAGGAGTCAAGAAATCCTGGGTAGCCTCCAAGGTAGCTAGAGATAAAGTGCAGACAGGTGGTGTCTTTGTAGGACATTTTCTTGGCAGAGCAAAGGTCCTTGAGGAGATATCAGAGGGAGCATCAAGTTCACTTAAAATCTGCCAGATACTGGACTAGAGCAAGGATTTGGCCCAATCAAAATCCTTAGGTGTTAGCAGCTTTGCTGTGAAGAAATCAGCCCATTGGGCTGGAACAGTCACAGAATTGATGATGGACCCATCTGGTTTGAAATAAGAGAACCATGCAGCAGTACCTTCCTTAGACAGATAAAAGGAAGTATTGGCAGTGCCATAGGTTGGACACAAAGTAGCCACTGGATCAACAGACATAGCAGGCAGAAGAGCTACACCAACCTGCACATTTTGCTGCTGCAATTGAGGCAACCCTCCATTAACTGAATCTCCAGACTCATCTGACATAGAGCTAATGGTGACAGTGATATCACTATGAACTTCCTCATGCTGATTCATCTCAACATCTTCTGGCAGCTGAGGAGGAGGATTAGGAGCAGGCAGAGCAAAAATGACAGCAAAAATGACTGGTGGCTGTGGATGATTCTGAATAACAGGATTAAGCAAGTCATTAAGCTCAAGAAAATCACCCTCATTCAATTGGTGAGGGGCTTCATTAAGGACAATAGCAATATTATGAGGTACATCATTAATGTCCAAGTGCCCATTAGGATTAACACCAAGAAAATGAAGATTTTGTCCTGCTAAGTTCACTGGAGGAGCAACAGGATCATTTTTTTTGAACAGGGATAGGCCCCGAAGGGCCTGTATACTGCATTAATCCAAGAAAGGTGCGAAATAAATTACAAAAAGGACCTTGTTGAACAGAACTAATCTAACCACGTCCCTACATTTTACATTGCAGACCCTAAAAAGATAGGAGAAAACGCAATCAGGTCCACCCGCATCGTGGATCTTCTGCCTCGCGCAACTGCCGCCGCCACCAGCACCGGGGACTAGGCCACTTGGTGCAGTGGAGAGGATGAGCTCCGCCGCAAGACAAACACAGGGCCTCCAAAGGAGGTTGCAGATAACTTGATGCACCACCGGCGCCAAGTTCTGGAGTTGCTGCCCGCCAGCATCAATGGTCGGCAGCCAGACATGGGCCACCAAGGATGAACTCCAAGAACTTGCATTACCGCTCACTCCCATGCCTTCTCCATCACAGCAGAACTCGTCGTCGAGCTTGCCCTTCTCCTCGTCTCCACGGCCGGCCAGAAGGGAAAACCACGACAGCAACCTCCAAGTGCAGAGAAGACAACAGAACCGCTTATTGAAGAAGGCCTCACCGACCCTGTAAAACACGCCCAGCCTCCAAATCAAAAGCTTGACGCAGAGCACCATCGACGACCGTCCGGTGCCGCGGAGAAGCACCAAGACGTCCAGCCTCCAAAAGACGGGGAAGACGGCCTTATTGCGAGAGATGCCAATCTCCAACTTCCTCCCAAGCCAGAGCTCCCGCCACCAGAGCAAGGCTGCGAGGAAGATGAGGCATAGGATGCTCCAGATCCGGCCGATGGGATCCAGAGGCCTACTCTCAAACTCCACTAAAGGAAAACCTACAGCAAAACTAAGCCTAAAACTACAACCGGCGCCATCCCTTTGCCAACTCCAACCAGCCTCGCCGGCGGGAGCGGCTCCAGTCCGGCCCGGGAGGGCGGTGGAAGAGACCAAAAAAGGGAGATGTGGAGACCGGGGAGCGGAGAAAGAGAAAAACGTCTGTCACCTTCTTTTGTTTCCAGGATCATTCATTTGCCCATTGTGCCAGAGAGGCTAGCCAGGAGCTACTTGGTGGATGGGCACATCAACAGAATCAGCATCTGCAGGTGAATGGAAAGGCACTGGTGGCATAGGGTGAGGAGTAGACCCATCAGCAGGAGGAAGGTCTTCATCTGCAGGTAGGCCCCCTAGAAGCCTTTGACTTAGAATAAAAACTGGTACATGCCAAGATTCAGCTGCCCATTCATTGCCAGTAGAGATCACACAGGAATGAGGTATATGATGCAAGTCAGCCACTCTAACTTTGACAATTAAAGCACCGTAAGTACTAACATCTTTATCCCAAGATATCATAGCCCCAAAATCTTTAATTGCACCTCTAATACGCTCATCTGACCAGTAATCACGAGGAAATGCTAACAGCATAAGCCAACACTCACGATTGTAAGTGAAAGAGCGATGATTAATTCCCCTATTGTGCTCAACAAAAGAAATATCCCTCCCTTCAAAGTGATGAGGACTAATCTGTACTAGCCAATCTCTATCAGAATCTGCATTAACCCTCACATAGGCAGTACCAATGGGGCACCTCTGAGTGATACCGAGCGGGATGCGGAGTTCATCTTCTATGAAGGATCGTAGAAAAAACCTGGTCGCCGCAAAGGGCTGATTGGCAGGGAGCGCATGCGTGACGGTGGCAATGGCGGTAGCTGCGCAGAGCCTCTATCCTTCCTGGCACCACCGTCTTGAGTGCATTAGTCCACCGATTGAGCACCATCTTGTCCTAGTACCCGGGTGGAGGACGCTAGCCCCTTCCCCTCGTATCACACTCCAAATTGATGATCTTGTCAGCAGATCGACAGACAAGTAAGTGCACACTCGAAAGAACTAATGCAGTTCATGTCCATGGCATTAACCTCCCTAAAAAACCCTAACCGCACATCAAATCTAGATTGACAATGAACAAATATGGTGTCGTAGCCACCGATGATGACCCGGAGCGTGCGATAAAGCTCTCAGAGTCGTGGACGGAGGCCGCCCCTGTAGGGATGGGGGCGGCATCGCTGGCGGAAAAATCCCCGCCAGGTCGGCAAGGGTTGGCCCAACGAAAGCCGGCGCCTTCCCCGCGACCGCACTCGAGGTCCCGACCTTTGATGAGACCGTCGTTGTCATAGCCCTTGTCACGCGTGCCCGACTCCCGCACTTTCTGGACGGTGAAGGGAGTGGGAAGGAAATTTAACGTGGAACGTCCCGTCTCCCGCTCTCCCCAACGCATGCAAAGAAGAGGGCACGTTGTGCTCGCCAGCACCTGCACGCTGTGACAATGTCCGGATCGAACATACCTAATGGACCAACATTTAGGTTGCTTTAAAATACGTGAAATTAAAAGAAACAGTGCTACCAGACTGACCAAATGGACCGATTTCTTCTTCATGCGTGAAAAAAATCCTTGGCGAGGAAACCAACCTCGGCCTGAGGAAATCGTTTGGATGATGATGGACCAGGACGACATGGATGCTCGCGGCGCACGCACACTACAGGACGAAACAGGTGTGGCCTATTCCGCTGCGGACGATTCTGCCGCCCCGCGTGGGAAGAAGCCACGGGGGAGATGACGGGACGAGACCTCGACGTCAAAAACAGGCACTGGCCGAGGCCGCCTGCCCCCAGCCGTGCCTTTGGTGTCCACTTCCTCAAGCCGGCCAG
Source organism: Lolium multiflorum (assembly GCA_030979885.1). Classification (NCBI taxonomy): domain Eukaryota; kingdom Viridiplantae; phylum Streptophyta; class Magnoliopsida; order Poales; family Poaceae; genus Lolium; species Lolium multiflorum. The sequence continues at coordinate 248,771,709 of CM061750.1, forward strand.
GAATGCCGGTGGAATGACGAGCATGTGCAAGTCGTTCACGTCCACTTAGACGTAGCAACGGTGGGGGATGAGGGCCCGTGGCAGGTGGTTGAGCTTCGGCCTTGTCCCCACCGCTGGCGGTGGCCGCGCAGAGCCTCTATCCTTCCTGGCGCCACCGTCTTGAGTGCGTTAGTCCACCGATTGAGCACCATCTTGTCCTGGTACCCGGGTGGAGGACGCTAGCCCCTTCCCATCGTATCACACTCGAAATTGATGATCTTGTCAGCAGATGGACATACATGTAAGTGCACACTCGAAAGAACTAATGCAATTCATGTCCATGGCATTAACCTCCCTAAAAAAAACCCTAACCGCACATCAAATCTAGACTTACAATGAGCATATTTGGTGCCGTAGCCACCGATGATGACCCGGAGCGTGCGATAAAGCTCTCGGAGTCGTGGACGGAGGCCGCCGCGATAGGGATGGGGGCGACACCGCCAGTGGAAAAATCCTCGCCAGGTCGGCAAGGGTTGGCCCAACGAAAGCCGACGCCTTCCCCGCGGCCACACTCGAGGTCCCGGCATTCGATGAGACCGCCGTTGTCATAGCCCTTGTCACGCGTGCCCGGCTCCCGCACGTTCTGGACGGTGAGGGGAGTGGAACGTCCCGTCTCCCGCGTTTCCCCAACACGTGCAGAGAAGAGGGCACGTTGCGCTCGCCAGCACCTGCACGCGTGACAATGCCCGGTTCGAACGTTTCTGACGAAGCAATATTTAAGCTGCTTTAAAACTCGTGCGATAAAATACTAGCAGACTGACCAAACGGACCGATTTCTTCTTCACCCGTAAAAAAAAAAAAACCTTGGCGAGCGCCTGAGGAAATCGGATGATGATGGACCACGAAGACGTGGATGCTCGCGGCGCACGCACACTGGAGGACGAAACAGGCGTGGCCTATTCCGCTGCGGACGATTCCGCCGCCCCGCGTGCGAAGAAGACACGGAGGAGATGACGGGACGAGAAGGAGACCTCGACGTCAAAAACAGGGACGCGCGCGCCGGGGCCGCCTGCCCCCAGCCGCGCCTTTGGTGTCCAATCCGGCCGGACAACGCGGCCCGAGGCTAGCGGAGAAAAATCTACAACCCAATCCAAGGCGCCCCCTATCCGCGGGCACGTCCCCGTTCTCGTTGTCGCCGTCAAGGCGCCCGGCGTAATAAACTCGGCCGGCCACCCCCTCTGACCACGAAGCACCCACGCGCACGCGCAACACGCCAACTGCGTCAGCATCCAGGCTCCTTCTTCCTCCTCCTAGCCACCTCAAGGCCTCCGCCGCGCCTCGGTGCTCCTGAGGCCACAGGCGTCGCTGTTGCTGCGCCACGCGACCCGGCTCCGGGTCGAGCTCCTCCTCGCGTTCTTGCGCTGGGTGAGTCGCACGATTTTCCGTCCCTTCGCAGATTGTCGAATTGATTGTTGTGTTTAATTTTGAGTGCTCCGGAGGATCGACTATTCGTCTCTCGCCGGCACGAAGCTAAAGCTTTCTTTTTTGACGGGACACGAAGCTAAAGCTTGTGCTACCACCGGGTCTGCTTGCATTTCTCAGAGCAACTTCCTCACAGCCCCCAGCTATTCGTCTTTTGGCGGATTAGCGGCCTCGATTTTTGCGGCCCTGTTTTCAGGATAAGTTTGGGCTTCGGAATTGGAGCTTTGCCCCGCTTTATTGAATTTCTTTGCCGATGCGATCAAAAGTCAGAGGAAATTCAGACTTTGATCCGTAGAATCCTCACCAGTGTTTCCCTCGCCCCCTGTCTATTGCTGTTTCCTTGTGCCTGCCAAGAACCGAAGCCGCAAAGGTGCATGCCGGTACGGTTTAGTATAAAAGTAGGGAGTCAATTCCTTGATGCCGGTACGGTACGAAGACGTTCTTTCCAGGTGCGACGAAAACAACATCGATCCATGGCAGCGAGCGTGCTCTGTGCGACTGTGCGTGATTGCGCGGTACAGTAACTTCTCTTCTGCAGCCTCTTTCAGGTTCTTCTGGTCTTGTGTTCCATTATTTTCTTTTCCAAGATAGGCAGTCTCACATTCTCAACTTTGTTATTGCTCATCTGGCAATTCGTTGCCGCTGTTTCAGTTGGACAATTTTGATCATCTCTGCTTAAACAATTCATGAAAAAAGAAATCAGTGCATGTTTTAATTTTGTTGCTTTGTTATGCTCGATAATTTCAATAATTTGTCCTGCAAAATAATCCTATACGATTTCCCTGATTGATTTGTTGTCTCTAACTGCAGCTGCTACCACCTATTTTACTAGTTCTCATTTTCAAGAAGCGATGCGTCGGAAAGTTAGCTATATTAGTCCATTTTTTTGTATGGATTGCACTTTATTGAGGACTGCCTGTAATTGCAGGGGTAGATTGGTGCTTGAAGTAAATACTGAAAATGGTTAGTGCGAGGTCACTGGACGGGGAGTTGGATTCGTGCTTCAGGAGCCTAACGGTTTCTAGTGGCGGTGGAAGGGGGCAGGCTGAAACTAGTGGCGATATGCCTACGTTGTCAGGTTGGAAGGACCTTCCAATGGAGCTGCTCATGCGGATTATATCAGTTGTTGGAGATGATCGAATCGTCGTTGTGGCATCGGGTGTTTGCACTGGCTGGCGTGACGCGTTAGGATGGGGGGTCACTAATCTTTCCCTCTCATGGTGAGTAACTTTATATCCTCGGTCTAATTCTTCAGAGCAGAAGGTGTTTTCTTTTATTCATGCGAGGAGGGCTGAATTTTGCTCAACATTAATTTACACACATTAGGTAAAGGGAGCCCCTTATGTTAATTTGTTGAAATACTTCAGTCTGACTTTATAATATTTAAACCGTTGTGTCGTAGCTCTTGAATTAGAGCAATTCCGATATGATATAAGTCGTTCTTACTAGATTGTTTTGTCTGTCCTCTGACAGGTTCTGAACTACTCAGTCTCCTGTTAATCATATTATTTTGAAAAGTCCTATTATTCATATACCCCTTAATAGAAAAGTGACCAATCTCATGAGCTTAAACTCGTTCTGCACCTGCCCTACAGGTGCTGAAGTCTTCAACTAATTTTATTATCTTTTCTGAAAACAACACATCATTTTACCAGTTATGTTGTGCGAGTCAAAAGCTGGTGCCTTTTGTACTTGCTTTATGTTTATGGTAGTTATCACGTTCTACTATGTATGCATGCATCACAATGTGAGAAACTTTCATCCACTACCTTGATTCTTCATCTTGACAGTGATATACTGCCCTTATACAATAACTACCACAAATAGAATATGGAAAACCTCTTCATGATGACTTATTTTTTTTAGTTTGTAATGATTATTCCAAAAATGAATCTAGCGATGAACTACACTGGAATTAAAGCTTATCAGGCTGTCGATCTTCTGTGACTTATTTCAGTCAACATTTTCTGTATGCCAAATAGTCATATACTGGTTACTAAAAAACGAAATTGAATTGTCAAGCTACCTGAATGAATATTTGTTGGTAAATGTCACAAGGATTTGATATTTCCCCGAGGAGCGCCAATGAATGTGACATCTTTTGTCACTTTTATTCCTAATTAGTTAATGCATCATTTTGATGTTTCCTGTAAAGAATTGCGTCATCCACATCCATAGTTCAGTTACTACTGGTTTTATTGATATATTGTTTCAAACATAGCATCTCTTCCGATGTTTCTCTTCTCAATTTCACCTCACATGCACACATCCAAGCCTTACCAGTGAATATAATTGATGTTTTCTTAGCGGTCTTATAATTGGTGTTGATTATATGTACTTTTTAGGATCTGTTGGTTGAACTTAAATGTGTGCCATCTGCAGGTGCCAGCAGAACATGAATAATTTAACAATATCATTTGCTCACAAGTTCACAAAGCTTCAGGTTCTCACTCTTCGCCAAATCAAACCTCAGCTTGAAGACAGTGCAGTAGAGGCTGTTGCCAACTACTGTTATGATCTACGTGAGTTAGACCTCAGCAGAAGTTTCAGGCTTAGTGACCGCTCACTGTATGCGCTGGCCAACGGATGTCCTCGGCTTGCAAAACTTAACATCAGTGGATGTTCCAGTTTCAGTGACAGTGCCTTAATCTACCTTAGTTGCCACTGCAAAAACCTGAAGTGCTTGAATCTGTGTGGATGTGTGAAGGCAGCCACTGATGAAGCTTTGCAGGTATTTCACTTAGCCCAGCATAAACTTAGCATGTTTTTCATGATGTTATGTTTAATCTCTGAAAATCTTAATGCAGGCCATAGCCCGTAACTGCGTCCACATGCAATCTTTAAACCTAGGTTGGTGTGAGAATGTCTCAGATGAGGGGGTTACCAGCTTGGCATCAGGTTGCCCTGATCTCAGGGCCCTAGATTTGTGTGGCTGTGTTCTTATAACAGGTAATTGCCACATATGTTCATGACTAACTCTTTGGATAACTATTGCTCTTCATTGATTGATGAGAAATGTTGTATTTAAGGACATGAAAATAGCATTATGAAGCACTTGGTTGCTGTACTGCAAAAGAATTTGGGATGCTTTGAACTAACCTTTAACAATTGCTTATCAAAAGCCACTTTTAAAATACCAATAGGAGTCAAGATTGTGAAGTTTTGTGTTGCTACTTCAGAATTTAGACAAGTGTGTCCTGAGCATCTTAAACATTAATTCTAATTTCTACCATCTTTCATTGCAGACGAGAGTGTTATTGCTCTTGCAAGTGGGTGCCCTCACCTTCGATCCTTGGGCATGTACTACTGCCAAAACATCACCGACCGTGCCATGTACTCCCTCGCAAACAGCTGTGTGAAGAGCAAACGAGGGAGGTGGGGTGCAGTGAGGAGCAGCAGCTCAAAGGACATCGACGGGCTGGCAAACCTCAACATCAGCCAATGCACAGCATTGACACCTCCAGCTGTTCAGGCAGTCTGCGACTCCTTCCCGTCACTCCACACCTGTCCTGAGAGGCACTCCCTCATCATCAGCGGCTGCCTTAGCCTGACGTCTGTTCACTGTGCCTGTGGCCTCCAGCGGCACCGTGCCGAAGGCACCCTGCAGCCCACGAGCCATGCGTACTGAGCATTCGTGTCCGTGGTCTTGTTTCTGGTAAACACCGTCTGCCTTGTGGGGGGAATTCAGTCCTGACCTAGAGGAAGACATGTACATAAACTCGGAACTTGGTAATGTAATGTATTAGGACTGTTGTATCAGAGGGCTCTGTGTGTGATTAATCGACCATTGAGTGGTTGGCTGGAGGGTTTCATGCTCTCCCATGTTCTGAAAACTGCCAAGAAATGTTATGTTATGTAGTGGATTTCTCTGAAGAAGCTTGTGTATTTATTTTCATGGACTTCTCCTTCTGCGTACATATCTTCATGTGCATTGGCGATTGGTTCGTTCTGTGCATCAGTGTTGCAGCTTGTGGTACAATAATATAGACAGATTCTGTGCTAGTGGAAGTCTTTGAAGCATTTCAGGGGGATGAGGTTACTTGAGGCTTCGTCGCCATTTATGTTTTCAGTTCTTACGTAGGTTGTTTTGGTTTAACATGACTGAATCCAACGTATCTCAACAGAATTCCCAATCTGTGATCTTGAAATAGAGTTTGATGGAGATGAGATGAGAATAAAGCCGATTTTATTTTATCTAACGATGGTGATGATGTCTTTGCTTGATTTGCCAGGAAGTGCAATAAACCTCCAGGAGCTTAAGCATTTTTTTATTTGATGATGAGGACGAGGTCTTGCTTGATTCGCCAGGAAGCATTAGCAACGACTGGACAGGACACGATGAATAACGGGTGAGTGGAGTCATCACCAGAATCAAGCCTCAGTTGTGTTGACAATAGTAATGGAGAAGCATGGAGCCCGAAACAGCTACCCTTTAATTGAGCAGTAGATGAACATAATTCAGCAGAATCTAGTTCAAATCTAGAACAAGTCAGGTACAGCACGAAGATGACAAAGAAAGTCTGCACTGCAAATTCACTGGACCATCGCGTCAGGGTTCCCGGCGGCAAGAATATCAAGCAGAGAGTTCTGGGGCTCCAGCTCTTCATGCCACAGTGGCAGTTTGTTACCAGGGTGAAAGCTCCTCTTAACACCATCCGCATTTATCTGTGATGATCACAAATCAGTATATTACTACCTCTGTCCATAAATAGATGCCAAAAATTTGTCTAAATTTAAATGTATCTAGCCACGATTTAGTGTATAGATACATTCGAATTTAGAAATCTATTTATGGACGGAGGGAGTATTACTCTAAAAAAAAGATCACAAATCAGTATATCTAAGTAGGCACAAATCTTCTGGGAAACAGACAACAACTTCTTACGCAAGTAGAAGATGTAAACTAAAATTTTATAAAGGACACAACATTTAAGTTGACAGTCTGCCTTACAGCCACGCATTATACACAGTTTTGCAACCAACCATGACTTTTTTTTGCAAAAAAAGAGCTATTCAAGGTAATTATAATTATCTACCCTAGCGTATATCAGCACATGAACCAATTGAAAATAGTTCTAGAAAATCAAGGGCCAACAGGAGCATAGCTATAAAATATTTCCCACAGAAGATGACAAATTTGGTCTTAAATTTTAACTGATCTCATTTTATAAACTATCACAAGATACTGTCAGATATTGGTTTCAAGGTTTGACTGCTGGTTACAAATCAGCCAGGTTTTATCATCTATATATTGGAGAAAAGTCTAAGTTAATCCAAGTACCTCTGATACTATGTACTTCTGAACAAAGGGACAAAGCAAGAAATTTGCGTGAGAAGAGGGCATACAGTAACGGTGCGAACAACCCCTCCACTAGCACCATCACGGGCAATAGCAAGGGAAACCACCTTCACCACAAACTTCTGTCAAGATCAGGAGAAGAAAAACCATGTTAGGAGCTACATCGCAAGGATACAAATCATTGACTGAGAAATGATGTTTCTGCTCTACAATTCTGGAGTTTGCCATTGATATGACAATCACTTTACTCGATGTCAATGATGAACAAAACTGACGCAAAATCCATGAAGAAGCTTTATTCCACTTTAAGGAAATATAAGAGCGAGATATCATAGCCTAACTCCTATAACCAAAGAAAAACAACCAAACAAGGAAACATCTATGTGAACAAAATAGTTAAACCTCATACAACAAACTATGTTCTGTTACTCCATTTTCAGCACAAAAGATCTATTGATATCTAGTTTCCAAGGAGAAACTGACTGATGTACCTCAGCTTCTTCCTGGGTCATCCCATCTCTCCATTCATGATCCATCAATCCATACAGGTAACTGGAACCAGATCCTGAAAATGTAAAAAATGACATAGTAGTATGAGAACCTGCACCTTGTATAGCATACACTAAAGCTACATTAGCAAAATTGTATTCTCAATGTTTCTCAGCACGGCCACGTTGCACTCAACAAGGATAAGGAATATGATTAACAGCCCACTATAATGTGATACAACTAGTGTTAAATTAAGCGCACACTAAAGCGCGCCTAAGCGCTGAGCGGAGGCAACACCCCTAGCGCTTAATTGCGCTTAAGTGTGCGCTTAGCGCTTTAATCCTTCAGAAAAGAGAAAAGCGGAGACAAAGCGCTAAGCGCACATATGATTAACAGCCCACTATAATGTGATACAGCTAGTGTTAAATTAAGCACTCCTAAGCGCACACTTAAGCGCTTCGCCTAGCGCTTACGTGTGCACTTAGCGCTTTAATCCTTCAGAAAAGAGAAAAGCGGAGGCAAAGCACTCTCTGCGGTTAGTGCTTAATAGAACTTTCATAGAACCCACAGGCAACTGAGTACTACCTAGAGTGCACAAGGTTTGTTGGAAGAGAGTAATACAAGCTACTCAAGGATCTATGCTCAAACATAGGGAAGGAATGATGCATTTACCTCCAATTGCAAATGGTTGCCTAAGAATCGTTCCACCAAGAGGGACTGAGTAGATTTGGCCTCCCTCATATTTATCCCATCCACCAACTATCATTCCAGCTTGCAACATGCTCTACATTGATAACAAGTATCAGAATGAGATGCAAAGCATTCAAGAAGGTGAAAGGAAATCAAGCACCATCAATATTCTTGTGTTCTCAAATGCCACCAAGGACATACCTTGTTCTGATAGGCTAGCAACCTAACCAAGTTGGACGCAACTTTCACGGTAGCTGGCTGCCCAGACTGAATACTGTACATTAAGGACAAGTAACATCAGCTATCTTGCAGATAAAATACTCAATTGACATTGACTGTAAACTTATATTGACATATGAGATCTAGGTTCTATTTTAACTCATTCAATGCAGTCCTGCTTTACAGTGTTTTGCATAGTACTTACGTGTGTTGGTGGAGAAAATAACGCACATAATCCGAAATAACCTGTGTATCAGCAGCCTGCATGAAAAGGATAAATAGGTTATATGTGAGACAGAAAACTTTTGAACAGAAAACAGGATTTCTAGCTAACAAGAAGAAAGCAGAAAAAAAACTTTAATGATGTAGTCATTTAAAACGGGGAGTTCCACTATTCCAGAAGAGAAGAAATGATAAGACAACGAAAAAATGATGACATGCAAAACCATAACACAAGATCTTGTCTTACTAGCTAGTGTTTTTATTTTGTTTACTAATATAAGACCATAAATTAAACAAGCGTACTGTTAGATTTAGGGAACAATAATGAAGAATGAAAGTTATACTCTCTCCATCCCATGAAACTTGTCTTAATTTTGTCCAAATCTGTGTGTATCTAGACACTATTTAGTGTGTTGATACACCAAAATTTAGAAAAAGTTAAGAAATGTTTCATGGGATGGAGGGATAGGTACTAATTATGAAATCTAACAACACAAAAGTGTCTACTCAAATCTCAAAATCACAAAAACATGTTATGTTAGAATCTGAAATAACTTGTGTATCAACAGCCTTCAAGATAGTGAGAAACATGTTATGTATATGAGAGAAAGAGAACTGCAGAACACACAATGAGGTTTCTGACAAGCAAGAAAGCAGAAAATCAACAATAATTATGTGGTCATATAACACAGGGAGTTCCACTCTTCCATAAGACAAATGAAAGTTACATACTTACATCAGCTATGAAATTGGCTAACTCAACAGTGTCTACTTACTCAAAAACACAATAACACACAGAGAACAGCATGACAAGTGTCCAATCTTCAACACAGTTATAAGCACTTACAGATCCAGAGCGGCAGACATAGACATTATCAGTCAGCTGACTAATCTTGTCTGAAGCACGGTTCGCCACATACATTCCTGTGAATTAAGACAAGGCAACGACAGATATTAAGCCAAGCAAATAAAATCCAGAGAGCAAAACAAGCCAATGCCGGTTTCATGTGTTCGGACATAAGCAGCAAGATTTGCAACACTAAGGAAATTGCACAGCAGTAAACACCTTAGGGAGGCATGTTGTCCAGTAGCTCAGTAAAAAGTACTAAACTAAATGGCAATGATTCAAGGTTCCAGATTTGACGAACAAAGCACAGCAGCCTCCAGACAGAAGGAAGCACATATTTCTAATCCTTCACCGCCCTGGTGATAAGTATCATAACAAACCCTGAGTCCGGTTGCCTCTAATTCTATGGCAAGGCAGTCCATAATATCATATATGTAAGAGCACTTCAAGCTCTTGAATTAAACATACATGGTGTTACTTCTAAACGTAAAATGTCCAGCTTCCTTCCAGAACCCTATACTACTCGTCGACTGCAAACACAGACAATTTCCCTGATGTCGCAACTAACATAGCACAAAACACCGAATTACGGAAGATATAGCAACCGCAGCAGGTTTATCCCTAGGTTTCACCCAGTGGTGGAGCTGGTATAGAACCACTGGGTTCAGATGAATCCAATATTTGAAAAATATTTTTCTAAATATAACACTAAAAATAAAGCAATGATAATGTGGATATATGGATTGCAAATGAGTTGACTATTCTATGTTCTACGACAGAATGCTCTTCGGTAGTGACACAAGCAGATGACGCTATTTGCTAGACCTTTCATGGGGATTCCTTGGGAATTTCAATTTGCAATCAAAAGAAATGATAGCATGTACTACAACGATTTGCCAGGACGAAGTGCAGGCGGCCAATCTTCACCTAGTACTAGCTAATTGCTGAAAGATTACACTACAATAACAAGAGCCGACCCCAGGCTGGTTTCCGCACGATCTACGAGCGAAATCAGGCACGAGACGCGCCATCTCCGGCCCAAACCTAACAACGCCGAAGGGAAAACCACCGGCGCCAGGCGCGCGCACGGATCGGGGGCAGGGGGAGCATACCGGTGCTGGTCCTGGAGTCGGCGGCGAGGACGACGCCGCCGTTGTAGCAGACACCGACGATGGTGGTGCCCATCCGGTGCTCCCCGGAGGTGGGCGCGTCGGAGGAGGAGCCCATGAGCGAGGAGGCGTCCATGGCGGCCGGGCGGAGATCGGCGGGCTCAAACGCTAGCGGCTTCCGCGGCGGAGACCTGAAGCGCGACGAGGTGGGCGGTGTGTGGAGTTTGCTGTTGCTGCGCAGCCTGGCCTCCCTCGCAAGAAAGAAAAGAGAGGAGAGGAGAGGTGTGTCCGGGTCGGTCGGGGGCTCCTATCGACCGCCCGCTGCGCGAGCTACGGAAACGCCGCACGCACGACAGTCAGATGGGCTCGGCCCATTTATCCTTGAACCAGGAAACCTTCGTTTTTTTTGACAAAATCTATGCCTTCCTTCGTCAAAAAAAAAAGATGCCCGGAATTTATCTAAAGTTGAATGTATCTGTACACCCCGATATCATTTTTGGACAGAGGTAGTTGTTACCACCCGATTTTGGCCAAAGAGATGGGGTAAGTGAAGATGGGCTGAAGGACGACACGTGGAGCATCTTAAGCGGCCTTGCGCTAAGAGTTTGGGCTAAGTTGCCCGTGTATCGTAATATAGTAGATCGCATTGTAATTTAGATTAAAAATATAGAGTCGGTTAGGTGCACGCCTCAATTAGAAAGTCCCTTGGACTATAAATATGTATCTAGGGTTATCGGAAAAGGAGGACAATCATCGTTCAACCAACACAAATCAGGCGCATCGCCACCCCTTTCTTCGAGGGTTTCTCCCGGGTAAGCACCATGCTGCCTAGATCGCTAATCTAGGATATCGTTATTCGTCAACCTTGTCTTGCTCGTCTGAAGCCTTGTTGATGGCGAGTAGTACTATTTATCCTTAGGTGTTTGGGGCTTGCATTGATGCTTTCACGTGCATATCTGCGTGGCAATGCCGTCCCTCGACACCTAGCTGCCTTACGTCTATCCGCACGTAAGGGCGCATCTTGCTTGTTCGTTACTTAGTAGATCCGATCCGTTATAGTTGCTCCTGTTCCGCAGGATTAGTTTAATATCTGCATAGTTAGGCCTTATGATGGGGTCGGAGGATCCGGTAGTGCGTTAGATGTTGTTCACCGTCCCTGCGAGGGATGTTCCGGGAATCAACGTTTCGTTGGTTTTAGGCCTCTCGTAGGGGTGGTTTGCATCATCTTCCGTAGCTGCTAGGCCCGATCACACGTAGGACGTTCCATGCGAAAACCCTAAGCTGTCGTGGATCGCTTTAGCTTTGTCCGATCACGATTCCCATGCCATTGTAAATCAACGTGAAACATGGGGCGATCGGCTCCTTGAGCCGATCCACTCAGAGCCGATAGGGCTCGTATTTAATGTTTACGTGTCTACCATGCAGGAACAATTGAAGCACTCTAACACCTTCGATCGGGTCTAGGTCAGGTGGCACGCCCTAGCAACCGCCGGGACGTGGTCGGAAGATTTGCGGGACGGCGAGTGCCGAGTCCACTAAGCGGCCCTGGGCTTCCGACTCTTCGTGTTGCTCACCATTGCCGGTCGGTGGGTTTTGGAGGGTAACACATGCACGCCCGGTGGGACATCTTCTGCAACATCACGTCAACACCACCCGAGATGGCGAGGAACAGATCGCTTACAAGGATCTCCGGGCACAAGAAGAAATACGATGAGCTGAAGGCCATCCGTGAAGCCGAGTTCATCGGCTCCTTTGAGACGACCCATTCTCACGCATCAAGCTCAAAGGAGACACGCGTCGTCGCATGGCGTCAACACGAGATCTCAGCCACTCCATAAGGGAGCCGAGTTCTCCTTTAGTGTGTCAACATGGCAGCGGTGAACGCCATAGCGCGGATAAAGCAGAGAGCCCACTCTCGTGGCAAAAGAAGAGGAGGCGTTCCACAAGACCGCCCCAAGATGATGATGACGATTACCTAGCCGAGAGGAGGTGAGAAGCATGTAGCGCCCACTCTCCGTGCATCTCCTCAACAAATATGAGCAGCAGATGACCGACGTCGGCGCTACGACGAAGACGATAAAAATATCGTCGGTCGATGCGAAAACAGGAGGTATCATCAGCACGACCGAACAACGACGGTACGAACGTCGCGCTAGAGGGAGGTCAAGGGAGCAAGACGACGTGGATAAGCACTGGGACTGTCCTTCTTCAAACATTGCTGGGACTCAGGAATGAGCGATTGCCAACAATCGACTGCGAATGCAACACAAGGAGGACAACGAAGTTTCAGTGTTCGAACGTCTAGGACCTCTCCCACCTATCAACAAGCGAGCTGAGTCATCTCAAGAAGAGGACTTCGAGGAGTCGGATGGAGAAAAGATAGGTATCACCACCAAGGTGGTGCGATGGACCCACTCCGAGCGTAGAGTGCGTGATGCGAAACCTGGAAGCGAGGCAGCACCCACACGTTGAAGAACGCGGCCCGATCTGGCCGTGAAAATCCAGCAAACATTGGAGACGAAGGCGCGCCCACCAAAGAGCATGGCGTAAGCGGTAGCCGTGCACGAGCATCGCGTGCGATGCGGGAACGTCGGCGATAAACATGGTATCCGTGACCGGACGGATAGCAGGTCCAAGACATTGGACGTCGTGGCAGGCGATCCCCGAGATCGGCCCTCAAAAAATGGAAGGCAAAGGATCTTATCTCAAGACGCCACGTAGCTACAGTAGAAATCCAAGATGTTGCAAACCATCGCCAAAGCATTGCAACAAAAAGGAGGCCGATTCCGCAATCGCCAAAATTATCCTCAACATCCTTTTGCGTGTTCACATTGATCCAACGGATGCGAAAGCGATACCATCAATGACTTGGCAGTCGGCTCGGGGCACATAGATGGATAAGACGGAGGATAGGAGAATGCATGCCAACGCCAGTGAGAACAGCTCAAAGATGGGGGCGATATATAAACAAATCGCCACAAAAAATCGAAAATGCAGAAATTTTGGGCACACTGATAAGTGACATCGAATTAAGATTCAAAGCGATGCCGGCCATCGACTCAAGGGATACAACTGTTACGGAAGCCTAATAGAGCAGTCATCTATTGGAGGAACCCCTCATTGGGATTGCTTGGCGACTCAGGCCCTCTCTTCAAGGACTTCCAACTCCTTCGCAAGACTTCAAGCTCGGCAGCCCAGAGAACATCGGTTTGGGCGTCCAAGACGGCCCTTTTTCTCATATAAGCTTTGGTATTCCGGCAAGTTTGAGATCGCAGCCACTGCCAACGGCAAGACAGACATGGACGTGCGATCGGGCTAGGATCATGAAACGACCATGATCGTCCGATTGGACTGAGCATTCTCACCAGAGGCTGCCTTATTGAATTGAAGAAGCTCGGGGGGCGTTGAAGGTTCTCTGCTTTTGAAAAGCCGATTTGGTTAGAATCGGCTGATGCTGCACAGTTGAGAAGATGATAGTGGCCCAATGCGGCTGGTGCACTTTCATTCTCGCCTTGACCGAGGCTCGGGGGCAGCTAGCCCTAAAGATTCTTCGCTCTGAAAAAACCGATGATGTTGAAATCGGCTATCTCTGCATCGTAACCGTGTTGAAAGGTGGCGGAAACCAGGAGGAGTTTGAAGAAGGAGCCATCATTGTTGATCAGGCTCTAGACCGGTTTGTCATTGCAAGGAAACAGGGCATCACAGGGGAAGTGTGAACAAATAGCGCTGTTTACAAGAGTGTCACTTCAACATCAAGGTTGGCGAACGGGTCAAGAAGCTTTCTGGGAGCATTAACCCGGGAGTTTTGCTATCAGGACGAGCATCTCGATCGGATGATTTTAAAGTCTAAAGATCTAAGGGTATCAAGGCTGCGCGTTGGACCCGTTCGATTGAGGTTTGGGTCTGAATTTCGTGGATTGCAAGTTAACATCTGAAGGCGATTGGATTGGTCTGTCTTGCAATCTGTTATAAAAGCTGATGCAGTGCCATCGGCTCATTCAACAAAGGGGAGAATCGGCTAGTCTAATATGGAAGAGATCGACAAAGTCAATTTAGAGAAATTTCTTCATTGATGACCAGATTTTTACATAGAAGGAGCCGATTGCTCTCAAAAGGAAGTTGCTAGGGGATACATTGCCCGTCTACTACTCCTAGCTCTACCCTATCTAGGGGCCGCTGCTGCCCTCATCATCATCGCTGCCGTCGGCGCTACTCCAGGCCGGCTCGTCGTCGCTGCTGTAACGGCCGCCGGCAGGACCTTCGTCGTCCTCGTCTTTGATACGTCTCCAACGTATCGATAATTTCTTATGTTCCATGCTACTTTATTGATGATATCTACATGTTTTATGCACACTTTATGTCATATTCGTGCATTTTCTGGAACTAACCTATTAACAAGATGCAGAAGTGCCAGTTCCTGTTTTGTTGTTTTTGGTTTCAGAAATCCTAGTAACAAAATATTCTGGGAATGGACGAAATCACCGCCCAGGTTCCTATTTTCCGGAGCTTCAGATCACCGAAGAGGGGCGAGAGATGGGCAGGGGGCCCCACACCACACTTGGGCGCGGGCAGGCCTGGCCGCGCCACTGTGGTGAGGGCACCTGTGCCCCAGAGGCTCCCCTAGCCTATTTAAAGGTCCCTGACCTAAAAACCCTTACGGAGAAAGCCACGGTACGCGAAACCTTCGGAGGCCGCCGCCATCGCGAGCCAAGATCCTGGGGGACAGAGTCTGTTCCGGCACCTGCCGGACGGGGAAGTGCCCGGAAGGCTTCTCCATCGACACGCTGCCATCTCCACCGCCATCTTCATCACCGCTGCTGCTCCCATGAAGGGAGTAGTTCTCCATCGAGGCTCGGGTGTACCGGTAGCTATGTGGTTCATCTCTCTCTATGTACTTCAATACAATGATCTCATGAGCTGCCTTACATGATTGAGATTCATATGAGTTTTGTATCACTATTCATCTATGTGCTACTCTAGTGATGTTATTAAAGTACTCTATTCCTCCTCCATGTGTGTAAAGGTGACAGTGTGTGCACCATGTGAGTACTTGGCGTAGGCTATGATCATGATCTCTTGTAGATTGCGAAGTTAACTATTGCTATGATAGTATTGATGTATTATTCCTCCTACATAAGCATGAAGGTGACAGTGTGCATGCTATGCTAGTACTTGGTTTAGTGTATCGATCTATCTTACACTATAAGGTTACTAAAATATGAACATTAATTGTGGAGCTTGTTAACTCCATTGAGGGTTCGTGTAATCCTACGCAATGTGTTCATCATCCAACAAAAGTGTAGAGTATGCATTTATCTATTGTCATGTGATCAATGTTGAGAGTGTCCACTAGTGAAAGTCTAATCCCTAGGCCTTGTTCCTAAATACGCTATCGCTTTATTCTTTACTGAGTTACTACTGATGCGTTACTACTGATGCGTTACTCTTGTGTTTACTTCCATAATATTACTACCATCAACTGCACGCCAGAAAGCACTTTTGGCGCCGTACTCTGCTCATATTCATTCATACCACTTGTATTTCACTATCTCTTGCCGAACTAGTGCACCTATTAGGTGTGTTGGGGACACAAGAGACTTCTTGCTTTGTGGTTGCGGGGTTGCATGAGAGGGATATCTTTGACCTCTTCCTCCCTGAGTTCGATAAACCTTGGGTAATCCACTTAAGGAAACTTGCTGCTGTTCTACAAACCTCTGCTCTTGGAGGCCCAACACGTCTACAGAATAGAAGCACCGTAGACATCAGTCTTCTCCATCGGCGTCGTCGTCATCCGTCGAAGTCGCTGAGATTCCCCGGCCAGGGGCGGTGGCGTTTGGCCGGCGGCTCGTCGGAGGAACTATCGTCCTCCTCCTCCTCCACCTCCTCGGAGGAGGTTGCTCCCTCCGGGGAAGGTGGTCGTGTCGCTACCCCATTGGGGAGGCTGCGGAGGACGTTTTCCCCATCGGTCGGGATTGGTCGTCCTCGACCAGATGGAGAAGTCGTGGCTCGGTTCGTCCCGGCCTCGATGGCGCGGCGGATGTTGGCCGCATGGGTTCCTCCGGGTTCCACTCCGGCGTCGGCTGGAAGGGGGAGGACTGCGTGGAAAAGACGATGAGGAGGAAGAAGATGACATGTTGGCGAGGAGGGTTTTAAGTGCTAGGCGGGGAGGACGGAGAAGGGTGCAGTGGCTAAATAAAGGGAGAACATAGTGGTTTAATGCCTAAAGGTTTCCGAGGACGTGGTGCGAATCCAATCGTGCGGGGAGTTGAAGGCAAGACGTCATCATGAAAACTGCGACGGTTCGCCCACGACATGACCCTTCGAAGGAACCAGATGGTTTTGCAACTATCATTATCAAAACCAGGGGGCATGTGTTACCACCCGATTTTAGCCAAATCAGGAGATGGGCCGTAAGTGAAGATGGGCTTGAAGGACGTACACGTGGAGCATCTTCGAAGCGGCCTTGCGCTAAGAGTTTGGGCTAAGTTGCCGTGTATCTGTAATATAGTAGATCGCATTGTAATTTAGATTAAAAGATAGAGTCTGGCCCGTGCACGGTTAGGTGCACGTCTCAATTAGAAAGTCCCTTGGACTATAAATATGTATCTAGGGTTATCGGAAAAGGAGGACAATCATCGTTCAACCAACACAAATCAGGCGCATCGCCACCCCTTTCTTCGAGGGTTTCTCCCGGGTAAGCACCATGCTGCCTAGATCGCATCTAGAGATCTAGGCAGTATACGTTTATTCGTCAACCTTGTACTGCTCGTGCTGAAGCCTTGTTGATGGCGAGTAGTACTATTTATCCTTAGGTGTTTAGGGGCTTGCATTGATGCTTTCACGTGCATATCGCGTGGCAATGCCGTCCTCGACACCTAACTGCCCTTACGTCTATCCGACGTAAGGACACCATCTTGCTTGTTCGTTACTTAGTAGATCCGATCCGTTATAGTTCCCTTGCTCCGCAAGGATTAGTTTAATATCTGCATAGTTAGGCCTTATGCTGGGGTCGGAGGATCCGGTAGTGCGTTAGATGTTGTTCATCGTCCCTGCGAGGGATGTTCCGGGAATCAACCTTCGGTTTTTAAGCTCGTAGGGGTGGTTTGCATCATCTTCCGTAGCTGCTAGGCCCGATCACACGTAGGACGTTCCGGTTATGCGGTGAAAACCTAAACTGTCGTGGATCGCTTTAGCTTTGTCGATCAAGCAGGATCCCCATGCCATTGTAAATCAACGTGAAACATGGGGCGATCGGCTCCTTGAGCCGATCCACCTGATGAGCCGATAGGGCTCGTATTTAATGTTCACGTGTCTACCATGCAGGAACAATCGAAGCACTCTAACACCTTCCTGATCGGGTCTAGGTCGGTGGCACGCCAACCGCCGGACGTGGCTGGAAGATTTGCGGACGACGCGAGGTGCCAGGGTCCACTAAGCGGCCCTGGAGCTTCCCGGCTCTTCGTGTTGCTCAGCCATTGCCCGTCGGTGGGTTTTGAGGGTAACGTATTATACCGAAGTTGGTCGTTATTGAAACCTCATGTCCGTCCAATCAAATCTCAACATCTAACACCGTCCGATCGTTTTGTCTCGTCCAGTCCAGCCCTGCTCGACAAAAGAAAGTTGCATACAATCCCTTCCTTCCCGGTTAACAAATGGATCTAAATTAAATTGAGATGTGATTCCCCGACCTTTTCCATACATCCATCAAATGCTTGCCTTTCTTGCTAAACTCCAGAAACTAACCCTTCCTCAAAAATGGCTAGAAATTAATCGAGCCATCGGTGGTCCTTCAATTTCCTAGTAGCAAATTACTGCGCCTCGCTCGTGATTAGTAGATGAAAATGATTTCTCACACCAGCATGATTCCATCTTCTTCCCCAGATCAATTGCTTCTCTTGGTGTTTCCCATCTCTTATGTGAATAATCTGAACTGAGGCTGATATCACGGGAGGCGGCTTCCGTGGCGCTAGCTTCGACCGGAGATCCCACCACGTGAGGAAGAGAAGGCCCCTCCCGCTACTAGTCATGCTCGGTGATAAAAGCTCGCCACCGCCATTTGCTGGGAGGGGCTCTTCTGGCCGGCTTCCCTGCATCCGCGGCGGGGAGATTCGGGGTGGAGGGGTGGGGGCGGCGGCTAGAATTTCACCTGAGCCGCTCGATGTGAGAGAGAGATTATAATTGGAGGGTTAATGGAAGAAAGAATAGGTTAACAGCGAAAGACACGCTTCTAGCAATTCAATAACACATGACACATGACAATTTTTTTGTAAAAATATGCATTTATTTCTGCACACATAGAGAACCATACAATCGCCCATAGCTAACAACTAAAAGAACCCGCCTATCTCGCCAGAAAAGATTACAAAAGGTAGAAACTGAACAAATTACTAATTTTCTCTATTATTAATCAATGTGACATGCCTTCTCATGCTTCTGCTTTTCCTTCTTCCTACACGCAAAGTAGTATCCCGTAAGATTGGCAAAGGAAAACACCTGGTGTGCACCGAGCAATAGGCACGTGACGCCACATCCATCCGTTGTGGCAACCCCGCCATGGAGACGAGGGCACACGCCCCTAGGAACGCCAGGTAGATCACACTTTCCCCCACCCGGTACAGTAGGAACTCTTCGTACTTGCCCCGAATGAGCCGGCATGCCCGCCCCACGGCACTCTCGCCGGCCGGTTCCTCTGCCACAGACACAATGACGGCGACCGCAAAAAAAATATTGAACCAACAACTGAGTATGTAGATCGTGTTGTTGTCACTTTGGGCCCCACTAACAAATTAGAATAGGAGGCGAATAGGAGGCGAAAAGGAGCTCGTTTTCCGGCGGCGGATCTAGCGCCTCCTCGCCCCCACGAGCCTCGGGCTCGTCGGTGGGAGGGGGGCCGCTGGGTTCTCCGCCCGGATCTGTATAGCTGTAGGATTAGGTTTAATCTTTCTAGCTACTACTATGCCGGCTCACGGTCTGCTTCCGGCGGCGTGGGTGGCGGCGTTAAATAAGCTCTCCTGGTCTCCGTTGAGACGTCGCCGTGGTGTGGCGTCTAAAGACCTTGGAGCGACTGTGTCTGGGCGAGATCGCCGTGGCGGCGGCGGGGATTTCGCTGGAGACTTTTGTTCCCCCTCTTCGTCCGCGTCACGCCAGTGCCTCCTCCAGCGCCGGCGAGAAGGTGGGAGATCGGGTTCTGGAGCTCTGGTCGTCGGCCTGTCGAGGCCGGCGGTGGGCTGGTTGGATGTGTGCTCTGTGCTGGGTCTGAGGCCGGTGGTAGGCGGATCTCGTGCTTCTCCACGACCTCGTCGTCTGGTGGAGCTGGATTCGGAGGTTGAAGGTGAGCTCGGGGTTGTTCCCCGACCGGCGTTCCACAGCGAAAGGTGGGCATCTCTGATGCTTCTTTTGATGGTTCATAAAGCCTTTGTGGCGATGGAGCTTCTTCAACCTCAGGCGTTTGGTTCTCTGTTGCTCTTCCTGGTGGTGCTCGTCGGCGCCGGCGTCGAGCGACGGAGTAGTCTTGGTGTGGCAGGGATCCTTGAGGACTTCGGTGTAATTTTGCCTTTGTTGAGGGGTCTTTCTGCAATGTGTACGGGGTTACGTGTCCTTCTGGACCGTTCTAGTTCTGTCTGTACGTATTTTGTACTCGTTCTGTCTTTGACTTAATGAATATGTATACGCTTCAAAAAAAAAAATGACGGCGACCTCGCAAATGAAATCCACCAGAAAGATGACCAGAATTGTGGGGTAGATGAATTCTGCCTTGTCAACCACACCGTGACCAAGTTTACCCAAGAGAAAACCCAGCGCCACACTCAAGGCCCAGTTGGAGCAGATGATCTTGGCAGGTCGCGCGAGGTTGCTTTTTACCGTGCCAAGGAAGGAGAGCAGAGTGTAGTGCTGCCTCTCTTTTTCTGTTTCTTCTTCTTTCTCCTCCATCTCTTCTTCCTCTTCCTCCTCCTCGTCCTCTTCTTCGTTGTCATGTTCCTGCTCTAGTTCCTCCTCCCACTCCTGGCCAGACTCGTAGCGTGCTGCCGCAACAGCAGCGGATATTGTGGCGACGTAGGTCACCAACCTGACGACCATGCCAGCGACTAGGTACGCCACCGGGAGCAGCCGATGGTCACTCTCCAGCCAGGTCACCATGAAGTCGTAAATGCTCATGTCAAGCAGGCTGGGATAGAGACCTGCCGTGGCAACGACATCGTCCGGGGCGACAGCGAGGCACTTGAAGAGGTAGAACGCCGCGGAGAGGACGGCGGGCAGCGCCATGAGGTCCAGGAACAGGCGGCGGTGCCTGCGCACCGGGAGGAAGATGTTGTCACTGACGGCGAACACCAGGGTGTCCCCTATGGTGTCCAAAAGTTTGTGCGCGCGAATCATCGCTAGAATCACCATCGAATCGAACCAGAGACGTAGGATGTGAGGCGATTTTCTCTGCTTTGCTGGTCACCGCGCGCGACGCACACACAAGACAGGCGCGCGGCCGGTTGCGTAATTATACACAGCTAGCGTGCAGGAAGTCGAATAGCTACCACGTTCGGTCTTCATGTCTGATCCGGAACCGGAGTCCGACTCGCGCTCTCTGCTAGTGCCGACTGCTACGATCAGTTTTGATTGGGTTTCCAAGAATACACGGTTTGCTCAAACTGCAAGTACGTAGTACGGAGTAGTTCTTATTCATAGTTGCAAATTATAACAGCTCTTCTATTTTAACTTATTTTTTTCGAAGAAAAAATTACGAGCTGGCTCCATTGCAACCTATACGACAGAAGTTATTTCAGTGAAAATGTATTTGCTCAAGTGCCTCTCCTATGTCAACGATGAAGCTTAAATTTACAGAGAACCACAGAAACAACATAGCTAGAATTTATAGACAACCAAAAACAAATCGCTACAAAATGTTAGCCGAAACTTACAAACTGTTTACACGATCTCAACCTAAATTTCACGAGCAATCAGGACAGATCAGCTCCAAGAATCTAAATCACACGCCTATCACACTCATCTATGAAAGAAATTAGAATAAAAGAGGGAGAGCTCGACCTGGTGTTGAAGACTTTAAGTGGATGTCGACGGACGAAACTAAGGACGGTACATCGATTGAACGATCGCCGATTGTGGCCATGCGTGACCGGCGACCACCAAGATGGCCGTGTGCCTGATCACCCGAAGGTGACTGTGCCTGGCCAGCAAATTCCCGTCGACGGGGCGGCCTCAATGAAATCCCGAGAGGATTGGGGAATAGAACGAACGAATTGAAAATTTACACTGCATGGGATCATATGAATGTGAAACAGGCGACGAAGAAGTCGAGCCGTCCAGACAATTCTGCGTCGAGGGGGTACGACCTGGATTTTTTTAACAAGAGAATACGTCCTGGTCTCTCGATATGCATGATGGGGTAGTCAGCGAAGTTACAAGGTGGTATATGGCATAGCCAAATACGTATTATACAAGGGCAGATGATCAGTGAGCCTGTGTGTTTAAATTTTTTGTGCTATTTTACATTCAGCAGTTGGGCATACATAAACCGGCGTCTTTGTTTTACAAAGATCTTGTGTAGTCAAGCGCCTACACAGCCACAATGTTGCTCCGCCACTGCTTGTATCTCTGGCTCGTCGATCTGTCTAGTCATGCATGCATATATCAAGGTACACCTGGCGGCCGTCTATCTTGTCACCCTTCATCATGGTGGCCATCGGCGACCTGCTTACCGTATATCGTCGCGTCTCCGTACATCTTCCCGCCGGCCCCGGAGCCGCTCTTGTTGTTCCGGTAGACGGCGTACAGGATGACCTGCATGACGCCATGAAACTCCCGCACCCCTTGGGTCTTCACATCCAAAATGATAGTTTTGGTGTAACGATGCGTACCCTTTCGGACCATCGGTTGCGTGTTATATAGATAGAGAAAAGTTTCCTACGTGGTAGTACAAATGAGATACGTCGGAGTACTACTCTGTATACGTACACGTATATGTATTACATACACTAACATCCCCCCTTAATCTAAAACTCGAGAGAGGTTTAGATTACGCTTGAATTCTTGCGAACTTTTATCTGGAAGGGTTTTGGTAAACCCATCAGCAACCTGATCCTTGGTAGATATGAATTTGATAGCAATGCGATTTTTAGCAACTCGCTCACGAACAAAATGATAGTCAATCTCAATATGTTTAGTGCGAGCATGAAAAACCGGATTTGCGGACAGAAAGGTGGCACCCAAATTATCACACCATAAGCAAGGTTTCTCAAAAAGACGAACACCAAGTTCGCAAAAAAGAGCTTCAACCCATATCAACTCAGTAGTACCGTTTGCTAAAGCTTTGTATTTTATCTCGGTACTTGACCGGGATACAGTAGCTTGTTTTCTCGCATGCCACGAGACCAAATTTGGACCAATAAAAATAGCAAACCCTCCTGTGGATCGCCTATCGTCAAGACAACCAGCCTAGTCAGCATTTGAAAATGCACTGAGGAGTGTAGATGAAGACTTGCGAAAAGTAATACCAAGACTAGCAGTGTCCTTGACATAACAAAGTATGCGCTTAACAGCGGTCCAATAAGCAGTAGTAGGATCATGCAAATATTGACAAACCTTATTGACAGAGAATGCCAAATCTGGACGAGTGAGAGTAAGGTATTGGAGAGCACCAACAATGCTTCTGTACTGAGAACTGTCATCGGGTCCAAGAGGAGTACCTTCATGCAAGGATAAGGGCTCAGACGAAGAAAGTGGTGTAGGAGCGGGTTTGCACCCAAGCATACCGGCCTTGGTAATAAGATCATGGGCATATTTTTCCCGAGTGAGCAAAAGACCATCATGTGTGCGTTTGACCTCCATACCAAGAAAAATGTGGAGAGGTCCCAAATCCTTGATAGCAAAGTGGTCAGTCGGATCTTTGAGAAGCACAGAGACCGCACGGTCAGAGGAGCTAGTAACAATTATGTCATCAACATATATCAGGACAAAAATGGTGACACCAGACCGATCATAAATGAACAAAGAGGTGTCAGCCTTCGACGGTTGAAACCCAAAATCCTGCAATTTTAAACTCAAACGGGAATACCAAGCCCGGGGAGCTTGCTTCAGACAGTAGAGAGCTTTATCAAGCTGGCAAATATAATTGGGAGCATTGGGATGTTCAAATCTAGGGGGCTGCTTCATGTATACTTTCTCTTCCAGAACACTGATGTCTACGGGTGCTTCTATTCTTGTAGACAGTGTTGGGCCTCCAAGAGCAGAGGTTTGTAGAACAACAGCAAGTTTTCCCTTAAGTGGATCACCCAAGGTTTATCGAACTCAGGGAGGAAGAGGTCAAAGATATCCCTCTCAAGCAACCCCAATCACGATACAAGAAGTCTCTTGTGTCCCCAACACACCTAATACACTTGTCAGATGTATAGGTGCACTAGTTCGGCGAAGAGATAGTGAAATACAAGTAGTATGGATGTATATGAGTGGTAATAATAATCTGAATAAAATATGGCAGCGAGTAAACATGCAACAGAACAGTAAATAAACGTGTTTGCGTATTGGAAACAAGGCCTAGGGATTATACTTTCACTAGTGGACACTCTCAACATTGATCACATGACATAATAGATAAATGCTATACTCTACACTCTCTTGTTGGATGATGAACACCACTAATTGTGTAGGATTACACGAACCCTCAATGCCGGAGTTAACAAGCTCCACAATATTCGATATTCATGTTTAAATAACCTTAGAGTGCACGATAGATCAACACAACTAAACCAAGTATTAACATAGCATGCACACTGTCACCATCACACTATGAAGGATGCATAGATCACATCAATACTATCATAGCAATAGTTAACTTCATAATCTACAAGAGATCACAATCATAACCTATGCCAAGTACTACACGATGCACACACTGTCACCATTACACCGTGCAGGAGGAATAGAGTACTTTAATAACATCACTAGAGTAGCACATAGATGAATAGTGATACAAAACACATTGCAATCATAAAGGGATATAAATAAGCACTTCAATATGCTATTCATAACAGTGAATAAGTATTCTGTGAAATATAGCCTAAGAGACACACACGGTGCACACACTGTCACCTTTACACACGTGGGACAAGGAGTCTCCGGAGATCACATAAGTAAAATCCACTTGACTAGCATAATGACATCTAGATTACAAGCATCATCATATGAATCTCAATCATGTAAGGCAGCTCATGAGATTATTGTATTGAAGTACATAGAGAGAGATTAACCACATAGCTACCGGTACAGCCCTTAGCCTCGATGGATGCTGATACGTCTCCGACGTATCGATAATTTCTTATGTTCCATGCTACATTATTGATGATATCTACATGTTTTATACACATTATATGTCGTATTTACGCATTTTCCGCACTAACCTATTAACAAGATGCCGAAGAGGTTGTTGTTTTCTGCTGTTTTTGGTTTCAGAAATCCTAGTAAGGAAATATTCTCGGGAATTGGACGAAATCAACGCCCGGGGTCCTTTTGCACCTTCCAGAAGACGAAGGGGAAAGGAAGTGGGGCCACGAGGCGCCGCCACACTAGGGGGCGCGGCCCCTAGCGTGTGGGGCCCTCGTGTGCCCCCGCGCTGGCCCGCTTGAGTCTTCGTCGCGAAACCCTCTGCAGAGCCACGATACGGAAAACCTTCCGAGAGCCGCCGCCGCCCATCTCTCGGGATTCGGGAGATCGCCTCGGCACCCGGAGGAGGGGAATCATCTCTGGGAGGACTCTTCATCGCCTCCGGAGTGATGAGTGAGTAGTTCACCCCTGGACTATGGGTCCATGGTAGCTAGATGGTCGTCTTCTCCTAATTGTGCTTCATTGTTGGATCTTGTGAGCTGCCTAACATGATCAAGATCATCTATCGTAATACTATATGTTGTGTTTGTCGGGATCCGATGGATAGAGAATACTATGTGATGGTGATTATCAATCTATTACCTATGTGTTGTTTATGATCTTGCATGCTCTCCGTTATTAGTAGAGGCTCTGGCCAAGTTTTGCTCTTAACTCCAAGAGGGAGTATTTATGCTCGATAGTGGGTTCATGCCTCCATTAAATCTGGGACAGTGACAGAAAGTTCTAAGGTTGTGGATGTGTTGTTGCCACTAGGGATAAAACATTGATGCTATGTCTAAGGATGTAGTTGTTGATTACATTACGCACCATACTTAATGCAATTGTGTTGCTTGCAACTTAAGGGGTTCGGATGATAACTGAAGGTGGACTTTTTAGGCATAGATGCATCTTGGATGGCGGTCTATGTACTTTGTCGTAATGCCCTGATTAAATCTCACTATATTTATCATATCATGTATGTGCATTGTTATGCCCTCTTTATTTCTCAATTGCCCGACTGTAATTTGTTCACCCAACATGCTTTTATCTTATGGGAGAGACACCTCCAGTGAACTGTGGACCCCTATTCTTTACATCGCATACAATCTCTGCAATTGTTCTTTCTGTTTTCTTCAAAACAATCATCTTCCACCAATACGGTTAATCCTTTGTTACGCAAGCCGGTGAGATTGACAACCTCACTGTTTCGTTGGGAGCAAAGTACTTTGGTTGTGTTGTGCGGGTTCCACGTTGGCCGGAATCCCTGGTGTTGCGCCGCATCATTTCGCCACCATCAACCTTCAACGTGCTTCTTGGCTCCTCTGGTTCGATTAAACCTTGGTTTCTTTCTGAGGGATTGCTGTGCGCATCATACCTTCCTCTTGGGGTTCCCAACGGACGTGTACATCTACGCGCATCAAGCCTTTGTTTCGCGCCGTTGCGGGAGATCAAGACACGTGCAAGGAGTCTCCACTTCCCAATCTCTTTACTTTGTTTTTGTCTTGCTTTATTTTATTTACTACTTTGTTTGCTGCATATTAAACAAAACACAAAAAATTAGTTGCTAGCTTTACTTTATTTATTGTCTTGTTCTCTATATCAAAAACACAAAAAAATTAGTTACTTGTCTTTACTTTATTTGCTTAGTTACTCTTTGCTTATTTCATCATGTTTCCTCCTAAGCACACTCTAAAAGACATACCGGTAGGCCGAGGGTCTATAATTGGAAGAGATAATATAGAAGATTTTTTCACTCATGTTAGTATAGCTGAGGATTTTGAAGATAGACACTTGGTAGAACTTGCTCCTACTTATGAAATTGCTGTTGCTTCTCTAGTACACATGTTGGAAATTAAATTTGTTAATCTCAATCCTATAATTCAGCATATGTTTCTTACACTCTCTGATATGGAGGAAGGAGAAAAGAAAGATTTTGTCTTAGAAACTCTTCTAAAAGAATTTGGTGGTGTAGCAAGAGAGGCTAGAAAAGTCTTTACTAAATATAAAATGCTTGGTTCTTACACCAACTTTGCTAGCACCCTTGAAAAAATGGATATTGATAGGATGAAGTACACTAATAATGTTAATGATGGAGGGGACATTAAGACATCAATACCTTGCAAGCTTGTAGGAATGTTCGAGGCACTAGAAAAGAATTATGATTGGATTGTTCCCGAAAATTTATTTGATGAGAATAGCAAGCCTAAGAGTAATGAAAAGGGAGCCTCTGAAACTTACATAGATAAGATAACATGCATTTTAGAGGAAACTCCCAACTCCCAAGGTAATAATGTTGATGCTCCATCTCTTGATGTTACTTGATTTGCACTTTCTGCGCCTAGCTGAAAGGCGTTAAAAAAAACGCTTATGGGGAGACAACCCATGTGTTTATTTTACTACAGCAATTTTTGTTTTGTTGAGTCTTGGAAGTTGTTTACTACTGTAGCAACCTCTCCTTATCATGTTTTTGTTCCAAGTAAAGTTTCTATGTTAAAGTTGATGTTATATTTGGGATCGCTGCGCAGAAACAGCATTGCTGTCTGTCACGAATTCTGGCATAAGTCTCTGTAAAAATTCGAAAAAATCTGCAAATTACGAGCATGATCCTCAGATATGTACGCAACTTTCATTAGTTTTGAGTTTTTCCATTTGAGCAAGTCTAGTGCCCCTTTCAGGTTCGTCTTTACGGACTGTTCTGTTTTTGACAGATTCTGCCTTTTATTTCGCATTGCCGTATTTGCTATGTTGGATAAATTTCTTTGATCCATTAATATCCAGTAGCTTTGTGCAATGTCCAGAAGTGTTAAGAATGATTGTGTCACCTCTGAATATGTGAATTTTTAATTGTGCACTAACCCTCTAATGAGTTTGCTTGAAGTTTGGTGTGAAGGAAGTTTTCAAGGGTCAAGAGAGGAGTATGATATACTATGATCAAGAGGAGTGAAAGCTCTAAGCTTGGGGATGCCCCCGTGGTTCATCCCTGCATATTTTAAGAAGACTCAAGCGTCTAAGCTTGGGGATGCCCAAGGCATCCCCTTCTTCATCGACAACATCATCAGGTTCCTCCCCTGAACTATATTTTTATTCAGTCACATCTTATGTACTTTGCTTGGAGCGTCAGTTTGTTTTGTTTTTGTTTTTGTTTGAATAAAATGGATCCTAGCATTCACTGTATGGGAGAGAGACACGCTCCGCTGTTGCATATGGACAAATATGTCCTTAGGCTTTACTCATAATGTTCAAGGCGAAGGTTGAAATTTCTTCGTTAAATTGTTATATGGTTGGAATCGGGAAATTCTACATGTAGTAATTCTAAAATGTCTTGGATAATGTGATACTTGGCAATTGTTGTGCTAATGTTTAAGCTCTTGCATCATATACTTTGCACCCATTAATGAAGAAATACATAGAGCTTGCTAAAATTTGGTTTGCATATTTGGTCTCTCTAAGGTCTAGATAATTTCTAGTATTGAGTTTTGAACAACAAGGAAGACGGTGTAGAGTCTTATAATGTTTACAATATGTCTTTTATGTGAGTTTTGCTGCACCGGTTCATCCTTGAGTTTGCTTCAAATAACCTTGCTAGCCTAAACCTTGTATCAAGAGGGAATACTTCTCATGCATCCAAAATCCTTGAGCCAACCACTATGCCATTCGTGTCCACCATACCTACCTACTACATGGTATTTCTCCGCCATTCCAAAGTAAATTGCTTGAGTGCTACCTTTAAAATTCCATCATTCGCCTTTGCAATATATAGCTCATGGGACAAATAATATGTACTTATGCACTTTACCTCTTATTAAGTTGCTTGTTGTGCGATAACCATGCTTCTGGGGACGCCATCAACTCTTTGTTGAATATCATGTGAGTTGCTATGCATGTCCGTCTTGTCTGAAGTAAGAGAGATCTACCACCTTAATGGTTAGAGCATGCATATTGTTAGAGAAGAACATTGGGCCGCTAACTAAAGCCATGAATCATGGTGGAAGTTTCAGTTTTGGACATATATCCTCAATCTCATATGAGAACACTAATTGTTGCCACATGCTTATGCATTAAAGAGGAGTCCATTATCTGTTGTCCATGTTGTCCCGGTATGGATGTCTAAGTTGAGAATAATCAAAAGCGAGAAATCCAAAATGCGAGCTTTCTCCTTAGACCTTTGTACAGGCGGCATGGAGGTACCCCTTTGTGACACTTGGTTAAAACATGTGTATTGCGATGATCCGGTAGTCCAAGCTAATTAGGACAAGGTGCGGGCACTATTAGTATACTATGCATGAGGCTTGCAACTTGTAAGATATAATTTACATAATACATATGCTTTATTACTACCGTTGACAAAATTGTTTCATATGTTTTCAAAATAAAAGCTCTAGCACAAATATAGCAATCGATGCTTCCCTCTTTGAAGGACCTTTCTTTTACTTTTATTGTTGAGTCAGTTACCTATCTCTCTCCACCTTAAGAAGCAAACACTTGTGTGAACTGTGCATTGATTCCTACATACTTGCATATTGCACTTGTTATATTACTTTACATTGACACTATCCATGAGATATACATGTTATAAGTTGAAAGCAACCGCTGAAACTTAATCTTCTTTGTGTTGCTTCAATACCTTTACTTTGATTTATTGCTTTATGAGTTAACTCTTATGCAAGACTTATTGATGCTTGTCTTGAAGTACTATTCATGAAAAGTCTTTGCTTTATGATTCATTTGTTTACTCATGTCATTACCATTGTTTTGATCGCTGCATTCATTACATATGCTTACAATAGTATGATCAAGGTTATGATGGCATGTCACTCCAGAAATTATCCTTGTTATCGTTTACCTGCTCGGGACGAGCAGAACTAAGCTTGGGGATGCTGATACGTCTCCGACGTATCGATAATTTCTTATGTTCCATGCTACATTATTGATGATATCTACATGTTTTATACACATTATATGTCGTATTTATACATTTTCCGGCACTAACCTATTAACAAGATGCCGAAGAGCCAGTTGTTGTTTTGCTGTTTTTGGTTTGAAATCCTAGTAAGGAAATATTCTAGGAATTGGACAAAATCAACGCCCGGGTCCTATTTTTGCGAAGCTCGGAGACGGGAAGGAAAGAAGTGGGGCCACGAGCGCCCCACACTAGGGCGGCGCGGCCCGAGTCTTGGCGCGGCCCTAGCGTGTGGGGCCCTCGTGTGGCCCCCGCGTTGCCCTTCCGCCTACTTAAAGTCTTCGTCACGAAACCCTCCGTATCGAGAGCCACGATACGGGAAAACTGAGACGCGCGCCGCCAATCCCATCTCGGGGGATTCAGGAGATCGTCTCCGCACCCACGGAGGGAATCATCTCCGGAGGACTCTTCATCGCCATGATCGCCTCCGGAGTGATGAGTGAGTAGTTCACCCCTGGACTATGGGTCCATAGCAGTAGCTAGATGGTCGTCTTCTCCTAATTGTGCTTCATTGTTGGATCTTGTGAGCTGCCTAACATGATCAAGATCATCTATCTGTAATACTATATGTTGTGTTTGTCGGGATCCGATGGATAGAGAATACTATGTTATGGTGATTATCAATCTATTACCTATGTGTTGTTTATGATCTTGCATGCTCTCCGTTATTAGTAGAGGCTCTGGCCAAGTTTTTGCTCTTAACTCCAAGAGGGAGTATTTATGCTCGATAGTGGGTTCATGCCTCCATTAAATCTGGGACAGTGACAGAAAGTTCTAAGGTTGTGGATGTGCTGTTGCCACTAGGGATAAAACATTGATGCTATGTCTAAGGATGTAGTTGTTGATTACATTACGCACCATACTTAATGCAATTGTCTGTTGCTTGCAACTTAATACTGGAAGGGGTTCGGATGATAACCTGAAGGTGGACTTTTTAGGCATAGATGCATGCTGGATGGCGGTCTATGTACTTTGTCGTAATGCCCTAATTAAATCTCACTATATTTATCATATCATGTATGTGCATTGTTATGCCCTCTTTATTTGTCAATTGCCCGACTGTAATTTGTTCACCCAACATGCTTTTATCTTATGGGAGAGACACCTCTAGTGTACTGTGAACCCCTGTGACGCCCCGGAACCGGTACCATGAGGATTCCAGCGATCCCGCCAAAATCCGCACGATATCGATTCAGAGACGCCCTCCGACACGACGTGCGCGACGAATCACACACGTGATGCCAGAGGAATTAACACGAGCGGTAACATTACAACAGGATTACAATAGAGCCCACAAGAAACATATATTACAACAACGACTCCAACGAGTCAAGATACAAATATACAATACAAAGATCCAAATCATACAGAAGATCAAATACGTCTGAGTACGGACAAGATACAAATTGGACTAAGAGTCCTTGATACGTCTCCAACGTATCGATAATTTCTTATGTTCCATGCTACTTTATTGATGATACCTACATGTTTTATGCACATTATATGTCATATTTATGCATTTTCGAACTAACCTATTAACAAGATGCCGAAGAGCCATTGTTTGTTCTGCTGTTTTTGGTTTCAGAAATCCTAGTAAAGAAATATTCTCGGAATGGACGAAACTTTCGCCCAGGGTCCTATTTTGCACGAAGCTTCCAGAAGACCGAAGACCTAACGAAGTGGGGCCACGAGGAGGCCAGGGGGTGGCCGGCGCGGCCCAACCCTGGCCGCGCCGACCTAGCCCCTGGGCCCCTCGTGTGGCCCCTCGCGTTGACCCCTACTTAAAGCTCCGCGAAACCCCCAGTGCGAGAGCCACGATACGGAAAACCTTACGGAGACGCCGCCGCCGCGAATCCCATCTCGGGGGATTCTGGAGATCGCCTCCGGCACCTGCCGGAGAGGGGATTCATCTCCCGGAGGACTCTTCATCGCCATGATCGCCTCCGGAGTGATGAGTGAGTAGTCCACCCCTGGACCATGGGTCCATAGCAGTAGCTAGATGGTCGTCTTCTCCTTGTTGTGCTTCATTGTTGGATCTTGTGAGCTGCCTAACATGATCAAGATCATCTATATGTAATTCTATATGTTGTGTTTGTCGGGATCCGATGGATAGAGAGTACTATGATTATGGTGATTATCAATCTATTGTTCATGTGTTGTTTATGATCTTGCATGCTCTCCGTTATTAGTAGAGGCTCTGGCCAAGTTTTTACTCTTAACTCCAAGAGGGAGTAATTATGCTCGATAGTGGGTTCATGCCTTCATTGATACCTGGGACAGTGACAGAAAGTTCTAAGGTTGTGATGTGCTGTTGCCACTAGGGATAAAACATTGATGCTATGTCTAAGGATGTAGTTATTGATTACATTACGCACAATACTTAATGCAATTGTCTGTTGCTTTGCAACTTAATACTGGAGGGGGTTCGGATGATAACCTGAAGGTGGACTTTTAGGCATAGATGCAGTTGGATGGCGGTCTATGTACTTTGTCGTAATGCCCAATTAAATCTCACTATATTTACCATATCATGTATATGCATTGTTATGCCTTTCTCTATTTGTCAATTGCCCGACTGTAATTTGTTCACCCAACATGCTTTTATCTTATGGGAGAGACACCTCTAGTGAACTGTGGACCCCGGTCCTATTCTTTACATAGCATACAATCTACTTGTTTTAATTTTCTTTGCAAACATCTTCCACTCGATACGTTTAATCCTTTGTTACAGCAAGCCGGTGAGATTGACAACCTCACTGTTTCGTTGGGACAAAGTGCTTGGGTTGTGTTGTGCAGGTTCCTTTGGCGCCGGAATCCCAGTGTTGCGCCGCATCATTTCGCGACCATCAACCTTCAACGTGCTTCTTGGCTCCTACTGGTTCGATTAAACCTTGGTTTCTTTCGAGGGAAACTTGCTACTGTGCGCATCATACCTTCCTCTTGGGGTTCCCAACGAACGTGTGAGTTACACGCCATCAAGCTCTTTTTACGGCGCTGTTGGGAACTGAAGAAAAGTTACATCACAGAAAATTGCCTCCCACGGCAACAGCTCTGTTTTCTGCGCGTTGCAGTGAGATCAAGACACGCTGCAAGGGGTCTCCACTTCCAATCTCTTTTTATTTACTGTCTTGCTCTCTATATCGAAAACACAAAAAAAAATTAGTTACTTGTCTTTACTTTATTTGCCTAGTTTACTTTATTGCTGTTATCATGAGTAATCCTGAAGTTGAAGTTCGTTCTTTTAAGCAACAGGGTGGAGAAAGTTTTAAAGATGCTTGGTATAGAATTAGTAATGCTCATCAAAGGTGCATTAAGAAACACTCCACCACTATCCTTCTTAGGAACTTTTATGTTGGTTTATCTAGTTGGAATAGATATGTTCTTGATGCTCTTTCGGGAGGTAATTTCCTAGGTACTCCTGCTTTAGAAGCTAGTTGCATCATTGAGAGTCTAGTTGGAATACCACCTGTTAATGAAGTTAAAATTGAAATCTCTCTTGAAGATGTTATGAAAAAATTGGAAACCATAGAGAAAAATTTTCCAAGTGTTGAAGCTAAATTGGGAATGTTATTTGACAAAACTTATGAACTTGATAAATCCTTAGGAGGAATTGATGAAAGAATTAGTATCCTAGGAACTTGTGTTGTCCATGATAATCAAACCAATAGGATTGATGAACTTGAAAAAGCTATGGGAACCTTGGGTTCAACCTTTTCTTCTCTCAAGTATAATGAGAAAGCTTATGTGGGTAAAGAGCAAAAATTCATGTATGCCTCTAAGGTGCCTAAACAAAAGAATTATTATAGGCCTAAAATTGCTAAAACCCCTAGCACTACCATAGAAAATCTAGATAATGGAACACCTAAAGTACCCCCTGCAACAAGTTGTGTTTGCATGAAGAATAATAATGTTGATGCTTCTACTCTCGATGTTACTTGATTTGCACTTTCTGCGCCTAGCTGAAAGGCGTTAAAGAAAAGCGCTTATGGGAGACAACCCATGTTTTTACCTACATTTTTGTTTTATTGAGTCTTGGAAGTTGTTTACTACTGTAGCAACCTCTCCTTATCATGTTTTTGTGCCAAGTAAAGTTTCTATGTCAAAGTTGATGTTATATTTGGGATCGCTGCGCAGAAACAGCATTGCTGTCTGTCACGAATCTGGGCATAATTCTCTGTAGAAAATTCGAAAAAATCTGCCAATTTACGAGCGTGATCCTCAGATATGTACGCAACTTTCATTAGTTTTGAGTTTTTCCATTTGAGCAAGTCTGGTGCCATTTATAAATTCGTCTTTACGAACTGTTCTGTTTTTGACAGATTCTGCCTTTTATTTCGCATTGCCTCTTTTGCTATGTTGGATTTATTTCTTTGATCCATTAATGTCCAGTAGCATTATGCAATGTCCAGAAGTGAAAAGAATGATTGTGTCACCTCTGAATGTGTGAATTATTAATGATGCACTAACCCTCTAATGAGTTTGCTTGAAGTTTGGTGTGAAGGAAGTTTTCAAGGGTCAAGAGAGGAGAATGATATACTAAGATCAAGAGGAGTGAAAGCTCTAAGCTTGGGGATGCCCCCGTGGTTCATCCCTGCATATTTTAAGAAGACTCAAGCGTCTAAGCTTGGGGATGCCCAAGGCATCCCCTTCTTCATCGACAACATCATCAGGTTCCTCCCCTGAAACTATATTTTTATTCAGTCACATCTTGTGTTCTTTACTTGGAGCGTCGGTTTGTTTTCGTTTTTGTTTTTGTTTGAATAAGATGGATCCTAGCATTCACTTTGTGGGAGAGAGACACGCTCCGCTGTTGCATATGGACACATGTGTCCTTAGGCTTTACTCATAATGTTCAAGGCGAAGTTTCTTCTTCGTTAATTTGTTATATGGTTGGAATTGGAAAATGCTACATGTAGTAATTCTAAAAATGTCTTGGATAATGTGATACTTGGCAATTGTTGTGCTCATGTTTAAGCTCTTGCATCATATGCTTTGCACCCATTAATGAAGAAATACATAGAGCTTGCTAAAATTTGATTTGCATATTTGGTTTCTCTAAGGTCTAGATAATATCTAGTATTGAGTTTTGAACAACAAGGAAGACAGTGTAGAGTCTTATAATGTTTACAATATGTCTTTTATGTGAGTCTTGCTGCACTTGTTCATCCTTGAGTTTGCTTCAAATAACCTTGCTAGCCTAAACCTTGTATCGAGAGGGAATACTTCTCATGCATCCAAAATCCTTGAGCCAACCATTATGCCATTTGTGTCCACCATACCTACCTACTACATGGTATTTACCCGCCATTCCAAAGTAAATTGCTTGAGTGCTACCTTTAAAATTCCATCATTCACCTTTGCAATATATAGCTCATGGGACAAAATAGCCTTAAAAACTATCGTAGTATTGAATATGTACTTATGCACTTTATATTTTATTAAGTTGCTTGTTGTGCGATAACCATGTTCTGGGGAACGCCATCAACTATTGTTGAATATCATGTGAGTTGCTATGCATGTCCGTCTTGTCTGAAGGTCTATCATTTTAGTGGTTGGAGCATGCAAAATTGTTAGAGAGAACATTGGGCCGCTAACTAAAGCCATGAATCATGGTGGAAGTTTCAGTTTTGGACATATATCCTCAATCTCATATGAGAATAATAACTTTGCTACATGCTTATGCATTAAAGAGGAGTCCATTATCTGTTGTCCATGTTGTCCCGGTATGGATGTCTAAGTTGAGAATAATCAAAAGCGAGAAATCCGAAATGCGAGCATTCTCCTTGGACCTTTGTATGCAGTGGCATGGAGGTACCCCTTTGTGACACTTGGTTGAAACATGGCATGCAAAGATCCGGTAGTCCAAGTTAAGTAGGACGAGGTGCGGGCACTATTAGTATACTATGCGTGAGGCTTGCAACTTGTAAGATATAATTTTCATAACTCATATGCTTTATTACTACCGTTGACAAAATTGTTTCATGTTTTCAAAATAAAAGCTCTAGCACAAATACACAATCGATGCTTTCCTCTTTGAAGGACCATTCTTTTACTTTTATTGTTGAGTCAGGTTACCTATCTCCTTCCACCTTAAGAAGCAAACACTTGTGTGAATTGTGCATTGATTCCTACATACTTGCATATTGCACTTGTTATATTACTTTATGTTGACAATATCCATGAGATATACATGTTACAAGTTGAAAGCAACCGCTGAAACTTAATCTTCTTATGTGTTGCTTCAACACCTTTACTTTGATTTATTGCTTTACGAGTTAACTCTTATGCAAGACTTATTGATGCTTGTCTTGAAGTACTATTCATGAAAAGTCTTTGCTATATGATTCAGTTGTTTACTCATGTCATTACCATTGTTTTGATCGCTGCATTCATTACATATGTTTACAAATAGTATGATCAAGATTATGATGGCATGTCACTTCAGAAATTATCTTTGTTATCGTTTTACCTGCTCGGGACGAGCAGAACTAAGCTTGGGGATGCTGATACGTCTCCAACGTATCGATAATTTCTTATGTTCCATGCTACTTTATTGATGATACCTACATGTTTTATGCACATTATATGTCATATTTATGCATTTTCTGGAACTAACCTATTAACAAGATGCCGAAGAGCCAGTTGCTGTTTCTGCTGTTTTTGGTTTCAGAAATCCTAGTAAATATTCTCGAATGAGAAACTTTCGCCAGGTCCTATTTTTGCACGAAGCTTCCAGAAGACCGAACCCTAACGAAGTGGGGCCACGAGGAGGCCAGGGGTGGCCGGCGCGGCCCAAGCCCTGGCCGCGCCGACCTAGCCCTGGGCCCCTCGTGTGGCCCTCGCGTTGACCTTCCGCCTACTTAAGCTCCGTTGCGAAACCCCAACCGAGAGCCACGATACGGAAAAACCTTACGAGGCGCCGCCGCCGAAATCCCATCTCGGTTACGGAGATCGCCTCCGGCACCCTGCCGGAGGGGGATTCATCTCGGAGGACTCTTCATCGCCATGATCGCCTCCGGAGTGATGAGTGAGTAGTCCACCCCTGGACCATGGGTCCATAGCATAGCTAGATGGTCGTCTTCTCCTTGTTGTGCTTCATTGTTGGATCTTGTGAGCTGCCTAACATGATCAAGATCATCTATATGTAATTCTATATGTTGTGTTTGTCGGGATCCGATGGATAGAGAGTACTATGATTATGGTGATTATCAATCTATTGTTCATGTGTTGTTTATGATCTTGCATGCTCTCCGTTATTAGTAGAGGCTCTGGCCAAGTTTTTACTCTTAACTCCAAGAGGGAGTAATTATGCTCGATAGTGGGTTCATGCCTTCATTGATACCTGGGACAGTGACAGAAAGTTCTAAGGTTGTGATGTGCTGTTGCCACTAGGGATAAAACATTGATGCTATGTCTAAGGATGTAGTTATTGATTACATTACGCACAATACTTAATGCAATTGTCTGTTGCTTTGCAACTTAATACTGGAGGGGGTTCGGACGATAACCTGAAGGTGGACTTTTTAGGCATAGATGCAGTTGGATGGCGGTCTATGTACTTTGTCGTAATGCCCAATTAAATCTCACTATATTTACCATATCATGTATATGCATTGTTATGCCTTTCTCTATTTGTCAATTGCCCGACTGTAATTTGTTCACCCAACATGCTTTTATCTTATGGGAGAGACACCTCTAGTGAACTGTGGACCCCGGTCCTATTCTTTACATAGCATACAATCTACTTGTTTTACTGTTTTCTTTGCAAACATCTTCCACTCGATACGTTTAATCCTTTGTTACAGCAAGCCGGTGAGATTGACAACCTCACTGTTTTGTTGGGACAAAGTACTTGGGTTGTGTTGTGCAGGTTCCTAGTTGGCGCCGGAATCCCTGCGCCGCATCACATTTCGCGACCATCAACCTTCAACGTGCTTCTTGGCTCCTACTGGTTCGATTAAACCTTGGTTTCTTTCTGAGGGAAAACTTGCTACTGTGCGCATCATACCTTCCTCTTGGGGTTCCCAACGAACGTGTGAGTTACACGCCATCGAAAAGATGTGATGGCCCACAAGTATAGGGGATCGCAACAGTCTTCGAGGGAAGTAAAACCCAAATTTATTGATTCGACACAAGGGGAGGTAAAGAATACTTATAAGCCTTAACAACTGAGTTGTCAATTCAGCTGCACCTGGAAAAGCACTAGTAACAGGGGTGATGTGAAAGTAGCAGTAATATGAGAGCAGTAGTAACAGTAACACAGCAGCAGTAATAGCAATATGAGAGCAATGGCACCAGAAAATAGTTGATACTACTTCCAATGACATGTAGAACGAGTATATGATGATGAGATGGACCGGGGTTCCCAGCTATCTACACTAGTGGCAACTCTCCAATAACAAGTGTTGGGTGAACAAATTACAGTTGGGCAATTGATAGGATTGATAAGGCATTAAGAAAGAACATCAATTCATTAATCATGTAGGCATGTTTTCCATATTTAGTCGTACGTGCTCGCAATGAGAAACTTGCACAACATCTATTGTCCTACCAGCCGGTGGCAGCCGGGCCTCAAGGGAATCTACTGGATATTAAGGTACTCCTTTTAATAGAGCACCGGAGCAAAGCATTAACACTCCGTGAAAACATGTGTCCCTCACATCACCGCCATCCCCTCCGGTTGTCCCGATTTCTGTCACTTCGGGGCCTTTGGTTCCGGACATGACATGTGCATACAACTTGTAGATACAATCTAAGCAATAATTATAGAGCTCAAATCTAAGATCATGCCACTCGGGCCCTAGTGACAAGCATTAAGCATAACAAGATTGCAGCAACAATAACTTCACAAACTTTATAGATAGACTAATCATAATGTATCATCCATCGGATCCCAACAAACACAACACCGATTACATCAGATGAATCTCAATCATGTAAGGCAGCTCATGAGATCATTGTATTGAAGTACATGGGGAAGAGAATACCAACTAGCTACAGCTAGAACCCGTAGTCCATGGGGGAACTACTCACGGAGCATGATGGAGGCGGTGGCGTTGATGGAGATGGCTTCCGGGGGCACTTCCCGTCCCGGAGGGTGCCGGACAGAGACTTGTCCCCGAATTGGAGTTTCGATGGTGGCGCCTGGAGTCTTTCTGGTTTCGTCAAGTGGTACGGTGTTTTTAGGTCGAAAGGGGTTTATAGGCGAAAAGGCGGCGCGGGGGGCACTGGGGCTCCCACCACTGGGCGCGGGCCCGGGCCGGGCCGCCGCCTATGGTGTGGTGGCCCCTCT
Organism: Lolium multiflorum; assembly: GCA_030979885.1. NCBI lineage: Eukaryota > Viridiplantae > Streptophyta > Magnoliopsida > Poales > Poaceae > Lolium > Lolium multiflorum. Next base: position 248,810,664 of record CM061750.1, read on the forward strand.
CAGGCTCTTCGTGGAGCCTTCCGGAAAAATAGGAGGTTTGGTCTTCGTTTCGTCGAATTCCGAGAATATTGCCCGAACAGCCTTTCTGGAACCAAAAACACAGAAACAGGAACTGGCTGGCATCTTGTTAATAGGTTAGTTCCGGAAAACGCATAAAAACATCATAAAGTGCAAGCAAAACATGTAAGTATTGTCATAAAACAAGCATGGAACGACATAAATTATGGATACGTCGGGGACGTATCAGCATCCCCAAGCTTAGTTCCCGAGCAGGTAAACGATAAAAAGAATAATTTCTGTAGTGACATGCTACTTACATATCCTTGATCATACTATTACAAAGCATATGAAATGAATGAAGTGACTCAAGGCAATGATCTATAGTTGCTAACAAATAGATAACATATAGCAAAACTTTTCATGAAGAGTACTTTCAAGACAAGTATCAAAAGTTTTGCACAAGAGTTAACTCATAAAGCAATAAGTTCAAAGTAAAGGCATCGAAGCAACACAAGGAAGATATAAGTTTCAGCGGTTGCTTTCAACTTGTAACATGCATATCTCATGGATAATTGTCAACACAAAGTAATATGATGAATGCAAATAAGCAAGTATGTAAGAATCAATGCACAGTTGACACAAGTGTTTGCTTCTAAGATGGAAGGAAGTAGGTAAACTGACTCAACATAAAGTAAAAGAATGGCCCTTCAAAGAGGAAAGCATCGATTGCTATATTTGTGCTAGAGCTTTGGTTTTGAAAACATAAAGAGAGCATAAAAGTAAAGTTTTGAGAGGTGTTTGTTGTTGTCAACGAATGGTAGTGGGCACTCTAACCCCCTTGCTAGACAAACCTTCAAGAGCGGCTCCCATGAATTATTTTTATTTTGGGTGGCACTCCTTCCAACCTTTCTTTCACAAACCATGGCTAACCGAATCCTCGGGTGCCTGCCAACAATCTCATACCATGAAGGAGTGCCCTTTTATTTTAGTTTTATTATGATGACACTCCTCCCCACCTTTGCTTACACAAGCCATGGCTAACCGAATCCTCGGGTGCCGTCCAACAATCACATACCATGGAGGAGTGTCTATTTTTGTTAATTAATTTGGGACTGGGAATCCCATTGCCAGCTCTTTTTGCAAAATTATTGGATAAGCGGATGAAGCCACTAGTCCATTGGTGAAAGTTGCCCAACAAGATTGAAAGATAAACACCACATACTTCCTCATGAGCTATTAAACATTGACACAAATCAGAGGTGATAAATTTTGAATTGTTTAAAGGTAGCACTCAAGCAATTTACTTTGGAATGGCAGAAACCACATAGTAGGTAGGTATGGTGGACACAGATGGCATAGGTTTTGGCTCAAGGTTTTGGATGCACGAGAAGTATTCCCTCTCGATACAAGGCTTAGGCTAGCAAGGTTGTTTGAAGCAAACACAAGTATGAACCGGTACAGCAAAACTTACATAAGAACATATCGCAAGCATTATAATACTCTACACTGTCTTCCTTGTTGCTCAAACACTTTTACCAGAAAATATCTAGACCTTAAGAGAGATCAATTATGCAAACCAATTTTAACAAGCTCTACGGTAGTTCTCCACTAATAGGTTTAAACTACATGAAAAAAACTTAATCATGATCTACTTGAGAGCTCAAAACAATTGCCAAGTGTCAAATTATTCAAGACATTATGAGGCATTTTCTATTTCCAACCAAATACCAATAAGTATTGTAGCTTCCAACTTTTATCATTGAACATTAAAAGTAAAACGAAGAACAAGTGTTCATATGAAAAAGCGGAGCGTGTCTCTCTCCCAAACAAGGATTGCTAGGATCCATATTTATTCAAACACAAACAAAAATAAAAACACACAAACGCTCCAAGTAAAGCACATATGATGTGACCGAATAAAAATATAGTTTCAATAGAAGAAACCTGATAAGTTGATGAAGAAGGGGATGCCTTGGGCATACCCAAGCTTAGACGCTTGAGTCTCCTTAAAATATGCAGGGATGAACCACGGGGCATCCCCAAGCTTTGACTTTTCACTCTTCTTGATCATATATCATCCTCCTCTCTTGACCCTTGAAAACTTCCTTCACACCAAACTTCTCATAAACTTCATTAGAGGGGTTAGTACTCAAAAAACTTTAATCCACCTTGGTCCTGTAGTGACACATTGCAAGAACTCAATAAAACATTAGCTACAGCTCTCCACGTCTAGAAAGCCTCACTTAAAGTCCACAAGAGACAATGCAAAAAACAGAGACAGAATCTGCCAAAACAGAACAGCCAGTAAACACGAATTTTAAAATGGTACTTCCGTTGCTCAAATCAGAAAACTCAAAACTAATGAAAGTTGCGTACATATCTGAGGATCACGCACGTAAATTGGCAGATTTTTCTGAGTTTCCTACAGAGAAATAAGCCCAGATTCGTGACAGATAGAAATCTGTTTCTGCGCAGAAATCCAAATCTAGTATCAACCTTCTATTAGAGACTTCACTTGGCACAATAAAAAACAAAACTAAGATAAGGAGAGGTCGCTACAGTAGTAAACAACTTCCAAGACACAAATATAAAACAAAGTACTGTAGCAAAATAACACATGGGTTATCTCCCAAGAAGTTCTTTTCTTTATAGCCATTAAGATGGGCTCAGCAGTTTTAAATGATGCACTCGCAAGAAATAGTATTTGAAGCAAAAGAGAGCATCAAAAAGCAAATTCAAAACACATTTAAGTCTCACATGCTTCCTATGGAAAGGAATCTTGTACACAAATAAATTCATGAAGAACAAAGTGATAAGCATAAGAAGATAAAACAAGAGTAACTTCAAAATTTTAAGCATATAGAGAGGTGTTTTAGCACCATGAAAATTTCTACTACCATATTTTCCTCTCTCATAATAATTTTCAGTAGCTTCATGAATAAACTCAACAATATAACTATCACATGCAGCATACTTTTCATGATTTCCAAACACATAATTTTTATCAAGTTCAAGAATAGTGGAATTAAAACTTTCAAACTTACTTTTATTAATAATATAACAAGGTAGGTGATCAATCTCAATAGATATGGGACTCATAGAATAAGTCAAGAACTCTCCAATCCCATTTTCATTAGTAGTACAATTAATATTATCAAGTAACATAGGACCATCATCTAGAGCTTTATCATAAACATTTGCCAAGCAAAATTCTTTAGTACCATGCATTTCGACATCAGGCACAAACAAAGCATTATCATAAGATTTATCAAAGTAGCATGGATTATCATAAATAACAGTAGCATAATCATTCTCACAAGTATTACTCATAGGTACTATTTCAAGAGAATCCACAGGAACATAACATTCAACCTCTTTCGGTAAGCATGGAGGACAATCAAATAATGTAAGAGATAAAGAGTTACTCTCATTAGAAGGTTGACATGGGTAGCTAATCCATTCTTCCTCCTTTTGTTCGTCGCTCTCTTCTTCTTTTTCATCCAATGAGCTTTCAAGTTCATCAATTTCCTCCTCTTTTTCATCCAATGAGCTTTCAGGTTCATCAATTTCTTCTTCCACCGGTTCCTGCAAATTGTGAGTGCATTCTTGTGCATTAATGTGTCTCTCTTTATAATCAAGGATATAAGGATTCCTACTGTAGCATTCTATGCAAGAATTAAGGATAGTAGAGACATAATCTTTAAGGCCCTTACAAACAACACAAGTTTCATAATTCTCAACCATGAAGGATTCTATCTCGGAGGCTCCCATAAATAAGACAAATTGTTCTACCTCTTCGAACCCATAATGAATATAGCAATTCCGATTATAGTTCTTAATTAAAAATTCCTCACTAAAGCCACATTGAAATTTAAGATGTTTAGTATCCTGTTGAGAGCAACAGTTTATATTATGGCGTTCAAGCAAGATTTCAGCAATTGTATTCAATTTTTCTATCATAGCACTCATTATTTTACCAGTTCTTGATTCTCTATAATTATTATAACATTCTATAAGCTCCAAGTAGGTTGTTGGTTCTCCCATAACAGCAGTTTTTAATTTTTAGGTTTTTCAAATTTTTATGGATTTTCGGGTATATAGGGAAAATAAAACAAGACAAAAATAAACTAGACAAAAGTAAACTAAGCAAAGTAAAACTAGACAGAAATAAACTAAGCACAAATAAACTAGACAGAAATAAACTAGCAAGACAAAATAAGATAAAAGCAGAGAGAGAGGTAGAGTGTACTCCCCAGGTGAACTTATGAGTAGAGCTATGCCTCCCCGGCAACGGCGCCAGAAAATAGTCTTGATGACCCACAAGTATAGGGGATCGCAACAGTCTTCGAGGGAAGTAAAACCCAAATTTATTGATTCGACACAAGGGGAGGTAAAGAATACTTATAAGCCTTAACAACTGAGTTGTCAATTCAGCTGCACCTGGAAAAGCACTAGTAACAGGGGTGATGTGAAAGTAGCAGTAATATGAGAGCAGTAGTAACAGTAACACAGCAGGTAATAGCAATATGAGAGCAATGGCACCAGAAAATAGTTGATACTACTTCCAATGACATGTAGAACGAGTATATGATGATGAGAGATGGACCGGGGTTCCCAGCTATCTACACTAGTGGCAACTCTCCAATAACAAGTGTTGGGTGAACAAATTACAGTTGGGCAATTGATAGGATTGATAAGGCATTAAGAAAGAACATCAATTCATTAATCATGTAGGCATGTTTTCCATATTTAGTCGTACGTGCTCGCAATGAGAAACTTGCACAACATCTATTGTCCTACCAGCCGGTGGCAGCCGGGCCTCAAGGGAATCTACTGGATATTAAGGTACTCCTTTTAATAGAGCACCGGAGCAAAGCATTAACACTCCGTGAAAACATGTGTCCCTCACATCACCGCCATCCCCTCCGGTTGTCCCGATTTCTGTCACTTCGGGGCCTTTGGTTCCGGACAGTGACATGTGCATACAACTTGTAGATACAATCTAAGCAATAATTATAGAGCTCAAATCTAAGATCATGCCACTCGGGCCCTAGTGACAAGCATTAAGCATAACAAGATTGCAGCAACAATAACTTCACAAACTTTATAGATAGACTAATCATAATGTATCATCCATCGGATCCCAACAAACACAACACCGATTACATCAGATGAATCTCAATCATGTAAGGCAGCTCATGAGATCATTGTATTGACCAACTAGCTACAGCTAGAACCCGTAGTCCATGGGGGAACTACTCACGGAGCATGATGGAGGCGGTGGCGTTGATGGAGATGGCTTCCGGGGGCACTTCCCCGTCCCGGGTCTTAGGGACAGAGACTTCTGTCCCCCGAATTGGAGTTTCGCGATGGTGGCGGCGCCCCTGGAGTCTTTCTGGAGTTTCGTCAAGTGGTACGGTGTTTTTAGGTCGAAAGGGGTTTTATAGGCGAAGAGGCGGCGCAGGGGGCACCTGGGGGCTCCCCACCACAGGCCGGCGCGGGCCTAGGCCAGGCGCGCCGCCCTATGGTGTGGTGGCCCTCTGGCCCCTCTCCGACTCTTCTTCGGTGTTCTGGAGCCTTCCGGAAAAATAGGAGGTTTGGTCTTCGTTTCGTCGAATTCCGAGAATATTGCCCGAACAGCCTTTCTGGAACCAAAAACAGCAGAAAACAGGAACTGGCCCTGTGGCATCTTGTTAATAGGTTAGTTCCGGAAAACGCATAAAAACATCATAAAGTGCAAGCAAAACATGTAAGTATTGTCATAAAACAAGCATGGAACGACAGAAATTATGGATACGTCGGGGACGTATCATAACCAGTGGCGTCCATAACCCTGCCCAGGCCAAGCCGGAAGGGTAACCTTGCTAACGTCGTCATCTTGTACCTGTCAAAGTCGGGCCATCGGTTGCCGACAAAAGGGAGGAAGCAAAAGAGAAAGGGGAAAAGGCGAGAGTAAGTACCAAGGAACGAACTCCGGCACGTACTTAGCGAGACTAGAAATGGCTATGCTCGCCGGGCGAATATATATATATCGCCTGGGGCTATATGGTAGGTTTAGCGGCAGCAAAACTATAACCAATAGAGACACGCTACAACATCCGTCTACTCAGAGAAGATAAGAGAGCGCACAAGGTAACAGATAAATACTTGATGGCGTGTAACTCACACGTTCGTTGGGAACCCCAAGAGGAAGGTATGATGCGCACAGTAGCAAGTTTTCCCTCAGAAAGAAACCAAGGTTTAATCGAACCAGTAGGAGCCAAGAAGCACGTTGAAGGTTGATGGTCGCGAAATGTGATGCGGCGCAACACCAGGGATTCCGGCGCCAACGCGGAACCTGCACAACACAACCCAAGTACTTTGTCCCAACGAAACAGTGAGGTTGTCAATCTCACCGGCTTGCTGTAACAAAGGATTAAGCGTATCGAGTGGAAAATGTTTGCAAAGAAAACAGTAAAACAAGTAGATTGTATGCTATGTAAAGAATAGGACCGGGGTCCACAGTTCACTAGAGGTGTCTCTCCCATAAGATAAAAGCATGTTGGGTGAACAAATTACAGTCGGGCAATTGACAAATAGAGAAAGGCATAACAATGCATATACATGATATGATAAATATAGTGAGATTTAATCCGGGCATTACGACAAAGTACATAGACCGCCATCCAACTGCATCTATGCCTAAAAAGTCCACCTTCAGGTTATCATCCGAACCCCATTCAGTATTAAGTTGCTAAGCAACAGACAATTGCATTAAGTATGGTGCGTAATGTAATCAACAACTACATCCTTAGACATAGCATCAATGTTTTATCCCTAGTGGCAACAGCACATCACAACCTTAGAACCTACTGTCACGATCCCAGGTGTAAATGAAGGCATGAACCCACTATCGAGCATAAATACCCCCTCTTGGAGTTAAGAGCAAAAACTTGGCCAGAGCCTCTACTAATAACGGAGAGCATGCAAGATCATAAACAACACATAAACAATAGATTGATAATCACCATAATCATAGTACTCTCTATCCATCGGATCCCGACAAACACAACATATAGTATTACAGATAGATGATCTTGATCATGTTAGGCAGCTCACAAGATCCAACAATGAAGCACAACAAGGAGAAGACGACCATCTAGCTACTGCTATGGACCCATGGTCCAGGGTGAACTACTCACTCATCACTCCGGAGGCGACCATGGCGGTGTAGAGTCCTCCGGAGATGAATCCCCTCTCCGGCAGGGTGCGGAGGCGATCTCCCGAATCCCCGAGATGGGATTCGCGGCGGCGTCTCGAAGGTTTTCCGTATCGTGGCTCTCTGCTGGGGGTTTCGCGACGGAGGCTTTAAGTAGGCGGAGAGTCAACGAGGGGCCACGAGGGGACCGGGGCTAGGTCGGCGCGGCCAGGGCTGGGCCGCGCCGCCCTACCCTCTGGCCGCCTCGTGGCCCCACTGTTATCTCTTCGGTCTTCGGAAGCTTCGTGCAAAAATAGGACCCTGGGAAAGTTTCGTCCAATTCCGAGAATATTTCTTTACTAGGATTTCTGAAACCAAAAACAATGACAAGCGGCTCTTCGGCATCTTGTTAATAGGTTAGTTCCAAAATGCATAAATATGACATATAATGTGCATAAAACATGTAGGTATCATCAATAAAGTAGCATGGAACATAAGAAATTATCGATACGTTGGAGACGTATCAGAATCCCCAAGCTTTCTCGTCCCGAGCAGGTAAAACGATAACAAAGATAATTTCTGAAGTGACATGCCATCATAATCTTGATCATACTATTTGTAAACATATGTAATGAATGCAGCGATCAAAACAAAGGTAATGACATGAGTAAACAAGTGAATCATATGACAAAGACTTTTCATGAATAGTACTTCAAGACAAGCATCAATAAGTCTTGCATAAGAGTTAACTCATAAAGCAATAAATCAAAGTAAAGGTGTTGAAGCAACACATAGGAAGATTAAGTTTCAGCGGTTGCTTTCAACTTATAACATGTATATCTCATGGATATTGTCAATATAAAGTAATATAACAAGTGCAATATGCAAGTATGTAGGAATCAATGCACAGTTCACACAAGTGTTTGCTTCTTAGGTGGAAGGAGATAGGTAAACTGACTCAACAATAAAAGTAAAAGAAAGGTCCTTCAAAGAGGAAAGCATCGATTGCTGTATTTGTGCTAGAGCTTTTATTTTGAAAACATGAAACAATTTTGTCAACGGTAGTAATAAAGCATATGAGTTATGTAAATTATATCTTACAAGTTGCAAGCCTCATGCATAGTATACTAATAGTGCCCGCACCTCGTCCTACTTAGCTTGGACTACCGGATCTTCGCATGCCATGTTTCAACCAAGTGTCACAAAGGGGTACCTCCATGCCGCCTGTACAAAGGTCTAAGGAGAAAGCTCGCATTTTGGATTTCTCGCTTTTGATTATTCTCAACTTAGACATCCATACCGGGACAACATGGACAACAGATAATGGACTCCTCTTAAATGCATAAGCATGTAGCAACAATTATTATTCTCATATGAGATTGAGGATATATGTCCAAAACTGAAACTTCAACCATGATTCATGGCTTTAGTTAGCGGCCCAATGTTCTTCTCTAACAATTTTGCATGCTCCAACCACTAAAATGATAGATCCTTCAGACAAGACGGACATGCATAGCAACTCACATGATATTCAACAATAGTTGATGGCGTTCCCCAGAAGCATGGTTATCGCACAACAAGCAACTTAATAAAATATAAAGTGCATAAGTACATATTCAATACTACGATAGTTTTTAAGGCTATTTTGTCCCATGAGCTATATATTGCAAAGGTGAATGATGGAATTTTAAAGGTAGCACTCAAGCAATTTACTTTGGAATGGCGGAGAAATACCATGTAGTAGGTAGGTACGGTGGACACAAATGGCATAGTGGTTGGCTCAAGGATTTTGGATGCATGAGAAGTATTCCCTCTCGATACAAGGTTTAGGCTAGCAAGGTTATTTGAAGCAAACTCAAGGATGAACAGGTGCAGCAAAACTCACATAAAAGACATATTGTAAACATTATAAGACTCTACACCGTCTTCCTTGTTGTTCAAAACTCAATACTAGATATTATCTAGACCTTAGAGAGACCAAATATGCAAATCAAATTTTAGCAAGCTCTATGTATTTCTTCATTAATGGGTGCAAAGTATATGATGCAAGAGCTTAAACATGAGCACAACAATTGCCAAGTATCATATTATCCAAGACATTTTAGAATTACTACATGTAGCATTTTCCAATTCCAACCATATAACAATTTAACGAAGAAGAAACTTCGCCTTGAACATTATGAGTAAAGCCTAAGGACACATGTGTCCATATGCAACAGCGGAGCGTGTCTCTCTCCCACAAAGTGAATGCTAGGATCCATTTTATTCAAACAAAAACAAAAACGAAAACAAACCGACGCTCCAAGTAAAGAACACAAGATGTGATTGAATAAAAATATAGTTTCAGGGGAGGAACCTGATGATGTTGTCGATGAAGAAGGGGATGCCTTGGGCATCCCCAAGCTTAGACGCTTGAGTCTTCTTAAAATATGCAGGGGTGAACCACGGGGGCATCCCCAAGCTTAGAGCTTTCACTCCTCTTGATCATAGTATATCATTCTCCTCTCTTGACCCTTGAAAACTTCCTTCACACCAAACTTCAAGCAAACTCATTAGAGGGTTAGTGCACAATTAATAATTCACACATTCAGAGGTGACACAAACATTATTTTCACTTCTGGACATTGCATAAAGCTACTGGACATTAATGGATCAAAGAAATAAATCCAACATAGCAAAAGAGGCAATGCGAAATAAAAGGCAGAATCTGTCAAAAACAGAACAGTCCGTAAAGACGAATTTAAAGATGGCACCAGACTTGCTCAAATGGAAAAACTCAAAACTAATGAAAGTTGCGTACATATCTGAGGATCACGCTCGTAAATTGGCAGATTTTTTCGAATTTTCTACAGAGAACTGTGCCCAGATTCGTGACAGACAGCAATGCTGTTTCTGCGCAGCGATCCCAAATATAACATCAACTTTGACATAGAAACTTTACTTGGCACAAAAACATGATAAGGAGAGGTTGCTACAGTAGTAAACAACTTCCAAGACTCAACAAAACAAAAAATTGCTGTAGGTAAAAACATGGGTTGTCTCCCATAAGCGCTTTTCTTTAACGCCTTTCAGCTAGGCGCAGAAAGTGCAAATCAAGTAACATCGAGAGTAGAAGCATCAACATCATAGCTTGTTCTAATAATAGAATCAAAAGGCAACTTCATTCTCTTTCTAGGGAAGTGTTCCATACCTTTCTTGAGAGGAAATTGATATTTAATATTACCTTCCCTCATATCAATAACAGCACCAACGGTTCGAAGAAAAGGTCTTCCCAACACAATAGGACAAGATGCATTGCATTCGATATCCAAAACAACAAAATCAACGGGGACAAGGTTATTGTTAACCGTAATATGCACATTATCAATCCTCCCCAAAGGTTTCTTTTTAACATTATCGGCAAGATTAACATCCAAATAACAATTCTTCAATGGTGGCAAGTCAAGCATATCATAAATCTTTTTAGGCATAACAGAAATACTTGCACCAAGATCACATAAAGCATTACATTCAAAGTCATTGAATTTCATTTTAATGATGGGCTCCCAACCATCTTCTAACTTTCTAGGAATAGAAGTTTCAAGTTTTAGTTTCTCTTCTCTAGCTTTTATGAGAGCATTTGTAATATGTTTTGTAAAGGCTAAATTTATAGCACTAGCATTAGGACTTTTAGCAAGTTTTTGTAAGAACTTTATAACTTCAGAGATGTGGCAATCATCAAAATCTAAATCATTATGAGCTACAGCAATGGGATCATTGTTCCCAAGGTTGGAAAAAATTTCAGCAGTTTTATCACAAGCAGTTTCAGCAGTTTTAGCAATTTCAGGCAGTTTTGTACGCTTTGCACTAGGAGTAGAAACATTGCTAACACCAATTATTTTACCATTGATAGTAGGAGGTGCAGCAACATGTGAAGAATTAGCATTACTAGTGGTGGTAATAGTCCAAACTTTAGCTACATTATTCTCTTTAGCTAGTTTTTCATTTTCTTCTCTATCCCACCTAGCACGCAGTTCAGCCATTAATCTTATATTCTCATTAATTCTAACTTGGATGGCATTTGCTGTAGTAGTAATCTTATTATCAATATCATCAGGTTTAGCAGCCATTTTATTAATTAAAGAAGATTGTGATGCAGACATGTATGAGATTCGGGTTTCAGCATTTGAAATTTTAGTTTGCAGACCAGAAATCTCCCTATTCAAGTTTTCAAGTTGATTTCCTATATTTTTCAACAAGGTAGATTGTTCATTCATAGTTTTAGTAAACAATTGATTTTGCTCATATTGTGATTGCATAAAGTTTTTAGTGGATCTTTCAATTCCTAGCATCCTTTCCTCATATCTACCATAATCATTACCACTAGCAGGATATGGCCTATAGTTATTACCAGAATTGTTCCTATAAGCATTGTTGTTGAAATTATTATTTTTAATAAAATTCACATCAACATTTTCTTCTTGAGCAACCAATGAAGCTAAAGGAACATTATTTGGATCAACATTAGATCTACCATTCACAAGCATAGACATAATCACATCAATCTTATCACTCAAGGAAGAGGTTTCTTCAACAGAATTTACCTTCTTACCTTGTGGAGCTCTTTCCGTGTGCCATTCAGAGTAATTTATCATCATATCATCAAGAAGTTTTGTAGCCGCCCCCAAAGTGATGGACATAAAGGTACCTCCAGCAGCTGAATCCAATAAATTCCGCGAAGAAAAATTTAGTCCTGCATAGAAGGTTTGGATGATCATCCAAGTAGTCAGTCCATGGGTTGGGCAATTCTTTACCAAAGTTTTCATTCTCTCCCATGCTTGAGCAACATGTTCAGTATCTAATTGTTTAAAATTCATTATGCTACTTCTCAAAGATATAATTTTAGCGGGAGGATAATATCTACCAATAAAAGCATCCTTGCATTTAGTCCATGAATCAATACTATTCTTAGGCAAAGATAGCAACCAATCTTTAGCTCTTCCTCTTAATGAGAAAGGAAACACTTTCAATTTAATAATATCACCATCTACATCTTTATACTTTTGCATTTCACAAAGTTCAACAAAATTATTGAGATGGGCAGCAGCATCATCAGAACTAACACCAGAAAATTGATCTCTCATGACTAGATTTAGTAAAGCAGGTTTAATTTCAAAAAATTCTGCTGTAGTAGCAGGTGGAGCAATAGGTGTGCATAGGAAATCATTATTATTTGCATTTGTGAAGTCACACAACTTAGTATTTTCAGGGGTATTCATTTTAGCAACGGTAAATAAAACAAACTAGATAAAGTAAATGCAAGTAACTAATTTTTTTGTGTTTTCGATATAGAGAGCAAGACAATAAATAAAGTAAAACTAGCAACTAATTTTTTTGTGTTTTGTTTAGGTGCAGCAAACAAAGTAGTAAATAAAATAAAGCAAGACAAAAACAAAGTAAAGAGATTGAGAAGTGGAGACTCCCCTTGCAGCGTGTCTTGATCTCCCCGGCAACGGCAGAAAAAGAGCTTGATGGCGTGTAACTCACACGTTCGTTGGGAACCCCAAGAGGAAGGTATGATGCGCACAGTAGCAAGTTTCCCTCAGAAAGAAACCAAGGTTTAATCGAACCAGTAGGAGCCAAGAAGCACGTTGAAGGTTGATGGTCGCGAAATGTGATGCGGCGCAACACCAGGGATTCCGGCGCCAACGCGGAACCTGCACAACACAACCCAAGTACTTTGTCCCAACGAAACAGTGAGGTTGTCAATCTCACCGGCTTGCTGTAACAAAGGATTAAGCGTATCGAGTGGAAAATGTTTGCAAAAAACGTAAAACAAGTAGATTGTATGCTAAAAGAATAGGACCGGGGTCCACAGTTCACTAGAGGTGTCTCTCCCATAAGATAAAAGCATGTTGGGTGAACAAATTACAGTCGGGCAATTGACAAATAGAGAAAGGCATAACAATGCATATACATGATATGATAAATATAGTGAGATTTAATCCGGGCATTACGAAAAAGTACATAGACCGCCATCCAACTGCATCTATGCCTAAAAAGTCCACCTTCAGGTTATCATCCGAACCCCATTCAGTATTAAGTTGCTAAGCAACAGACAATTGCATTAAGTATGGTGCGTAATGTAATCAACAACTACATCCTTAGACATAGCATCAATGTTTTATCCCTAGTGGCAACAGCACATCACAACCTTAGAACCTACTGTCACGATCCCAGGTGTAAATGAAGGCATGAACCCACTATCGAGCATAAATACCCCCTCTTGGAGTTAAGAGCAAAAACTTGGCCAGAGCCTCTACTAATAACGGAGAGCATGCAAGATCATAAACAACACATAACCAATAGATTGATAATCACCATAATCATAGTACTCTCTATCCATCGGATCCCGACAAACACAACATATAGTATTACAGATAGATGATCTTGATCATGTTAGGCAGCTCACAAGATCCAACAATGAAGCACAACAAGGAGAAGACGACCATCTAGCTACTGCTATGGACCCATGGTCAGGGGGTGAACTACTCACTCATCACTCCGGAGGCGACCATGGCGGTGTAGAGTCCTCCGGGAGATGAATCCCCTCTCCGGCAGGGTGCCGGAGGCGATCTCCTGAATCCCCGAGATGGGATTCGCGGCGGCGGCGTCTCTGGAAGGTTTTCCGTGTCGTGGCTCTCGGTGCTGGGGGTTTCGCGACGGAGGCTTTAAGTAGGCGGAGGGTCAACGCGAGGGGCCCACGAGGGGCCCAGGGGCTAGGTCGGCGCGGCCAGGGCCTGGGCCGCGCGCCCTACCCTCTGGCCGCCTCGTGGCCCCACTTCGTTATCTCTTCGGTCTTGGAAGCTTCGTGCAAAAATAGGACCCTGGGCGAAAGTTTCGTCCAATTCCGAGAATATTTCTTTACTAGGATTTCTGAAACCAAAAACAGCAGAAAACACAACTGGCTCTTCGGCATCTTGTTAATAGGTTAGTTCCAGAAAATGCATAAATATGACATATAATGTGCATAAAACATGTAGGTATCATCAATAAAGTAGCATGGAACATAAGAAATTATCGATACGTTGGAGACGTATCAATACTACACAAACATAACCCAGCCAAATACACATATCCCCTTCAACAAAGCGAAGAGGCAATGTAAAAGGCACTCAACGGTGGACAAGTTTTATTAGGTATCGGTTGTAGTAATGCTATATTACTACGCAAGTTATTAGCAAATTATTATCAACAACATAAAGGTGTAAGTTGTTCTATGATCGAGCTATACAATTCCAAGTCGTCCATAACCGCGGACACGGCTTATCGATAAGATGTACACCCTGCAGGGGTTGCCCAAATGTAACCATACGCATGCTCGACCCGCTTCTTACAGGCGATGTCTCACAACAAGACCGTTCCCAGTTCAACAAGAAAGTCTAGGGGGGCCACCCAACTAAGCTACCCGTGACGAAGTCCGGCCGTACTCCGAGACGGACCCAGAGGTTGCGTAGGCGTCTAGGCGGGCACTAACGGCCAAGCACTAGATAAGTCGTCTAGCAATTATGCAGTACAGTACAGAATATAAACACCCGAAGGCAACAGGAAGTAAATCGTGCATCGTGCATATGAGCAAATAAAACCAAGGTTGTGGCCCCCTTTTCAACTGACTTGAGAAAAGGTAATGGGTGAGGGGGGGTCCCAATAAACGTCCCCACGTACGGGTAGAGCGCTCAATCTCGGAACAGATAACAAGAACTCGGGTCCTAGGGGACATTAGCGAGTCAAAGTTCCGATGCTTTCGCAAAGGGGCTCACAGATGCCTCTGCTTACAATTTTAGTTGTTAACAATAAAGTAAAGTGTGAATATCTCCAACAAATGATATAGCATGTGATAACCTCCCAACAACCCAACATATCCCGATAACAGATCGAGATAAACAACAGAGCCTAAACACGCCTACGACTCGCAAGGCTCAAACATCAAGCAACGGCTATGGTTAAGGAATGATACATATAGGATTATTATGGTAAACAAGTGGAATAGGAGACGTGACTCGATAAAGAAGCGCAACATAAGGATAGCAATGCGAGGGAGAGTAGGTGAAGAGAGAGGGCTCGCCTGGGAAAAGCTGCAGAAGAACTTGATACGTCTCAAACGTATCTATAATTTCTTATGTTCCATGCCACTTTATTGATGATACCTACATGTTTTATACACATTATATGTCATTATTATGCGTTTTCCGGAACTAACCTATTAACAAGATGCCACAGTGCCAGTTCCTGTGTTCTGCTGTTTTTGGTTCCAGAAAGGCTGTTCGGGCAATATTCTCGGAATTCGACGAAACAAAGACCAAACATCTTAATTCACCGAGACGGACCAGAACACCGAAGGGGAGACGGAGAGGAGGCCCAGGGCCCCGACACCACACGGCCGCGGGCGGGCCTGGCCGCGCCGGCCTATGAGGAGGCGCCACTGGTGCCCCTCTGCGCCGCCTCTTCGCCTACTTAACCCCTCGTGACCTAAAAACACCGTACCATGACGAATCTCAGAAAGACTACTGGGCGCCGCCGCCATCGCGAAACTCCAATTCGGGGGACGAAGTCTCGTTCCGGCACCCTGCCGGACGGGGAATTGCCCCCGAGTCATCTCCACCGCCGTCTTCACCGCCATCTTCACCGCCATTGTCTCCATGATGAGGAGGGAGTAATTCACCCTGGGGCTGAGGGCTCTACCGTAGCTATGTGGTTAATCTCTCTCTCTGTACTCCAATACAATGATCTTATGAGCTGCTTTACATGATTGAGATCCATATGATGAGCTTTGTATCGCTACTAGTTGTGTGCTACTCATGTGATGTTATTAAAGTAGTCTATTCCTCCTACTTGGTGTAAAGGTGATTAGTGTGTGCACCGTGTGGTTCTTGTCGTAGGCTATGATCACGATCTCTTGTAGATTGTGGAGTTAATTATCATTATGATAGTATTGATGTGATCTATTCCTCCTTCATAGTGTAATGTGGACAGTGTGTGCACTATGTTAGTTCTTGGTTTATTTTGCAATGATCTATTATGCTCTAAGGTTATTTAAATATGAACATTGAATTGTGGAGCTTGTTAACTCCGGCATTGAGGGTTCGTGTAATCCTACGCAATGTGTTCATCATCCAACAAAAGAGTGTATGTAGCACATAAGAGAAAGAGTTATTTATTATGCGATCAATGTTGAGAGTGTCCACTAGTGAAAGTATGATCCCTAGGCCTTGTTTCCAATACTGCAAACACCGTTTACTTACTGTTCTGTTGCATGTTTACTCGCTGCCATATTTTATTCAGATTGCTATTACCACTCATATACATCCATATTACTTGTATTTCACTATCTCTTCGCCGAACTAGTGCACACCTATACACCTGACAAGTGTATTTGGTGTGTTGGGGACACAAGAGACTTCTTGCTTTGTGATTACAGGGTTGCTTGAGAGGGATATCTTTGACCTCTTCCTCCCCGAGTTCGATAAACCTTGGGTAATCCACTTAAGGGAAACTTGCTGCTGTTCTACAAACCTCTGCTCTTGGAGGCCCAACAGCTGTCTACAAGAATAGAAGCTCCCGTAGACATCGAACTTATCGGAGAACTCGTCGTATCTCACAACACCACTTCGTGATCCTATCCGAGAAGAAGCAAATGCTGGAACAAACAACGCATGCAAGTCTTACTACTACGGATAAAGAACCAGCATGCTCAAGATGATATGCATGACATGGCAAGGATGATGCGGTGCAACTTATCCATATTAATCGGAGTCGGAACCCCGAACAAGCAAATTAAGGTTGGAGTTGCATTTCTACCGGCAAAGTTAAGTGTTGATTAGCATGGCATATCATGGCAGGGGTGAGCTACATCAAAATTAAACGGAGCGGGGAAACCTTAGGTGGATATCCGAAATACTCCGCATATATGTGAGGTGGAAATGCACAACTGTCAACGCGCGACATGATGCGAGATGCAAACAGGCATATGGATGGCATATTCATGTTCCTTATGTTTTTCTGAGCAATTTTCATATATAACACTTTTTATTTCGAATACGGTTTAAAAGATATGCATTTCTATGCAAGTATTATACCTTTCTGCAATTTTCAGAAAATCGAGAAAAAGGAAAACAGTTTTATAGAGAGAGCTAGCCACGGGGGCTGACTTGCGGGACCGGGGATCTTGTTGGATGCGGACGGCTGACCTTGCTGCAGATCTTCTCACCGAATGAAGCACTAGCCAAGGTCAATGATGACGGGGTCCACGTCGGATCGGAGGAAGAAACAAAAGGTGGGGATTTGCTCTCCCTAGGAACTTGCGGGACCGGGATCTGTTGGATGCGGCGGAGGCACTGCGGATCTTCTCACCGAATGAAGCACTAGCCAAGGTCAATGACAGACGGGGTCCACCTGTCGGATCGGAGGAAGAAACAAAAAGGTGGGGATTTGCTCTCCCTAGGAATTGAACACATGATCTGATGGAAGCAGAAACGAGAAACTAACCATTGGGTTCTTGTTGGGATCACGTCAAGATTAGCGTGTATGGCAACATGAAGCATGCGGAGGCGGAGGTTGTGGATGAAATCCATGGCGGGATGGAGCTCGGGTTGGCATCGATCCCGCAGGTTAGGGCGAAGCGGGACGCGGGAGATGGCGTCGGGGGCGCGCCTCGCGTGGGGAGCCAGGACGTGGCGGAGCCGGCACCATGGGGTCACCGGAGCGTCACCGGCGACGAGCACTGCGGGGAAAACGGCGGTCAACGCCGGTAGGCTCGCATAGACGAAACGAGAGGGGCTTGAGGTCCGGGGTGAAGAGGGAGTTATCAGGATCATGAATCCATGCCGGAAACGACGGGGAAGCACGGAGGTGGCCGGAGAAGAAGCTCGGCGACCGACGCGGAGAAACGGCGACACTACGCTCGAATTACAGGGTATTAACTCGATTCCTTACACCCGAACGTAGAGGACGACAAGGCGGTTCCAACGGTGGTGGCGGCGAGGCTTGGGGTGGACGGAGTCGTCGACACGGTCAAGGTTTCGTGAGGTGGCCATGGCTTCGGTGGCTATTCCTTGGTTGCTCACAGAGAGGAAGAAAGGGGAAAAGAAAGGAGGAGATGGCGGCGCGAGGAGGGAGGAAGAGGAGGGGCGCTAGGGTTTCCAGGGGATAAGGAGAGGGAGGGAGCAGGTGGTGGTGCGGAGTGGTTGGGAGAGGACGACCACGCAGAGAGAGGAGCTCACGCTTCTCTCGTGCGTGGAAGACGACAAGCAGGGATCGTACCGGTTCGATGGAGGTTGGCCGAGCTGGGCTGGTGGAGGTGGGCTCGGGCCAAGGAAGAGAGAAGCAACTGGGCGCCGGGAGAGGGAAAAAGGCCAGGGGAGAGGGAGAGCCCAGGGAGAAAAGGGTAGGGGTTTTTATTTTGAAATTGTTTTCTCCTTTTAAAAGCTGTTTTGCAAAAAGATGTGAATCAATTAAAATAAAAGTTTGAATTTGAGAGTGTCCACTAGTGAAAGTATGATCCCTAGGCCTTGTTTCCAATACTGCAAACACCGTTTACTGTGTTCTGTTGCATGTTTACTCGCTGCCATATTTTATTCAGATTGCTATTACCACTCATATACATCCATATTACTTGTATTTCACTATCTCTTCGCCGAACTAGTGCACCTATACATCTGACAAGTGTATTTGGTGTGTTGGGGACACAAGAGACTTCTTGCTTTGTGATTACAGGGTTGCTTGAGAGGGATATCTTTGACCTCTTCCTCCCTGAGTTCGATAAACCTTGGGTAATCCACTTAAGGGAAACTTGCTGCTTTTCTACAAACCTCTGCTCTTGGAGGCCCAACACTGTCTACAAGAATAGAAGCTCCCGTAGACATCAAGCACTTTTCTGGCGCCGTTGGGGGAGGAAAGGTAAAAGGCACTCATACTTCGGTTCAGGTAACAGTACTTTTCTGGCACCATTGTGTGTGTGCTCGAAGCTATTTCCTTTAGATCCTGCAATTACATCTTTTTGTTTCTTGTTTTTATTTTCACTAGTTAGGCATAATGGAAAACAACAAAAAAATTGGTGAGCTTTTTAATCTTTTTCCTAATTTAGAATTGTTTGATGCGAAAATTAAAAAACCTATGGAACCTTATTTGCATGATAATAGCAATGTTATTGGTATGAATGCAATTACTGCTAATGCTATGAAGAAGTCTAAGCTTGGGGAAGCTAGTTTACATAAAAATAATCTTTTTTGCTCCTCCGCTTTAGAAGAAATATTTTGCTCTGATGATGCTTTATCTCCCATATGCGATAACTCTAATGATGCTTCTGATATTTTAAATCCACCTGCTGAAAGTATTCCGTATAAAATACCTATGAAAATTATTGAACGTGTTATGGATAACCGCTATGAAGGGGATGGAACTGTCCATCCTGGAGATCATTTACTGTTTTTGCATGAATTATGCGGGTTATTCAAGTGTGCAGGTATTTCAATGGATGAAGTTAGGAAGAAATTATTTGTTATGTCGCTATCTGGTGAAGCGGCGCATTGGTATAAACTGCTGAAGGACGGGCGCTCTCTTGATTGGAAGGATATTGTGCCTCTATTTTATTCCAAGTTCTATCCTCCAAGTGAAATTCACAAAGATCGAAACCATATATATAATTTTTGGCCTCATGATGGAGAGAGTATTGCCCAAGCATGGGAGAGATTGAAGACTTTAATGCTCAAATGCCCCAATCATGAGCTTCCAGGTAATATCATCATTGATAATTTCTATGCAAGACTTTCTTTTCAAGATAAGACCTTGCTGGATACTACTTGTTCTGGATCATTCACGAGCAATAAAGAAGAGTTTAAAAGGGACCTTCTTGATCGGATTAAGGAGAACGCTGAAGATTGGGAGAACGACAAAGGTAAAGAGTCAGGTATAAATTATGATTATGAATGCATTGAAACTTTCATGGATAGTGGTAAATTTCGAAATATGAGTGCTACTTATGGTCTTGACTCTCAAGTTGCTGCAAATCTTTATAAAGCTTTTGCTTCTCACATTGAATTGCCTAGGAAGAATTTTGATAAGTATCATGAACCTTTTAAAGACGCTTGCATGAAGAATGAAATTGTTGTTAATGATTGCAATAAGCGTGCTCAAACTCCTAAGAATGCTATTTCCTATAAGCATGTTAATTTTTGTGGAATACATAGACCTTGTGGAATTAATCAAATAGAAGATGAATATTGTATCCATCACAGGAATGAAAAAACTAGAAAGTGGTCTAGAGCTCTAGATGATCTTGGAGAAAAAGTGTGTGCCCTCTATCCTTTTATTTGTGAACTTTGCCATAGAGTTGGTCATTTTAATTTTCAATGTTCCTCCAATGATAATTCAAACCCCATGAGTGCTGCAAATTTGTATTGTGATGATGAAATTATTCCTAATCAGCATGATGAACTTACCTTATTTTTGAAGTGTGAAGAGTTATCAAGAAAAATTTCTTTGTTAAATATTAACGATCTTGATATTGATGATGTCCTGCATGGTTGTCTTTCTTACTGCATTAATAATTGCCATACAAATACTTACATACATAATATTTTAGAAGATGACACCTTGCCAAAATATGATAGGACCGCTGTGTGTTTTCAATTAATTAATGAAAAGGAGGGATCCTCCCAAGTTTCTTCTATTGTTTCTAAAAGTAAATCAGGTTATGCGGACAAGCCACCCTTCAAGCCTCTTCCTCCTAAAGAAGGAAGCGAGGAGAGGGAAGAAGAGAAGAAGAAGAAGAAGAAGGGAACGAAGAAGAAGAAGAAGAAGAGAGAGAAGAAAAGAAAGAGGTAACGGCGTATCCCCGCGTGAATGAGATAACGCTAGGTAACCGTAAGTATGTTGCTCCTAATGATTATTGTGATAATGAATCTGAATACGATGATCTTCCTATGCCCTTTACATACATTAGCGATCATGATTTGAATGAGCATACTACTTTTGATATTACAAATCTCTGGGAAACTAATTCTGAAAATGATAATAATTGCCATAGTGTCAGTGCTATCCATGCTTCCTCCCATAATGATATAGAAAGCTCTAAGCTTGGGGAGGAGGTGTTTGAAAATCCTTTTGCTACTGGTCATTATGTTCTTGATACATCTCCTTCTAATAACAATGATGGTATGGTCATAGATAAACCGACTGTGAAAGATAACTATTCTATTTCTTATGATGACACTGTGCCTCCGATCTTTGATGATTATTATAAAGAATGCTATGATATAGGTTATAACTATCCTTATGAAACTTGTCATAGTCATGATTGGATTACCAAAAACAATTCTTTTAATATGCAACTTGTTTACCATGTTCAAATTCTTGATAATAATCTTGCTCCAATTACTATTAATGAGAATAACTCTTCTTATGCCAAAATTAATGATACTTCTATGCATATGAACCATGATAAGAATGTTTTAAGTGACGGGTATATTGTGGATTTCATCAATGATGCTACTGAAAGTTATTATGAGAGAGGGAAATATGGTTATATGCATCTTAATAATATTAAGTTTCCCCTCTTTATGTTGAGAATCTTTAAGTTACTCGTGTTTTATCCTCTTATGCTTGTTACTTTGCTCTTCATGAATTCATTTGTGTATAAGATTCTTCTGCATAGGAAGCATGTTAGGCTTAAATGTGTTTTGAATTGCCTCTTGAAGCTCTCTTTTGCTTCAAATACTATTTCTTGCGAGTGCATCATTAAAACTGCTGAGCCCATCTTAATGGCTATAAAGAAAGAACTTCTTGGGAGATAACCCATGTGTTTATTTTACTACAGCAATCTTTGTTTTATATTTGTGTCTTGGAAGTTGTTTACTACTGTAGCAACCTCTCCTTATCATGTTTTTGTGCCAAGTAAAGTTTCTATGTTAAAGTTGATGTTATATTTGGGATCGCTGCGCAGAAACAGCATTGCTGTCTGTCACGAATCTGGGCACAAGTCTCTGTAGAAAATTCTAAAAAATCTGCCAATTTACGAGCGTGATCCTCAGATATGTACGCAACTTTCATTAGTTTTGAGTTTTTCCATTTGAGCAAGTCTGGTGCCATCTTTAAATTCGTCTTTACGGACTGTTCTGTTTTTGACAGATTCTGCCTTTTATTTCGCATTGCCTCTTTTGCTATGTTGGATGAATTTCTTTGATCCATTAATGTCCAGTAGCTTTATGCAATGTCCAGAAGTGAAAAGAATGTTTGTGTCACCTCTGAACATGTGAATTTTTGATTATGCACTAACCCTCTAATGAGTTTGCTTGAAGTTTGGTGTGAAGGAAGTTTTCAAGGGTCAAGAGAGGAGGATGATATACTACGATCAAGAAGAATGAAAAGTCTAAGCTTGGGGATGCCCCGGTGGTTCCCTGCATATTTCAAGAAGACTCAAGCATCTAAGCTTGGGGATGCCCAAGGCATCCCCTTCTTCATCGACAAAGTATCAGGTTCCTTCTCTTGAAACTATATTTTTATTCGGTCACATCTTATGTACTTTACTTGGAGCGTCTGTATGTTTTTGTTTTTGTTTAAATAAATGATTGTTTGGGAGAGAGACACGCTCCGCTGGTTCGTATGAACACATGTGTTCTTAGCTTTTAATTTTCATGGCGAAGGTTGAAACTGCTTCGTTAATTGTTATATGGTTGGAAACGGGAAATGCTACATGTAGTAATTGGTATAATGTCTTGAATAATGTGATACTTGGCAATTGTTGTGCTCATATAGATCTTGTTTAAGCTCTTGCATCATGTACCTAGTACCCATTAATGAATAATTACATAGAGCTTGTTAAAATTTGGTTTGCATGATTGGTCTCTCTAAGTCTAGATATTTTCTGGTTGAGGTGTTTGAACAACAAGGAGACGATGTAAAGTCTTATAATGCTTACAATATGTTTATATGTGAGTCTTGCTGCACCATTTTATACTTGAGTTTGCTTCAAATAACCTTGCTAGCCTAAACCTTGTATAGAGAGGGAATACTTCTCATGCATCCAAAATCCTTGAGCCAACCACTATGCCATTTGTGTCCACCATACCTACCTACTACATGGTATTTCTCCGCCATTCCAAAGTAAATTGCTTGAGTGCTACCTTTAAACATTTCAAAAGTTATCACCTCTTATTTGTGTCAATGTTTTATAGCTCATGATGAAGTATGTGGTGTTTATCTTTCAATCTTGTTGGGCAACTTTCACCAATGGACTAGTGGCTTCATCCGCTTATCCAATAATTTTGCAAAAAGAGCTGGCAATGGGATTCCCAGTCCCAAATTAATTAACAAAAATAGACACTCCTCCATGGTATGTGATTGTTGGACGGCACCCGAAGGATTCGGTTAGCCATGGCTTGAGAAGCAAAGGTGGGGAGGAGTGTCATCATAATAAAACTAAAATAAAAAGGCACTCCTTCATGGTATGAGATTGTTGGCAGGCACCCGAGGATTCGGTTAGCCATGGTTTGTGAAAGAAAGGTTGGAAGGAGTGTGATACGTCTCCAACGTATCGATAATTTCTTATGTTCCATGCTACTTTATTGATGATACCTACATGTTTTATGCACATTATATGTCATATTTATGCATTTTCTGGAACTAACCTATTAACAAGATACCGAAGAGCCAGTTCTGTTTTCTGCTGTTTTTGGTTTCAGAAATCCTAGTAAGGAAATATTCTCGGAATTGGAAACAACGCCCCCTATTTTTGCACGAAGCTTCCAGAAGACCGAAGAGATAACGAAGTGGGGCCACGAGGCAGCGGGAGCTAGGGCGGCGGCGGCCCGGCCGCGCCGGCCCCCCGGGCCTCGTGTGGCCCCCCGCGTTGACCTTCCTACTTAAAGTCTCGTCGCGAAACGCCCTGCCGAGAGCCACGATACGGAAAACCTTCCAGACGCCGCCGCCGCGAATCCCATCTCGGATTCAGGAGATCGCCTCGGCACCTGCCGGAGGGAGATTCATCTCGGAGGACTCTTCATCGCCATGATCGCCTCCGGAGTGATGAGTGAGTAGTTCACCCCTGGACCATGGGTCCATAGCAGTAGCTAGATGGTCGTCTTCTCCTTGTTGTGCTTCATTGTTGGATCTTGTGAGCTGCCTAACATGATCAAGATCATCTATCTGTAATTCTATATGTTGTGTTTGTCGGGATCCGATGGATAGAGAGTACTATGATTATGGTGATTATCAATCTATTGTTTATGTGTTGTTTATGATCTTGCATGCTCTCCGTTATTAGTAGAGGCTCTGGCCAAGTTTGTACTCTTAACTCCAAGAGGGAGTATTTATGCTCGATAGTGGGTTCATGCCTCCATTAAATCTGGGACAGTGACAAGTTCTAAGGTTGTGGATGTGCTGTTGCCACTAGGGATAAAACATTGATTCTATGTCTAAGGATGTAGTTGTTGATTACATTACGCACCATACTTAATGCAATTGTCTGTTGCAACTTAATACTGAATGGGGTTCGGATGATAACCTGAAGGTGGACTTTTTAGGCATAGATGCAGTTGGATGGCGGTCTATGTACTTTGTCGTAATGCCCAATTAAATCTCACTATATTTATCATATCATGTATATGCATTGTTATGCCTTTCTCTATTTTGTCAATTGCCCGACTGTAATTTGTTCACCCAACATGCTTTTATCTTATGGGAGAGACACCTCTAGTGAACTGTGGACCCCGGTCCTATTCTTTACATAGCATACAATCTACTGCAATTGTGTTTACTGTTTTCTTTGCAAACATCTTCCACTCGATACGTTTAATCCTTTGTTACAGCAAGCCGGTGAGATTGACAACCTCACTGTTTCGTTGGGGCAAAGTACTTTGGTTTTGTTGTGCAGATTCCACGTTGGCGCAGGAATCCCTGGTGTTGCGCCGCATCACATTTCGCGACCATCAACCTTCAACGTGCTTCTTGGCTCCTACTGGTTCGATTAAACCTTGGTTTCATACTGAGGAAACTTGCTTCTATACGCATCATACCTTCCACTTGGGGTTCCCAACGGACGTGTGCATCTACGCGTATCAAGCTAAATTTCTGGCGCCGTTGCCGGGGAGATCAAGACACGCTGCAAGGGGAGTCTCCACTTCTCAATCTCTTTACTTTGTTTTTGTCTTGCTTTATTTTATTTACTACTTTGTTTGCTGCAAAATCAAAAAAATTAGTTGCTAGTTTTACTTTATTTACTTGTCTTGCTCTATATCGAAAACACAAAAAAATTAGTTACTTGCATTTACTTTATCTAGTTTGTTTTATTTACCGTTGCTAAAATGAATACCCCTGAAAATACTAAGTTGTGTGACTTCACAAATGCAAATAATAATGATTTCCTATGCACACCTATTGCTCCACCTGCTACTACAGCAGAATTCTTTGAAATTAAACCTGCTTTACTGAACCTGGTTATGAGAGATCAATTTTCTGGTGTTAGTTCTGATGATGCTGCTGCCCATCTTAATAATTTTGTTGAACTTTGTGAAATGCAAAAGTATAAAGATGTAGATGGTGATATTATTAAATTGAAAGTGTTTCCTTTCTCATTAAGAGGAAGAGCTAAAGATTGGTTGCTATCTTTGCCTAAGAATAGTATTGATTCATGGACTAAATGCAAGGATGCTTTTATTGGTAGATATTATCCTCCCGCTAAAATTATATCTTTGAGAAGTAGCATAATGAATTTTAAACAATTAGATACTGAACATGTTGCTCAAGCATGGGAGAGAATGAAAACTTTGGTAAAGAATTGCCCAACCCATGGACTGACTACTTGGATGATCATCCAAACCTTCTATGCAGGACTAAATTTTTCTTCGCGGAATTTATTGGATTCAGCTGCTGGAGGTACCTTTATGTCCATCACATTGGGGGCGGCTACAAAACTTCTTGATGATATGATGATAAATTACTCTGAATGGCACACGGAAAGAGCTCCACAAGGTAAGAAGGTAAATTCTGTTGAAGAAACCTCTTCCTTGAGTGATAAGATTGATGTGATTATGTCTATGCTTGTGAATGGTAGATCTAATGTTGATCCAAATAATGTTCCTTTAGCTTCATTGGTTGCTCAAGAAGAAAATGTTGATGTGAATTTCATTAAAAATAATAATTTCAACAACAATGCTTATAGGAACAACTCTGGTAATAATTATAGGCCATATCCTTCTGCTAATGGTAATGGTTATGGTAATTCTTATGGGAATTCTTACAATAATAATAGGAGTGTACCCTCTGGTCTTGAAGCTATGCTTAAAGAATTTATTAGTACACAAACTGCTTTTAACAAATCTGTTGAGGAAAAGCTTGATAAAATTGATACTATCGCTTCTAGAGTTGATAGACTTGCCTCTGATGTTAATCTTTTAAAATTGAAAGTTATGCCTAATAATGATATTGATAATAAGATTACTACTACAGCAAATGCCATCCAAGTTAGAATTAATGAGAATATAAGATTAATGGCTGAATTGCGTGCTAGGTGGGATAGAGAAGAAAATGAAAAACTAGCTAAAGAGAATAATGTAGCTAAAGTTTGGACTATTACCACCACTAGTAATGCTAATTCTTCACATGTTGCTGCACCTCCTACTATCAATGGTAATATAATTGGTGTTGGCAATGTTTCTACTCCTAGTGCAAAGCGTACAAAACTGCCTGAAATTGCTAAAACTGCTGAAACTGCTTGTGATAAAACTGCTGAAATTTTTTCCAACCTTGGGAACAATGATCCCATTGCTGTAGCTCATAATGATTTAGATTTTGATGATTGCCACATCTCTGAAGTTATAAAGTTCTTACAAAAACTTGCTAAAAGTCCTAATGCTAGTGCTATAAATTTAGCCTTTACAAAACATATTACAAATGCTCTCATAAAAGCTAGAGAAGAGAAACTAAAACTTGAAACTTCTATTCCTAGAAAGTTAGAAGATGGTTGGGAGCCCATCATTAAAATGAAATTCAATGACTTTGAATGTAATGCTTTATGTGATCTTGGTGCAAGTATTTCTGTTATGCCTAAAAAGATTTATGATATGCTTGACTTGCCACCATTGAAGAATTGTTATTTGGATGTTAATCTTGCCGATAATGTTAAAAAGAAACCTTTGGGGAGGATTGATAATGTGCATATTACGGTTAACAATAACCTTGTCCCCGTTGATTTTGTTGTCTTGGATATCGAATGCAATGCATCTTGTCCTATTGTGTTGGGAAGACCTTTTCTTCGAACCGTTGGTGCTGTTATTGATATGAGGGAAGGTAATATTAAATATCAATTTCCTCTCAAGAAAGGTATGGAACACTTCCCTAGAAAGAGAATGAAGTTGCCTTTTGATTCTATTATTAGAACAAGCTATGATGTTGATGCTTCTACTCTCGATGTTACTTGATTTGCACTTTCTGCGCCTAGCTGAAAGGCGTTAAAGAAAAGCGCTTATGGGAGACAACCCATGTTTTTACCTACAGCAATTTTTTTGTTTTGTTGAGTCTTGGAAGTTGTTTACTACTGTAGCAACCTCTCCTTATCATGTTTTTGTGCCAAGTAAAGTTTCTATGTCAAAGTTGATGTTATATTTGGGATCGCTGCGCAGAAACAGCATTGCTGTCTGTCACGAATCTGGGCACAGTTCTCTGTAGAAAATTCGAAAAATCTGCCAATTTACGAGCGTGATCCTCAGATATGTACGCAACTTTCATTAGTTTTGAGTTTTTCCATTTGAGCAAGTCTGGTGCCAGCTTTAAATTCATCTTTACGGACTGTTCTGTTTTTGACAGATTCTGCCTTTTATTTCGCATTGCCTCTTTTGCTATGTTGGATTTATTTCTTTGATCCATTAATGTCCAGTAGCTTTATGCAATGTCCAGAAGTGTAAAGAATGATTGTGTCACCTCTGAACATGTGAATTATTAATTGTGCACTAACCCTCTAATGAGTTTGCTTGAAGTTTGGTGTGAAGGAAGTTTTCAAGGGTCAAGAGAGGAGTATGATATACTATGATCAAGAGGAGTGAAAGCTCTAAGCTTGGGGATGCCCCCGTGGTTCATCCCTGCATATTCTAAGAAGACTCAAGCGTCTAAGCTTGGGGATGCCCAAGGCATCCCCTTCTTCATCGACAACATCATCAGGTTCCTCCCCTGAAACTATATTTTTATTCAATCACATCTTGTGTTCTTTACTTGGAGCGTCGGTTTGTTTTTGTTTTTGTTTTTGTTTGAATAAGATGGATCCTAGCATTCACTTTGTGGGAGAGAGACACGCTCCGCTGTTGCATATGGACACATGTGTCCTTAGGCTTTACTCATAATGTTCATGGCGAAGTTTCTTCTTCGTTAAATTGTTATATGGTTGGAATTGGAAAATGCTACATGTAGTAATTCTAAAATGTCTTGGATAATGTGATACTTGGCAATTGTTGTGCTCATGATTAAGCTCTTGCATCATATGCTTTGCACCCATTAATGAAGAAATACATAGAGCTTGCTAAAATTTGATTTGCATATTTGGTCTCTCTAAGGTCTAGATAATATCTAGTATTGAGTTTTGAACAACAAGGAAGACGGTGTAGAGTCTTATAATATTTACAATATGTTTTTATGTGAGTTTTGCTGCACTTGTTCATCCTTGAGTTTGCTTCAAATAAACTTGCTAGCCTAAACCTTGTATCGAGAGGGAATACTTCTCATGCATCCAAAATCCTTGAGCCAACTACTATGCCATTTGTGTCCACCATACCTACCTACTACATGGTATTTTCCGCCATTCCAAAATAAATTGCTTGAGTGCTACCTTTAAAATTCCATCATTCGCCTTTGCAATATATAGCTCATGGGACAAAATAGCCTTAAAAACTATCGTAGTATTGAATATGTACTTATGCACTTTATCTTTTATTAAGTTGCTTGTTGTGCGATAACCATGTTTCTGGGGAACGCCATCAACTATTGTTGAATATCATGTGAGTTGCTATGCATGTCCGTCTTGTCTGAAGGATCTATCATTTTAGTGGTTGGAGCATGCAAAATTGTTAGAGAAGAACATTGGGCCGCTAACTAAAGCCATGAATCATGGTTGAAGTTTCAGTTTTGGACATATATCCTCAATCTCATATGAGAATAATAATTGTTGCTACATGCTTATGCATTTAAGAGGAGTCCATTATCTGTTGTCCATGTTGTCCCGGTATGGATGTCTAAGTTGAGAATAATCAAAAGCGAGAAATCCAAAATGCGAGCTTTCTCCTTAGACCTTTGTACAGGCGGCATGGAGGTACCCCTTTGTGACACTTGGTTGAAACATGGCATGCAAAGACCCGGTAGTCCAAGCTAAGTAGGACGAGGTGCGGACACTATTAGTATACTATGCATGAGGCTTGCAACTTGTAAGATATAATTTACATAACTCATATGCTTTATTACTACCGTTGACAAAATTGTTTCATGTTTTCAAAATAAAAGCTCTAGCACAAATACAGCAATCGATGCTTTCCTCTTTGAAGGACCATTCTTTTACTTTTATTGTTGAGTCAGTTTACCTATCTCCTTCCACCTTAAGAAGCAAACACTTGTGTGAACTGTGCATTGATTCCTACATACTTGCATATTGCACTTGTTATACTACTTTATGTTGACAATATCCATGAGATATACATGTTATAAGTTGAAAGCAACCGCTGAAACTTAATCTTCCTATGTGTTGCTTCAACACCTTTACTTTGATTTATTGCTTTATGAGTTAACTCTTATGCAAGACTTATTGATGCTTGTCTTGAAAGTACTATTCATGAAAAGTCTTTGTCATATGATTCAGTTGTTTACTCATGTCATTACCTTTGCTTTGATCGCTGCATTCATTACATATGTTTACAAATAGTATGATCAAGATTATGATGGCATGTCACTTCAGAAATTATCTTTGTTATCGTTTTACCTGCTCGGGACGAGCAGAACTAAGCTTGGGGATGCTGATATGTCTCCAACGTATCGATAATTTCTTATGTTCCATGCTACTTTATTGATGATACCTACATGTTTTATGCACATTATATGTCATATTTATGCATTTTCTGGAACTAACCTATTAACAAGATGCCGAAGAGCCAGTTCTGTTTTCTGCTGTTTTGGTTTCAGAAATCCTAGTAAGGAAATATTCTCGGAATTGGACGAAACTTTCCCAGTCCTATTTTTGCACGAAGCTTCCGAAGACCAAAGAGATAACGAGTGGGGCCACGAGGCAGCCGGAGCTAGGCGGCGCGGCCGGCCTTGGCGCGCCGCCTGCCCCCTGGGCCCCTCGTGTGGCCCCCGCGTTGACCTTCCGCCTACTTAAAGTCTCTGTCGCGAAACCCCAAGCCGAGAGCCACGATACGGAAAACCTTCCGAGACGCCGCCGCGCATCCCATCTCGGGGATTCAGGAGATCGCCTCGGCACCTGCCGGAGAGGGGATTCATCTCCCGGAGGACTCTTCATCGCCATGATCGCCTCCGGAGTGATGAGTGAGTAGTTCACCCCTGGACCATGGGTCCATAGCAGTAGCTAGATGGTCGTCTTCTCCTTGTTGTGCTTCATTGTTGGATCTTGTGAGCTGCCTAACATGATCAAGATCATCTATCTGTAATTCTATATGTTGTGTTTGTCGGGATCCGATGGATAGAGAGTACTATGATTATGGTGATTACCAATCTATTGTTTATGTGTTGTTTATGATCTTGCATGCTCTCCGTTATTAGTAGAGGCTCTGGCCAAGTTTGTACTCTTAACTCCAAGAGGGAGTATTTATGCTCGATAGTGGGTTCATGCCTCCATTAAATCTGGACAGTGAGAAAGTTCTAAGGTTGTGGATGTGCTGTTGCCACTAGGGATAAAACATTGATTCTATGTCTAAGGATGTAGTTGTTGATTACATTACGCACCATACTTAATGCAATTGTCTGTTGCTTAGCAACTTAATACTGAATGGGGTTCGGATGATAACTGAAGGTGGACTTTTTAGGCATAGATGCAGTTGGATGGCGGTCTATGTACTTTGTCGTAATGCCCAATTAAATCTCACTATATTTATCATATCATGTATATGCATTGTTATGCCTTTCTCTATTTTGTCAATTGCCCGACTGTAATTTGTTCACCCAACATGCTTTTATCTTATGGGAGAGACACCTCTAGTGAACTGTGGACCCCGGTCCTATTCTTTACATAGCATACAATCTACTGCAATTGTGTTTACTGTTTTCTTTGCAAACATCTTCCACTCGATACGTTTAATCCTTTGTTACAGCAAGCCGGTGAGATTGACAACCTCACTGTTTCGTTGGGGCAAAGTACTTTGGTTTTGTTGTGCAGATTCCACGTTGGCGCCGGAATCCCTGGTGTTGCGCCGCATCACATTTCGCGACCATCAACCTTCAACGTACTTCTTGGCTCCTACTGGTTCGATTAAACCTTGGTTTCATACTGAGGGAAACTTGCTTCTATACGCATCATACCTTCCACTTGGGGTTCCCAACGGACGTGTGCATCTACGCGTATCAGAGTGCCACCCAAAAATAAAATAAAATGGGAGCCACTCTTTGAAAGTTTGTTTGGCAAGGGGGTTAGAGTACCCGCTACCATTCGTTGACAACAACAAACACCTCTCAAAACTTTACTTTTATGCTCTCCATATGTTTTCAAAATCAAAGCTCTAGCACAAATATAGCAATCAATGCTTTCCTCTTTGAAGGACCATTCGTTTACTTTATTGTTGAGTCAGTTTACCTATTCTTTCTATCTTAGAAGCAAACACTTGTGTAAATTGTGTGCATTGATTCTTACATGTTTACCTATTGCACTTGTTATATTACTTTGTGTTGACAATTATCCATGAGATATACATGTTAAAGTTGAAAGCAACCGCTGAAACTTATATCTTCCTTTGTGTTGTTTCAAAGCTTTCTACTAAGAATTTATTGCTTATGAGTTAACTCTTATGCAAGACTTATTGATGCTTGTCTTGAAAGTATTATTCATGAAAAGTCTTTGTTATATGATTCATTTGTTTACTCATTATCTTCATCATTGCTTCGAATCTCTGCATTCATCTCATGTGCTTTACAATAGTATGATCAAGGTTATGATGGCATGTCACTTAAGAAATTATCATTGTTATCGTTTACCTACTCGAGGGCGAGTAGGAACTAAGCTTGGGGATGCTTGATACGTCTCAAACGTATCTATAATTTCTTATGTTCCATGCCACTTTATTGATGATACCTACATGTTTTATACACATTATATGTCATTATTATGCGTTTTCCGAACTAACCTATTAACAAGATGCCACAGTGCCGTTCTGTTTTCTTTGTTTTTGGTTCCAAAAAGGCTGTTCGGGCAATATTCTCGGAATTCGACGAAACAAAGACCAAACATCTTAATTCACCGAGACGGACCAGAACACCGAAGGGGAGACGGAGAGGAGGCCCAGGGCCCCGACACCACACGGCCGCGGGCAGGCCTGGCCGCGCCGGCCTATGAGGAGCGCCCTGGTGCCCCTCTGCGCCGCCTCTTCGCCTACTTAACCCCTCGTGACCTAAAAACACCGTACCACTTGACGATCTCCGAAAGACTCCTGGGGGCGCCGCCATCGCGAAACTCAATTCGGGGACGAAGTCTCTGTTCCGGCACCTGCCGGACGGGGAATTGCCCCCGGAGTCATCTCCACCGCCGTCTTCACCGCCATCTTCACCGCCATCGCTGTCTCCATGATGAGGAGGGAGTAATTCACCCCGGGCTGAGGGCTCTACCGTAGCTATGTGGTTAATCTCTCTCTCTGTACTCCAATACAATGATCTTATGAGCTGCTTTACATGATTGAGATCCATATGATGAGCTTTGTATCGCTACTAGTTGTGTGCTACTCATGTGATGTTATTAAAGTAGTCTATTCCTCCTACTTGGTGTAAAGGTGATTAGTGTGTGCACCGTGTGGTTCTTGTCGTAGGCTATGATCACGATCTCTTGTAGATTGTGGAGTTAATTATCATTATGATAGTATTGATGTGATCTATTCCTCCTTCATAGTGTAATGTGGACAGTGTGTGCACTATGTTAGTTCTTGGTTTATTTTGCAATGATCTATTATGCTCTAAGGTTATTTAAATATGAACATTGAATTGTGGAGCTTGTTAACTCCGGCATTGAGGGTTCATGTAATCCTACGCAATGTGTTCATCATCCAACAAAAGAGTGTATGTAGCATATAAGAGAAAGAGTTATTTATTATGCGATCAATGTTGAGAGTGTCCACTAGTGAAAGTATGATCCCTAGGCCTTGTTTCCAATACTGCAAACACCGTTTACTTACTGTTCTGTTGCATGTTTACTCGCTGCCATATTTTATTCAGATTGCTATTACCACTCATATACATCCATATTACTTGTATTTCACCATCTCTTCGCCGAACTAGTACACCTATACACCTGACAAGTGTATTTGGTGTGTTGGAGACACAAGAGACTTCTTGCTTTGTGATTACAGGGTGCTTGAGAGGGATATCTTTGACCTCTTCCTCCCTGAGTTCGATAAACCTTGGGTAATCCACTTAAGGGAAAACTTGCTGCTGTTCTACAAACCTCTGCTCTTGGAGGCCCAACACTGTCTACAAGAATAGAAGCTCCCGTAGACATCAGAACTTATCGGAGAACTCATCGTATCTCACAACACCACTTCGTGTTCCTATCCGAGAAGAAGCAAATGCTGGAACAAACAACGCATGCAAGTCTTACTACTACGGATAAAGAACCAGCATGCTCAAGATGATATGCATGACATGGCAAGGATGATGCGGTGCAACTTATCCATATTAATCGGAGTCGGAACCCCAGACAAGCAAATTAAGGTTGGAGTTGCATTTCTATCGGCAAAGTTAAATGTTGATTAGCATGGCATATCATGGCAGGGGTGAGCTACATCAAAATTAAACGGAGCGGGAAACCTTAGGTGGATATCCGAAATACTCCGCATATATGTGAGGTGGAAATGCACAACTGTCAACGCGCGACATGATGCGAGATGCAAACAGGCATATGGATGGCATATTCATGTTCCTTATGTTTTTCTGAGCAATTTTCATATATAACACTTTTTATTTCGAAATACGGTTTAAAAGATATGCATTTCTATGCAAGTATTATACCTTTCCTGCAATTTTCAGAAAATCAGAGAAAAAGGAAAACAGTTTATACCGAGAGAGAGCTAGCCACAGGGGCTGACTTGCGGGACCAGGGATGCTGACTGGATGCGCTGACGAGGCGGCACTGCTGCAGATCTTCTCACCGAATGAAGCACTAGCCAAGGTCAATGACAGACGGGTCCACCTGTCAGATCGGAGGAAGAAACAAAAAGGTGGGGATTTGCTCTCCCTAGGAACTTGCGGGACCAGGGATGCTGACTGGATGCGCTGACGAGGCGGCACTGCTGCAGATCTTCTCACCGAATGAAGCACTAGCCAAGGTCAATGACAGACGGGGTCCACCTGTCAGATCGGAGGAAGAAACAAAAAGGTGGGGATTTGCTCTCCCTAGGAATTGAACACAGGATCTGATGGAAGCAGGAAACAGAAACTAACCACTGGGTT
This sequence comes from Lolium multiflorum, assembly GCA_030979885.1. Taxonomy (NCBI): domain Eukaryota; kingdom Viridiplantae; phylum Streptophyta; class Magnoliopsida; order Poales; family Poaceae; genus Lolium; species Lolium multiflorum. The sequence goes on from CM061750.1 coordinate 248,845,510, forward strand.
ACTGTTGGGATCACGTCAAGATTAGCGTGTATGGCAACATGAAGCATGCGGAGGCGGAGGTTGTGGATGAAATCCATGGCGGGATGGAGCTCGGGTTGGCATCGATCCCGCAGGTTAGGGCGAAGCGGGACGCGGGAGATGGCGTCGGGGGCGCGCCTCGCTGTGGGGAGCCAGGACGTGGCGGAGCCGGCACCATGGGGTCACCGGAGCGTCACCGGCGACGAGCACCTGCGGGGAAAACGGCGGTCAACGCCGGTAGGCTCGCATAGACGAAACTGAGAGGGGCTTGAGGTCCAGGGTGAAGAGGGAGTTATCAGGATCATGAATCCATGCCCGGAAACGACGGGGAAGCACGGAGGTGGCCGGAATTGGAGAAGAAGCTCGGCGACCGACGCGGAGAAACGGCGACACTACGCTCGAATTACAGGGTATTAACTCGATTCCTTACACCCGAACGTAGAGGACGACAAGGCGGTTCCAACGGTGGTGGCGGCGAGGCTTGGGGTGGACGGAGTCGTCGACACGGTCAAGGTTTCTGTGAGGTGGCCATGGCTTCGGTGGCTATTCCTTGGTTGCTCACAGAGAGGAAGAAAGGGGAAAAGAAAGGAGGAGATGGCGGCGCGAGGAGGGAGGAAGAGGAGGGGCGCTAGGGTTTCCAGGGGATAAAGAGAGGGGAGGGGAGCAGGTGGTGGTGCGGAGTGGTTGGGAGAGGAGGACCACGCAGAGAGAGGAGCTCACGCTTCTCTCATGCGTGGAAGACGACAAGCAGGGATCGTACCGGTTCGATGGAGGTTGGCCGAGCTGGGCTGGTGGAGGTGGGCTCGGGCCAGAGGAAGAGAGGGAGCAACTGGGCCGCCGGGGGGAGAGGGAAAAAGGCCAGGGGAGAGGGAGAGCCCAGGGAGAAAAGGGTAGGGGTTTTTATTTTGAAATTGTTTTCTCCTTTTAAAAGCTGTTTTGCAAAAAGATGTGAATCAATTAAAATAAAAGTTTGAATTTGAGAGTGTCCACTAGTGAAAGTATGATCCCTAGGCCTTGTTTCCAATACTGCAAACACCGTTTACTTACTGTTCTGTTGCATGTTTACTCGCTGCCATATTTTATTCAGATTGCTATTACCACTCATATACATCCATATTACTTGTATTTCACCATCTCTTCGCCGAACTAGTACACCTATACACCTGCAGGTTCCACGTTGGCGCCGGAATCCCTGGTGTTGCGCCGCATCACATTTCGCCACCATCAACCTTCAACGTGCTTCTTGGCTCCTCCTGGTTCGATTAAACCTTGGTTTCTTTCTGAGGGAAAACTTGCCACTTGTGCGCATCATACCTTCCTTTTGGGGTTCCCAACGGACGTGTACATCTACGCGCATCAGAGAACTACTCCCTCCTCATGGGAGACAGCAGCGGTGATGAAGATGGCGGTGGAGATGGCAGCGGTGTCGATGGAGGAGCCTTCCGGGGGCACTTCCTTGTCCCGGCGGCGTGCCGGAACAGAGACTCCTGTCCCCCAGATCTTGGCTTCGCGATGGCGGCGGCTCTGGAACTTTTCTCGTACCGTGGCTTTTTCGTGTCGAAGTTTTAGGTCAAGACGACTTATATAGGCGAAGAAACGGAGTCAGAATGCTGACGGGGCAGCCAGACAACAGGGGGGCGCGCCCCCCTGGGCCGTGCCGCCACCATGTGTGGTGGGCCTGTGGCTCTCCTCTGGCCCCTCTCGGGTGTTCTGGAAGCTTCGTGGAATTCTAAGATGCTGGGCGTTGATTTCGTCCAATTCCGAGAATATTTCCTTACTAGGATTTCTGAAACCAAAAACAGCGAAAAACAGGCACCGGCATCTCGTCAATAGGTTAGTTCCGGAAAATGCATCAAAACGATATAAAGTGTGAACAAAACATGTAGGTATTGTCATAAAACAAGCATGGAACATCGAAATTATAGATACGTTGGAGACGTATCAGCATCCCCAAGCTTAGTTCCTACTCGCCCTCGAGTAGGTAAACGATAACACAAATAATTTCTGAAGTGACATGCTACCATCATAATCTTGATCAACATTATTGTAAAGCATATGACATGAATGGAGTGATTCAAAGCAATGATCTATAGTTTGCTAACAAATAGATAACATATAGCAAAACTTTTCATGAATAGTACTTTCAAGACAAGCATCAATAAGACTTGCATAAGAGTTAACTCATAAAGCAATAAATTCTTAGTAAAAAGCTTTGAAACAACACAAAGGAAGATATAAGTTTCAGCGGTTGCTTTCAACTTTCAACATGCATATCTCATTGATAATTGTTAACACAAAGTAATATAATGAACGCAAATAAGCAAGTATGTAAGAATCAATGCACAGTTGACACAAGTGTTTGCTTCTAAGATGGAAGAAAGTAGGTAAACTGACTCAACATAAAGTAGAAGAAAGGCCCTTCGCAGAGGGAAGCAGGGATGAAATCATGTGCTAGAGCTTTTCAAGTTTTGAAATCATATAGAGAGCATAAAAGTAAAAAATTGAGAGGTGTTTGTTGTTGTCAACGAATGGTAATGGGTACTCTAACTACCTTATCAACCAGACTTTCAAGAGCGGCTCCCATGAAGGACGTTATTTCTACCAGCAAGGTAGATCATCCCTATTCTCTTTTGTTTACACATGTACTTTAGTTTTATTTATTAGATGACACTCCCAACCTTTTGCTTACACAAGCCATGGCTAACCGAATCCTCGGGTGCCTTCCAACATTCATATACCATGGAGGAGTGTCTATTTGCAAATTTAAGTTGCTTACTGATAGATCAGAGCAAAACATGTGAAGAGAATTATTAATGCAAGTTAATTAATTGGGGCTGGGAACCCCATTGCCAGCTCTTTTTGCAAAATTATTGGATAAGCGGATGAGCCACTAGTCCATTGTGAAAGTCTGTCGAAGTAAATGACAAGATCGAAAGATAAAACACCACATACTTCCTCATGAGCTATAAAACATTGACACAAATAAGAGATAAAGCTTTTGAATTGTTTAAAGGTAGCACATGAAGTATTTACTTGGAATGGCAGGAAATACCACATAGTAGGTAGATATGGTGGACACAAATGGCATGGGTTTTGGCTCAAGGTGTTGGATGCACGAGAAGTATTCCCTCTCGGTACAAGGCTTAGGCTAGCAAGGTTGTTTGAAGCAAACACAAGTATAAACCGGTACAGCAAAACTTACATAAGAACATATTGCAAGCATTATAAGACTCTACACTGTCTTCCTTGTTGCTCAAACACTTTTACCAGAAAATATCTAGACCTTAGAGAGACCAATCATGCAAACCAAATTTCAACAAGCTCTACGGTAGTTCTCCACTACTAGATTTAACTACATGATGCATGAGCTTAAACATGATTTATGAGAGCTCAAAACAATTGCCAAGTATCAAATTATTCAAGACCATATGAAGCATTTTCTGATTCCAACCAAATAGCTACAAGTGAAGCGATCAACATTCGCCCTTGAACATTAAAAGCACAAACGAAGAACACTAGTGTTCATATGAAAAAGCGGAGCGTGTCTCTTTCCCACACAAGGATGAACTTATTCAGAGAATGAAAATAACAAAACGAAAATAAAAGCACACAGACGCTCCAAGTAAAGAACATAAGATGTGACCGAATAAAAATATAGTTTCAATAGAAGAAACCTGATAAGTTGATGAAGGGGATGCCCAAGGCATCCCCAAGCTTAACGCTTGAGTCTTCTTGAAATATGCAGGGATGAACCACGGGGGCATCCCCAAGCTTAGGCTTTTCACTCTTCTTGATCATATATCATCCTCCTGTCTTGACCCTTGAAAACTTCCTCCACACCAAACTTCAATCAAACTCATTAGAGGGTTAGTGCATAATCAAAAATTCACATGTTCAGAGGTGACACAATCATTTTTAACACTTCTGGACATTGCACAAAGCTTCTGAAAGTTAATGGAACAAAGAAACTCATTCAACATAGCAAAAGCGGCAATGCGAAATAAAAGGCAGAATCTATCAAAAACAGAACAGTCCGTAAAGACGAATTTGGCAAGGGCACTTAAATTGCTCAAATGGAAAAACTCAAAACTAATGAAAGTTGCGTACATATCTGAGGATCACACACGTAAATTTGCAGATTTTTCTGAGTTACCTACAGAGACTTCTGCGCAAATTCGTGACAGACAGCAAATCTGTTTCTGCGCAGTAATCCAAATCTAGCATCAACTTTACCATAGAGACTTTACTTGGCACAAGAACATGATAAGGAGAGGTTGCTACAGTATTAAACAACTTCCAAGACTCAAATATAAAACAAAAGTGCTGTAGTAAAATAAACACATGGGTTATCTCCCAAGAAGTTCTTTCTTTATAACCATTAAGATGGGCTCAGCAATTTCAAAGATGATGCTCTCATAAGGATGAGAGTTGAAGCAAAGAGAACATCAAGAAGCAAATTCAAAACACATTTAAGCCTAACCCACTTCCTATGAAAAGGAATCTTGTACACAAATAGATTCATGAAGAACAAAGTGGCAAGCATAGAAAAGCAAAATAAGCGCAATTTCAAGATTCTCAACTTAAAGAGGGGAAACTTAATATTATTAAAATGCATATAACCACGTTCCCCTCTCTCATAATAACTTTCAGTAGCATCATGAACAAACTCAACAATATAACTATCACATAAAACATTCTTGTCATGAGCCACATGCATAAAATTATTACTCTCCACATAAGCATAATCAATTTTATTAGTTGTAGTGGGAGCAAATTCAACAAAGTAGCTATCATTATTATTCTCATCAAGTGTAGGAGGCATAGTATAATCATAATAAAATTTACTCTCCATAGTAGGCGGCACCAAAAGACCACTATCATTATAATCATCATAAATAGGAGGCAAAGTATCATCAAAGAAAATTTTCTCCTCAATGCTTGGGGGACTAAAAATATCATGCTCATCATAACCAGCTTCCCCAAGCTTAGAATTTTCCATATCATTAACAACAATGGTGTTCAAAGCGTTCACACTAATATCGTATATTGCTACTAGCATGCAAAAGATTCCATAGGTTTTTTAATTTTCGCAGCAAACAATCCATGTCTTAACTCAGGAAATAGAATAAGAAGCTCATTATTGCTTTCCATTATGCCTAACTAGTGTAAACAAGAAACCAAAAGATGCAATTGCAGGATCTAAAGGAAATAGCTTCGAGCACTCACAACGGCAACAGAAAATAACTTAGTTACCTGGGACCGGAGTGTGAGTTCCTTTACCTTTCCTCCCGGCAACGGCGCCAGAAAATAGCTTGATGTCTACGGGTGCTTCTTCTTGTAGAGTGTTGGGCCTCCAAGAGCAGAGGTTTGTAGAACAGCAGCAAGTTTTCCCTTAAGTGGATCACCCAAGGTTTATCAAACTTAGGGAGGAAGAGGTCAAAGATATCCCTCTCAAGCAACCCTGCAATCACAAGAAGTCTCTTGTGTCCCCAACACACCTAATACACTTGTCAGATGTATAGGTGCACTAGTTCGGCGAAGAGATAGTGAAATACAAGTAGTATGGATGTATATGAGTGGTAATAATAATCTGAATAAAATATGGCAGCGAGTAAACATGCAACAAAACAGTAAATAAGCGGTGTTTGCAGTATTGGAAACAAGGCCTAGGGATTATACTTTCACTAGTGGACACTCTCAACATTGATCACATAACAGAATAGATAAATGCTATACTCTACACTCTCTTGTTGGATGATGAACACCACTAATTGTGTAGGATTACACGAACCCTCAATGCCGGAGTTAACAAGCTCCACAATATTCGATATTCATGTTTAAATAACCTTAGAGTGCACGATAGATCAACACAACTAAACCAAGTACTAACATAGCATGCACACTGTCACCATCACACTATGAAGGAGGCATAGATCACATCAATACTATCATAGCAATAGTTAACTTCATAATCTACAAGAGATCACAATCATAACCTACGCCAAGTACTACACGATGCACACACTGTCACCATTACACCGTGCAGGAGGAATAGAGTACTTTAATAACATCACTAGAGTAGCACATAGATGAATAGTGATACAAAACACATTGCAATCATAAAGGGATATAAATAAGCACTTCAATATGCTATTCATAACAGTGAATAAGTATTCTGTGAAATATAGCCTAAGAGACCCACACGGTGCACACACTGCCACCTTTACACACGTGGGACAAGGAGTCTCCGGAGATCACATAAGTAAAATCCACTTGACTAGCATAATGACATCTAGATTACAAGCATCATCATATGAATCTCAATCATGTAAGGCAGCTCATGAGATTATTGTATTGAAGTACATAGAGAGATTAACCACATAGCTACGGGTACATCCCTTAGCCTCGATGGAGAACTACTCCTCCTCATGGGAGCAGCGGTGATGAAGATGGCGGTGGAGATGGCAGCGGTGTCGATGGAGGAGCCTTCCGGGGGCACTTCCCCGTCCCGGCAGCGTGCCGGAACAGAGACTCCTGTCCCCTAGATCTTGGCTTCGTGATGGCGGCGGCTCTGGAACTTTTCTCGTACCGTGGCTTTTTCGTGTCGAAGTTTTAGGTCAAGACGACTTATATAGGCGAAGAAACGGAGTCGGAAGGCTGACGGGGCAGCCGGACAACGGGCGCGCCCCGGGCCGCCACCACCATGTGTGGTGGGCCGTGGCTCTCCTCTGGCCCCTCTCGGGTGTTGGAAGCTTCGTGGAATTCTAAATCTGGGACGTTGATTTCGTCCAATTCCGAGAATATTTCCTTACTAGGATTTCTGAAACCAAAAACAGCAGAAAACAGAACTGCACTTCGGCATCTCGTCAATAGGTTAGTTCCGGAAAATGCATCAAAACGATATAAAGTGTGAACAAAACATGTAGGTATTGTCATAAAACAAGCATGGAACATCAGAAATTATAGATACGTTAGAGACGTATCAAACACCATGGAGAAACGCATTCTTGACATCTAGCTGCCGGAGACTCCAATTACGAGACACAACAATAGAGAGAACAATCCTGACAGTGGCTATTTTGACAACAGGACTGAAAGTATCTTCATAGTCAATACCATACCGTTGTTTGAATCCATTTGCAACTAACCGAGCCTTGTAGCGATTAATGGTACCATCAGCACGACGTTTAATGCGATAAACCCATTTGCAGTCAATCAAGTTTTTATTGGGACTGGGAGGAACAAGTGTCCATGTTTTGTTCATCATGAGAGCATTATACTCGTCTTGCATTGTGGCACGCCAATTAGAATTAGCAAAAGCAACATGCAAATTGTGAGGTTCACATATGGAAACAAGCAGACCATAGCGTATATCTCTCTGGAGATGGGTGCGAGGTCCAGGAGGTGGAGAAGATGGTGCAGAAGGAGGCACCACAGCAGCATCTGGCGCAACAGATCTTGGGTGAGAGGCTTCAACACGTGCAGGACCAGGCGATGCAGCGACACGCGGACGCGCATGAGTTACTGAACTAGTCGGTCTCCAACTCTCCATGTCTGAACCGGACGCGGAGGCGGACTCCCACTCTGCTACTGACGACTCCTACGACCACTTGATTGGATTCCCAAGAGGACATGGTTTGGACAAATTGCAAGCACGTACTAGTTGGTTTCCAACACGGGATTTGCTATTTCTCAGCTAACTTCGTGTTCAATCGAATTTTACATCATTTTATTTGCATCGTGATTCGTGGTAGTCATGAGTTTTTTTTTGACCTGGACTACGGCGGGCTTGCACCAGCCTGAACGATTAGATTAAACCACTCCGGAAAGGAGCGAACCGGGGAGCATTACAACTATTTTTTAGGGCAGAGGGAGGAGAACGAGAGTAAGTTCAGGGGGGATCATGGCTATTACACCAAAAATTAAGAGCATCAGAGGAGGAGGGGGTGTTACAACGATAGGCCCAAAGCCTAACCCTTCCAACATAAGTTGCAACTGAAATTTGATGATATCATCTAACTGAGACGAAGTTAGTTCTCAGTCGACTGAGAAATAGCCACACCCTTCCAACACAAGTTATCGTGCTCGAAGAATTTGAGCCAGGATCGATACGTATCCTTTTCGCCTATCCATGTCGAGTCCTTCTCGGTCTCTTACTCGATCGCTGGGCGCGGAGACGCCTTTGGGTTTTGTACCATTCCAAGTTCGTAATTTTATGCTTAGATGGAAGACTCGATGCGAACCCAGCTACAACTAACACATAACGATTACAGCCCAGGGGTCTATGACAGTAAGACCCAACAACAAAGAAGAAGACCTTACAAAGACATTTTAATTACAAAGTACTAGAGGCCGATCTGTTGGATTGTGTACACAAGCCCGTTGTTATGCTGGATACTGCTCAGTAATTTTTGTAGTATAATTAGCTCGGTTCCGAAATAGTATAAACCATACTATACGTACTCCGTTTGCAAATAGAAAAAAGGTAGCTTTGGTACACGTATGCATTACTTTTTTAAAAAACTGGGTTGTGTGAATTACTTAACCAGCAGAGTCAACGATACAATAACCCTTACAATCCCTGTTAACCCTCTCCAACACGCGGGAAGGAAAAGAGTCCAGTAACACACCCCCATACCCCACATTTTTACAGAAACAAGCAATATCATGTGCCACAAAATTACCAGCTCTATTGACCTTTTGCACTTTATAACCCGGAAGCAAACTTAATAAATCTTTTGTGTCCGATATGACAAAAACCAATTGGGAATTGCTCCTGTCTTTCATCTTCAGTTCCTTAATCACATTAGCATTGTCACACTCCACCACCACGTGTGTTGATGCTAGTGCAATAATAGCTTTAACGCCTTCCAGAACTGCTATTCCTTCAGCCATTTCTGCATTCAGACAATGATTAATTAACCCCCAGGCTATAACTAATACCTTGCCTTCATGGTCCCTTAACACAGCGCCCCAGGTTCCCTTATTTTCCTCAATTGAGAAGCTAGCGTCAACATTCAACATTCAGTTTTTGCCATCCTTCATCAAGCTTTGTCCAAGCAGCAGGATGTTCTTTCTTCTTTGGCATACCATCCCCTAAAGACTGAACCACCGTCTTCCCTTTGTAGTCTTTCTCCACATCTGGTTCATTTGCCTGCATGAAGGAGACTAAATATGATTGGATAAACAATGCAGACTGCTCTATACCACACTTGCCATCACCAAAAATAGAGTTATTTCTTAAATGCCAAGCGCGCCACCAGAGGAAGATCAACTTTGATCTCATTTCCTCACTGCATTGGTCAAGAAGGACAAGAACCCAATTATTTCTAGTATAACTGAAGAAATTTTCCGTAGGGAGGGACCATGTTTTTCTTAGGCATTGTCTTAGGGCAGTAGCTTTCGTGCAAGCCACCACTGCATGATGAGCCGTTTCAGGCTCCCTTCCACACAGTGTACAAGTTGGCATTACCTCCATGTTCCTCCTGCACCTATGAACCTGCATCCCAAGAGTATTTGTGGCAAGCTTCCAACCAAAGACTTTGAGCTTTGGAGGAACATTTGCGGTCCAGATTAAATTCCAAAGCGACCTGTCGCCTTGAGGATTTGTGCTAGTTGTTGTTTGACTCTCTCTTTCCTATAGTTCCATACCCAACTTATAAGCACTCCTAACAGAAAAAATACCATTACTTTCACGGGCCCACGCGATAAAATCTTCATTTTGGCTTGGCAATAAGGCAATCCTTAAGGCTTCTTCTGCACCCGGGGGATAAAGGACGGATCTTACTTTTGCTTCGAACCAGGATCTAGTAGCCGGGTTTATGAGATCAGATACCCATCTAAGCCTTTGTTTACATGCCTTTCCAATAACCTTATGGTTTCCCCTTGGCAACCAATTGTCCCGCCAAATTTTGACTTTTTTTCCCGAGCCAATCCTCCATATTATTCCCTTTTTTAGGAGTTCAAGACCATGGATTATACCTTGCCAACAAGGGAAGACAGCCTGGCTAAAGACTGTGTCAGTTAGCTCACCCGAGGGGTAGTATTTAGACTTCAAGAGCCTGGCACACAAGCTTTCTGGGAATTGTAGCAGGCGCCAAGCTTGTTTTGCCAGTAAGGCCTGATTGAACATTCTTAGATCTCTGAACCCGATTCCACCTTGGCTTTTCGGCAAGGTCATCTTGACCCACGCCATCCAGTGTACCTTCCTTTTTTCTTCCTCGTCGCCCCACAAAAAATCCCTTATAATTTGGGAGAGTTCATCGCACAAACCAATAGGGAATTTAAAAACACGCATGGCATAAGTTGTTATCGCTTGTGCGACAGACTTTATCAGAGTTGCTTTGGCAGCTCCGGACATGTATTTTTCATTCTAGTCTGAACATTTCTTTCTCAACTTTTCTTTTGAATACTTCAACTTTCCTTCATTTATGCACCCTTCTGGTATTGGCAGCCCCAAGTACTTGTCCTCCATTGTCATGGAACCAACATTTAGGATCGTTGCCACTGCGGCACCATCTTCCTCCGAGCAGTGTTGCCCTAGCATGATGGAGCATTTTGCAGGACTCAAAAGCTGCCCAGTTCCTCTCTCATATTCTCTAAGAACCTCATTCACACATGTAGCTTGTTCAGGTGTAGCACGGAAGAATAGCAGACTATCATCCGCAAAAAGAAGATGTGATATACACGGGCTTTTCCTACAAATTTTCAACTCCTCTATCATATTTGAGTTGATCTGATGCTTGAGAAGGGCAGAAAGGCTCTCGCCAATGAAGAGGAATACGTAGGGAGAGAGTGGATCCCCTGACGTAGTCCTTTTGTTGAAATGAATCTTTGGAATAGTTTACCATTAAATCTTACTGAGTATAGGACAGTCTTAACACATGCCATGGTCCACTTTATCCACTGTTCTGCAAATCCAAGTTTTCTCATAGCTTCCTCGAGGAAGTTCCAATCCACCCTATCATAAGCCTTCATAAGGTCAAGTTTGTAGGCACAAAATTTTCCAGCGTTTTTTGAGCCTTTCTGTAAAGCATGGAAGCACTCAAATGCAATGATGGCATTGTCGGTGATCATACGACCTGGTACGAAGGCACTCTGTGTTTCAGATATGATATCTAGGAGTAGTGGTCTCATTCTGTTAACTAGGCATTTTGCCACAATTTTGTACACCACATTGCAAAGGCTTATAGGTCTGAAGTCACTTAGCTTTATTGGGTTTTTGACTTTAGGGATGAGCACAATTGATGTTTCATTTACTCCCTCCGGCATCTCTCCATCCTCAAAGAATTTCCTTACATTAGCAATGATATCTTCCTTAAAGGTACCCCAATTCCTTTGGTAGAAACACGCGGGAAAGCCATCAGGACCCGGTGCTTTGGTAGGCCCAATCTGAAAGAGGGCAAAACTTATTTCTTCATCTGTAAACTGTGAACACAAACCTTCATTTATATCAGGTGTTACTTTTTCCTGTAACAAATTTGTTATCACTTCATAGTGTACAGAATCACTTTCAGTATATAGGTCTTTAAAGAAATTTGTTGCCATCTCTTGCATCTTTGGTTCATCCTTAATGACATTCCCATCCAAGTCCATCAGCTTGTCAATCTTATTTTTCTTTGCTCGCCATGTCGCCTTCCGGTGAAGTATTTGGTATTTCTGTCATCTGCCCTTAACCAGTTCACACGAGATCTTTGCCTCCAACGAAGCTCTTCTTTTTCTAGTAATTCATCTAGTTCCCTGCTAAGCTTTTTTGCCAAAGCGTTGTTTCTACTATCTGTCCGCATACTTGTCTGTTCTAGTTGTTTTCTTTTCTTCTCTATCTGTCTTGGGATATGTTCGATTGTGCGCTTGCTCCATGTATGCAAGTATGACATCACCCCTTGAAGATTATTTGCCAGTTCACCAAGATCATTTGGCTTCCTGTGCATCTCCCAAGCACAACTTGTTTCTTCTCCCAGGCTTGCTTCCCGCTCCCAGTATACCTCATATCTGCGTTGATGAACAGAACTAGTCATAGCAGTGGAGCAGTCCAAAGTAAATAAAATGGGACAATGATTAGATCGAGAAGAGGTCAAGTGCATAACCTGGTAATTAGGGAAAATCTCGGTCCAATCTGGCCATGCCACCACCTGGTCTAGTCTCACTCTTACATTGTTGATGCCATCTTGTTTATTATCATACGTCCATGGCCTTCCTTTATACCCCAAATCATGGAGATCACAAAAAGATAACGTTTCTCTGAAATCTAACATTTGTCTCTCACTCCTTCTTCTCCTTGACCAGTGTTCCTCTTGCCACATACATTCATTGAAATCACCCAATATTACCCATGGACCTGTTAACAAGGGTTTAATTCTGCGAAGCAAGCTCCACATGTTATGCCTCCCATGGGTACGAGGTTCTCCATACACAAAGGTGCATCTCCATTTATTTCCTTCAGGCAAATTGCAAATGGTTACATCAATATGATTCCTACCCAACTTAAAGAGCTCAACCTGGACACTCTCATCCCAAAACAAAGCTAGGCCTCCCCCTTTTCCTTTTCCACTAAAGGTTACAACGTGCTTAAGCCCAAGTCTCCATCTAAGACCCTCTACAAAAAACTTTATTCTGGCGCGTTTCAGAAAGAAATACAATTTTTGGGCGATGCACACACATAAGCCGCTCCAGTTCTTGAACTGTCTCGGGTCGGCCTAAACCCCGACAGTTCCACGTATGCATTACAACATTACTACGTTACAAACATGGCCGGAGAAGCTGCGGGAAAAAGCCAAGCTCTCTCCAATTATACAAGGTCATCAACATGTTTGAGTCAGCGATAACAAGGATAGAAGAACGCTTGTTGATCGATCTGGCCATCATCCTTTCCTATATCAAGCTACACCTGGGCGTCCATCTTGTTGGCCTTCCCCGATTTGCCGGCGCCGCCTTCATGGTGGCCGTGGGCGACCTGCTTGTTGTTTATCCTCGCGTCTCCGGACATCTCCACGTCGTCGTCCTGCATCTTGCCACCGGCGCCGGGGCCGCCCTTGTTGTTCCGGTAGACGGCGTACAGGATGAGCTGCATGGCGCCCAGGAAACTCCCGCACCCGTTAGGGATCTGCATGTGTGCCCAAGCTGATGGTCAGAGCGTCGGTCAAGCAAGTTTAATGACAAAGGTAGTTTAGCTAGGGATGCATGAAGGCGACGGTGGCGCGCGTGCATGGGCGTTGCCTGGCATCTTCAATTGCGCATTTACTCGAGCATGTTGCGGGCGCAGCTTTAGTCATGCATCGATCGCACCATATCCATAGCCAAGTCAATACGAGTTTCCATAGATTAAGGGCACCTGTTTGACCCACGACGGAAAGCATCGATCGCACGGCATGCATGCAGGGTTTTTCAAGTTGATGAGGGTAGAGCTTACCGCGACGAAGGGGTCGCGGCCGAGCAAGCCGTAGACAAACCACGACGTGCCGCACAGGAACACCGCCAGCGAGAGCAGGAAGGGCATGTACTCCACGCTCTTTGTCTTGATCACCAGCCTCTGCAACAAAGAATGTATCACAAAATTAAACAAAGATTGCTAGCACGAATCCACCAACTATAGCAGACATATCTGTACTTTGCCGTGTTGTGGTTTTATTAAGTTAAAACTGGGCTCATCTTGAGCCTACTGTCTAAAAGCAGACGTACGTGTGCAAGGTGACGGAGAACACATACCATGATGGAGAGGGGCGCGCCATACATGCAGATGGAGAAGACGGTCATGGCGACGCCGCAGAGGAGCTTGCGGGCCTGGCCGTGTAGGGCGAGCATGGACACAAGCGCCACGGCCGCGAACACCGCCGCCACCGCCGACGCCAGGCCCAGCGTCCGGAGCCGAGTCTTCTTGCTAGACGCGAAGCACAGGAAGATCACCACGTACACCGTCTCGATCGCCGCGCCCACGCCGTTGATCGTTGACACCAGGATGTTGTTTGGGGACACGAATGGCAGCCCGTACCTTGAACCCGAAACACCAACATATATTATTACCTCCACGACTTTTGTCAATCTGTTTTATCTGTTACTTATTACTTGGAAGTTTTGTCAAGATATATTACCAGGCGGAGAGGAGGCAGTTGAGGAGCGTCATGTTGTATGGCACCCCGGAGAATTCCTCCGTTGATCTCTTCCGAATGATCCTCCAGAAAGTAGGACTGTGAAGGGAGGGACAAATTAAGATGTGATCATGATTTTCTTTCGGAGTTGATCGGTTAGTTCGATGCTGGACAGAACTAAGTAGCGTGTTTGAATAGTACGTAGTATTCATTAAGAGTCTGCGTTGCGAGCACAGCAAAAGCAAAGTTGCAACTCTGCGTTGTCCCAGCAGGAATAGGATGTTATCAGAAAATGGGAACTGAAAATGACTTGTCTGGAATTAATAAATTGGAGATGCATGGCAGTATACATAGGTGGATATGCTGGAAGTTTCTAGGTTTGAGCCTTTGAGGTAATGCCAGAAAAACGGGTCTTTAGGTTGTTCGAGTAGATCTGATATGCATATCAGATAAGAAATTGTCAGTTCTTGGTATGCTTGGCCTGTAGGAATCCATCGCCGCTGATTACTGGTACGTTCGATGGCAGCGTCGATGATTTGTCAAAGGAGAATCCGTGGAGACTCCTGCAAGATCTGCGTTCGCGATCAACGCGTAAACTAGCTATGGCGCGGCAGGTCAAAATTTAGTTCGAAAAGAAACAGCCTGGGGCAAACTGATGGGGGGGCTCCTATAAATTGAACAATGATATGCATCTTTCTCCAGTGATCGTTCGGGTGCAGCACGCACAATTCAGAAACTCCAGAGGTGAGGCGATAGCTGGTTGCTATTGTCCCCTAGATCATCTCCTATCATCAGCTACAGCAGAAGCTATTGCCCTTTTGAAAGGACGGGAACATATAGCACAATTAGGTTGCAGAAATGTAGTGGTGGAATCGAATTCTTTGGAATTGACTCAGGCTTGCAATGGCACGAGCGAAGCATGGAACCATTATAGAGCTATCCTAGCTGAATATTTTCTAAAAGCATCAATATTGGAGATAATTGCATATTGCTACCACAATTGAGGCTAGGGCTTCAAAAAACTACCATTTTTCCGGTTAGTTGCAAAAAACTACCACTTTTGCGTCTAGTTGCTTCAGAAAACTACCAATTGTGTGTAACACTCGGTTTGGTCCAATTTAATCATGTTTTTGACAGAGCTGGCCCACCATTTGATCAAGTTTTCTATCTGAATGACATGGTGGGCCATCTCTATCAAAAACTTGATCAAATGGGCCAAACCGATTGTTACACAGAACTGGTAGTTTTTTGAAACCATTAAACGCAAAAGTGGTAGTTTTTTGCAGTTGACCTGAAAAGTGGTAGTTTTCTGAAGCCCTAGCCGCAATTGTGGTAGCAATATGCAATTTTCTCTCAATATTGAGAATATATCCTTCCAGCATTGTCCGAGAGAAGCTAATCAAGTGTTAAAATTTTCTTACGAAACAAAGGAGTCATGGGATGGTGATCCTCTATGATTTATCTTGCCTTTTATTTCACATGATGTAACTCTACTATCTATTAAATAAAGTGACATGAGGCTTTCCCTCAAAATAAATAAATAAAGTGAGATAATCGATGCATGAATTTCACAAATTCTAGTTTATTTTGAACAGAATTCCATGTTATATTATAATATCAAGTATGAAGTACGAACATGACACAAAGTTTGTGCTCTAGTAACACGTTTCTATCTTGACACCTCCTTTGTAACCATCCGTTCTAAATAATAACTGAGCTACCTAACTATCTGCCCAGATAAAAGGTGGTGCATGAAATACTTACATCGGGGATAGGAAGAGAAAGAGAGCAATGACGTTGCCTGAAACAACAAAACCGAGCAGTAATTAGGCTGAAAGGACGTCCCAACAAGAACATCCATCATCGAAACGGCAAACCAGAACTTACAAGCACAACCAAAAACATGTGCTAGCTAACTACAACCACACAAATAAAAATATACTTCAAATCAGGTTCACTTACCCGCAATCCCAAACAAGAACTTGGCAACATCCTCCATGGATCTCCTGCTCCCTCTTAGCCCCGAGCTTCAACTTCTGAGGTAGTGTTCTCCTTCAACGAAGACAGACTAAAACCAAAAGCTGAAAAGAGACTCTAGAGCTATGTTTCTTCTGAGCTGCAGGAGATGTGCAGCTAGCGTGCAAGTGTTCAACGGCTCAGCAGCAACTAAATAACAATGCCGTGAAAGTTAGCTTGTGGATTTCGATGGATGGACGGACGGCCGCGCGGTAGTATATATAGGAAGAGTTGGAGAGAATGGAGGTAAGCTCAGGGGGCTAGGGGGAGATCAAGTGTGCCGACCTATTGATTACGTTCTTATCTTGGCTTCTCCCTGAAAACGAGTGCCTGTGATGCGTAGACGTGGAGTACGCCGGGACAGCAAACAGTAACATTTCCAGCACTAGCATATTTGATGGATCTTGTTTTCTTCTTCGCCACCTAGAGCCAGAAATTTTCATCACCAACATCATATTTAGTCCGTGCGCACTAGCTAATTGGATTGGACACTGTTGACAAGACTGTACGTGTTTCGATGCTAGTATCGCCTTTTTTCCTTCTGTGTTTGTGGTGTGCATAGATCTTCTCAATTATATACATGCATTTGAAATCATAGATATATCTACGTTTTTATTTTCATGTACAGTTTTTGAAAAAGAAGGAAGAGAGAAATATTGCTAGCTAGGCCAAGCTTCTTCAGAGCAGCACAATAGCGAAAGACTTTTGTATGGAAGAATAAGCTATCTCGAACTAACAACTTTGAATTCAAGATATGCATACTTGTACATTTTTTTCGATATGGGAGCATCGTCCCGGCCTCTGCATCAACCGATGCACACATCTCTTTATTAACTCAGTACGATATTCGCAAGTGCTTATTACATGAGACAAGTTCTAAAGAACAAAAACGTTAAAGATGAAAAGTACACAAAACTATCCATCTTGGATTCTACTAATGTGCCGCCATCCAATAGCCTGAAAATAGCAATCCTAGGCGGCCTTGAGCAGCCGGTTGCACCCAGTATCCAAAGTACCCCGCTGGTCCTCTGGAAGCATATACGCCCATAGTTGTATCCAATGCACCGCACGAAGAATAACATGAGAAAAATTTGTCCCCTACTGTTTGTTAAAAATAATATAATTCCGGCTAGTCCAAATAGACCAACATATTGCCGAAATACCAATTCGAATTTGAGTCTTATCAATTTTTCCAACCCCATTTAACCAATTATCAAACATATTAGTAACATTAGATGGTGGTGAAATATTGTAGGTAAAATATATGATTTGTCAAACAATTTTTGCAAAAGGACAATAAAGAAACAGATGATCAACAGTTTCATTGTTGTTACTGAAACAACATTTTTGACACCCTGTCCATTTTCTCTTCGCCAAATTATCCTTAGTAAGCAAAACTTTATTACTAAGAAACCACATAAAGATCTTGATTTTGAGAGGAATTTTGATCTTCCATAGATATTTCCGTAAAAATATTGTATGACCATTCATAAGATCAAGATACATAGATTTAACGGAGAATACACGATTCATACTTGTACATGCATTGAATTCCAGCACAATCTCTAAATGAACAACTTTGGATGTTAATATGGTCCAATGATTTATGAAATTTAATTTATCGCTCAAACTGAATGTTTCTTGTTAGACCCTTTAATCTTATGGAAAGTTTTTACTTGGGTCCATGTATTAGTAAATGAGAACATCATATTCTGAAAAAAAAAATAGCAGTTGAAGGTTCCCTCAAAACAAAGATTTTTGATTCTTACCTTGGTAGACGAGTAACCTAGACCAAACATTATTTAGACGAGCGGATTTGTAATGGTAGTCAGAATTATGTGTTTTGCTACCGTGATGAAGCAATTTGTAATTGGCTTTCCTCTTTTGCAGATCTTTTGTGGAAAACGGTCGAGGTAGCTTTCAATATAACTCCACGTACTAGCATCTCAAATATATTTGTGAACTGATTGAGGGGGTTAATAAGCCAATAATGGCACAAATCCATGTGCGAGTGAGCATGTTATGTTGGTTGAGATAGCATCATCGTACTGATATTGTCTTTAACAAAGTAAAATCTTTTAATTTCATTGTGCGGAAGCTGGAGAGCTACAACTATGGCCAGGCGGGTTTTATTCAACCGGGTTGGCTGGCAATTTGGAAACATTATTAGCTATGTATACATGATATATATATGTAATCCTTCTTTCGTGCCATGGAGTTGGTGTGTATCATTTTCTTAGCTTTTCAGTAGTATGAATTCTGAATAACTTTGTAACAAAAAAGATATATGCGTTAGTTTTTTTAGAAAAGAACTTTATTATTTAATATGTTCATATACATACTAAAGTAATGCCCAAAATGGTTGTTTGTTATTTTGACGGTGGTCCCACACTATGGTTGCTCATCTCTAAATATTGTATACATGTAAGGTTTTTTTTCTCAGTTGGAAAAAATACCAGTGGGAAACAGGTATTGCCGGTTCTCGAAAGTACCGGTAATACCGGTCATAACATCGCCCAAGATTGTTCAAATGAATTTATTTATCCATCCAAAATTTATCAAATTTCCCTAGACCTGAGCAAATTATTCAAATACCAGTAAATTTCGTTCTGTAGTATTTTCCGGGTAAACAAAAACACCGGTTTTTAATAAATACTGAAAATACCGGCCTATAAAAAAAGTACATGCACCTGTCATTAGGTGTACGGTTTACTCGATGTAGTCTCCTAAGACAGCGACGAGACTTCGAGTCCCCACGCGCTGTTACGTACGGTCCTTGGATGTAGGTACGTGGGTGCCTAATACGTAGCCAGGCAATGCATGCAAAACAATGTGCTTGTCCATCACCCATTATTTTTTTAATGCTAGGAACATGCATCATGCATGGAAAGATCGTTTGAACTTTGAAACATGTAAATTAAAGTACGCGTGTATATACGACCAAATGGATTTATATTTTAGAACATAACCGAAGTACAGTAGCACTTTGTCACCAAGGTGCCCAGCAGATAACGTCGGCAACGACCGATAAACTCGCCGAAGCACACAAATCTCAAGCTACAAAGAAGCGCCAACTAGAAAAGCTTAAAAACAGCAACAGCGGCTAGCCGATCTTGGCGTTTTGCAATGCCTGAAGATACGTGTACCTACATGACTGCATGCGTACATATCACGTGTATGCAACTCGGGGAGCAAGATATATGTCCCGCACAAGTTACTGCATTGTTATGTGTTGACAGAACTTCGCCAGGCAGATAATTTCATTAATAGAAGTGCACGAAGTTTTCGCTATGAAAATGTTTGGCAGTCTCATTCGGAGTATGATGAGCTGGTTAATAAGAATTGGCAGCGGGGTGCTGGCCAGAACGGACTGCAGGGTGTGGTGTCGGCCCTCAAGGAGATGCAAAATACATTGAGTACGTGGGGTGCACGTGAATTTGGCAGTTTGAGGCAAAAGGTCCGAAAATTGCAGAAAAACCTTGAGAGGTTGAGGACATCCTCAGTTGGGAGAGGGCCTTCTATTGAGGAGTTCTCAGTTGCTGCTAAGCTGAAAGAGGCTCTCCGTCAGGAGGAAGTGTGGATGAAGCAGCGGAGTAGGGTGCAATGGCTGAAAGCCGGTGATCGTAATACGGCGTACTTTCATGCTCGTGCAGCCCAGCGTAGAAGAATTAATCGCATCACTTCTCTGAAAAGCACTGAAGATGATCATATGTGTGAGCAACCAGAGGAGGTGCATACGGAGATTCAGAACTTCTATACCTCATTATATGATTCTCAAGGGTATAGTGAGATGGATGACCTGCTTAATGTAGTTAACCCGAAAGTGACTATTCAAATGAATGCCATGATCTCCAGGAGGTTTGAAGCCGAGGAGATTAAAACCGCGCTGTTTCAGATGGCGGCATCAAAAGCTCCAGGTGTGGATGGGTTTACCGCGGGTTTCTTTCAGCGTCATTGGGAGGTGCTCAAGGATGACTTGGTCCCGGCGGTGCTGGATTTTCTGAATGGTGGGGAGCTACCTGAGGGGATGAATGACACGGCGATTACTTTGATCCCGAAGGTACGTAACCCACAGTATATTTCTCAATACCGACCGATTGCTCTTTGTCAAGTGTTGTATAAAATAGCAGCAAAATCAATTGCTAATCGCATGAGAGGGTTGTTGGATGAGGTCATTGGAGAAGAACAGAGTGCGTTTGTTCCAGGTCGACTAATATCTGATAATGTGTTAGTGGCTTATGAGAGTGTGCATGCTATGAGGAAGAAGAAGAAGTGTAAAAAAGCTTTTTGTGCGGTGAAGTTAGACATGATGAAAGCATATGATAGGGTGGAGTGGCACTATCTTGAAGCGATGCTACTGAGGTTGGGCTTTGATAGCAATTTTGTTCGTTTAATTATGAAATGTGTATCATCTGTCCGATTTGCAGTGAAGGTTAATGGGGAGCTTCTTCCCTTCTTTACACCATCAAGGGGATTGAGACAAGGCGATCCGATGTCACCATACCTCTTTTTGATCTGCGGAGAGGGGTTAACGGCTCTCCTCAACAATTATGGTTCTTATATCGATCGAGGTATTCGGGTGAGTTTTAAAGCACCGTGGGTGAATCACTTATTATTTGCGGATGACAGTCTCATTTTTATGAGTGTATGTGCTGCGAGTGCTGAGCGTCTGACGGAGATTTTGAATATATATGCTGAATGCTCTGGACAGAAAGTTAACAAGGAGAAGAGTTTGATCTATTTCAGTCCAAATGCATTGCAGCCTGTGAAAGATAGTGTAAAATCTATACTTGGTATCACCGTAGAAGCCCTCTCTGAAAGATATCTGGGACTACCTACAGCAGTGGGGAGAATTACTAGTGGCATGTTTGATCATATTGTTGAACGGTCACGTGGTTGTATGCAAGGTTGGTCGGAGGGGTTTTTATCTAGTGCTGCTAGAGAAATTCTACTTAAAGCGGTGATACAGGCCATACCAACTTTTAGCATGAGCTGTTTTAAGTTAACAAAGAAGGTGTTGAGGAGTTTAGTGGCAGTGATGGCAAGATTTTGGTGGAGTAGTTCTGTTGACAGAAAGTCTATTCACTGGCTTTCTTGGGACAAACTTGCATCACCAAAAATTAAAGGAGGGATGGGCTTCCGAGACTTCGAACTGTTTAACTTGGCTCTTTTGGGGAAACATGGATGGAGATTTTTGACACATCCAGACTCTTTATGTGCAAAGGTTTTGAAGGGTAAATATTTTCCCGATACAGATTTTCTTCATGCAACTATTCCTCGTAGGGCTTCTGCTACTTGGAGGGCAATTGTTGCTGGAAGAGAGGCGTTGGAGTTAGGCCTGATTAAGAGAGTTGGTAGTGGTGCTACTATCTCGACCTGGGAGGATCGGTGGATCCCTGGTACGTACACTCTGAAACCGATGGGCAGAAGGGGTACATTGCCGCTCGCGAAAGTCTCTGATTTGATTGATCATGAGAACAAAACATGGAAAATTTCTGTGGTGAGAGAAAATTTCTTTGCCCCGGATGCTGAGGCGATTTTGAACATACCACTGCGTACAAATGGGGGAGAGGATGTGTTGGCCTGGAGCTTTGAGAAAACTGGGATCTACTATGTTAAATCATCATACCGTGCCTTGGTGACTCAAAAAGAGCGTGCTGCTCTCGAGGAAGGGCTGGTTATGGGGACTTCAACGGCAGACGAGAAGATGTGGAAAACCCTATGGAAACTCAAAGTTTTACCAAAGGTCAGAGTTTTTTGGTGGCGTGTAGTTCGGGGTATTTTACCGGATGCATGCACGCTGAAATATCGGCATATTCGCGAGCTAGACAGATGTGATATCTGTTTGGCTGCAGAAGAAACATTGAAGCATGCGTTGATCCATTGCTCGCATGCCAAGAGGTTCTGGGGGGAAGCAAGGAAGACTATGGATCTGAAGCTACCTCGTTTGCATGACAGAAGTTGGTCACAGGATATTTTATGTGATCAGATGTTCAATGAAACAAAAAGAGATCAAATAATTAGCATCATGTACTCTATTTGGTCTTCACGTAATCGGCTGACACATGACGGGGAGAGGTATGATCCAATCCAATCTTTAAAGAAGATCCATGAAGAGTTGCAGCTGCTAGATTACCAAGTGAGGAATATTAAATCTCCTCCGGGACAGTGTTGGCGCCCTCCTGATCCGGGCTGGATCAAAATAAATACGGATGGGGCCATTAGCTTAGAGGAACAGAAGGGTGGGGGAGGGGGTGTTGTTCGCTCACACCTCTCTTTCATTGGCGCATGGAGTAAGCCCCAGATGGGTGTTACTGATCCTCTTACGGCTGAAGTGTTAGCCTTTCGTGATGGGGTGATTTTCGCAAAGCTGTGAGGCTACTCTCATGTGGTGATGGAGACAAATTGTTTGGAGATTGTCAATCTCTGGCACTCACGTCATGTTGATCGTTCAGCGGTGGCGCCTATCCTAGATGAAGTTGGGGAGCTGGTTTCGGATTTTGTTTCTTTCTTAGTTAAGCATGTTAGACGGTCTGCGAATAATTCATCTCATCTTTGTGCTAAGTTAGCTTGCACACTTGAGATGACGAGTAGCTGGCTCGATGAGAGTCCAGCTTTTCTTGTATCCAGTCTAAAGGCTGATTGTAACGGAACCATAAATCAATAAAGCTCCTGAAATTCTCCGCAAAAAAAAAGTTACTGCACAACCGAAGCCTCAACATCCATTCTTTAGCACGTGTGACAATGATATCCGGTTATATCTTCTTGACAGATTGTTGATCTATGATCTGAACACTTATTTATCGCGGTCGTCACAATTTTTACTCATTCTAACCAATGTTAAGGGAATCGAACAGTTTGAAAGTAACGGTGAATCGAAATCCGGGCGATTGACTGATTTAACCGGCTGGCTATTAATCAGTATAACTTACACAAATTAGCACTTAAAATACGTGTATATAAGAAAGAAATAATATATAGGCATCTATATGTCCGCCCCTACACTTCTCATGAGGTCAAAAGCTTATTAGAGCATCTCCACCGTTGCCTCCCAAATAGGCGCCGGCACAGCCGTATGGAAGCGTCGGCACTGCATCCTCCATTTGTGGATGTTGTTTTCACACGCCCCCCCCCCACACACACACACACATATGGTATTTTCAAACAACATATCAATCACATAAATTATTCATACTATATTTTGATTATTCATACAATCACACAAATAGAAATTAAATTATTCATACAATATTTTAATTATTAATACAATCAAACAAATAGAAATTAAATTACTCATGCAATAATTTAAATTAAATCATGCATTGTTAGTGACATAGGCATCCCTAATGGGCCTACCGAAGAAGGTACCCGGGGTTTACTGAAGGCCCATGACCCGAAGTTTTATAAAGCCCAGAAGCCCAGTCGAGAGATAGTTTGGAAAGATAGAATTGTATTAGGAATATTGACTTGTAACTATTGCGGGACGGGTCAGAAACCCTCCCGGACTCTGTAAACTTGTGTATCACGAAACCCTCGGCTCCGCCTCCTATATAAGGGAGAGTCGAGGGACAAAGAAAGGATCGATTCATTGTTTTCAGGCAACCCTAGTTTTCACAGCAGTCGGGTACTTTTCCGGCTGAAACCTTCGAGATCTACTTGCCCTCTACTTCCAACTAAACCCTAGTCTACAACCTGTAGGCATTGATAAGTTAATCTCTTATCAGTTAGCATCTCCTCTCCTCGCCCACAAATACACGGCCAGATCCGCCTGAAGTTGAGCATGAACACTTGCATCTCGAATTTCCTGATGCATATGAAGGAAAGCGCCAAATTTTTGGGATACATGCTCTACCTCAGTAAGAGGCCCTTGATAATCAAATGGTTGATCATCATGCACATGTTCGTCGCGCTCGCTCTCAATGATCATGTTGTGTATGATCACTTAGGCGTTCGTCACCTCCCACATCTGATACTCAGACCAAGTGAGAGCAGGGTACCTGACAACGGCAAAACGCTGCTGAATCACCCTAAAAGCACGCTTAACATCCTTGTGTGCTGCTTCCTGGCATGTTGCAAAATAAGCGTCCATCTGCGAAGCTGGAGTCGGGATTGTCTTCACAAATGTAGCATACGTACGGTAGATAGTACCCCTTGTTGTATGCGTGGATGTTTACCTCAAAGTTCACGACATGAGCTTGTTCCTCTGCTAGCCTGGAAAACACCGGAGAGCGTTGCATCACGTTGATATCATTGTTTGTTCCTGCCATGCCAAAAAAGCATGCCAAATCCAGATGTCATTGTCTGATACCGCCTCGAAACCAGTATGCCCCTTGCCAAGAAAAAGGGCAATTCTTCCAGCCCCAATGCATACAGTTAATGCTTTCGAGCATCGCAGGAAACCCTCGTGCTACATTATGTTCCAGGATTCGAGCAGTATCATCTTCCATTGGTGCTCTCAAAAAGTCTTGACCAAACACCGCTATGACGGCTCGGCAATACCTGTAGAGAGTCTGTGAACATGTTGACTCCGCCATCCGCAGACAGTCATTGGCTGTATCTGGAGGAGCTCCTTATGCAAGACAACGCATTGCAGCGGTGCACTTCTGGATTGAGGTGAAGCCCCACAAACCTGTACAATCTTTCTTGATCATGAAATAGTCGCCGTACTCCCTGATGCCAAAGACAATCTTCATGAATAGATCCTTGTTCATCCTAAACCGGCGTCGAAATTCCTTCGGTGAATGAGTCGCGTCGTCGGCGAAGTAGTCGGCATCAAGCAGCATTGCGTCGGCTTGATGTTCCTCCTCTTGCCTGGCTTTGAGCCACCGCGTCGAGGCACGCTGAAAAAAGGCTGGCGAACACGGAGCAAGCTCGTTGGAATCAGCTGCTGCTGTTGCCGCCGAACAACCTCAGGGTTCTGTTCCTCCATGAACAGCTGCACCATCATCTCGTCATCGCTCTCCATCGCGGCAATCTGACGAACACCTTGCGGGCGGGCCGGTTGTGCGGCAGTGGCGGCGACCTCTGTTCTGGTCGAAACAGCAGCCGCCAGTCGAGGGGATAGCGGCCGTGTCGATGGACGGCAGTTCCTGGACAGGTGACGATGTCCATTGCAAGCAGGGGGCGCGGCAGCGATAGTGGCCATGGTGATCTAGAGGGGTGGGAGTCGGCTCGGGTGTGGGTGGGAGGTGGGGAAAGTGGTGTGTCTGGCTGTCTGGCGGAGCCCACACGTGGTTTCTGACGTGCCGCGAGGCGTTGGCGCACCCGATCCGCGCCCTCGACGAAGGGGCCAGGACATGGTTATCAGCGCTTTTATTGGGCTCGAAAACTAGCCGATGCTTTTTGGGGCGCACCGGTGTGAGCCCATTTTGGCCGCCGGCCCCCAAAAAAGCTATCGGGTCCGTTATGGGGCGCCTCGGTGGAGATGCTCTTAAAACATTACACTTCACCTCCCGACTAGCGACTATCCACTAGCCGGTACCATTTCCATCCATTTTTTCGGAATGGAAAAATATTCCCCAACCCCTGCATCAATTGTTGCATATGGATTTTATTGCAAAATTATTAAAAGTATCCAAGTATCCAAATAACTTATTACATCTCATGGGTCACATAGTGTGGCTGAATGTATCCACCATAGTTTCAAAAAAAAAAAAAAATGTATCCACCATCTCAAGATAGATAAGCAAGTCATTTATTATCTCAACATGCTATCCTACTAATAGGACACCAGCCAAATCGGTTGGACAAATCCCGTGCTACCGTTTCCAAACGATTGCACCAGAGTTCATGTCTTGCCGCAGCTCCTCCGGCAGTAGGTAGGACCACATACGGATCTAATGCATGGCTCACGGATAACCTGCAAGAAAGATGAAGAATTTGATTTACTAAACACAAAGTCATTTCTAGTGTTCCAAATAGCCCATAATAAAGCACAAGCTTCCATACGGATTTGAACTTTATCCTTTTTATGAACTCCATGCAACCAATTCCCGAACAAATTCGTTATATTAGTTGGAGGCACAATATTAAAAGTCATATGGACCATTTGCCATACTATCTTAGCCAAAGGACAGTCAATAAATAAAGAGATGTTGAATTGTTTCATCCTAAGAGCAAAAGAAACATTTCATATTTCCTTGCCAATTTCGTTTAGCTAGATTATCCTTTGTTAGAATGAGTTTGCGATGTAGGAACCACATAAAAATCCTAATTTTTAGCGGGACCTTCATTTTCCAAATGTAATTACCCAAATATACCTATGTCTATTCATATAATCAAGGTACATAGATTTAACAGAGAAAACACCCGATGGCGTAAGGTTCCAAACAAAAGAATCTTGATCACCACTAAGCTGAATATCCATTAACCTTCGAACAAGATATAGCCAAGATGACCATTTGTTCTCAGTTAGAGTCCTTCTAAATTCGATATTTAGTGGATTATGTGACATAACATCAGCCACTGAAACCTCTTTTCGTTGAGCAATGTTATATAACCATGGATATTGCGTAGCTAACGTTCCACCTCCTAACCACGTGTCTTCCCTGAAAAGTGTATCTACATCATTACCTACTTGAAAGTGGCCCCTACTGAAGAAGTCATCTTTCACTCTCATCAAACCTCTCCAGAAAGGAGAGTCCGAAGCATTCAATTTTACTTGAGACAACATTTTTTAATGAAGGTATTTGTTTTGAATCAGCTCATGCCAAACACCATTCCCATGAAGAATTTTATAAAGCCATTTGCTTAAAAGCCATTTGTTTTTTTAGTTCTAACTAGTTGAATGCCCGTGCTTCGCCACGGCTCTTTATCTTAGGTTTAGTGTCACACATGTAAACAATACATGTAAAAATTAAGTACAAAGAAAAAACAAATTCACATGAATATTGTCTTCACTTTATAAGCATGTTAGCGTCAAACATGTTGTGTACACAATAAAATAAAAATTAAGGCAGAGACCGGAGAAGAGATATGGATTGCAACTGCAGTCTACACACGTGTGCTGGCTTGGACCTCCCTAAGTGCCTCCATGATCGCTTATGCTGATTCTTGGAAGAGTCTTCATGGGTGATGAAGGAGAGCATGGGAGAAAGGCAGGCTCTGTTTAATATATCAGATTGAGTTTGTACATCTGATCTTGTAAGGGAAGCGCCACCATGTGAATGCGTGATGGCACCCATCAAAGGGCCAGCGCGATGGCAAGGTGGTCGCGTGCATCGCGAGAAACTCACTCTAGTGCCACTGCTACCCTCCTTGTATTTGTGCGCTAGCCATTCCGTGCCTCTGCTGCTTCTCGTGGGCAACAACTGACTTGATTTCCCGAGTCCGGTTCAGGCGCGCGCAACAACTAATCCAAAGTGAAGCAGTTATTTGAGAGAAATACACGAGAAGGGGGTTGTCAAATTATGTTATTGTCTTAGATATAAAAAAGAGCCACGTAATATTCCAAAATAGTAACATTTTATTTCACTTAAAATTAAAGTGTAATTCAACTAAAATCTAAAATTCGAGATCATTTGCATAGAGAGTAATACCCAAAATTATCTCATCTTTACTGTTCACTAAGGTTCCACTTTTCTCATATCAAGCACATGTAATGCACCTTGTTATCAAACTGAGCATATTAACCCCATTTGACCTTCTAGAGGAACATATCTCACAATAAAACTATATGTATATATTTATTCAACATCATGCAAAAGTGGTAAACCTTTCAATAGCAGATTAATTCCACCAAAGTCGCTCCATTCTTTCAATATACATTTAAAATCCATAGCCAAACATAATAGTTCGTGTTGTAGCTTCCACATATATGTAGCAAACAGAAAAATGGTAAACTTTCACTTAATATCGCATGTAATCTACTAAAAATGTTCAATAGTAAGAACTCTCATTGTACACTATAATCGTAGAGTGAAACAATTCTATAGACAAAAATAACTTCTCCACAAACAAAGTGATAATCATCGGAGTACGACAATCTAATATCTCTTGGTTTCACCAAAATTACTCGAAAATATCAAGCCTCTTAGGGAAAAATAGCAAGCATATCTCCTCAAGGAATGAACATATAAATTCTGCACCTTCACGAATTATGATCGGGACAAGAAAAAACAAAGTAAATCCGCATTTTGCTACATTTTTCATACGTGAAACTACGCTCATATATCTTATAGCATGCTGATAGGAATACAACACTAAAGAACTTAAAATTGCATGGAATAGTCTAATACAGAAAATTAAAGAGCATTTACCTTGCCAATGAGAGAGTTGTTTAGCATTGAGTCATGAGGAATGTGGAACTCATTATGCAAATGTGATCTCTTGCAAATGTTCCACTGACTAATTAAGCATACTAAGATGAGATTGGGACTTAACTTATGTCTTCTTCTCATTACTTCTTTTGTCAATATTCATTGTCCTTGAATGTCATTCACATAAGTCAGAAAATAATTGCATGGATATAGAAAATGAATTAATTTGCCTACAACAGAACATTAATTCAAATAGAAAATAATGCTACAATGGTCTGACAATTCTATGTTGCTGAAGTGTGAAGGATACAAAAAGATTATTTAAGTTTGTTACGTTTAAATCAAAAGCTTAAACGAACCAAAAGGACAATGTACAATTTACTTACATTTGGATTGTCCTCCGATATTGTAGACATCATGTACTGCAACACCAGAAAAAATTGATTTGGTTTATCTTAACAAAGCAAAATGTGTGACAAAATGTCATCTACTACCTATCGTCTTTGTTGAGTTATCACAAAATCCTAGCTTCTATGGTCATGTCAACACACCGTGTTCACCGCATTTCCCTATAAATTGAGCGCATATGGATGCATACATGAAAGATAAAATGGTATGCTTGAAATATTCATTTCTTTGCCATTTGTAATTGATGGGGATATCGGAAGTAGACATCGTACAGCTTTTCTGCAGTTGCAAATAAACAAATGCGTGCTGCCAGAGGCATTCCGTCGGCCATGCATCACCCAGACAACCAGACAAGCTCTTTCTCGTTCCTATATTTATTACTTACCAATATGAAGGACTAAAAACCAGATAAAACCCAGTCGGTTGGCCTGGCTTTAAATCCATGCAGTAAGCCAAACAACCAAACTTTTGGTTCCTTATTTAAGCGAGAGGAATCATAGAGCTTCCACGTAGTTTATTTCCTTGGTATATGGTTTTTCTTCAGGTATACGACTGCTACTCAAAAATGTACTAAGAGCATATTCAACAGATGCGCCCTAGTTCGGCGCGCTAATTTTTTTATACAGCGCTCCGCCTTTGTGGGCGCGGGCGTGTCTTCAGGCTTTCCAGACGCGTGAAAAAATACAGCGCGAAAACAACGCTTAACAAAACACGCTAAAATACAGCACGCAAAACAAGTTTTGCATACATATTATTGAAAATAAGATCAAACATAGTACTACTAAAATAGGTTTTAAAACG
This sequence comes from Lolium multiflorum, assembly GCA_030979885.1. NCBI lineage: Eukaryota > Viridiplantae > Streptophyta > Magnoliopsida > Poales > Poaceae > Lolium > Lolium multiflorum. Next base: position 248,875,094 of record CM061750.1, read on the forward strand.
AAGACAAGAACGATAATACAATACAAACATTTAAAAATCGGAGAAATCGAAGTCCGATCCCGACGACTCCGACGGCTCGGTCAAGATCAAATCTGCCAACGTTCGTCGTTGTCGTCGATGGTCGATGGGTCGGCTTCCTGCGCCTAGATGAAGCGCTTACGCGTGTGAATGTCCTCCTTCTCCACCCTGCGCTCCGCCTTCTTCTGGGAGTAGAAGGCGCGCTCGTCGATGACGTCCTGCGGTAAGGCGGCAACCCACGCCTCCATGGTGCGTTCATCCGCCTGCGCAATGGCGAGGCGGCGCTGAAGCTGCTTGCGGCGGCAGCGCTGCTCAGCGATGACGAGGCCGTCGTAGCCGGCCAAGAACTCTGCCTCCACGAGCGACTCGCAGTCCTTGAGGTTGAGTTGCTGGCGGAGGCGCCTGAGGCATCATGCCGCCGCATCGTAGGTGCGCGCCGCCTGCTCGACAGTGTCGAAGGTGCCGAGGGTGAGGCGAGCACCGCCAGCACAGATCTCCGCATAGAAGGTGTCGCTCGAGCGGGCGTGCACGCCGATGAAACCGGAGGAGTTGCCGGGGGGCATGGCGGCGGCGCGGTGTCGGCGGCGGTGGTGCGGGTGGCAGGCGAGAGGGCGTGTGGAGGGAGGGAGCTTTCAGCGGTGGTTGACGACGCATCGCACGAGCTTTTTATACCGCGCACGGAAGAGCGCGCGCCCATTCTCCGTGCGCGCGGCTGCTTTATCACGCGCGGGGCAAAAAAAATTTAGCGCGCGCGGTATTTTCGTGCGTCTGGTGGAGCAAATTTTTCGACGTCGGCACGCTAAACTGGCGATATTTACCTCGCGGGCGTCTTTTGGAAGGTGAAATTGTCAAGAAAATGCGTCAAAATTTTCAGGAAGCGAAGCTGAAAATAAACTGTCATGAAACCGCATTGACAGCCACTACCATATACAAATTAAAACAATCATCCTGATTCGTTTTGCTGCAAGGGATGTCGTTTGGAGCACTCTAGGCTGCAGACTGACCATAGACAAACAAAAATCTCAGATTAATCAAAGAGAACAACATGCAATGTGTCCTCACCTTGGTCATTGGAGCAGCGTTAGATAGAAGGTGTAGACTTGGAGGAGCTGGCTCGTGGAAGAGTCTGGAGGCTGAGTCCTCCTAATGACTGCTGGTTCTGAGCGGGGTCCATCCACGTCTCCTACTCCATGCTAATCCACCCACAGTTAATCTGTTGTAACACCAAGAAATCAGATAGAGAGATAGATATGAGTGTAAATAGTAGAGAGCAGATGGAAGAAGGATCTGGGGCATGTGAGAAGCGCCGCGGCTCAGCCACCGACCTCAGGCAGCGGCCGCCCGCTGTGGTGACATCGCCCCACCTACGGCCATCGCGTGCTCCCCCGCAGAGGAGCGGCAGCACTCGTGGAGGCAGGAAGGTGTGCGGGGATCAAACAGTGGTCATGGCAGATAAGTATTAGCCCGTGGAGCTTCCGTTTCTCCCCTAATCCTCCCGATCTAGTAGGAGCCATCAATTCACGCATAGAACTTAGGAGAGGAGTGGAAGAGAAAAGGCAGATGCAGGAAAAAAGGACGATCAGTTTTCTAAGATTGTTATTTTAGGAGAAAAGGAGGGGAAGGATGTTGGCGCAGATCTTTCGGATCGATCTCCATGTTTTTAGGAGGGATGAGGATTACTGAGTGCGGTATTGGTATCGGTATCAGGACGTGGGGTATTATTGTTGGGTTTTCTTTGTTCCGCGCGCAGGTTTTTTTTTTCAAGATTGCGTTGAGATAAATCATCTTGGTAAGATAAAGATGTGGGGGGTATTATTGTCCATCCTAAAAATGTGACACCAGGCATTCACCAGTTTGCTCTTAATAGTAGAGATACTTCAACACCAAGCCCCCCTTGTTATTTTGGTCTACAAATAATGTTCCACTTAGTAAGTCTATACTTACTTTGTGATCTTCACTTTGCCAAAAAAGCGGGATCTAAAGAAGTCGTCTTTTTCGAATCCCTTTAGGAATTTTCAAGAAAGAGAGCATAAACATAGGAAGGCTGGTTAGAACCCAGTTAATTAGCACCACCCTATCACCATAAGAGAGTAATTTCCCTAACCAAGTAGCCAATTTTCTTTCAAACCTATCCTCAATTGGTTCCCACTGCCCATTTTTAAGCTTTTGAAAATGGATAGGAATTCCTAAGTATCTGAATGGGAATGAACCTATGTCACACCCAAACAAATTTCTATATTGTTGTTCCTCCTCTTTAGCTTTGTCAAAACAAAATAATTCACTCTTGTGAAAATTAATCTTTAGTCCCGATATTTTCTTTCAAAAATTCTTAAGATTAGCTTCATATTGAGGGATTTTTCTAAGTTGTGTTCCATAAAAATTACTATGTCATCGGCATATTGTAAAATGGACACACCCCCATCAACCAAATGAGGGATGAGCGCATCTACTTGACCATCTTATTTAGCTCTTTGAATCATAATGGCCACAACATCAGCAACTAAGTTAAACAGAATAGGTGATAGAGGATCACCTTGACGTAAGCCCTTCTTTGTTTAAAAATAATGACCTATGTCATCATTCACTCTAATACCCACACCCCCCTTCTCAATGAAATCATTAATCCATTGGCACCATTTCCTTCCATTGGATTCTCATCCTTGACCTTTGAAGTTTTTCTTCTCCCAGCACCTACACCAGGGCCGTCGGCCATTTTTTTCCGAAGTACTCCGGCACCTACAACTTTGGGGATAAAAGAATTATGGTGCTTTACCACTTGGCAAATAAGTGCCAACAGCAGAGTTCAAGGATTTCTCACTAGTGAGCTCGCTCAAGTTGCCGAACTTGGCCGTTTTTTTCCTAAGTACTCCAACACCTACAACTTTGGGGCGAAAATAATTATGATGCTTTACCGCTTGGGAAATAAGTGCCAACAAATTCTTCAGAGCTCGAGGCTTTCTCATTAATGAGCTCGCTCAAGTTGCCGAACTCGACGCCATATAGATGTACCAGGCTCTTGGACCATACCAATTGGACTTGACCCCGGCCGGTGTTGTACTTCAACTTTACAAAATCCAAGGATAGGCAACTAGACATGTGTCCTAACGACACCATGCCACAAGCAGCTTTGCCAAAGTTGTCAAGTGCATGCATGGAGGACCGTATCCAGATTATCACGAGATTTAGCGCCAATGCAGAGTCGTGCTCGCTCGAGAAGAGATACGAGGGTGGCGCAGACGGGCGGTTTAAGAGGGAGATGGAGGTGCACGGGAAGGAAAAGGAAGCCTCACCGTGGCAAGGGATTGGACAGTTAGGGAGAAATGTTTATGAATTTGAAAGCTATCCAGCAACCTAGGGTTTTATCACAAAATTTGAAATAAGCAGAGTCCCTCAATTTCATTCATTTTCGGGTAAAAAAACATTATTTTTCTCGTTAAAAAACATTATGCTGAAGACACAGTAGAGCGCAGCACAGCAATCTGACATGATCGAACGTTTGGCTCACCAAACTCCATGGACGAAGGTATCCTGTATCGACCACCTGTACCGTGATGCGATGGCAGAATATTCTCCCGGCCGGCCACTTCCGGCGTTGGTCCTCCGTCGTGCCCATGCCCGTGCCTACCATCAAACTGAAACGTGCTCGTACAACACCCCACTACGAAGACGGAATCCAGATTGAGCAATCATGAGGTAAATAATTGAGCGATTTGGTGATCAATCGATGCATGTATATATGTAACACGGCAATCAGCATCGTGTGGATTGCCCGCATCTATAGTTTGTGACACGGCTGGCTGCATCGAGAGATTCCAATCGCGTTCGAACATGAAGTAAGACAAGAGGATTTGGGAGGTGGAAAGAAACTAGGGCTCAGTTTGTTGATACGTGACAGGCGATTAGTGCACGCATAAAGTGCTATGACACTCAAGTTTTGGCATCTAGCTTGGTGTCTCCTCGCCTTGTAACGTGGCAATGCCAAAAGGAAAATAGAAAAGCGGGGTAGGTTAATTTGCCGCCAGCAGAATAAAGATTTATTGGACTGAGTATAAAATATGACCCCCCTTTATTTTCAACAGGTTGTTTTAAATAATTCCAAAGAAATGTTGTATACTTATGTATCTCCAAAAAAAACGATGCTTTTTTTTGTTTTTTGTTTTCAAAAACTTGTAAACCCCTGGCCCCGACATTAATAGATGCACACGACAAAATTACTAAAAGAAGTTGGCTAATTTGTACTCTAGATATTAAGACAAGCACTTGGAGCTAAATGGTATCTTCACGTGTTTTAGTTTTTCAGTTTTGCTTTTTCTTAAGAAAGATATGCATGGGCATTATTTAACCAATTTAATAGTTTAGCAACATAATCAGTGATGTGTAATTATTTTTGTGTGTGTTGGTACTTGTGCGAAATTTTGTTTTTGTTTTTTTCTGTAAGCATCTAAAAACCATGCAATAAAATGATTGTGGGCATCAATAAATACAAAGGTCGGGCTCTTTCTTCTTTGGTTTTTTGTTTTGCTATTTCTAGGCCAGTCTCTAAGATGTTTTTTTTTTAGAATAAATCGATGCAAACCAATCAATGTTGACTGAGAAAGTACTATTTTTCAGTTAAGTTAAGAATAGCCACTCTTTCATGCATTTTCCAATATCGTGAAAAGGAGCGTGGAACACAAGTTCAAATTGGGCCAGTGCAGCGCCAATTCAAAACGTCTCTGAATAGATGGTCTGAGGATATATACCATATCCGCGCGACATTCGTAGACACCTTTCCAGAGCCAAGATCCTCCTTCCTCCTTCGGCCCCCTCCACCGTCGCCGGTTCCCGCGGTCGTCTGCTCCTCATGGACCGCGATCGCTACGCCAGGAACAACAAACGTCCGTATGACGAGGTCGACAGGGGCTACTCGCGCAGCCGTGACCAAGATCTGCGCCAACGCCTGGATAGGGAGCAAGAGGAACAGCGAAGACAACAACGCCAGCGCGACCTCTCCAGCGACCGTGAGCGCACCGGTCAATCCTCTTGGCGCCCTGAGGGAGGGCGTCGTACGGATCCCCAGCTGCCTCCCCCTCCTCCGCCTCCTCCGGCTCCGCGTGGGCGTGAACAGGGGCGTGGTGGGGGCGCTCGTCATCCGCGCCAGACCAGAGCTCCTCCGGGGTCAGGGTCGGCTCCTACTGGGCAGGGAGCCGCCAGTTCGGGCACGGCTGCGGGGGCGGGCCCGGTGGCCGTGGACTCCAGCCACATTACCTGCTATAATTGTGGAAAACAAGGTCATGTTCAAGCCGACTGTGCGGCGGAGCCTTTCTGTGTGAACTGCAAAAAGGTTGGGCACCCTTCAGCCATGTGTGCTCTCTTCAATCGCCTACCAGACCCATACTGGGCAGGGTTTGGAGGTGGCCAGCCAGGCTTCTTCTGCTGTGAGGTGCAAGAGGAGGAGCTCCAACCCCATGCAAGCAATGCTGCGCTGGTGCTGATCCAAGAGGGAGGTCTATCTGAGGCAGAGGTTGAAGAAGAATTCAAGGATTTGGTGCAGGAAGATTGGGATTGGCAAGTGAGGAAGCTCAACGACACCGACTTCGCTCTCATCTTCCCTTCGAAGGAAAGCTTGCGCATGGCTATTAGAGGAGGGGGTCCGACTCTACCAAAAAGCAAACTGAAGACGATTGTGTCGCTGCCCACAGGTGATCCTTTGGCTACTGAAAGGCTCCAGGAGGTGTGGGTGCGCTTATATGGGGTGCCCCCTTCTCTCCGGCATGCGGACAGGCTGCTGATGTGTACCAGGGAGATCGGTCGTCCGATTGGGGTGGACGTTGACTCGCTCGCGCAGCCCCTAGGACCGGTCCGTATGTCCTTTGGCTTGCGCGCGCCGATAAAGCTGCTCGAGTCGGTGGTGCTCTTTGTAAACATGCAAGGCTTCAAGATCACTGTGGTTCGTGAGGATGATGCTCAGGGGAGCCCCCATCCACCAGATCCCCCACACCGGGCTCCCTCGGACAAGGGGGAGGACAATGAGGATGACTATGATGAGACTGATGAGGACCGGTGGGACGGGCGTCGCGGCCGCCATGCCTCTCGTGATCGTTCCCCAGCTTCGGCCCCGGCCGGCGGAGCGGTGGGACCAACGCACAAGTCGCTCGAGATGATTCCGGTGATCATGGAAGTGGAAAATCCTTTGGCGTTCACCTCTGCCTTGCACCCCAGCCCGGCTACTTCCCTAAACCAGTATGGTTCCAATTTCACCAAGGAAGGTGACGTCTTCCCTATGATGTCAAAACTGACTGCCAATGTCAACAATGAACCTCACACTCCCGCGGTTGCTGCCGAACGGGTGTCCCACCCGCCCACGGCCATTGTTGCCTCACCAGAAGCGCAACCTTGTTCAGACTATCAACTGCAGTCTATCTCGGAGGCTAGAGACAGGGAGCGCAGGAGCAAATCAAACAACGATCGCCCTTCCCGAAGATTGATGTTGGAAGATTCAGTCGCTGCTAGACTGTCCTTTGAGAGTACAGAGACTTCGCCTATTCATCTCCACCAAGCGCCGGCCATCAAACCCGCCGCTCCGAGCGTGGGTCTCCCCCCTCTTCTGGAGGATGCTCCTATCCCGGCCCTGGGAGCGGTCGTGGCTAGAGCACCTCGGTCTAAGGCAGGGCAACCTGAGTCTTCCCGAAAAAGTGCTCGCGGACAAGGACTGACGGAGGGGCCCGTGCTGGAAAGAGCTATGCAGCGGACCCGGGCCAAGAATTCCACAAGCAAGACGCAAGCAAGCAAGGCCACCAACAAACCTCGCCCAGGTACGCCTCCCATCTCTGCCTTTACTATCCTGCAAGGTGAATCGGTTGCTCACCTAGAAAAGGTAGCAGCAGACAGCTGTGTCGTGTTCAGCTCCACGAAGGGGTCCCCAGCACAATTGCTTTCGATGATTCAAGCCAGAGAGTTGGCGCAAGCCGAGTTAGCCCGAGCGAGACACAAGCTTGAGCTGCAGAAGTCTGCTGAAGAAGCAGATACCGCGTGCCCTCCCTCCTGCTCGGGGGCAGACAGGGCGGAGAGCACTGAAGAGACGAGTGCGCGGGAACAGGAGCTGTCTGTCGAGGGAGATGCACCTCCTGCTGCTCCGGCTCGTAAGAAGAAGAAGAGCTGCCGCATTCCTGTTGGCCATCGTCCTGTCACCCGCCAAGCACGGGCTTTGGGAAAGGTTTCCCAATGAGATGCCTGTTCTGGAACATCCGCGGGTTCGGTCGTAGGGGGCGCCGAACCTTGCTCAAAGATTTCCTCCGCACTCACAAAATCGATATAGTTTTCCTTCAGGAGACCATTAAACAAGATTTTACGGCCACAGAGTTGAGTAGTTTGGAGATAGGAGACAAATTTGTCTGGTGTTGGCTCGCAGCGCAAGGACATTCAGGAGGAATGCTCATTGGCTGTCGAGACAGTATGTTTGAGGTGGGAGCAATTAGCAAGGGTCAGTTCTTCATTAGTGTACAGCTTCTCCATCGTCCTTCGAGGAGCATCTTTGAGGCTATAGGGGTTTATGGTCCGGCGGATCATGGGCGATCACGCGTTTTCCTTGAAGAATTGTCCGAAAAGATCCTTCTCTCCACTCGTCCACTGGTCGTGGGCGGAGATTTTAACTTGCTGCGCTCGGCCGCAGACAAAAATAACAGTCACCTGAACTGGCCACTGATTGACAAGTTCAACGAGTACATTGCTACCTGGGCCTTGCAGGAGATCCCTCGCACAGGGGCGAGGTATACCTGGACTAATAAGCAGCTGAACCCCGTTCGTTCGACTTTAGACCGTGTTTTCATCTCGCCGTCTTTCGAAGTGCTTTTTCCCTTGTGTTCTCTGGCAGCGGAAACAAGCCTTGGATCGGATCATACTCCTCTGGTTTTTGACACCGGAGATGAGTCCCCACCCAGAAGTTCCAGATTTTTCTTTGAAACAGGTTGGTTTGAGAGGATAGATTTTTTCCCCTTTCTCAATGGGGCCTGGGAAGGCTTGCTGAGCACGGCGAGGGGCCGTGATATTGTGGACTGGTGGGGCCACATGAGCGCGGGGCTGCGGCAACTTCTCAGAGGATGGAGTAGAAACCTCGGTAGGGAAGGAAGAATTGCTAAGTCGTCTCTAGTGACACAAATCGAGGACCTGGACCGCCAAGCTGACTCGGTGGGTATTGACGACGAGGGTTGGGCCCTTCGGTATCACTTGGAGGAGGAGCTTCTCCAAATTTATCAACAGGAAGAAGAATATTGGCGCCAAAGGGGTAGGGTGAACTGGGCTCTAAAGGGTGATGCTAATACAGCCTATTTTCATGCGGTGGCCAACGGGAGGCGCCGTAAATGTGCGATAACGGCGCTTTCCATGACGGAGGGTGTTATCTCGGACCCGCGGCAGATTCAGGAGCATGTGTATTCATTCTACCGTGAGCTGTTGGGCACAGCGGCGCCTAGATCATGCGGTCTTGCACCTTCCACTTGGGGAGTGGAGGAGCAGGTGACTGATGCGGAAAATGAGGGGTTGGCTCTTACCTTCACGGAAGCAGAACTAGAAACTATCGTTAAGGAAATGAAATCAGACACTGCGCCTGGCCCGGACGGTTTTCCGGTGATGTTCTTCAAACGCTGCTGGCCGTTGGTTAAGCTCGGAATCCTTCATATTCTAAACGACTTTGTGCTGGGACGCATCGATATTGCAAGACTAAACTTTGGCATTCTTTCGCTCATTCCCAAGGTTCCCGGTGCGGACCAAATCTCCCAATTCCGCCCTATTGCCTTGATCAATGTGATCTTCAAGATAGTCTCCAAGGCATACGCTACTAGGCTGGATCCTATTGCCCACAGAATTATCAGCCCGTTCCAAACGGCGTTCATTAAGGGTAGAAACATCCTAGATGGCCCTCTCGCGCTGATTGAGATCGTCCATGAACTTAGGAAGAAAAATCTTGGGGGCATTCTGCTGAAACTTGACTTCGAAAAAGCCTACGACAGGGTAAATTGGGATTTCCTGTCGGAAGTGCTGCGTTGTAAGGGCTTCGACGCTGGTTACATTCATCGTATTGCCCAGTTGGTCAGGGGTGGCCAAACGGCGATTTCTATTAATGGGGTTTTGGGTCCGTTCTTCCGAAACAAGCGCGGAGTGCGTCAAGGGGACCCTCTCTCGCCGCTACTCTTCAATTTCATTGGTGAAGCTCTCTCGGGCATCCTGTTGGCGGCCAGGGGTGCTGGCCATATTCATGGGGTGGTTCCACACTTAGTGCCAGGGGGCGTAACTCATATGCAATATGCTGACGATACGCTTATTCTCATCCAGAACAACAATGAAGACATCAAGAACCTCAAGTTTCTGCTTATGTGCTTCGAAGATATGTCCGGCCTCAAGATTAATTACCACAAAAGCGAAGTCATCGTCATGGGACAACCTGAAACCGAGCAGATTCGCATTGCAAACTTACTCAATTGTAGGAGAGGAGCCTTCCCTTTCATTTACCTTGGGCTCCCTATTTCGGACAGGAACCTATCCATCGAGCAATGGCTTTTTCTGGTTAGGAAGTTGGGGACAAGGATCGAACCATGGCTTAGTAGGTTACTGTCCTCGGGTGGACGCTTAACTCTTTCTAATGCATGTCTGGACAATCTGCCGAGGTTTGCGATGGGCCTCTTCCTTCTCCAAGATGGCATACATGCTAAATTTGACTCGCTAAGGTCCAAGTTCTACTGGGAGGGCTCTGGACCGAAGCGCAAATACCATCTGGTGAACTGGCCGACCGTGTGCAGACCAAAAACCATGGGGGGTTTGGGCTTGCTAAATACAAAGAAAATGAATACAGCGCTCCTCCTTAAATGGATTTGGAGATTATATCAGGACGAGGATTCCATCTGGGCACAAATCCTGCGTGCAAAGTATCAAGGGGCATCGAGCATCCTTACAGGATCGGAACAAAGGGGTTCTCAGTTCTGGAAGGGCTTGCATAAGATTAAGCAGTTCTTCAGCATGGGAGCGAGATTTTCGGTTGGCAACGGGTGCCGGACCAGATTTTGGTTGGACTGGTGGTGTGGGGCGTCTCCTCTTAAGGACAGGTTTCCACTCATCTTTGCTATCTGCGATAACTCGGAAGCAACGGTGGCGCAGGTGCTCTCGGGGTCCTCGATTCAGATTAGACTGCGTCGCTCGTTAGATCCGGTTGCTAGGGCACAGTGGCTGCAGTTGTGTGCAGAAGTGGGCGGGGTTCAGCTCACACAGGAAAGGGACAAGGTCAGTTGGGCGTTAGAACAGTCAGGCAGATACTCGGTGAGATCCATGTATGAAAAACTATCGCAGGGGGCGACGGTGGCTCATGCTAAGGATGTTTGGAAAGCGGCGGTGCCTCTCAAAATAAAGATTTTTGCCTGGCAACTGGCCCTGGATAAACTGCCTTCTAACCTCCAAATTGCCACGAGACAGGGACCATCTGATGGGTTGTGTGCGTTGTGCGGAGCCCCGGAAGATGCAGATCATATATTCTTCACTTGCTCTTTGGCTCTGTTTGCTTGGAGTGTGCTTCGCCAGTTGCTTGGATGCGCTTGGAGACCGGCTAGTTTTGCTCAGTTTCATCATATCTTGTCCAGTTTAGCCGGCCTTCCTCGCAGACTTCTTTGGCTGTTGTTTCTTGCGCAATCTTGGGCGTTGTGGCTTACGCGTAACAAATTGACTATCGAGAAAAAAATCCCTAACCATCCCTCTGACATTATTTATAAATCAATGCTTTTCTTGCAGTTGTGGAGTATAAACTCCAAGAGGAGGGATCAGGAGGGTCTGTGCTGGATGATCAATGAGCTGCGGGAGCTCTACTCCGCCTCGAGAGCCAGTAACAGAAGCTGACGACTTTCTCCATGAAGGGGAGCTGTTCCTGAAGTGATGTTGATGCTGTTTTTGGGGAGGCGGGGGCCTTCCTATATGCTACCTATCCTGCGACTCTTCGTGTCATGTCTGGAGCGTTTTTTCCCTGTTTTTCCCGCTGTGTATCCAGTCATCTAGGACCTCTTTGTGCTTTGTTCTTATTCGGGCTAAGCTGTATGCCGCAGCGGTTGTAATAACTTTGTCTAACCTTGTTGGGGCTTTATTAATTTAAAGTCGGGCTGCTAGGCCTTTTATCTAAAAAAAAGAAATGGGACAAAATCACAGAAAGTAGCTAGGCGTTCATATGGACATGCACGGCAATGGCGAGAGGGTCTCATTCTCAAACACGCAGCGGGTGGAAAGCACCATCTTGTTAAATCAAGGCACATCATCGAGTTCCGTAGCTCGTATAGGATCCGTTTCTACGTCGGTTCATCCTGACCTCACGTACCTTGTTATTGGAAGCTTTTTCTATGTGCTTTCCTGCAAGAATTCTCTTGATCTGTCTAGTGCACATTTTGGCAGACTGGATAGCAACATAGCATGACAAGTTTTATTTTTGTCACCAACATCCTCTCTTGAGTTGCCAAACCTATAGCGAAAGGTCAAGGTATTTCATTGGAAAAGTAGCCCGGATAGCCAGTAATCTCGCGAGCACATCATCAAGGTCAATTTCTTGGCACCGAGTAGAAACTATGATGCGTTTTTGGAAATTTGGCTCAAGACTGCTTACTTCTCCAAACAAGATTTTTTGATAGATTTTGAATGTCCTTGTGCGGTGCCACAAACATCGCCGCATCATCCATGTAAAGTGAAGTCCTCAAAATTGTCCCTCTTGCTCTGATCCCGTGAAGGAGCTCATGATTTTGATAAAGGGCACTTTCATTACTTAAAAGGTTTAAGTATGGCACACGGCCTCTGCGTAGCAAAGATGAACACAACCGCAAAATGAACCGATAAAGAATAAAAGTTCAGTACATAGAAACCAACTTTACGCATCATCGATAAGTAAGGAGGCTGGGGTCCAATCATGTGAGATTATGCTGCCACCCATGTTGGATAATAAAATCCCTCGCTGTGTCCTCGAACCGTGTAGACACCTCCGTAAGAGGTCATGATCCTCCATACGCTGAAGCAACAACCATGAACAGAGCATACTGGTGCACCGGTAGATATCCTGCATGAGAGAAGCAATTTTGTTATTGAAAACCTGGTCATTTTTACATAGCCAAAGCGACCAAATAAAGGCAAGCGCTTCCAGCCTAATAAGTATTTTAACTTTTAAACCTATATGATCCACCCCATTAAGCCAGATGTCAAAAATATTGGCGGGGCTGTAGGATAACGTAGCATAGAAAACAAAAATTTTCCTACGGCGAACACGCAATCCAAGCCAAGATGCAATCTAGAAGACGGTAGCAACGAGGGATTGTCGAGACTCACCCTTGAAGAGATTCCAAAGCCTACAAGAGGAGGCTCTTGTTGCTGCGGTAGACGTTCACTTGCTTGCAAGCGCGTAGAAGATCTTGATCACGATCGGTTCCGGCGCCACAAACGGGCAGCACCTCCGTACTCGGTCACACGTTCGGTTGTTGATGAAGACGACGTCCACCTCCCGTTCCAGCGGGCAGCGGAAGTAGTAGCTCCTCTTGAATCCGACAGCACGACGGCGTGGTGTCGGTGGTGGTGGAGAAATCCGGCGGAGCTTCGCTAAGCGTGCGGGATATGGTGGAGGAGCGGGCGCTAGGGTTTGGGGAGAGGGGTGGCCGGCCACTATGGGGGCGGCCAAGCTTGTGGCTTTGGTGTGTCCGGCCCCTCCCCTTGGCCCTCTATATATAGGTGGAAGCCCCAAGTGTTGGACTACAAGTCTTCGAATAAGACCGAACCCAAAACCTTCCATATGGTGGGAAACCTTCCCAAGCTAGGATTCCCACTAGAGGTGGGAATTCCACCTTCCATAGGGGTGGCCGGCCCCCTAAGGGGAGTCCACTTGGGACTCCTCCCCACTAGGGTTGGCCGGCCATGGAGGTGGAGTCCCATGTGGACTCCACCTTCCTTGGTGGTTTCTTCCGGACTTTTCTAGAACCTTCTAGAACCTTCCATAGAACCTTCCGCATCATTTTATTCACATAAAATGACATCCTATATATGAATCTTATTCTCGGACCATTCCGAACTCCTCGTGATGTCCGGGATCACATCCGGGACTCCGAACAAATATTCGAACTCCATTCCATATTCAAGTTCTACCATTTCAACATCCAACTTTAAGTGTGTCACCCTACGGTTCGAACTATGCGGACATGGTTGAGTACTCACTCCGACCAATAACCAATAGCGGGATCTGGAGATCCATAATGGCTCCCACATATTCAACGATGACTTTAGTGATCGAATGAACCATTCACATACGATACCAATTCCCTTTGTCACGCGATATTTTACTTGTCCGAGGTTTGATCATGGTATCACACTATACCTTGTTCAACCGTCTCTGACAAGTACTCTTTACTCGTACCGTGGTATGTGGTCTCTTATGAACTTATTCATATGCTTGCAAGACATTAGACGACATTCCACCGAGAGGGCTGAGTATATCTATCCGTCATCGGGATGGACAAATCCCACTGTTGATCCATATGCCTCAACTCATACTTTCCGGATACTTAATCCCACCTTTATAACCACCCATTTACGCAGTGGCGTTTGATGTAATCAAAGTACCTTTCCGGTATAAGTGATTTACATGATCTCATGGTCATAAGGACTAGGTAACTATGTATTGAAAGCTTATAGCAAATAACTTAATGACGTGATCTTATGCTACGCTTAATTGGGTGTGTCCATTACATCATTCATACAATGATATAACCTTGTTATTAATAACATCCAATGTTCATGATTATGAAACTAATCATCTATTAATCAACAAGCTAGTTAAGAGGCTTACTAGGGACTCTTTGTTGTTTACATATCACACATGTATCAATGTTTTTAATACAATTATAGCATGGTATATAAACATTTATCATAAACATAAAGATATATATAATAACCACTTTTATTATTGCCTCTTGGCATATCTCCAACAGTCTCCCACTTGCACTAGAGTCAATAATCTAGATTACATTGTAATATACCTAACACCCATGGCATTCTGGTGTTGGTCATGTTTTGCCCTAGGGAGAGCTTTAGTCAACGGATCTGCTACATTCAGATCAGTGTGTACTTTGCAAATCTTTACTTCTCCATCTTCGATGTATTCGCGAATCGAGTGGTAACGCAGCTTGATATGCTTCAGCCTCTTGTGTGACCTTGGCTCTTGTGCATTGGCGATGGCACCCATGTTATCACAGTAGATGACAAATGGGTCCAATGCACTAGGAACCACACCGAGCTCTACAATGAACCTCTTCATCCATACCGCCGATGAAGCCTCTGAAGCTATGTACTCCGATTGTTGAGGATTTTGCCACGTGCTTCGAGCTTGCCCAGCTTACTGCAGCACCATTCAATATAAACACGTACCCAGATTGTGACTTAGAGTCATCAGGATCAGTGTTCCAACTTGCATCGGTATAACTTGTTACAACGAGCTCTTGTCACCTCCATAACAAAGAAACATATCCTTAGTTCTTTTCAAGTACTTCAGGATATTCTTGACCGCTGTCCAGTGTTCCATTCTGGATCACTTTGATATCTGCTAGTCAAACTAACAGCATGTGCTATATCCGGTCTTGTACATAGCATACATGATAGAGCCTGCCGGGCATAGGGGATCCGACTCATCCTTTCTCTTTCTTCTGTAGCCGGTCCTTGAGTCTTACTCAAGACCTTGGTAACATAGGTAAGAATCCTTTCTTACTTTCGTCCATTCTAAACTTCTTAGAATCTTGTCCAGGTATGTACTCTGTGATAGCCCTATTAGACGTCTTGATCTATCTCTATAAATCTTGATGCCTAATATGTATGATGCTTCACCAAGGTCTTTCATTGAAAAACTATTATTCAAATAACCCTTTACACGCTTAATAGTTCTATATCATTCCCAATCAATAATATGTCATCTACATATAATATCAGGAATGCTACAGAGCTCCCACTCACTTTCTTGTAAATATCAACACTGTATAAACCCGAAGTCTTTGATCACCTTATCAAAACGTCGGTTCCAACTTCTCGATGCTGGCTTCAGTCCATAGATTGAACGCTGAAGTTTGCATACTTTGTCAGCATTTTTAGGATCGACAAAACCTTTGGGTTGTACCATATACAACTCTTCCTCAATGTCTCCATTAAGGAATGCCGTTTTGACATCCATCTCAAAATCTCATAATCGAAAAATGCAGCTATTGCTAACAAAATCCTCACAGATTTTAGCTTCGCTACAGGTGAGAAAGTCTCATCGTAGTCAACACCTTGAATTTGTCGGAAACCCTTTGCGACAAGTCGAGCTTTATAGACGTAATATTACCATCACATCTGTTTTTCTTTTGAAGATCCATTTATTCTCGACAGCCTTGCGGCTATCAGGTAAGTCTACCAAAGTCCATACTTTGTTATCATACATGGATCCCATTTCGGATTTCATGGCTTCTTGCCATTTGTTGGAATCTGGGCTCATCATCGCTTCTTCATACGTCGCAGGGTCTTCATCATTGTTATCCACAATCATGACATTTAGACAAGGATCATACCAATCTGGAGTGGCACGATCCCTTGTCGATCTGCGAGGTTCAGTAGCTGTCTCATTTGAAGTTTCATGATCATTATCATTAGCTTCCTCTGTTGTCGGTGTAGGTGGTACAGGAACATTTTCCGGTACCGCTACTCGATCAACAGTGAGATTCTTCAATCTCATCGAGTTCTACTTTTCTTCCATCACTTCTTTAGTGAGAAATTCTTTCTCAAGAAAGGTTCCGTTCTTAGCAACAAAGATCTTGCCTTCGGATCTGTGATAGAAAGTGTACCCTATAGTTTCCTTAGGGTATCCTATGAAGACGCATTTCTCCGCTTTGGGTTCTAGCTTGTCGGTTGTAACTTTTTTACATAGCTTCGCAACCCCAAACTTTTAGAACGACTTAGGTTTCTTATTAAACCATAATTCATACGGCGTCGTTTCAACGGATTTTGATGGTGCTCTATTTAAAGTGAATGCGGCTTGTCTCTAATGCATAACTCCAAAATGATAACGGCAAATCAGTAGACATCATAGAACGAACCATATCTAAGAGAGTTCGATTACGACGTTCGGACACACCGTTCGTTGTGGTGTTCCCGGCGGTGTCAATTGTGAAAGTATTCGCATTTCTTTAAATGCATGCCAAACTCATAACTTAGATATTCACCTCCGCGATCAGATCGTAGAAATTTAATCTTCTTGTTACGTTGATTTTCTACTTCACTTTGGAATTCCTTAAACTTCTCGAAAGTTTCGGATTTATGTTTCATTAAATAGATATACCCATATCTACTCAAATCATCTGTGAAGGTTAGAACATAACGATAACCACCGCGATGCTACACTCATTGGTCCACACACATCTGTATGTATGATTTCCAATAAGTCTGTAGCTCGCTCCATCATACCCGAGAATGGAGTCTTAGTCATTTTCCCATCAGACATGCTTCGCATCTATCAAGTGACTCAAAGTCAAGTGATTCAAGTAATCCATCAGTATGGAGTTTCTTCATGCGTTTCACTCCAATATGACCAAGACGACAGTGCCACATATAAGTAGAATTATCATTCAATTTAATTAGAAGCATCAATGTTATGTATATGTGTATCACTACTATCGAGATCTAATAGAAATAAGCCATTCTTTTCAGGTGCTCGACCATAAAAGATATTATTCATAAAGATAGAACAACCATTATTCTCAGACTTGAATGAATAACCGTCTTGCATTAAACAAGATCCTGATATAATGTTCATGCTCAACGCGGTACATAATAACAATTATTTAGGCTTAAAACTAATCCCGAAGGTAGATGTAGAGGAAGTGTCCCGACTGCGATCACATTGACCTTGGATCCGTTTCCAACGCGCATCGTCACTTCATCTTTCAGTTGTCGTTTATTCTTTAGTTCCTGTTTGAGTTACAAATATGAGCAACCGAACCAGTATCAAATACCCAGGTACTAGAACGAGAACCAATGAAATGAACATCTATAACATGTATATCGATATACCTTCTTTCTTCTTCTTGACAAGGCCGCTCTTCAGATCCGCCAAATACTTGGAGCAATTACGCTTCCAGTGTCCCTTCTCTTTGCACAATCAGCATCAGGCTTAGGGCCGTTCTTAGGTTTCATAGGAGGTGTGGCAGCTTTCTTGCCACCCTTTTTGAATTTTCCCTTAGACTTGCCCTGTTTCTTGAAACTGGTGGTCTTGTTGACCATCAACACTTGGTGCTCTTTCTTAATCTCAATCTCGGCAGCTTTTAACATGCCAAAGAGTTCAGGAAACTCCTTGTTCATGTTCTGCATATTGTAATTCATCACAAAGTTCTTGTAACTTGGTGGCGTGATTGAAGGACACGATTAATCCCAGTCTGTTAGGAATCACTATTCCCAAGTCAGAGTTTCTTCGCATGCCCGGTCATAACGAGCATGTGCTCACTAATGGAGCTGCCTTCTTCCATCATACAGGTGAAAAAGTGTTTCGATGCTTCATAGCATTCCACGGCCGCATGAGTTTCAAAAATAGTCTTCAACTCTTTCATCAACTCATGAGGATCGTGGTGCTCAAAACGTTTTGAAGATCGGATTCAGACGCATAAGATGGCACAACTTGAGAGTGAGTTTTCCGAGTTGCGTAAACATTCTTTACTTCATCGGTTTCAGTTTCTGGGAGGATCTAGCGGTGCATCAAGCACATATTGCAGATTTCCGCCATTGAGGAAGATCCTCACATGACGGAACCAGGGTGAAGTTGCTACCGTTGCTCTTAAGTTTTCTTTCTCTAGGAACTGGTTAAAATTGATTGGGGACGCCATATCTACAACATATTTGCAATAGTTTAGACTAAGTTTATGACAAATTGAGTTCAAATTTTAATTCAACATAATTAAAAATCTAGGTGAACTCCCACTCAAAACAATATCCCTCGCATTGTCTTAGTGATCACACGAACCAAATCTACCGCACCTAAACCCGATCATCACGAGAAAAGGTGTGATTTCAATGGAACACTCAAAGTGTTCATCATATCAATCATATGATTCATGCTCTACCTTTCGGTATCACGTGTTCCGAGACCATGTCGTACATGCTAGGCTCGTCAAGGCCACCTTAGTATCCGCATGTGCAAAATGCTTGCACCCGTTGTATGTACTTATTGAATCTATCACACCCGATCATCACGAGAGAAACGACAAGACTTGATAACGGTGCTACTAAGGATGAACACTTTATTATCTTGAGATTTTAGTGAGAGGGATCATCTTATAATGCTACCGTCATGATCTAAGCAAAATAAGATGCATAAAAGGATTAACATCACATGCGGTTCATATGTGATATGATATGGCCCTTTTGTCTTTGCGCCTTTGATCTTGATCTCCAAAGCGTGGACATGATCTCCATCATCAACGGGCATGATCTCCATCATCGTGGTAAGCACCAAGGTCAATGGCCGTCTTCATGATCGTCCTCCATGTAGCAACTATTACAACTACTTTGAAATACTACTCAACATGAAATTTAAAGACAACCATAAGGCTCACGGTTGCCACAATACAATAATGATCATCTCATACATATTCATCATCACATTATGGCCATATCACATCACCAAACCCTGCAAAAACAAGTTAGACGTTCTCTAATTTGGTTTGCATATTTTACGTGGTTTAGGGTTTTCAGTAAGATCCAATCTACCTACGAACATGAACCACAACGGTGATACTAGTGTTTTCAATAGAGGAGTAATTGAATCTTCACTATAGTAGGAGAGAGACACAGCAAAGCCACTTATGCAATACAAGTTGCATGTCAGCGTGGAGCAAATCTCATGAACGCGGTCATGTAAAGTTAGCCCGAGCTTCATCCCACTATGCCACAAGATGCAAAGTACTCAACTAAAGATAACAAGAGCATCAACGCCCACAAACCATTGTGTTCTACTCGTGCAACCATCTATGCATAGACACGGCTCTGATACCATGTAGGATAACGTAGCATAGAAAACAAAAATTTTCCTACGCGAACACGCAATCCAAGCCAAGATGCAATAGAAGACGGTAGCAACGAGGGATTGTCGAGACTCACCCTTGAAGAGATTCCAAAGCCTACAAGAGGAGGCTCTTGTTGCTGCGGTAGACGTTCACTTGCCGCTTGCAAGCGCGTAGAAGATCTTGATCACGATCGGTTCCGGCGCCACAAACGGGCAGCACCTCCGTACTCGGTCACACGTTCGGTTGTTGATGAAGACGACGTCCACCTCCCGTTCAGCGGGCAGCGGAGAAGTAGCTCTCTTGAATCCGACAACACGACGGCGTGGTGTCGGTGGTGGTGGAAATCCGGCGGGCTTCGCTAGCGTGCGGGATATGGTGGAGGAGCGGGCGCTAGGGTTTGGGGAGGGGGTGGCCGGCCACTATGGGGGCGGCCAAGCTTGTGGCTTTGGTGTGTCCGGCCCCTCCCCTTGGCCCTCTATATATGTGGAAGCCCCAAGTGTTGGACTACAAGTCTTCGAATAAGACCCGAACCCAAAACCTTCCATATGGTGGGAAACCTTCCCAAGCTAGGATTCCCACTAGAGGTGGGAATTCCACCTTCCATAGGGGGGTGGCCGGCCCCCTAAGGGGAGTCCACTTGGGACTCCTCCCCCACTAGGGTTGGCCGGCCATGGAGGTGGAGTCCCATGTGGACTCCACCTTCCTGGTGGTTTCTTCCGGACTTTTCTAGAACCTTCTAGAACCTTCCATAGAACCTTCCGCATCATTTTATTCACATAAAATGACATCCTATATATGAATCTTATTCTCGGACCATTCCGGAACTCCTCGTGATGTCGGGATCACATCCGGGACTCGAACAAATATTCGAACTCCATTCCATATTCAAGTTCTACCATTTCAACATCCAACTTTAAGTGTGTCACCCTACGGTTCGCGAACTATGCGGACATGGTTGAGTACTCACTCCGACCAATAACCAATAGCGGCTGAGATCCATAATGGCTCCCACATATTCAACGATGACTTTAGTGATCGAATGAACCATTCACATACGATACCAATTCCCTTTGTCGATATTTTACTTGTCCGAGGTTTGATCATCGGTATCACACTATACCTTGTTCAACCTCGTCTCCGACAAGTACTCTTTACTAAACCGTGGTATGTGGTCTCTTATGAACTTATTCATATGCTTGCAAGACATTAGACGACATTCCACCGAGAGGGCCCGAGTATATCTATCCGTCATCGGATGGACAAATCCCACTGTTGATCCATATGCCTCAACTCATACTGGGATACTTAATCCCACCTTTATAACCACCCATTTACAGCATGGCGTTTGATGTAATCAAAGTACCTTTTGGTATAAGTGATTTACATGATCTCATGGTCATAAGGACTAGGTAACTATGTATTGAAAGCTTATAGCAAATAACTTAATACGTGATCTTATGCTACGCTTAATTGGGTGTGTCCATTACATCATTCATACAATGATATAACCTTGTTATTAATAACATCCAATGTTCATGATTATGAAACTAATCATCTATTAATCAACAAGCTAGTTAAGAGGCTTACTAGGGACTCTTTGTTGTTTACATATCACACATGTATCAATGTTTCGGTTAATACAATTATAGCATGGTATATAAACATTTATCATAAACATAAAGATATATATAATAACCACTTTTATTATTGCCTCTTGGGCATATCTCCAACAGGGGCTACATGGTGGGTATAAGGTAGAATCTATTTGGATTATTGATCATATAGTTTTTGCCAGCCGGTGTTGGAAGAACAATCGTTTAATTGCCTCATTTTGATGACAAAAGACACACCTTTTACTCCATTGCGAGTTGTGTTTAGCAAGCTTCTCCTAAGTAAGGATAACTCCTCGACGAAAATATCATGTAAACACATTTGTCTTTAATGGTATGTTCATCTTCCAATTAAATTATTATTAACTACCGGCTCTACAGGATGGATGGAAGATCTATACATGTAGCCCATGAAGAATTTACCATTCTCATTTAGATTCATGCAGAACTCATCTGACCTTTGCATTAGATGAACAGAATCTAAACGCAGGAGCAAAGCATTTCGAGATGCAAACTTGGGCCCATTGAGATCCCTTCTGAACATCCCAATTGGTGGAGAAGACTCCATCACCTTGGCCAAGGTATCCCCTTTGTGGCACACAATGTTGTATTTGTATAAAGCTGGATATTGTTCCCAGAGAGTGGTGTTCCCGAGCCACATATCCTCCATAACCTAATCTGAGACCCATCCTTGATAGAAGTCCAACCAAAAATGCGTATCTCCCTGTGTTTCCAATAGACCTGGGATATCACTTTTTATCCAACATACTTCCTCTTCAGAATGGTTTGCCATACCCCATCCTCTGTAAATAGTTTAGCCAGCCATTTACCGAGTAGAGCCCTGTTCTAAACCTCGAGGTCATTAACACCAAGCTCTCCTTGATCCTTAGGCCGACACACAACATTCCAATAGTGAGTTGTTATTTCTTGTTCTCACTATCCCCTTGCCAAGATAATCTTGATCGTAGATAATCCAAAGGATGCAAGATACCTTTGGGTAACTAAAAGAAGGATATCATATATAGTACCATATTAGTTAGTACTAAATTTATGAGAATGAATCTTCCACCGAGGGATGGTAATTTTCCTCTCCGGTTGCTTAAATGTTTTTGTAGCCTCCCCTCGACGTATCTCCATTCAAACAATGTAAGCCTCCGAAGATTAATCGAAATGCCTAAGTAGCTAATTGAAAACATATCCAACCCACAACTAAATAGCTCGGCATATAGGTTTGCCTCGTCTTGGGCCTCACCGAAATAGAATAATTCACTCTTATGTAAATTTATCTGAGAGCACATTAGCACATATACACAGCAAGATCAAATAGACGTTGTTTCCTCCTCTCGCCCCCGCGTGGCGATAGGGGCAAAACCCTAGATAGCCGTTGCCGCCAGCCCTCGACCCCTCCTTCCTCCTCCCCCCGCCGCCATGGGGCGTGGCCGGGCTCTACCTGGTCGTTGCAGGTGGTGGCGGGGCCTGCTCGTCCCCTAGCGTGGTGGATCGGCGCGGGAAGGATCCTCCCTGGTGGGTGTGGTGCACTCGTCGGGCACCACGGCGTGCTGGCTGCTCGATGCGCGGCGGTGTGAGCGGCGCGCCCAACATAGTGAGCGTCGGCGTGCCTAGGGCATCGGTGTCGCGGCAGACGGCGACCTGGGCGCCGGTCTGGGTGGCGTCCTGGTGATTATGGTGGTGGCCGCTGGCAGCAAGTCATGCCGGCGGTGGAGGTGCGAGGTGGGACAGACCAGATGGGTGTAAGCCCTAGGTCGATCTTATCCTTTCCCCTCTCCATGATCTTGGTTGTAACCGCTGGAGAGTCGGCCGGTTGCAAGGCGTCTCGTCGTGTTGCCTCAGCCGGCCTAGGATGGTGATACGTCTCCAACGTATCTATAATTTCTTATGTTCCATGCTAGTTTTATGACAATACCAACATGTTTTAGTCATACTTTATGATGTTTTTATGCATTTTTCGAGACTAACCTATTAACAAGATGCCGCAGTGCCAATTCCTGTTTTCTGCTATTTTTGGTTTCAGAAAAGTTAGTTTACAAATATTGTCGGAATTGGACGAAACAAAATCCCACGGTCTTATTTTCCACGGAGGGTTCGAGAACACCGAAGAGGAGACGGAGAGGGCCACGAGGCGGCCACCCCACAAGACGCGGCGGGAGGGGGGCGCGGCGGCCTATGGGTGGGCTCGGTACCACACTGCTGCCTTCGCCTACTTAATCCCTCCGTCAAAACCTAGCACCGAGGCCACGATACGAAAATTCAGACGCCGCCGCCGTCAACCCCATCTCGGGGGTTCGGAAGATCGCCTCGCACCTGGGAGAGGGGAATCATCACGGAGGGCTCTACATCACCATGCCCGCATCCGGACCGATGCGTGAGTAGTTCATCTTTGGACTACGGGTCCATAGCGATAGCTAGATGGTTGTCTTCTCCTCTTGTGCTATCATGTTTAGATCTTGTGAGCTGCCTATCATGATCAGGATCATCTATTTGTAATGCTACATGTTGTGTTTGTTGGGATCCGATGATTATTGAATACTATGTCAAGTTGATTATTGATCTATCATATATGTGCTATTTATGTTCTTGCATGCTCTCGTTGCTAGTAGGCTCACAAGTTGATACTTATGACTCCAAGAGGGATTTATGCTAGATAGTGGGTTCATGTCTCCATTGAATGGGGGAGTGACAGCAACCCCTAAGGTTGTGGATGTGTTGTTTCTACTAGGGATAAAACAACAATGCTTTGTCCAAGGATATTTGTGTTGATTACATTACGCACCATACTTAATGCAATTGTG
This sequence comes from Lolium multiflorum, assembly GCA_030979885.1. NCBI lineage: Eukaryota > Viridiplantae > Streptophyta > Magnoliopsida > Poales > Poaceae > Lolium > Lolium multiflorum. The sequence continues at coordinate 248,898,587 of CM061750.1, forward strand.
TTGTTTGCAACTTAATACTGGAAGGGGTGCGGATGCTAACCTGAAGGTGGACTTTTAGGCATAGATGCATGCTGGATGGCGGTCTATGTTCTTTGTCGTAATGCCATAAGTAAATCTCATAGTAGTCATCATGATATGTATATGAATTTCTATTCTGTCAATTGCCCAACTGTAATTTATTCACCCAACATGCTATTTATCTTATTGGAGAGACACCACTAGCTAGTGAACTGTGGACCCCGGTCCATTCTTTACATCTAAAATACAATCTACTGCAATCATTGTTCTCTGTTGTTTTGCAAGCAAACATAATTCTCCACACCATACGTTTAATCCTTTGTTTTCAGCAAGCTGGTGAGATTGACAACCTCACTGTTAAGTTGGGGCAAAGTAGTTTGATTGTGTTGTGCAGGTTCCACGTTGGCGCGGAATCACCGGTGTTGCGCCACTACACTCCTCCACCAACAACCTTCACGTGGCCTTCATCTCCTCTTGGTTCAATAAACCTTGGTTTCTTCTGAGGGAAAACTTGTTGCTGTGCTCATCATACCTTCCTCTTGGGGTTCCCAACGGACGTGTGCTTTACCGACAAGGAAGCTTCTACCGTTAGCACTACATTTTGGCGGCCAAGGGGGAGATCAAGACACGGCTGAGAGTCTCTCACATCCAATCTCTTTACTTTGTTTATTGTCTTGCTTTATTTTGTTTTCTGTTTTGTTTGCTTTCTTTATATCAAAAACGCACAAAAATTAGTTACTTGTTTTACTTTATTTAATTCGGTTTGCTTAGTTTATTTTTATTATTGCTAAAATGGGTACTCCTGAGAATACTAAGTTGTGTGATTTCACTAGCACAAATAATAATGATTTTATATGTATTCCTATTGCTCCACCTGCTACTACAGCAGAATTTTATGAAATTAAACCTGTTGTACTAAATCTTGTTATGAGAGAGCAGTTTTCTGGTGTTACTATTGATGATGCTGCTGCTGCCCATCTTAATAATTTTGTTGAACTTTGTGAAATGCAAAAGTATAAGGATATAGATGGGGATATTATAAAACTGAAATTGTTTCCTTTCTTCTTAAGAGGAAGAGCTAAAGATTGGTTGCTATCTTTACCTAAAAATAGTATTGATTCATGGACTAAATGTAAAGATGCTTTTATTGGAAAATATTATCCTCCTACTAAGATTATATCTTTGAGAAGTAGCATTATGAATTTTAAGCAATTGGATAATGAACATGTTGCCCAAGCATGGGAGAGAATGAAATCTTTGGTAAAGAATTGCCCTACCCATGGACTAACTACTTGGATGATCATCCAAACCTTTTATGCATTGAATTTTTCTTCGAGGAACCTATTGGATTCAGCTTTGGAGGTACTTTTATGTCCATTACTTTGGGGCTGCAACAAAGCTTCTTGATGATATGATGATCAATTACTCTGAATGGCATCTGAAAGAACTCCTCAAGGTAAGAAGGTAAATTCTTGAAGAAACCTCTTCTTTGAGTGGTAAGATTGATGTTATTATGTCTATGCTTGTTAATGGTAGATCTCATGTTGATCCTAATAATGTTCCTTTAGCTTCATTGGTTGCTCAAGAAAAGCATGTTGATGTGAATTTCATTAAAAATAATAATTTCAACAACAATGCTTATAGGAATAATTTTGGTAACAACAACTATAGGCCATATCCTTCTAATAGTGGTAGTGGTTATGGTAATTCTTATGGTAGATCTGTTTTGCCTAGTGAGGAAAAGATGCTGGAAATTGAAAGAGCTACTAAGAGCTATATGCAATAACAATATGAGCAAAATCAATTGTTTATTAAAACTATGAATGAACAATCTGCCTTGTTGAAAAATATAGGGAATCAACTTGAGAATTTGAATATGGAAATTTTTGGTTTGCAAACTAAGCTTTCAAATGCTGAAAACCGAATTTCATACATGTCTGAGTCACAAGCTTCTGTAATTAATAAAATGGCTGCTAAACCTGAGGATAATGATAACAAAATTCTTGCTAAAACAAATGCTATCCAAGTTCGAATTAATGACAATATTAGAATGATGGCTGAATTGCATGCTAGATGGGAAAGAGAAGAAAGAGAAGAAAAACACTAAAGAGAATAATATAGCTAAAGTTTGGACTATTATCACCACTAGTAATGTTGATGCTTCACATGTTGCTAAACCTCCTACTATCAATGGTAAAATAATTGGTGTTGGCAATGTTTTAATTCTACTGCAAAGCGTGCAAAATGTCTGAAACTGCTGAAACTGTTTGTGATAAAAGTGCTGAAATTTTTCAGAATGTTGTAGATCATAATGGTTTAGGTTTTGACAGTTGTCATATTTCTGAAGTTATTAAGTTCTTACAAAAACTTGCTAGAAGTCCTAATGCTAGTGCTATAAATTTAGCCTTTACAAAACATATTACAAATGCTCTCATTAAAGCTAGGAAGAGAAACTAAAACTTGAAGCTTCTATTCCTAGGAAGTTGAAGATGGTTACAAGAAAAGTTCTGATAGACAACGTCTCAAAATCGTCCCTAAGGGGTATTTTTCGTCGCCTATGGGCCTAACCCGACGATATGGGTTCCGTTGTGGAAACTGCGTCGCAAAGTCCAACGACGATTTTTCGGTCCGTCGCGCTTGGCGCCCTTCCGCCACGGAAAATCGGACTGCGGAAGTGTTTTCGGAGCCCGTTGGATGCGGCGTCACACAACCGACGTGCGACTGCTTGCCGATTAACGCGTTAGCAGCTGGCCCCGTGGTAGATGGTAGGCCCACAGAGGCCACGTCTTGCGCCGGATGACATAGTTTGACCGGTCAACTATATAGCTGGGCTGGTCCATTAGTTACGTGAGGGCCTAACCTCTAAGGTTGACTGGTCAAAACTTAAATGGGCCGGCCATTTAACATGTGGGGTCCAGACAGTAGGCCCAAGAAGCAAGTGGACCGGCCGAAAACACAGGTGGGTCCCATTCTGTTAAAGGGACGGCCCATTTGGTATGTGGGGTCCAGATAGCAAGTGGGCGCCCAACAAGCTAGGCCGGCCAAAACACAGGGTCCCACTTTCCGGTAAAGGGTCGCCCATTTCGTTTGTGGGGTCCACCATACCAAGTGGGGCGGCCCAAAAAAATAGTGGACAAAACACAGTGGGTCCCACGTTAAAGGCAGGCCATTTGGTATGCGGGTCCACCATATAGCAAGTGGGCTGGCCAAAGAATGATAGGCCAAAAACACAGTGGGTCCCACTTTCCCCAAGGGCCAGCCAATTAGTATGTGGGGTCCACCATATAGCGGTGGGGCCCAACAAGATAGTGGGCGGCCAATGTGGGTCCCACTTTCCTCTTAAAGGTGACCCATTTAGTATGTGGGACCACCATATAGCAAGTGGGCCGGCCCAACAAGATAGTGGGCGGGCCAAAAACATGTGGGTCCCACTTTCCTGTTAAGGGCCGGCCCAACTAGTATGTGGGTCCACCATAGCAAGTGTGGGCCGGCCCAACAAGATAGTGGGCGGGCCAAAACACAGTGGGTCCTTTCTCTTAAAGGGCCGGCCCATTTATTATGTGGGGTCCACCAAAAAGCAAATGGGCTGGCCCAACTAATTAGTGGGCGCCTGGAGTTGTGGGGTCCACTAAGCAAGTGGGCCAGCCCAATTAGTGTGTGGGGTCCACCAGTAAATCAAATGGGCTGGCCCAAGAAGCGTGAGGCCAGTTTAGTTCTTGTTTATATGCGATAATAAGCTTTAGGATTTGCAACATATGTGATTTCGCTTAATTGGGCCGTAGTTTAAGGGATGGGAATTCGTGATTTAGATGCCGAGAATATTTGCAGCATTGATTTTGTCGGATAGCCTCACTTACTACAAGCACCAAAAGAAAAAATGCGCGAAAGAACTATAAAAACTAACTAAATATTACATCAGCTGCCAGGCATTGAAAAAAATATTACAGACCAGAGAAATTGAATGGTAATTAAACCTAGCAATACAATGAAGCGATCGGCAATCTTTTAAGTTGTCCATGCAGCACCTATATACGAAACAAAGACATTACAAGTTAAGACAGCAACAATGGAAAGGCAAAGACACTACAATATTGTTTGGCAAAGAATTTGGAACTCATCATTTCGTCGTATAACAAGATCATTGTAATGACAATAAGCAAACAAAGAGTGCATGCCGCATACCAACACCAATATAACAAAGCATGTTAGAATGGTTGACGAGACTTACTACTGGAGTCCCATGCAAACCAACATGTTCAGGAGTACAAAATTGGCATGAACAACATAGTAGCCGGCTATAAATTTTGTAACAACGATCGAGCAAGATGAAGTTATGATGGCTACATAACAAGAGGGAATGTAAACCAAAAATAGAAGTTACGATGGCAAAAGCTAAAGAGGAGGGAATGTGAACCAACATGTGCCAAGTGCAATTACTTCACTTTTGGCCGTGAACTAAATAATACTGAACTTATAGTGAAGGGATGCAAATCATGTTTCTGGATATAAACTTGTAATGAGCAACACATGGAGGATAGTTAATGTCTTAGGATGACCACGAGAATATAGTGGGATCACCGTGAACTTGTAAAGAGGGAATGCAAACCAATGTTCAGCTTTCCATATGTGAGCGTCATGTAAGTCGAGAAACAAGTCAATAATGCAGCTTTTGAAGAACAAGATGGCACGCAAATTATTATCTAGTAGTATGACAAGTTTATTTGTACTACAGGCTAGATAGCAGAGATAGCATGCCAAACTAAGTCCTTACTTTGTTAGCTTACAATGAACTAGATACAAAACAATGGCATCACGTACAGGGAATGCAAGCCAACATGTTCATGGAGTAAAAAATGGCACAAACAACATAGTAGCAGCCATAATTTTTGTAACCGAGAGCAAGATAAAGTTATGATGGCTAGATCTACGAGCAGGGAATGTAAACCAAATATAAAGTTACATGCCAAAAGCTATAGAGCGAGGGAATGCGAACCAACATGTGCAATTACTTAAAATTGGCCATGAACTAAATAATAGCAGGATGTTACTATAATATCTACAGTATAATTTTTGTAACAACGACTGAGCAAGATAGAAGTTATGATGGCTACATCTACGAGCGGGGAATGCAAACCAAAATGTTCAATCGAAAGTTAGCAATGAAGTAGAAAATAGCAACGGTTACGGTCATAGCTAGAATGAACTAAAAGAGCTTGCATAAACAAGCATCGAACCTTAACATGGCACTAAAACAAGGAGACACATTAGAGAAGCCTCAGGGAGTCAGATCTTCCTGGGTTGATAGATCCGGTGATGAAGCGCTACATGTGCTACTTGGGGTTGGAGAGACGGCCATTACACTTCATGGTTACTCATCTCATCTGCAAAACGTAACGGCGCGTCGTTAGCACAAGTTCCCCAAGATTAAACAAGAACCTGCGATGCAAGCAATAGAAAAGCTGACAAGAGAAGAGTTTAGATCATGCAGCGCAGTGGAAGCGAATCCGGTTCATGCACAAAGGTGTCGGTGAGCAAGATACGATGCAGGACGACGGATCCGCGACTGCCGATGGGGTGGGCGATCATGACTGAAGCAGCTGCGGTACTGCCGGATGAGCATATGTTTCGAGGTTCGCGGGATGATCGTCCGGTTGATGACGGGCCGAAGCGGCTCGGCAGCCGGATGACGAGGATCGAGAGTCGGGTAGGCAGTCCGTGCGGATGTTCCGTGCGGTGGTCGTGGAGGTGGTAGAGAGAGGGACTGAGAAGTTCCGGTGGTGGTCTCAGATGAGAGACTGAGGGAAATGAATTTTTTTGGGAGGGTATCCGGGCTAGGGAGGTGGTGATCCAAAAATGACCAGAACCCCCCACCAACCGACTTTCTGTCATCTCCACAGTAGAATCGAATTTGGAAGCGTGTGAAATTTTTGTATTTTGTGGGCGGGAGGTTTTGCCGCTATGAGATTTTGAATTTCGCTAGGTACAAGTATAATGATAAAAAATTGTGAGACCGTACTAGTACCTCTGTTCAAGGCCGACTGTAAAATCAAATCATCATCAAGTTGAACATCTTACTACCATGATCATCATCGGAAGATCTGTGACATGCACCAGAAATTGGTGCATTCGTTAAAATATAATGCTAAAAATTAGTGACCGTACTAGTACTTCTCAAGCCCGAGTGCAACATCAAATCATCATCGTTGAAAATTTGTTACCACGATCATGATCTATCTCTAAATTTGGCGCATCCCCTAATCTGGCAAACTATAATGATAAAGAAATTGTGAGACAGTAGTAGTACTTCTTCATGGTCGAGTGCAACATCAAATCATCATCACGTTTAAAATTTGTTACCATGATCATGATCTACCTCTGAAAATGGGCGCATCCTCTAAAACTTGCAAAGTATAATGATACAAAATTGTGAGACCGTACTAGGACTTATGTTCAAGGTCGAGCAACATCAAATCATCATTACATTGAAAAGTGTGTTACCATGATCATGATCTATTTTAAATTTGGCCATCCGCTAAATCTCGCAAAGTATAATGATAAAAAATTGTGAGAATGTACTAGTACATGTTCAAGGCCGAGTGCGGGATCAAATCATCATCACGTTGTCGTTACAACGATCATGACATATCTCTAAAATTGGTGCATCCGCTAAATCTCGCAAAGTATAATGATAAAAAATTGTGAGAGCTTTACTAGTACTTGTGTTCAAGGCCGAGTGCAGGATCAAATCATCATGGTGAAATTTATTACAACGATCATGACATATCTCTTAAATTGGCGCATCCGCTAAATTTTGCATGTGGCGCATCTGAGTGCGGAGCAACGGGCCGGCATCAAGGTTGAGGCGCGAAGCATCGGGCTCTCCTTTTTTGATAGATCTTCTACATGGCGTGGCGCACCGCACCGAGAAGATCCACATGTGATACCGAGGTGGAGACGTCCCCGGCATCCTCGAGGCGCGGCCGCCCTTCTATGAGCCAGTCCGACTCAAGGTATATATGAATCCATGCGTTGTCGCCCCTTCTTCCGATGAAGTGGGGTGCCTTTTTTTGTTCTTCTCTTACGATTATTTCGAGCGGAACATGTGTGCTCTTTCTCTGAATATATTGCTTGAAAAGCTAACTAAGTTAATTAAATTCACTTCATTCTTAATCTTGCGTGCTAATTTGTTATTTTTGCTGGCAGCAAGGAGATTTATTTATGGGTGTGCTGAGCTGTTAGGCCTAAGTCATCCTCAGCTTAACGAGGCCTCGGCTTAACACATAAAAAGGTGTTCAATCTCGCCCACAATGTCCTTTTCCTTTCTCTCCTTTATTGGAACTGTTTTGCACACAAGGAAAGTGGCATGTGTAATGTGAGTAAAACCTCTTAGCCAAATCAACTACAAGCAAGATTTTCATATTGTAGATGCCCCAATTGACTCTAATCCCCAATGTAGTCTTTTTTTATGTCGGTATAGACTTCTTTACATGGCATGCATTTGCTAATGAAGCGACGTGTATTGCCATTCTATCCTGATCGATATGTCAAGCTTCATGTACGAGATGCCATGTTTAATTTACTCCTCGCTCCGATCCACATATTTCTTGGTGTAAAATGAATGTGAATCGAAGGAAGTACTTTTCTATACTAGTAGTATTATACCATTTCAAAAAAAAAATACTGGTACTACTACATCACAAATGCATCAAAAAAGAGTACTACCATCACAAGACCACTGCGGTTGTACTAGTAGAGTTTATGTTGAACTTCCAAAGGGAATAAGATTGCACATGAACACCATGAGACCGAGAACACTTGGGAGCCAGCGGCAGCAGGGGCGTTGGCCAGGAGTGAAGCGGAGGCAAGGCGTAGTCTGGAGGAAGAGGAGCCGCTATGCCGTGCTTGGCCTTGGTTGCGGGGCGGTGCTTCCCCCGTGTACTTAGGCTTCTTTACCGTCTTATCTTTGGATCGGGGAACGCGGATGTCGCCACGGAGGATTTTGCCACGGAATGGGCAAAATAGCTCCCGCGCTGGAGAAACGAATTTCACCACCCTGGCCGCTTGAACGGTAAGCGGCTCTTCGGCTCCTAAACCACACATTTGTCGTCCATGTCGTGGAGAATATTCCTGTAATTATAAAGTACATAATAATCAGGTGCTTAATGACAGATCGAATAAATACTAAGCAAACCTTAGAAACCCTAAAATTAAATGTGTAGAACAAGTAAATGGCAGAAGAAATCATACTAAATCACGAGAAAACCCTATGAACAGCAATGAACATAATCCACAACAATTGCAAGTCCACTAAGTATGAACACATAAATTAATTATATGACAAATCAAGCCAACTACATGGCAGATTAGTCGAAATTAAACTAGAATCTGACCGTACGAACCGTAGAATCAAGTCTACAAGAACAAGGTAGGAGATCAAATCAATCAAGAACTGGGTTCAGCAAACCACGTGAACATAATATGACACAAAAGGATCGGGACAGTTTCGGTAAAAGAGCAGTACCTCTCGTCGTCACCCTCGACATCCTCCTGGCCCAGACGTTTGGGCGGAAATCGTCGAAGGGGTCAGGTGCGTCCCGGCCGGGTCGAGGAAGACCTCGCGTGGTGGCTGCAACGCCTTGCGAATCTTCGGCGGGAGCAACGGCGTTGCTATCCACCTTCTCCCACGGCCAGGACGCCCGTTTGACCGAGTGAAGAATCAGACAGCGAAGAGACGAGCGGCCTGGGTGCGGTGAAGCCTCACCCGCCGCGGCGGCCACTACCGCAGAGGCATCCTCTGCGCGAGCGGCCGCCGATTGCTCCGCCTCGTACGCAAGACCCTTCATCTGCTGCCCGGTTGGAAACGAGGAAGTCGATGCCTCGGAGGTGCGGTGAGTTGATGGGAGGAGAGAGGACGCGCGAGAGACGATGAGGCCGATTATTTTATAGCCTCGGACTCTCTGTATGAGAATGGCATTAGTTGTGGACGCGAGAGACGATGAGGCCGATTAGTTGTGGACGCGTGAAGTCGTGCATGTACTCGATTCTCACGTATACCAATACTTCCAAACGTCATAAGTAATTCACAATCATTCAGAATAATATGAGACCTTAACATTTTATTGTTTGTGTCAGATATTGTCCATGAAAAATAACATCCTTCAAAAAATAAATCCCCTATGCCAATCCGGTCATGCCCGTCTACTCCAACTAGCTTCCTCGAGTAATTTGTCACCTTACATTCTTAAATTGAACCAAAATTTGGCACAGGGGCATCACATGGAAAATGATGTTACCATTCTCTCTTCCCATTTTTGTTTGAATTTTTCAAAATTGTCATGCCCTAACGGAAAAAAATGTATGTTCCTTCTATGAAGCATGTATCAGAATGGCATTACCAAAACTGGGGTGGGGGCACATGGTGGTGTGATGATACATCACATTTGGACCACACAACACAATTTGGACCAACCAAAAAATTCAACAACCCTACACAAACACTGGTCAAAACTAATTTGACAAATATTACAAAAGTTGTACATAATTCAGAAACCGTCAGAAATATACGAAGCATTCAGGAGTCAATACTGAAGACAAAGCAATTATGCCAAAAGACAAAGGCAGAGGAGGAACAGGTCTTGCTATATTGCACAACAAAGCCAAATTCAACTTTTCATCGATTCCAAAATTCACCTACAATTAGCACTGGTCTCCCGATCTGCCGTAGTTGGCTGCTGGGAGCGGAGACACTCGACTTCCTTCTTCAACTTATCGCACTCTATGCGAACTTTCTTCGTCTCGAAATATTGTGCATGTTCAGCATGCAACTCCACTTCTTGTTGAAAACTTTCACAGTCACAGTTGCAATCACACTGACCAGCCTTATGCAGTGACCACACTCATCGGTGGCTAGGCGCGTAGTTCCTCGACTTCCTTCTTCAACTTCTCACACTCCACGAGAACGTCTGAGTACCGTTTATCAAAAGAAGATTGCATGGAACGGGCATTCTCCTTCGATATGGCACGATTTAAAATGCACCTGCCCACGAGGTGGCGGATTTTCTTATGAAGGATGATGTTGTGGCCCTTGATCTGGTCCAGTTTCGCGGAGAATCGTGTTATCACATCCTGCATTGCAAATTCAACAGCAATGAAGTATGCAGAGTGCAGATGAGGGGAGAAATAAACAAATGGAGTGCCAACCTCTTCAATATGCGAGAGCTGCAAAGTCCTTGTCCATAGGAACCTCTTCAACGATGGAACCGCCATCCCTGGAAGAAAGACATTTAAGTAGTTGGATCTGGCAGCAAGCAAGGAGGCGATGAAACGCGACGCGACAATGGAAACATACACGGCCGAAGATGCACACACGCTGTTGCTCTCTCGGAGACTGGGCATTCGTCTCGATTCTGCATTCATGATACCAAACCTATGCAAGAGTTTGAGGTTTCTGTTCTGAAGGGTGGTGTTGTGGCCCTTTAATCTCATAATCCCTTCATGAATCAGGGATCCTTTTTCATTCACAGGATATGAAAATCATAAGATTAGGAAAAGCATAGGATTTTGTATACATTATGAGGGTGTATGCGCTATTTTATAGGCTATTTGGAATGTACAAAATGAAGTTGAGTTTAATAAACCCAAATCTCATCCCTTCTTGCAGGTTATCCCTATGATTATTCACTAGATCCGTATGTTTCTTATCTCCAGCCCGAGGATCAGCAGGATATCATGGAGTCTGGGTGCAACTGACTAGAGACAACCGCACGGGATTTTTGACCAGGGTGGCCGCGGTTCCTCATAGAATTACTTACGATGTGTTTTTGCCTTTTTGGCACCCGTTTTCTATGTTTCGTTGGTGGATCTTTGTGTCGACTCTGATCCGTGAGAAGTTGTCATAATTTGTGTATGAACTGAAGAAAGCAATAAAGCAGCCATATACATCATTTTGATGCAGGCTGTGATATGTCCCCATTTCGAAAAGGAACAAACATAGGATATATTTCTATAAATCAAACAACTAATGTAGGAAAAAAACCATAGGATCTAAATGCTACACAATTCTTATAGAAGTCCTACGAATTAAAGAAGCCCTCATGCAAGTACGGAGATGAAGAGGAAGAAAAAAAAGCAATGGATATATATTATATAGTGCATACATTATTAATGCTCTTGAGAGCTAACAAGTGCTCATCAAACAACGGGTCCTCATAGCTAAGTACGAAGTGGATCTGCGGTAGAAAGCACGAGCCTGGAACCGTCGGCCGGAAGATGATAGCCGGTTTAGTTGGCACCGCTTGCCAGCAAGGACTCAACGAAAATCCGGCATGGCGATGGAAACATACCAGGAGCTTGTACCCACCAGGTTGCGCGAAACGGCGATTTCTCAACTTGGGTAGGAATGGCGCTGAAACCAGCGCCATGGAAGAAAGACGGTTAAATTGTTTGATCCGCTAGCCAGCCAGAAGGCAGAGAAACTTCGGCATGGCGATGGAAACATACCAGGGAGCTTCGTACCCACCATCTTGGCGAAACACGGGCGACACTTGAACGGGCGGCCCTGGAAGAAAGACGGTCAAATAGCTGGTTCTCCCGGGTAAAAAAATAGTTGGATCTGTTTGCCTTGCTGTAATCTGCGTTCATGGGGGCAAAGAAAGCACATGGCGATAAAAACCTACCAGACTCTTCTGGATTACTCTGCCCTGACCCAACAAGCCCGAAGCAGACTGAGCTTGCGATGGAAGCGCAGGCATGCCTGTCCGCCGGCGCCGCTGGTACACTTTCAAAGTCGGAGTTTGGGACACTGGCCCGGGATGGATTTCACCGCGGATTTAGTCTCGTACAACTTCTCCTTCCTCTTCTTACACTTCTTCATGTTCTTCTTAGACAACTTGTTGAACGATGGATGAATCGGTGGAAGAAGGAAGGGACAAGCAGGTGGGGATAGAAGGGGTCGGTGTAGAGCTCTCCGGGGAGGGTTCCCCGGGAGGAGGATGAAAACTAGAACGAACAGGACAGGGATGGGACTGGGCAATCTTGTCCGTCCATCCAAAATCAAAGGGCGGGAGCACATAAGACTTTGGGCCATTGACAGGCTGGTCCTGCCACAGGCGGACCCCAAGTTTCAGCGATTCAATGTCAGTGAAAAGATGGGCAATGTAAAAGAATCTTGTTCGGGGTCGGCCGCGGAAGCCAAATCTCCGTGTCCCAAAGTCTACTAGTAGTCTACTCCTATATAGGTATAGCTGCATAGCCATCATACCATTGCATTGATCGAGCTGTACGCCTTTACCACTCTGATTCAGGTACAAAATATTAGTGTTCTCTTGTCAAATCAAAGGCCATGTCAGTTTAACGAAATGGACGTTCTTTAACTCACAAACTACTCCAAGGACATCATTTACGGACTACTGAAGCCATGTACATAATTTCTGGATCGATTTAGTAATTTGCTACAACTGTAATATTATTTCCAATTTTCAGCAATTTATTTGAATTTTAGGATTTTACTTATAAATTTAGCTAATTGACATGTGTAGGAAAGATAGAAAACAACTAGTGTATGCATGACCAATTAATCTGACTAAATAAATCTTATAGTGGCCACTTTGCATCACTCAAACTGAGAGGGCATGTTAGATTCATATGATAGAATAATGGAGAATGGCTATGACATATGCCTCCTTGAATCCTACGGGAAAGAAATCTACATGAATTGGTAGAGCTAGGTGTGTGATGGTATCATCGGAAAGACAAAGGAAATTTCTATAGAGATTGAGAGTGCATAGCATAGTTGTCACAGATGCATATGAATTTTTCCAAGAGGTCTAACCTCTTATTAGAAATCCTATAGGGTTGTACTAGTATAAGAAAACAATACATAGAAATTTTGGAGGATTCAATTCTTCAAATCAAACAAGCTATATAGGGGGAAAATCATATCCTTTGATTCGTACAATTTGTATAGGGGTTATGTAGGATTTGACTATAGGAGTTATGTAGGATTTGACTATAGGATTTGAATATTTGTACGGTTGTGTAATATTTTTACCCAGATCAATTCACATACCACCGGTTATGTATTTTTTTGGGCTATAAAAATAGGAGGAGTGGTATATTTGATGTGTGTAGAGATAATCTCACCATCTTATAGCCACCCCTAACATTTCGAGCAAACAAAAAAATCTATACCACTACCCACCTCTCGTCCTACACTCAATTCCTACACAACCAAACAACAAAAATTGGCTATCCTAGCCAGGTGGTTGGGGATACTCTCATAAACCTATCCCCTAAACCAAACAACCCCTAATATGGAGGGAAGGAAAACCTAGATCTGATACTGTACAAAAACACATAAAGCAATCTGGAACCGTCCACATAGAATCAACGGGCCAGAGCAGATGCCTTCTTTGGGAAGGGTCTTGCGCGGAAGCCAAGGAATCCTCTGCGTCGACAATCTGGTGTAGCAGTAAAATAGACCATCATAGCGGAACATTGATGGAGTCACTACAATGCGTCCGAATCCGGGTATAGTCTTGTCATATCAATGGCCATGTCAGTTTCTCCAGATATAATCTATCCGTTAGCTAGTACTACTACTCTAGAGGCTGACGCCACATGCAGAAGTTGTACAGTACTACGACTACTATCGAGTATCGACTAGTCCGATCACGTCCAGGTCGCAACTACTCAAAAATGGCCGTAAAGAAAATGCAGAAGTAGGATGGGGCCACGACAAAAGACATACATCTATTTATGGACAGAGGTAGTATCATATCAGCATGCATTAGCATCTCATTTGCAACTAGTTGCACTCGCATCCTATTATCGGATATCACACTTCTGCACTTTTAAAAAATATGAAGAAAAACAAAACTGGGACACATATTATGTTGTGTATTGCTCCACAGGTCACAGATGAGTATGTAAAAAAAATTTAGCTTGCAAAAAGACAAATGATATGTGAATAGTTAAGGAATATTATTCACTTTGGTCTTTTCTTTTTTCCACACTCACATATGGTCACCTTTTGAAACAAATGTTTAGATGTGCGAAAGATACAACATAACCCGTGACTATGATTTAATTTACATTTTTTTACAAACTCGAAATGTGACATCCGACAATAAGATGAGGGATCAACTAGTTGCGAAATGTTTGCACTCCTGACCATGCATCTGAATCTATCTACTAGACTACTACAACAACATACAAAATGCACCAGTTTTGAACTAGAGATGTAACAGCAGTACTAACCGTTGGTTTCCAAAATCTAACGCTTGTGATTAGAGGGATTCGCGTCAAGAGATACCACAACAGCATATACTTCTTTCTAGAACCATCATGTAGCCATTATGTAGAAGAAGAAAAAAGCAGGGTCACACCAATATCACACGTCCCACTCGATAGTAAGAAAGGTTCCAAGTTATTGTTCCCATTTCTCAACTGGTCATACCTATTTCGATGGTGTAACCTACGTAGTATAAGTTATATATTAGTTGTATGGAAAGTTTGAGCAACATTTAGAACATAATTTTGTACTCCTAATTGGTCCAACATGCATGCTAAGATTGGGGTCTTCACCTTGAAACGGCGAGCGCCGAAAAGCGGGTCAAAATCGCCCAGATCCTCGAAGATATCTACAGGCGCAGCCGCTGTATGAGAGACGGAGTGGGAAACGAGTGGGGCGATGTATGAGAGACGGAGTGGGGGTGTAGTATGTACTATAGTAAGACGGCGAGACGGCGAGGTCAGAGTGATTAAGACTAGTCACAATGGGAAGTACGTAGTACGTAGTATCATACACTACTAGTTTGTGATACTACCTCCACAATGCATAGTATCATAATATGGTTCATACTTATGTCATATTTAAAGTTTTGTAGAATCTCAATGCAAATGTGTGTACATGATGTATTTGTCATGAAGTTTCTAAGTTTTCTAGGTTTATGTGTTATAATACTACTCTCATCTCTCACCTCATAATTGATGTGACACATTAGATTTTTGCCAACATGGCATGTATGATACTACTTACGAGCCTTAAAAGCACTTTTTTGTGATGTTGATCAAATTGTACTCTAAAATTGTCACTGGACAACAGGTCGGCCTATTGCAAACTTGTTTGAATGAGCTAAAATAGTTAGAAATCTAGAAAATTTGTCACTTCAATGAATTTTCATCCTATAACGTTTACTTAATTTGAAAACGAATGGGGACGTTTGCCATAATGGGACAATCATTTCTACAAAAAAGAATAAGATGGAAAGTCTCGCAATGTTATTTATCATGACAACATTGACAATGTCACAGTGGGGTGATTAGGGAATCCACTCCGCTAGAAAAAACAAACTTATATAAGGCATGTGTGGCAATGCAGTTTGTCTACCTTATACACATATCTAGATGTGTAGCTATATATGGATTTTATTTTCCAACTTTAGATGATCAGTTTATAGTTCACCATTTAATTAGAATTCATAATTTTTGGGAATAAAATACTTGGAGGTACCCTGCAAGTGTGGTACCACAAACTAAGCCAAAACATGGGTCCCAATAGTACAACATAGCGCATAGGAAGTTTGAGCAAATTTGAAACCAACCAAATGAGGTAGAAACAAATCAGAAAAAAGTTGTGAAACATGTGCATGGAGCCATCACATGACATGTACTTACTACTAACAAGTAAAAAATATAAACCCTATCATACATAGAGGTTTGGGGTGAAGAGTTATTATTCACACACATATAGAATAAATATGGACTGCTTTTGGCTTTCTACCCATTAATTTGAGCAAGCTTCATGCAGTGTCCACTTCAAACTTGACAACATTGGAACCATAGCTGCTTGAGTTCGCCTCGCTAGCCTCTTCCCATATGTAAGCTTAATTAATTGGTTACACTACGAAAACCACAATCAACTTCTGAATAATGCATGCATTGCCCCCCTTTTGCACATATGCAACTTTGCAAAGTAGGGATTTTTGGTTTACCACACATTAGTGTGTTGTTTTCTTTTATTAGGACCCATGTTTGGTAGCCACATTTTTCCAAAGCCAAAGTGTGGTTAGCCAAAAAAAGCTAGTATGGCTAGCCACCAAATTGTGGCTTAAAATATTAAAAGCCAAACTTTGTCAAAACTTTGTAAAAAAAAGAGTCTATGACAAATGGACCATATATACATACAATGAAGTGTGATAAGCCAAATTGTGGCAAAAACCAAACACATGCCAAATAAACTATATGCATGCATGGCTGCCAAATTTTGGCTTCTTGACAAATTGTGGAACCAAACATGCCCTTGCTGGCCAAGGGGGTCGACTAATATGTGTTTTGTTATTATTAATGAATAGAGTACGTGTGTGCACAGTACCGCAAATCAAATTTCAGGTGACCAAACATGCATGCACATGAGTAGAGCGAATGTCATTGACTAATTTGTGACTAATAACTACCATGAAACCATCATGTGTACTCAATTAATTAAGTTCGGATATGAATGGTGGTCATCAACCAAACTAAAAAGAATTCAAAATTTGGGATGATATAGGGATGTGCCCTATTGTTGTGGAATGAGAAAACATTAGCCAACGAAAATATGGGTTGCATCCAAGTATAGTAGCTCACAAAGTCGATTGCAAGTTTTGCCTAAATTTGAAATAAAAATCAAAATGAGGTTCAAACTTATTGGAAATCAGCAAGCAGGAACAATCTGAAGTCACAATTACTACTTTTATCTAGGAAAAATAATAAACATGATGGCATGCAAATATTCTTGAGAAGCAGAATCATTCTGTAAATATATATTTTTGGAACCATGCATGTTGGACATTGATTAGCTTCTTGCCACATGGGTGAGCTAGCTTGGTTACGCAGAACCATGCATGGCGAACTTTCGAATCATGACCCCTTTTTAGAGATCAATGAAAAACTTCTTATTTTTGACTATACTGCCAAATACAGTTTTTTGGTTTTCCACATAAAATCTTTTCATTTTTATTGGCGAATTAAGGGGGGCAAAATTAAAAGGATGTATTTGGTGGCTACCGCGTGTATTGCGCACACTACCCCCTATACAATTTTCACAAGAGGGTGACATGGTTGGATGGCTATGCATTTCCATGGTTTGTTGGATTATCTCATCATGTAGTATATAATAAATTAATTTTGTAAATATTTTTCAATTCAAGTAATGACGATGGTTATATTACAACTTAAATAAATTGGGAAAATACTGGATTCGCCTTGATCAATTTCCTATCACTGACTATAGTGAGTACTAGATTTAAATGGCGGTTGGAGTTAATTCCTCAACCTCATCGCAGTATTATTCCCATCTGTCCCCACTAAACAACCCCTGGCGGTTCGTTCTCCCTGCATTTCGGCAAGTTCCAAAAAACCCCATTGTTTGCAGTTGCACCGCGGCAGCAGGGACGGCGCCACGAGGGGGCTGCTGAGCTGCCATGGCGGCCGGCGGGCTCGCAGCAACCTCCGCAAACGAAGGTAGCCGCAAGGGCCTCCACCCGCGGCGGAAACCACGAATGACCCTTCCGTTCTCGAGCACACCCTCAAGATGTACGAACAAAAGCTACTAGAGGACAGGTCGAGGTTCGTCGGCCTCGACCTAGAATACACTGCGGACCAAGTAAGTACCGCCGTCGTTCAGTTGGCCATAGACGACCACGTCCTGGTGTACCATTTCTGCAGGTATGTTCTTCACATGCCTTCCTTTATCCTTTTGTTTTCTAATATAGAAACTCTTCCTTTATCTTGGATCTGCTTTTTTATTTCGACATAGACTAGGTTCTAACTTGTATGAAAACACCAACAAACTAACTTGTATGAAAAATTTGGTCTGGAACGTAATATCCAACATATACTTGTATAATTTTTTGGATTGACACGATATCTAGTTTCATGATTTTGGTACTCAAAATTTTCACAAATTTCATGTACTCATACTCACCGATAATCGACATTGTGAATGTGTATATAATGCTTGAATCATAGCAGTAAATACTTAAATAATTAGATCATATAATCGAAACAATAATTCATGTTATTTTGATGTGTATCATTGATGCAAAATCATTGTTTCATTGCAACAAGTATACAAGTTCTTGGAAGAAAAATATGTGTACTATTTCAGCATATCCGATCTTATAAGATTGATTTGTGTTAACATAAGTGGCTGATCAGATATCTGGTACGCAATCAGATACATAGATGCTCAGGCCTTGTTGACATGAATTTGACTCTATGATTTGCTAAGAGATGGCATTAAAAATTCCTAAACATAATTGGATTGACATTAAGGATATGATCAATTTCAATGGTCTTGGCAATAGAACTGGCATGGGTGATTTGGCGGCCGCCATCATTGACCCATCTTACAAAGACATGAAGACCAAGTTCCCTACTAGCAGCCGCGATCAATGGGAGTGCATGCCATTGCATGAAGTAAACTTGAGGTATGCTGCGATTGATGGGTATGTCAGTTTTGAGTTGTACAGGCGACTCAAAAAATCAATGATGGGCAGCTCGTCAAGCAATAATTCAAAGTGGTTGCCAGGATTGCAAGGAAGCGGCTAGGTTGGCAGCTCTTCCCCCTGCCTGGCGTGACGAGAAGAACAGTGTGTCGGGACAACCTATTGGGAATTTGTATCTTATTGCTTTAGGCACAACGTACCATTTCAGTCAGAAGAAAATGCCACCATGGATAAAGGACTCGTCTGAACTTCTTGAGTCTCAGGTGGGATGGTGGTATCTTATTGCTTTAGGCACAAGGCTGGATGTGGTGAGCTAGCAAGGGCAGGGCCACAATATCTGGTTGAGAGCTCCAACAAGGATTCCCCGACACGAAGTGCGAGCAGTGCCGAACTTAGACTGCCAACCGTGGGAGCGAGTACAAGCGTGGCTTATAGACAGCGCATCAAGAGGGATGATGATAATTGGTGAACTAGGCTGGCGTTATATGTTTCCAAGATTGTACATAAGTTTAGAATTATGAACCGGTAGTATTGTTTAGGTGATGTAATTACTTTTGCAACAATGTGTATGAGGTTCCAGAATCACGCATCCTTATTTAAACATGTTTAAAACATGGAAATGAAAAGGTAAGCCTGCATCCCTTCTTAGTCACTCCAAAATTAAGCTTTTGGGAAGGTATTTGAAATTTCCATGTTTGAAACCCAAAGCGACTTCTCTTCGTGATTGACTTCATAAGACAAAGTTCAGGCTTAGGGGTAGATACATGATTTTTCTGTTTTGAATATGACTAGACCTTGTTTATCAACTTGAGTGCTTACTATATGACATAAGAAGGCTATGTGCTTTGGTTTTTCATTTTTTTGAATCTTGGTCAATTCCTAGATACGGTTTGACCAAGATTTAGATTAAGTTTAAAATATGAAAATAAAATGTAAGCCCGATTCACGGATCCTTCTTAGTCACTACGAAATGAAGCTTTGAGGTTTTGAAATTTCCATAAATGTTTGAAACCCAAAGACTACTTCTCTTCATGCTGACTTCGTAAGATAGATTTGAGGTTAGGGGTAGATACGTACATGATTTTCTAATTATTTTTATGCCCATTTGAATCTTGGTCAAATCATAGGTTTGACCAAGATTTAAACATGTTTAAAATATGAAAATGAAAAGCTAAGCATGCATCCTTCTTAGTCACTCCAAAATGAAGTTTTGGGATGGTTTTGAAATTTCCATGATTGGAAGCAAAAACGACTTCTCTTCGTGCTTGACTTCATAAGACAAAGTTTGGGGTTAGGGGTAGATACATGATTTTTCTGGTTTGAATAATGTCTAGACCTTGTTTATCAACTTGAGTGCTTATTATATGACATAAGAAGGCTATGTGCTTTGGTTTTTCTTTTTTATACATTTGAATCTTGGTCAAATCCTAGGTTTGACCAAGATTTAGACTGGTTTAAAAATAAAAGGTATAAGCTCGACCTGGATCCTTCTTAGTCACTCTAAATTAGAGCTTTTGGGGGGGTTCTTGAAATTTCCATGTTTGAAACCCCAAAACCACGTCTCTTCATGCTTGACTTTATGAGCGAGTTTAGGGTTAGGGTAGATACATGATTTGTCTGGTTTGAATATGTCTTATTGCTTGTTTATCAACTTGAATGCTTATATATGACATAAGAATACTATGTGCTTTGGTTTTCATTTTTGATTTTTCTGAATTTTTATGCCCATTTGATCTTGGTCAAATCTAGGTTTGACCAAGGTTCAAACAAGTTTAAAACATGAAAATGAAAAGGTAAGCATCCTTCTTAGTCACTCAAAATGAGGCTTTTGGGAAGGTTTTGAAATTTCCATGTTTGAAATCCAAAAGCACTTCTCTTATTACGTGCTTGACTTCATAAAGATTAAAGTTTAGGGTTAGGGGGTAGATACAAGATTTTTTTGGTTTGAATATCTCTAGACCTCGTTTATAACAGGTGCTACTATATATGACATAAGAGGCTATGTGCTTTGGTTTTCAGTTTTTTTGAATTTTTATACCCATTTGAATCTTGGTCAAATCCTAGGTGCGGTTTGACCAGATTTGGGTATGTCTAAAACATGAAAATAAAAGGTAGCATGGATCCTTCTTAGTAACTCTAAAATGAAGCTTTTGGGAGTTTTGAAATTTCCATGTTTGAGGCAAACCACTTCTCTTCATGCTTGATCGACTTCATAGGACAGAATTTGGGGTTAGTGGGTAGATACATGATTTGTCTGGTTTTGAATATGTTTAGACCTTATTTATCAACTTGAATGCTTACTATATGACATAAGAATACTATGTGCTTTAGTTTTCATTTTTTGATTTTTCTGAATATTTTTGCACATTTGATCTTGGTCAAATCTAGGTTTTAACAAAATTTAAACATGTTTAAGACATGAAAATGAAAAGGTAAGTCTGCATCCTTCCGATCTCACTCCAAAATGAAGCTTTTTGGGAAGGTTTTGAAATTTCCATGTTTGAAACCCCAAAGCACGAGTTCTCTTCATGCTTTACTTCATAAAACTGTGAGAGTTTAGGGTTAAGGAGGTAGATGTCGTGAATTTGTCTAGTTTGAATATGTCTAGACATTTTATTCTCGAATTCTTACTATATGACATAAAAAACTATGTGGTTTGGTTTGATAGTTCATTGTTCATAATTCATAGTTGATCATACATCCGGATCATACATACAGAATTGCGCGATCCTTATCGGCGAGCTTCTAACCTATCAAAGTAAGTACAGGGAAAGATGATGGTCGTGTTCTCCTCCGCATCCCGCGCCTTCAAAATGACATAAATTCGCCGCTGCCTCTTCTTCCTCATGTCTCTTCTTGTCGACATCGTCCTTGAGGAATAGCGACCAGCGCCGCTAAGAGAGGTCTTCCTCGCCTCTCAGCCTCCTGCCGGTGGCGGCAGCGAATCCCTTGGCCCGGTTATCGCCTCCGCATGAACAAAGCCGTGGTTCTCTCGGTCGTAGCGCCATTTGTTGAAGCAGGGGCCGGCTCGCCGGTTTAATGGATCCATGTACGAGCCCGGCAGGCCTTTCATGAGCTTGTGACGGCATGTCACCAGGAGCCTACCGCCTGCTGCGCGTAGCGTGCGCTCCGGCGGACCTTCACCTTCGGAACATCGCCTCCTCGGCGTGTCGTGGCAACCAAGGATCGCTGCGATCGCTTCAGCAATGACAGGCCAGTGCGAAAGCGTGTGAATACATGGCGAAGCGTGAAAAAGAATCACCCCTGCAATCAAGGCCAAGCCCGCAGCATAGCCTCTTCCTTCCGTCTTTTGCCTGGTTTGTTGCGGTCAACGCCCCTGCTTCTTGGCCACTGATGCTCTGATCTTTTGTTTAAGTTCAACATTAAAACTCACATATACTTACTATATTGTCGTGGTCTTGTGATGTACGGTAGTACTCTTTTGATGCATTTGTGATGTATTAATTACTTGTCTTTTTGTTGCAAGGGCTACTAGTACTATCACAAGAGCAAACGAGCCTACATTTCTCAACTTCTTTCCCCTTTACAAAACCATCGGATCACTTGCAGGACGAGGAGTAAAGTACTTGTTGTGTATTTTGACTTTGGCAAAAACCAGCACCTAAATAGGTGCTTTTTGGGCTTTTGGATTTTGGAAGCCAAAGATAAGTCTTTGTTCTTGGCCAAATCCGCTTAAAAAAGCACCTATTTACGTGCTTTTTTTTGCTTTTGAAAAGCCAAAAGCCAAAAAGCCACAACAAAAGGGCAATAAACATGGCATCTCGTGCATGAAGCAGCAGATTGATGGTTGGCTAAGAACGGCTAAACAATGCTGCTCATTAGGCAAATGCATGCCATGCGATAGTATACATCTAGTAAAGAAGTCTTACTGACATAAAAGACTACATTGGGGATGAGAAGTCAATTAGGGCATCTGTCTGAAAATCTTGCAAGTAGTTGATTTTGGCTAGGGTTTGTGCCCATATTTATCTTGGTATAATCCTAGGTTCAACAATGATTTAAACAAGTTTAAAATATGAAAATGAAAAGGTAAGCATGGATACTTCTTAGTCACTCTAAAAAATGAAGCTTTTGGGAGGTTTTTGATATTTCCATGTTTGAAACCAAGAACCACTTCTCTTCATGCTTGGCTTCATAAGATAGAGTTTAGGGGTTAGGTAGATACATGATTTGTTTGAGTTTGAATATGTCTAGACCTTGTTTATCGGCAGATCTTACATGACAAAAGAAGACTATGTACTTTGGTTTTTCATTTTTTAAATTTTATGCCCATTTGAATCTTGGTCAAATACACTAGCTATGACAAAGATGTAAACAAGTTTAAAACATGAAAATGAAAAGGTAAGCATGGATCCTTCTTAGTCACTCTAAAATGAAGCTTTTGGGGGGGTTCTTGAAATTTCCAAGTTTGAAACCCAAAACCACTTCTCTTCATGCTTGACTTCATAAGACAGAGTTTAGGGTTAGGGGGTAGATACATGATTTGTTTGGATCAAGTTCAGAAATATCCAACTACTAGTTCGATTTTGGGCTATAATATAAAATTAAAATAAGTTGAACTAGTATTCCTCTAAAAAATCATTTTGAGTATGCATTGTTTGATACTTTTCATAGCTATAGTGCATCACAAATTTATGATTTCATGCTTTGCTACCAATTTCGATTTTTCTAACCACCTTCTCTTTGATTTCAAATTTAGGTCAAGTATCGATGCCTACTATGTGTTCTCTTGAATTGGATGTAGCGTGCGCACATTTTGCCATTGTTTTAGGCTTCCACATCTTTGGGGCATCAAGTATTTAAGTTACCTTGTTTTTTTGAATTATAATTCATTCCCTTCCTCCCAATTTTTATGCACATTTGAATCTTGGTCAAATCCTAAGTTTGACCAAGATTTAGATAGTTAAAACATGAAAATGAAAATTGGCGAGATCATTCTTAGTCACTCAAAAATGAGAAGCTTTTGGAGTTTTTTGAAATTTTATGTTTGAAACCAAAACCACTTACCTTCATGCTTGGCTTCATAAAGACAGAGTTTAGGGTTGGGGTAGATACATGATTTGTCTAGTTTGTTGTTTTGACCCTTGTTTATCAACTTGAATGCTTACTATATGACATAATAATACTATGTGCTTTGGTTTAATTTTTGATTTTTTCTGAATTTTTATGCCCATTTGATCTTGGTCAAATCTGTTATCACCTTTCATCTTAAACAAGTTTAAAATGTGAAAATTAAAAAAGGTAGCTGTATCCTTCTAGTCACTCCAAAATGAGAAGCTTTTGGGAAGGTTTTCCAGAAATTTCCATGTTTGAAATCCAGCGACTTCTCTTAGTGCTTGACTTCATAAGACAAGAAGTTTGCAGACAGATATATATATGATTTTCTGGTTTGAATATGTCTAGACCTTGTTTACCAACTTGAGTGTTTACTATGACATAAGAGAAGGCTTTGGTTTTTCATTATTTTTGAAATTTTATGCCCATTTGAATCTTGATCAATTCTAGGTACAGTTTGACCAAGATTTGAACAAGTCTAAAACATAAAAAGGTAAGCTCGACTTGGATCCTTTAGTCACTCTAAAATGAAGCTTTTGGGGGTTCTTGAAATTTCCAAGTTTGAAACCCAAAACCACTTCTCTTCATGCTTAAGACAGAGTTTAGGGTTAGGGGTAGATACATGAATTATCTTGTTTGAATATATCTAGACCTTGTTTATATCAACTTTAAATATATATATGACATAAGAAAACTATGTGCTGGTTTTTAATTTTTCTGATTTTTTTATTTTGATAGATGCACATTTGAATCTTGTCAAATCTAGGTTAGCCAAGATTTAAACAAGTATAAAACATGAAAATGAAAAGAGGGCTTGTATCCTTTCTTAGTCACTCAAATGAAGTTTTTGGGATGTTCTTGAAATTTTCATGTTTTGAACTTAAAACCACTTCTCTTCATGCTTGACTTCATAGATAGAGTTTAGGGGGCTGGGGATAGATACATGATTTTGCCTAGGTTTGAATATGCATGTCCAAACCTTGTTTATCAACTTGAATGCTTACTATATGACATAAGAAGACTATATGCATTTGTTTTCTGTTTTCTGATTTTTTTAAATTTTATGCCCATTTGAATCTTTTGGTCAAATCCTTGGGTTATGTGTGACCTGGATTTAAACAAGTTTAAAATATGAAAATGAAAAGGTCAGCATGTATGCTATCCTTCTCATATATATTAGTCACTCTAAAATGGAGAGCTTTTGGGAGGGTTTTAGAGATTTCCATGTTTGAGCAAGAGCCACTTCTCTTCCATGTTGTTGACTTCATAGATAGAGTTTAGGGTTCAGGTGTATATACATGACTTGTCTTGTTTGAATATGTGTCTGAACATTTATCTTTAATGCTTTTCAAGCATAGAACACTATCTTTAGCTTTAATTTGGTTTTAATTTTTTTAATTTGATGCACATTTTGAATCTTGGTCAAATCCTAGGTTTGTAGAGATTTGAACAAGTTTAAAACAAGAAAATAAGAGGTAAGCGCCAGACCGGATCCTTTCTTAGTCACTCTATAATAAGATTTTAGGGGTTGTTGAAAATGTAAGCATGTATCCTTCTTAGTACGTCACACCACAGTGAAGCTTTTGGGAGGGTTTTTGAAATGTCCATGTTTGAAACTCAAAACCTCTCTTAAAATTGTGACTTCATAATTAAGACAAAGTTTAGGGTTAAGGGTATATAGATACATGGTTTCTGGTTTGAATATGTCTAGACTTTGTTTATCAACACTTACTATATAGCATATATAAGAAGCTGGGCTATGTGCTTTGGTTTTTCATTTTTTTGAATTTTTATGCCACATTTGAATATTGGTCAAATCCTAGGTATGGTTGACCAAGGTTTGAACATGTTTAAAACATGAAAATAAAAGGCAAAAAGCATGGATCCTTCTTAGTCCACTCAAATGAAGCTTTTGGGAGGTTTTGAAATTTCCATGTTTGAGCAAAACCACTTCTCTTCATGCTTGGCTTAAGTAAGATGGGTTTGGGGTAGATACGTACATGATTTTCTAAGTATTTTACGCCCACATTTGAATCTGCGTCAAATCCTAGTTTGACCAAGATTTGAACAAGTTTAAAAACATAAAAATGCGTAAGAAAGGGTGTAAGCTGGAAGCGAGATTTGGGTTAGGGGTAGATACAAGATTTTGTATGGTTGTATGGACCTTGTTTATCACCTTGATATGTGATAAGAAGACGGTGTGCTTTTGTTTTTTGAATTTTTATGCCCATTTGAGATCTTGGTCAAGTCTGGACGACCAAGATTTAAACAGGTTTTAAACATGAAAATGAAAAAGTAAGCCTGGATCCTTCTTAGTCACTCCAAAATGTACCAATTGATAAATGAGTTAACTTGGCTTCATGGAAAAAATAATGTCATGTAAATGATTTAAATTGGCTTTCGTACGAATCCATAGGAAACTTTGTATAAATGTGGTAGTATAATAATCAACCGAGTTTTTACATCAATGAGTCATCACTTCGTGTGGTGCCCGTGCGTGAGGTCCCACACTTGATTGAGCACAAGTGTGCAATAGTGCAAACTCCCAGCCATTTCTTTGTCAAGGCATCGGATGCGTATTGAAGTATGTGGGTCAGCCACGGATCCTTGGGTTGTCCACTCTCACAAAAAAACAAATCTCTCTCATTCTGGGGCCTCGCTCGACTCGCTCAAATTTCCTTTCTTCCTCTGCTCCTTCAAGCAAACCACATACAGAAGTCAACATGTCACAGGGAACACCATAATTCTCTCCCTTCTTCTCTCATGGTGATCCCTTCTTCCTCAGGAGGTTTCTCGGCAGACAGAAACACACATGTGCTGCCATAGTAATAATAAAAAGTAGAAAAATCGGCCTAGATCTATGATTAAATAGGTTAAACTAGGGTTTTGCCCACTACTACAGTCAAGTTCAAATTTATCAACTACTAGTTCGATTTTTGGATCTAATATAAAATTAAAACAAGTTGAACTAGTATTCCTCTAAAAAAATCATTTGGGTATTCATTGTTTGATACTTTTCATAGCTATAGTGCATCTACAAATTTGATTTAATGCTTTGCTTTGCCAATTTGATTTTTTCCCACCTTCTCTTTGATTCAAATTTAGGTCAAACTATCAATTCCTATGTGTTCTACTTGAATTGGATGCGGCGTGCGCACATGTTTTATTGTTCTGGGCTACCACACATCTTTGGGGCATCCAAGTATTTAAGTTACCTTGTTTTTTTAATTGTAATTCACACCCTTCCTCCCAATTTTTATGCACATTTGAATCTTTGGTCAAATCTTAGTTTATTAAGATTTAGACAAGTTTAAACACAAAAAATGAAAAGATAGCTGAATCCTTCTTAGTCTATATAAAATATAGAAGCTTTTGGAGTTTTTTTGAAATTTCCATGTTTGAAACCAAAGCCACTTTACTGCTATGCTTATTTTAAAGCCAGTTTGGGGTTGGGGAGTGGTCCTTGATTTGTCTAGTTTGTTGTTTAGACCTTGTTTATCAACTTGAATGCTTGCTATATGTGTAACAAGATGTACTATGTGCTTTGGTTTTCATTTTTGATTTCCTCACAATTTTTATGCCCATTTAGTCTTGTTCAAATCTTAGGTTTGATCAATATTTAAACAAATTTAAAACATGAAAATGAAAAAGTAAACACAGCGCCTCCTTCGTCACTCAAATGTAGTTATGTGTCTTAGTTTTTATTCATGTTTGAAATCCTTGAGTATCTTGATCGACTTCATAAGACAAAGTTTAGGCTAGGGTAGAAACATGATTTTTCTGGTTTGAATATGTCTGAGCCTTGTTTACCAACTTGATCAGTGCTTACTATATGACATGAAGGCTATATGCTTTGGTTTTTCATTTTTGAAATTTTATGCCATTTGAATCTTGATCAAATCCTAGGTACAGTTTGACTTGAGATTTGAACAATTTTAAAACATGTAAATAAAAGGTAAGCCCCGACCCGGATCCTTTAGTCACTCTAAAATGAAGCTTTTTGGGGGTTCTTGAAATTTCCAAGTTTGAAACCCAAAACCTTCTCTTCATAGCGACTTACATAACAGAGTTTAGGGTTATGAGGTAGATACATGATTTTTCTTGTTTCGAATATATCTAGACCTTGTTTATATCAGCTTTAATGCTAACTATATGCCATTTAGAAAACTATGTGCTTTGGTTTTTAATTTTTTAAATTTTTTTGTTTTGATAGATGCATACGAATCTTTGTCAAATCTAGGTTTGACCAAGA